>JAYKKT010000043.1:2050000-2680000 GCA_036023115.1 Brasenia schreberi
TCATGGCGGTGGTGTTGGTCCCGTTGGAGGTCATGGTGGTGCAATAGGTGGTGGAATTGGTGGCGGTCATGGCAGTGGTGTTGGTCCCGTTGGAGGTGGTGTTGGTGGAGGTCATGGTGGTGGAATTGCTGGCAGTCATGGTAGTGGCATTGGAGGAAGCATCAGCGGTGGTCATGCTGGTGGCATAGGAGGTGGTGTTGGTGGCGCAAAAGGTGGTGGCATCGGTGGTGGTATAAGTGGTGGGCAAGGAGCTGGAATTGGTAGTGGCATTGGTGGATTTGGAAAGGGTGGTGGAGTTTGGTTTGGTGGTCCAATTAGTGGAGGAGGACTTGGTGGTGGTGCTGGTGGAGGATTCGGGAAGGGTGGTGGAGTTTGGTTTGGAGGTCCTATTGGTGGAGGAGGATTTGGTGGTGGTGTTGTAGGTGGGCCTGGAGGTGGAATTATTGGTGGTTTTGGAAAAGGATTTGTTGGTGGAGTTGGTGCCATTGGTGGAATTGGTGGTGGCATAGGTGGAGGGTTTGGCAAGGGATTCAGTGGTATGGGTGGTGGGTTTGGCAAAGGATTTGTTGGAGGGATTGGACCAATTGGTGGTGGGGTAGGATCCATTGGTGGCATAGGTGGAGGGTTTGGCAAGGGGTTCGGTGGTGGGATTGGACCAATTGGTGGTATAGGAGGAGGGTTTGGCAAGGGATTTGGTGGTGGGATCGGACCAATTGGTGGCATAGGTGGAGGATTCGACAAAGGTTTTGTTGGTGGGATTGTACCAATTGGTGGCATAGGTGGAGGGTTTGGCAAGGGTCTTGGTGGGGGAATTGGTGGCATAGGTGGTGGATTTGGTAAGGGACTGGGTGGTGGTTTTGGTGGTATAGGAGGTGGATTCGGTGGTAGTTTTGGTGGAGGTGTTGGTGGTGGCATTATTGGAGTCCATAACGAGGTTGCGGCAGGAGGCTTGGGCTGACCAGTACTGATCCAACAGTAACGTAATGTATTACCGTTACGTGCATGCATGAGCTGGCCCACTTTGCTTTGAATATAAGTCAAGTCTGTTATGTAATTTGGTGTATTTCGATTCGTTTTTCTTGATTTGAGAAGTCTGTTGATGAAATTGTAAGGCTCTTTTCTCTCTCTCTCTCTCTCTCTCTCTATATATATATATATATATATATATATATATATATTGGATTACTAAAATTGACGCATGTCCACTTATATCTATTCATTCTTTTTAGTAGCATAAGGATAATAACAATATTCTTCGTATTTTTAAAACCTTTTAAAAAATTATAAATTATACCACAATGCTGTGAACAATATCAGGTTTCACATATATATTCACAGTCTTATATATAGACATAGTCGGTTCAGAACTAGTACCGCGGTTCGAACTAGAACCAAACTGACCTGCAATCTGCACAACCTAAACCAGGGACCCCTGATTTGATTACAGTTTGGACTCTTTTAGATTTCAGGCAAACTGAAACTAACAGCTTGAAACCACCAGTCCAAAACCAGATACGTCTACTTATACATACGAGTACACGACAGACAAGGCAAGCTTCGAAATCGGTGGTGTCACTGTGGTGGCGGCCATGGATGTCACCTGAAGTCTTCTCCTCTTTGGTATAACACCCGTATTCAACGCGCTCTGAAGTGGGGCTGCAGATCCATCTGCATTTCAACTGTGGAAGTGCTTGTATAGAATAGAAACGATTTTAGTCGAGTTTAATTACTTTCTTTAGTAAGCTTTCAATGTGGGATCAGTCTTTTATTTTAGGATTTGGATCAAGCTGATCCGATTCAATTCAATGCAGGTGATCTTCCGAATAACCCACTTTGGTTGCCTATCTGGTTACACTTTGAAATGTATTTTATTGGATATTTGGATCAGTTCCAAATACTAAGTTTAAGCATGGAGTATCATCATGTTTGGTCACGTTCGTGTCAGGTCATTGACTTTCGTGTTAGAAACAAGTCAACCCAAAAACAAACTTTTCCCTTTTATACTTTGGCAGCATAGACAAATTTTCTGACAGTCTGTGTCAGGTATTATATTGCTGGCTATTTAGTGGTAGAAACTGCTCCATAAACCTCATCATAATTACCAATTGCACATTCTAAATTACTAAGAACACAACATCAACCACTTTTTTCATTCTCTCTCTATAGGAATCTGTCAGAGCCTTTACCGTCGCCTCTGTCAATTAAATCCTGTCTTTTCTTTCTCTATCTCCTCTTATCATCGACATATCCCAGTCGTCATTCCTCTTATCATCATCAACATCAATCACTTTTTTTTCCAGAGCAAAGTAAGAGAGGATAAAGAGGAGAGAAAAGTGAGATGGTGACAGGTGCATTATATATATATATGAACCTCACGAGTCTGGATAAAGAGGAGAGAAAAGTGAGATGGTGACAGGTGCATTATATATATATATATGAACCTCACGAGTCTCCTCTCTTATGTAGGAGATATATGTTCACGTGTATAGTTTGTGTAACAAGAGTAATATGGTGATTTTCAACAATAAGGAACATGCTCTTAATAAAAAGAGTGATTTTAGTAACACCCAACTTTATTTTCCAATGTGTTCACATCGAGTTTTACCAATCTTAGTAATTACATCAGCAAATCAACTCTTTTTTTTTTATATTTTGCTATTATGTTGTTTATATATAGGGTATTACTATATGCACACCCCTTTTACTATCCACACAACTCTTTTAATACTAAATACCAAAATTACCCTCTATATAAATATTGTTTTCTCTCACATTCCATCTCAACATTTCTCACTCTATCTCCCACTCAATTTCTCATCTCACTCAATCTCTCCTTTCCTACTCAATTTCACAAAAAGTATATTTGATCGGATCTTTTTCTTTGGCAATAGAGGTTTCACTTAGCATTATTGTCTTCTTCACAACTCAATGCATATTCTTATGAATTTCGTTGAAAAAAAATAGAACAATGAAGGAAAAAAATAACAAAAAAATAAAATTAATAAGAAGAAGAGACACGAGTCAATAATTTAAAAACAACATCAATCTTAAGAATCAAGAACAAAAAAAAGAAGAAGAAAATCAAGAAATAATAACAACAATTAAGCCTTCTTCCATGCTAGATGGGGTCAAATACATGGATTCTTTGTTTCCACATAGCCCTATAATGTATCATGCTAACAGTTAACTCAATATAAACTATATCATTCTTTTTAGTTTCTTTCCAACTCTTTTGTAGTCACCATCTTCCTCTTTTAACATTTTCACAATCTAATTTTTCATATCTTCTTACCATAGAGTCATTGTCGTCTTTGAATATGTTCAAACCATCTTAAATGATTTTCTCTTATTTTATCTTCTATTGATGCTACTCACAATTGATTTCTAATAACCTCATTATGTATACCGTCTTTCCTTGTATGACCACTCATTCATCTCAACATCTTCATTTCTGTTATGGATATCTTTTGTACATGTTGATGATTAATTACTGAACACTCAAAACCATAAAACATATCATGTTTAATTGTTGTTTTACAATATTTACCTTTTAACTTTAATGATATCTTCTTATCACACATAATACCTTGTGCCCCTCTCTATTTTAACCAATCGGTATTAATTCTATGTATAACATATCCATCAATTTTTCCATCTCGTTGAAAAATTGACCTCAGGTATTTAAAACTTTCCTTATTAGGGATGTTGAGGAAGCGACACTGGTTGAGCCCGTCTCCTTTGTCGGAATGCCCTAATTCTTTATTTTCAATTCCAATCAGGAAATCAATAAAAAAACAATCAAAACAACTAAAAAACAAAAAAATCAAAACCAAATCAATAGCATATATCAATAAATTGATGAATTCCCCTTTGAATCGGCCTTTTTTTAATCTTTTTTTCTTCATTTTCCTCCTTTCAATTCTTTGTTTTTTAATTTTTCAGTGGATTTCAATCTGTTGTTTTGCTGAAAATATTTGTAGATCAAATAATAAGTGGATGAAATGAACCGTGAAGCAAAGAATAGAAGGGGCAATTGGCAGAAGCAAATTCACGCACGAGGAAAAAGGAGGTCTCGTTTTTTGCTTGAAGGGTATTTTCATGATTACATAAAAATGACCAAGAATATTTTGAAAAAGTGGCAAAAAAAAGGGTGTATGTGTAACAAAAGGGGTGTGTGCGTATCAATTTTGTATATATACATTCTCCCATGGTTTTACCATCTTTTATTTTGGTTCTTTTCATTTGAAAAGTTCTTTAGGCTACCACATGACTTTTTTACCGTTTATCAAATTAGTGGCAAATATCTTACATTATTAATTTAATATGATATATCAATTATCACGTTAACCACCATCTTACATATCACATCAACTTATATTAATTAATTAACCCACTATGTCATCTACTATATCAACATCATATGCTATATTAATATCACTTACCACATCAACAACAATATCAGCTTATATTTAATATTATATTTATAAATTAATTACTATTAAAATAGTAAGTATTCTTTAATATTACTAATTATTATATATTAAAATTTAATAACTTTTGATTTATATTAAATTTTAATCTAATATTTAATAATATTGTGGTTGTAGACTCACCAATAACATCACCCTCGTCACCTTGAAAGATGCACTCTTATTGAATGTTGACTTAGGATAGAACATAAATAAGACAATGTCATTGCACACATTTTAAACCATAAAAACCAAATTAATAAACATATAAATATAAAAATAGTCAAAACAAATTTTTACAATGAAACTTCATATTGCTACCATATAACAATATAATTTACTGAAATTCTATTTTACTCCTTATAGTTTACCTTTTACAATTATCGCATCCAACATAAGCATTGTAATGACATCTAACTTGGCAGATGGAGACTAATGACCTGTTGTGTTAACTTCACAATGACGTGCTAAATATGTAATTTCGCGGTGGACATGACATGTGTGACGTGACATTAACATCAATGCTCATGTACAAAAAGTTAAATTTGCTGTGATATCATAAAAATATACTTTATTATTTTATGGTATCTTGGAACTCCCTTTAAATATCAATTATTAATATAAATGAATACTAATATTAAATATTTAAAAATAAAGTAATAATTAATATTTGAATTAAATGTATTCATGCAAATTATAGTTAAGAAAACTCTATTGAAATGATTAAAACATATATTTAAAATTAATTTGTTATAATAACTTCACTTTAAATATTGAATATTAATTAATGTTAATAAATTTAGTTTTATTTAGATATTTAATTAATATTTTTGAATATTAGTTTACATTAAAAATCTTAATTTAGAAATAAATCAACCAATGTTAAAAAGCATCAAATTGATATGCTATATTAATTTATATTAATATATTAAAATTAACTTGTGTTATTAAATCTATATTTATGCTATTAAATATTAATTATCATGAGCTAATCATTAGCATCAATATAACTTTGATGCCTGTCAACTTAATAGTCTTTAACATCAACTTAACCAGGTTTAATTTTTATATCCATCAAAATATAAATTTACCTTTTTTATCACTGATTATATACAAATCAAAAGTTACTAATGTAAATTATCAAGAAAACTACGTGATGCATGTAGAAGATGAGCATGAGTGATACGTTAGATTTCTAAGTCAACCACATCACAACATGCTGAAAGCACTACTAGAGTAGTAAAGTGATAGTTTTTGGAACTTTAAATTTGTTATGTTATAAAAATAAATTATAGAGTAACCACGAATTAAATTTTCGGTGAATCGTGAGTTATCAATCTAAAGGTTTATAATTTTTGCATATATAATATATAAGGATTGCATCTTGTCTACACTTGTAATTGTTTTTGAGTGATACAATTATAATAAAATGAGATTACTATTTACACACCATTTTTACTATTCACATATTCTTTTTTTTTTAAATATCAAAATTACTCTTCATTACTTTCTCTCTCCTCCTCCACTCAATTCCACTAATAGTCTCTTTCGCCAGATCTCTTTACTCCAACGATCAACATTTCATTCATTATTGTAAATCTCGGTGAAGAAAATAATAATTATTATTAAGAATAAGAAAAAAATAATAATAACAAGAAGATCAATAATAAAAATCAATAAGAAGAGAATAAGAAAAAATTAAGAAACTATGAGTATATTTTTTATAAAAACGTATAAAACAAGAAAAAACATGGCTGAACTGCATCTCTTCAATGAGAGATGCGCTTCAGCTACTCCCCCTATTATCAATAGACAGATATAGTTAAGTTCTTCTTCTTCTTCTTTTTCTTCTTTTTCTTTTTTTATCAAATTGGAAGCACTAAGATGGTGTATGATTCGTTATCATACATTAAATCGGGAGTCGGAAAAATGGCATGAAATGATGGACGGTAAAGTGAAAACACGCGGACGGTAAGGTGAGAACACTCAAAAAGAGTTTAAGACGGTACAGAGCATCGAGGTAATTTATAAATTTTAACAGGCCAGTAAAAAAAAGTGCGTAAAAAAATGTAAATATCAATTCTGCCATAAAAATACCTTTCGAAATTACGTTATGTCGAACACGAGTGATGAATGAGCAGGTGTTTCTATGGGCAGATCCAATTTTCATATATATAAAAGAGTTTGTTATCGCCGAAAATCGTCGTTCCCGAGGACGGGGTAGTCTCTCGTCTCCTGTCCACTCCTTCATAGCCTTTTCTGGTAAAGTTAGCTCTCATCATATGTTTGATATATTTGTTCTTCAGTTCGAAGCACAATTTCGTTCCCATTTGGTAATTTTGATTTGAGGAGATTCCTCGAGTCGGATAATCTCAAGAGTCGTGAATTTCTCGTAGATTGCAAGGCTATTCCTGGTGGGTTCGAATTGAGCTTCGAGCCCGCGATGCTTACGGGTGCTTGGAGATGGGCAGTGGGCCTGATTTTCATCGTCCTCGTTGCCGCAATATGGATTGCAGCGAGCTACATCGTTCAATCAGTCGTCGATTCGGGAGTGTCTCCTTTCCTGATCACCTACATCTGCAATTTCCTCTTCATAATTTACATCCCGATCGTCGAAACTGGCCGCTGCTTGGAGAAGTCGATTAAGAAACTAGGGTTTAACCAAAATTCAGAGGAAAATTCGGCGCCGGAATCGGTGAAAGGGATGAAAAAGAATGCAGGATTGGCTGATGATACAGTGGAACCGTTGGTGGTGCAGAGTGAAGGCGAGCCTCACAATGGCGTTGAGTCGAAATCGGAGATGAACCCCCGTTTGAATCGATTGGAGGTAGCAAAGATCGGTCTCCTGATTAGCCCATTTTGGTTTCTCGCTCAGCTTACGTTTAATCTCTCTCTGAAGTATACCACGGTTACTGTAAGCATAATTCTCGCTAGTTCTTCTCCTCTTTTCCGCATTTGGTCATGCCATCTTTGAATTGTTAGTTTTGATTTGCAATCAAATACCCTATCACATTTTCTGATCACCATTGGTTGCATTGTTAGTATTTGATTTGCAATCGAAACATCATATTGCATTTTCTGATCACCATTTAGTGAACTCTTAGTATTTTAATTTGCAGTCGAATACCATATTGAGCAGTGCTTCTAGTATCTTTACTTTCTTGGTCGCACTAGCATTCCTGAGCGAGGTGTTTACGTGGGTAAAATTGATCAGCGTTCTTCTCTGTATGGCGGGAACTGTGATAGTTAGTTTAGGCGATTCGAGCTCGGAGAGTAGTGTTGCTTCGAAACCGGTACTCGGTGATGTTCTGGCATTGGTCTCGGCTGCATTTTATGCTATTTATATCACGTTGATCAGGAAGAAGATTCCCGATGAAGATAAAGCTGAAGTTCAGGTCAGCATGGCAGAGTTCCTTGGGTACCTGGGGCTTTTCAATCTCTTGATTTTCCTGCCTGTAGCACTTGTGTTGAACTTCACTGGGTTGGAGCCCTTCACTAATCTGACTTGGAAGCAAGCTGGCCTTATCGTTGGGAAAGGTCAATCTTCAATCTAGTTTTGATACTTTTTGCGACCAAATCCTAGGAGATGTTCGACCCTCTCTTATGAATCAACTCCACATATGACATGATCTTGTCGTCTTCTAGCTTAGTCTCCACGACTTTTCTGTCTATGAATATATGGAATATCTGGACTTTCTGAATTATTATTTGGTTTTGATGGTTCTTTCTGTGAAATGTTTGTTTTAAATGTTCATTTAAGCCAGTTGTCAAGTCTTTGAGTTGGCATGGGTAAAGGTTTTGCTAGTTGAATACAACTTTGTAGCAGAAAACTCCACTGTCACACACATTGCACCAAATAACTTTGGAACAGAATCTTTTTCAGACGAGCTGTCCGACCTTTTTCACAGGTAACCGTCTGATTCGTCCACAAGGGCAGATTCATATACTGCTCATAGGATTCAATGAAACCCTCCAAAATTTAAAAAGCTTAAAATGTATAAGCCCTAGTCAGGGGGTTCGAATTATACTTGGATCCCCCTGAAGCAGACTAAATACAGTGGGGTTCAGCATATGAAGATGAACCAAATGAGAGAATGGATGTGGCTCTTATTCCAAAGGCGTCAAAGAGGGCAATCCTCTTCGTAACATGGACTACTATTAAAATGAATACATGCTCATCTTGAGGGGAATATTAAAAGAAATATGGTACACCTTTAAGGAAGAAAAGAGAAAATGAAACTGTCACAAGGTTTGCAGATCATGATGTCCATTATCCACACTACATAAGTCATATCTCAAATCAAAGCATGGTAAAGGCTAATAATATCAGTTGTATGAAGTATGAGGCAGGAGCATGTAAGTGTTGAAAGTTCAGTGTTCATGACTTGTATGTACTAACATGGAATCGTGGGGATTTGCATCCCTTTCACGTCTTAAACTTTTGCATATAGTAGATAAATTTGAACGTTTCTGCTTTACATTTGCTTATCATACTTTCTCAGGTCTACTGGATAATGTGCTGAGTGACTATCTATGGGCAAAAGCTGTTTTGTTGACTACAACGACGGTTGCAACGGCGGGGCTCACAATTCAGGTACCACTAGCAGCTATTGTAGATTCACTAACAGGCAGTTCTCCTCATCTACTGGATTACATTGGGGGAGTTGCTATCATGCTGGGGTTCATTGGCATTAATCTTCCTTCGAGTATTTGCGGAAGTTCCTCCAATCCCTCTGAAGAGGAGCATGCCGGAGATGATCATTTACCAGTCATAGCTGTTAGTTGAAAATGATTCCACAATCATGTAGACAAATGAAAATCGTAGTTATATCACACAGAAGCTTGCGTGCACACACAGGCACACAGAGGAAGGGAACTGCTTATCTATTATTTATTCAAGAAAAAGTGGGAAGTCAACATTAGATTGTAAGAGGCAAACAGATTATAAGGAAAGATCACATATCGCAGCAACACATAACTTTAGGTTCCTCGCCGTAGCATCTGCCACCCTTATATCCAAAGTTCCTGCACCTGTGGGCACAACGGCCAGCATCACTAGGGCACGCCGATATGCAATTGCCACCAGGAACAACCCTCTCCACCTTCACACTCTCGCCTGCATGCATATCAAAAGATCATAATGCAGAACTATTGATGCTCACTAAGAAAAACATACAGAATGGTAAACCAAAGGACGAATTTCAAAAAATATGTGGTTCTGATGACATTGTTTTTCAGGTTAAACCCAGTTTACAAACTTGCTTCATCATAATGCAGAACTTTTGATGCTCACTAAGAAAAATACCTTACAGAATGGTAAACCAAAGGACGAATTTCGAAATATAAGGGGTTCTAATCACATTATTTTCCAGGTTAAACCCAGTTTGCAAACTTGCTTTCCCCATTTAAGGATTACTCAATGTATATTTCTCCATTTAAGGATAACTATTTTGTTACAAATGGGAGGCCGCAGCCAGATGCAAGCCCCAGGTATCATACTCATGACCTTTAACTTGTGACTTTATCCCCTAGCCGGACAAGTCTTTGGTCGTTGTGCATTTAACTATAACTCAATCGACATAGAATGCATATGATTAAGATTGCTTGTTTGCAAAATTCATCATCTAACTGCCATGGAACCACTTTGGGCCAGGATCATTGACTGGGTATGCTAAAACCCGTAATGAATGGATATGCAGTTGGGTTCGTGCCTGAGAAGCCAGTGTATAGATGAAAAGAGATAAGAAATTTAGATCTATTTACTACATTAAATTGTTGACACCATCTCGAACACAAACTCCTTCTTGTGATATTTGTATAATGAATCTCAATCCATCGTTATGGATGCTTGTTCATTATGTAAATTACAAAATACAGTAGAAACTAAGCAGAGAGATGTAACAGACCTACAGTGGGAGAGAGCCTTACCAACATGGAGAAAGGGTGCAATGACGAGCACGAGGAGCAAAAAGCACTTGAGGATATTCACCATGGCTTTGGAAACCATTTTCTTCTTCAAAACACTGCTTAATACAAGCCCATGGATTATATACACATACATACATATATTGTATTCTCTTGGCTCCAAAAAGAGGAAGAAATTCATTAAGGCAAGGATGATATGAGGTTCTTAGCCGTCTTTCCAAATATGAATTTCTATATAGAAAGTCCGAAGTATCTCAAAGAGAAGGAAATTCACCACATTCATCATGCGAAATTTAGTTTAAATGAGTATTGAATGATCGATAAGATTTTGTGCCACGGATCTAGTTCGACTTATTTCCATATTCAAAAGAAACTTCATTCCTTTTGTATTAACTGACTTGATTAATAAAAAGGAAAGAGCCAAAAAAAAGAAAAGTTAAATGTCGTAAATATACTATTAGGTTCTATATCATAATGGAAACCTAATTGTGTCCACAATTGCTTTGCTTTTATAGTGTATGAATATATTTTCAAAATTTTTAACATGTTTTGCAAAAGTATAAAAAAATATTTTTATTATATTCGCGCCATACAAAAGCAATGGTGGATATATATATATATAACCAATGAAAAACAAAAGCGTTTTACACATTTCAACAATGAACTTAGATGATGTTTTGAATAGCAAAATCGACAACGCAAAATGAATGAACCTAAAAGTTCACCATAAACAAAAAAAAAAAGCAGAATAGTTCTCATACAAGTCAGCTGAAAGGAAGTGTCACCATCAAGAATTGCGCCTCTCTCCGGCAGGGAATAAAAACCTTGATTCAGGCTGAGCAAAGCCTAAAGCAAAAGCAATCGGAGTCTAATTGAGAAATTAATCCAGTTCAAACAAAATAAACTCTAGGATTGTACCATAAGAAATTGTACCTAGGGTTTCACATGAAAACCCGAGACCTGTTATTATCCCACCTTGCACTAAAATAAAAAAAAACAACTCATTTGAGAATCAAACAAAGAACCATGATTACAAGCCCATATCAGTCTAGGCCTAAAGTTATGGTTGATTGGTACTAACACTACTTATAATGTTCCACTTTCAAAAGATCTTAATGGAGTGTTTACGGATAGAAGCAGGACCATTTTGGGGAGAGTCAGGCCAGGCTTCAGGTTGAGCTGAATCATGTTCGAACAACTCAGGTTTGGTTCACTACGATCATTTGAGCTTAAAGAAATATTGACCTGATTAAGCTAATCTAGAGATCTAGCTCGGTGAGCTCATCCATTCGAGCTCAACTAAGCTGTTGAACATGTATCTACATAGAGAGAGTACATTCACACATGTATATGTATGTATAAAAACAGATTCTTCACGACCTCAGGCTATGGCATCTACATGCAGAGGTGGGGGGCGCCCCCACCCACCCCCACAAATTTTGAAAATTTACTCTAAAAGCTACGTTTTACAGTGAATATATAGTTGAGATTCATGCTTCGCCCCCTCTAACATGATGAAATATATACGTCGCCCCCTCCAACACACTATTTTCTAGATCAGACCCAGCTATCTTTATTAACACTCGAACATCAAACGCATCAACCAGACACACAGAGAGAGAAGATGTCAAAAACTTCTGTGCTGAAGAGAGCGTTGATGGCGTTCTTGGTGGTGGTGCTTGTTCTGTCAAAAGGTGAGAATGCGCGTGTTTTGGATCACTTGGGCATATGTAACTATCATTATATTGATCTCTTATACGATTTTAATACGAAGTTTTATTATGTATCAATACAAAGTTTTATACATACGATGACTCTTCGTGTTTGTGGACGTCGTCGAAGGCAAAGCAGAGGCAATGCGGGCTCCTCATGATTATGATACCCCTATGCAGTGTCTCGGAATCTGTAACGATTACAATGCGACTCTTTCTGCAAGAACAATGGGTTTCCTTTTGGAGGAGGCTACTGTAAACAAGTATCTCCAGGATATGAAAGCTTTTGCTGCTGCCACAACTAAGCTCTTTATCTGCAATATGCATGGGAAGAATGTCTTTCTCCACTCTATTTCAAAGAAGAAATTCTGTCCATTTTGCAACTCCGTGCTCCAATCCAACTTTCATTATGATCTACTTGATCTTGCTGCACCAACCGGTTTCTATAGAGTGAAGAACGTCTTTCTCCACTCTATTTCAAAGAAAAAATTCTGTTCATTTTGCAACTCCGTGCTCCAATCCAACTTTCATCATGATCTACTTGATCTTGCTGCACCAACCGGTTTTAAAAAGCTAAACCGGTGGTTTGGAACCATCTATAAAAGGTGATACCGAACCCGAACCGAGTGATCCCTTATTTCGGACCCGGTTGTGGTTCTGGTTTCATCGATTTCAGACTGGGTTTGTTTCCAATTAAAACAGTTGAGCCGATTAGGATGTTGACTTCATAGCAAAACGCAAAAACAATTTATCTAAATCTAACATGAGACAAGCAAAGAATCAGCACCAACACTGCTACAATCGGCTCCGAAAAAGTACAGCCAGCCCCAACAGTTTCAGTTCTGGAGGGATCAAAATCGGGAAGAAATCCTTCCTTAATCTACCCGTTGCTTCCATTATCATTCACTTTTTTTTTTAATAACATTTGGTTCCCGTTCAGTTAAGGTTTGGTTCAATATCCAAACCCAAAAATTACAAAAGGCCTTTCTGGCTTCCGGTTTAACCGCCAGTTCCAGTTAGTTCAAAACCTAAAACCATAATCGAATCGTGTCAGGACCAGTTTTGGATTCAATTCCAGTTTTAGAATCATCAGTTTTAAGGAGGTTCCGATCTAAATCTAAAACTAGTAATTTTATTAAAAAATAAAAAATTGGTTATGTTCCAGTTTCAAACGTCGAACGAAAACAATATAACTAGTTCTCGATTATTGTGAGAATCAAAACAAACCACTATAATATAGAACCAAGCCAAACCAAACTACGGTCCCGGTTTGGTTCAGTTTTGAACCACTGTTGTATATATCTTTAACATACATGTTAATATACGACAGTTATATTGTATAACAAATAATAGAATAATAAATATGAAGCAAAACCCTATTCAAATTTTGTCACGATAAGCAAACTTAGTAAGTTATCGCATGTACTAATGTCAAAATAATTCAATTTATAGCATTAATTATTAATACCACAACATAAATGGCGAGAACTGATTGTTATATATATATATATATATAGGTTTTTCAAAAGGATCAAGGAAAGTATTATCATACTCATTTGTATAACAAATAATAGAATAATAAATATGATGCAAAACCCTATTCAAATTTTGTCACGATAAGCAAACTTAGTAAGTTATCGCATGTACTAATGTCAAAATAATTCAATTTATAGCATTAATTATTAATACCACAACATAAATGGCGAGAACTGATTGTTATATATATATAGGTTTTTCAAAAGGATCAAGGAAAGTATTATCATACTCATTTGTATAACAAATAATAGAATAATAAATATGATGCAAAACCCTATTCAAATTTTGTCACGATAAGCAAACTTAGTAAGTTATCGCATGTACTAATGTCAAAATAATTCAATTTATAGCATTAATTATTAATACCACAACATAAATGGCGAGAACTGATTGTTATATATATAGGTTTTTCAAAAGGATCAAGGAAAGTATTATCATACTCATTTGTATAACAAATAATAGAATAATAAATATGATGCAAAACCCTATTCAAATTTTGTCACGATAAGCACACTTAGTAAGTTATCGCATGTACTAATGTCAAAATAATTCAATTTATAGCATTAATTATTAATACCACAACATAAATGGCGAGAACTGATTGTTATATATATATAGAGAGAGAGATTTTTCAAAAGGATCAAGGAAAATATTATTATACTCATTTGTATAACAAATAATAGAATAATAAATATGAAGCAACACCATATCCAAATTTTGTCACAATAAGCAAACTTAGTTAGTTATCGCATGTACTAATGTCAAAATAATTCAATTTCTAGCATTAATTATTAATAACACAACATAAACGAAGAGAACTAATTGTTATATATAGGTTTTTCAAAAAGATCAAGAAAAATATTATTATACACATGCTCTCAAAAATCAATAGGAAAACATTAATAAGCAATGTTAATGATGGGCATACATATGGTCGGTTCAAAACCAATGGTTCAAACGACCCCGAAACTGTAACTGAAACTATGGCCAATGTTTCTTCCAGAAATTCCTCTCACATAAAGAGAGGGACAGCTCAATAGTAGCATGCACCTCCGTATTACAGTTGTTGGGAGTTTGACCCCTGTGAGATGTGTTTTTATTGTTTAAATATCTTTGTATTTCGAAAATAAAGCTTTAAAAATTGTTTACCTTTACAGCCTTTTCTAACGGCAGAAGCCTTTTGAGTTTGATCCTCCAATAACACATGTTGCAAAAAAAAAAAAAATACTTGATGACATCGGTTTTGGGTCGTTAAGAAAGCGAAAGCGAAACCAAAACCGGTGGTTCCGAAAGGCCACCAATTGGTTTGATTATGGTTTTAGGTTTTGGATAAATTGGAACTGTCGGTTTTAGGTAACCGGAATCGGACATGTCTAGATGGATAGATCCAATTATATAATTATGTGTTAGATGATTTGACCTTGAACCGAACCAAACCACACAACTAATTGGAACTGGATCAAACTGTCAGGTTGGGTAGTTCCAACAGTTTGGTCCGGTTTTACAATATAAGAGGGTTTTGCGTTTTATTGAAGTAGCGTTTCGTCAAAAGAAACGGTATCTTAGAGAAAAGATCAGACGATATGCCATAGGACGGGCTGTGGGTAATGACGAATCGTAGCCGTACATTCGAGTAGACTAAGTAATTCGTATCTTATATGATGGGGTCCACTGACGGAACCGAATACCATAGAGATCTACGGTGTATGTAGCGGTCTAAGGAGTACAGGAGTCGGTTTTGGTGCTGACCGTGTCTAGGGTTTATCTGTGGTTTTCGTGAGGGCGGAGTCCGCTGTGTGGGGGACGGACAGAGGGAGAAAGCGGTAAACAGCAGTCCCTGATCCTTAGGGAGAGGAAGGAGCCATGGACAGATACCAGAGAGTGGAGAAGCCGAGGATGGAATCGACCATTAGCGAGAACGAAATCAGAATCACCACCCAAGGACTCATCAGGAACTACACCAGCTATGCAACCACCCTTCTTCAGGTGATCCCTCCTACAGATTCTATCGTTTTTTCTTGTTGTAGAAAATATGATGCTCGTCGTTGTTTTGGGGATTCCTGTGTGATAGTAGATGTTGATGTTTGGGGTTCTGTATCTAACTTCGATTGGAGTTATATGTTTTTTTGCGTTCGATTGAATTTGGAGCATTTGGTCATTGACTTTATCTTTGGGAATCTCGTCAGAAATTCCTTCTGCGCCTTGCCTTATTTGTTTCCTTTTACGCATGCTGTTTGGTGTGTGAGTGGGTGTATTGCGTTTCCATCCAATTTTAGTATGTGGGCCTCCTTTCTTGTGCACTATTTATATTATTGCCTTTTTTCATCTTTCTTCTTCTTATTCCTTTATTTATTCAATTCCTGACTCTGTGTGTGGGCGCGTGCGTGGTATTTGTGTTGTATGAGTGTGAGTGAGTATGTGCGTGTTGCCTGATCATCACGTGCCTGGTTCATTGCTCTTATATGTTAGGCTCATTGATATTGGTCGCCTATTTAGTACTTCGGTAGAAAACAAACCTGTACTTTCCATTGTTTGTCATCCTGTTTTTAATTTCCTTATTGCTGCCAGGAATTCCTATATCATTCACATGATATAATCCTTCAAGCTGTCCCAATATGTTCTTAAAATCCAGAAAGAAGGCCATGTAGAGTCCCTTAATCATATTCTCTTCCTCTAAGATTCATGATATGAAAAGCTTTTCTAGTTTTATCCCCTACCTGAAGCAACATACTTCTTAATCGTTGGTAAATTAACGATTAGTTCAAACTGCACCTTCTATAAAAAAGACTAGTTCAAGGAGAGAAGTCGAACAAGAAAAGTTCTTCCCTTCGTCTCTCGTGCAATCCATGCAGGAAAATCTGAACAAGTCAAACAAGAAAAGATGCTCAAGTGAACCATACACCCTCAACTTTTTGAGAGGTTTCCCCATCAGAAATGTGCTTTCCTCTATAGAAAGTTTCCTGGTTCATGGAATGTCATTGCATGTTTGTAACTATGATCAACTACAGGCATTTGGTAGGAACTCAGACCTAGAATTTTTCCTTTTCTTTTTCATGGCATATTCAGCTTATGTTATTACTGTGACCAAAGTAAGTTAAACTTGGTGACTAAAATTTTAAGATTGAGCTGGATATGAATTGTGATCGGTAGGTTTCTGAATCAACCTTTCAGTATGGAAATTTCATTTCATTTGTAGAGGCATAATTTCAGCTTCTGTTATGCACCAGTACATTTCTGAAATAGTAAAACGGGGTTTTCTTCATTTTGGTGGAGATAGGAAGTTTAGTTGTTTTTTGTTTCATATGCCAGATATGAATAAATAACTTTAAAGTTTAAAGCCTTGATGCGATACTGATAGCCTATCTTGTAGGTTTTACATGCTAAGCTTGCATAAACAGGTGTTGTTTCGGTACCTTTGCAATGGAAATCAGAATAAAGCTCTTAATTTCAGAAGAGCAAGGCCTTGTTAATGGTGGGATAACTTGGGTCCAATGACGTTAGATATGATAGTTTGGGGCTCTCTGAACATCCCTGATAATTGTCAATTTGGAGGTGTTCTGAATATCTGTTGTATTGATGTCTTCTGCATGGGTCTAACCCATAGATTGAGTTGTCAACCTTAGCTAGTGAGTTGAGTCTGTATCCATAACATGATCCCTGGGTAGGCAAGAAGGGAGAGCCTATCTGGCCACTTGAGGTGTCCATGGAGACTTCATCATAAGA
This sequence comes from Brasenia schreberi, assembly GCA_036023115.1. Classification (NCBI taxonomy): domain Eukaryota; kingdom Viridiplantae; phylum Streptophyta; class Magnoliopsida; order Nymphaeales; family Cabombaceae; genus Brasenia; species Brasenia schreberi. Next base: position 2,067,366 of record JAYKKT010000043.1, read on the forward strand.
AGAAAGAAGTGCTTCAAGTTCTGAATGGCAACTCATTCTGATGATGGACTTCTTGTATCTGTAGGCTTGTACATGAACATGGCAGCATCTGTGTTTGTGTATATGTGTGTGTAGAGGATAGTTTGAGAGTATGTTACATTTTTTGGATTTTTGGTGGACTGTTTAGATTGGGGCTATGCACTTTTATACCTCTCGTAACTTTTGACATTTTACTTCACAACATATGGCTTCAGGTCTTTAGGTTTAACAATATGAACTTGTTTACATGATTATGCATCATAATGTACTTTTGTCCCATCAGGAAGTGCGAAAGGGAGGGAGGTGCTTCAACTTGTTTCCTTGTGGTTGCAAAATTCTAGGCATGTAGTAATGGAATGTTCATTGGCATTATAATCAAGTTGGTAAATCATATCAATCCTTAAAACTTTTAGGAATTTTGTTGTTCTTTACTGTGTATTTGATCTATTAGAGACTGAAACATAGCCCCCTCAGGCCTCAGCAGTAGCATTCACAACCATCTTTCTTCAGTAAGCAACCAAGCACCTGGAAGTTCTACCAATGCGACTTTTGGGTAAAAAAATGTTATCAATGGCAGGCGCTGAAAATTGAAATATATTTTAGCTTTCTCTGGTGGTTCAAGTTTTGCTTGATTTGGTTGTGTGCATTGTTTCACTGGGAAGTTAATTATATCTCTTCAGCTAATTTTCTCATCGCCACTTAGTTATTAATTCAATTTGTTTCACTTATGTAGGAGAAGAGGGTGAAGGAGATTCTCATGAAGGCCATGGGACAGGCAATTAGAAAGACGGTGACAATTGCAGAGATTATTAAGGTTAGATATATACATTTTCCATGTATTTTCTATTTATTGTGGCTAATTTTAATTGGTATGAGTTATGGTCTTCAGAAGAGGATTCCTGGGTTGCATCAAGACACTGTTATTAGCTCCACCAGGATCACAGATGTTTGGGAACCAATTGAGGAGGGCCTTGTGCCGTATGTAGTTATACTTGTTGATTGGGGTTTACTCTCTCTCTCTCTCTCTTTATAAAGAAAATCTTTAGCTAATGAATGCTTTTCAACACAGTTTGGAGAATACTCGTCTGGTCTCAATGATCTCTACCACACTGTCAAAAAAAGAGCTGAACAAGAATTCTCCAGGGTAAGTACATTCATTGACTATGAAATATGATTAGTCGGTGCTACATGTTGTGATAACTAGTTTTCTTTTGCAGGTCTGTTGCCGTAGGTAAATCTTTTTTGTGCATAAGCCTTTCCATTTGGGCTGTGAAGTTAAGCTTCATACACCCTGAATTCTCACTGTAGATTCATATGGCCACGGTGGAGACCGGTATGATCGAGGACGAGGTCTGGGAAGAGGAAGGGGTTGGGGCAGAAGTTATAGCAACAACCAAGGTATGTAGCACTTCTTGTGTGTTGTTTCATTTATTGGTCGGAACTAGTCTAAAATGACTTGCTAACGACAGAAAATGGTGGATGGAACTGGGGGCTCCGTGGAGGACGCCGACGAGGACGAGGTTGGGGATCTCGTGATAACTTCTCTAAAGCTTTTCTTCTTGTACTTGCAAGTCATTAGGGATGGCAATAATGGTCTGATACATGGGGTCCTTACCCGAATGAGTGGGGTTTGGCCGGGCCTGGGTACGGGGAATACCCCAACATCTTTGATCGCGTATGGGATTTATGGTGATAAGAGGTACCCGAGATGCTTTTGATTTTATGAAGATAATGAGATTGGAATTGGGGTACCGGGCGCCCTACACCCATCCAATTACCCATTGGGATAAAAGACACAAACCTGTATCCACCCTTATCAGATGATGAAGCGGACAGGAATGGGGCACAAGATTGAAGTTCGGGTATGCAGCGGGTATAGGTGTACCCGTCGTGACCTGCCGCATTGCCATCTTACAAGTCATCCTCTATTTTATGCTTCTCGCTTGCTCTTACATTATTTGGTGGTTATGAAATGGGTGGTAATGGTTATGAAAGGGGTGGCGGTGGCTATCAAATGGGTAGAGCTGGTCGGGGTTTCACTCGAGGTCGGGGAAGAAGTTACTGATCATCAAGTTCAGATGGTTGCGATAGTGCTTGCTTGGTTTTATCAAGGAGAATTACGTGTGAGTTAGCTATCTATTTGTGATCCTCCCTTATCGTGAATAGCATAGCAGGCTTTCTGGTTGAAGAAAACGTCTTGCTATGGGTGAGTATATTTCTTCTCTTCTCAGCTTCCCCCCCCCTAGCGCCATGTATTAATATCATTATTTTAGTGTAGTGAATTTTTGATGCTCTATTGCTCGTCTGACACCTACGTGATGACCTTGATCAGTGTTAGCTTCATTGCATATTAGCGTCCTTGAGAGTGTGCATGTGTTAACTATATAATATATATATATATATATATAGAGAGAGAGAGAGAGGGAGAAAGAGAGCCTACTATGCTAGTCATGATCAACACCACTGTATATTAGCGTGCTTGAGAGTGTGTGCATGTGTTATATATATATATATATATATAGAGAGAGAGAGAGAGAGAGAGAGCCTACTATGCAAGTCATGATCAACACCAATGTCTAGATAATGAATCATATCGTGGTGATTAAGGTACTTATTTTGTGTTTCATTTAATGTATACATGTGCATTACATGGTATTGATCTTTTTGTCGATGTTGACAATGTTGATATGTGATCGCACAAACGGTATAGATCGTCGAGTAGAGACATAGGGGAATGAGAATGCATATTGATGCGAGATGGGTGCCTTTATCAACTATTGTTTGATTGATGGTAAAGAAGGTGTGGGTGATCATAGTCTAGTTTGAGAGGGTCTCTTATATATATATATATATATGAAATTTAGGAGTTAGTCTCATATGTTAGATTCTATTAGATTACTAGATGATCGCATGGACGATACATATTGAGTTGCTCGTCAACATCGATATGAATACATTAAATACAACACATAATGAGTGTTTTGATCTGTTTGATTGATCGCTCTATATATATATATATATACACGTGTGTTTGTTTATCGGAGAGATCAATGATAAAAATATCAATTTAAAAAATGAAAAGTATTTTATACTTTTTAAATGCAAACTTCACCATTCGGGATGACCCTGATCAAATCAGAACTGTTGGTTTTGTTCTAATATGTTTACTTTTCTAGAAAGGTGGAATCAGAACCGAACAATGGGGATTCCTAGTTTTTCTCTGTTTCAATTCCATCTGGTTTTGGGAGTGGTGTGGAACTCATTGAATATGTCGAGCCAGGTCCTAACCGGCTGCTTCTACGTACAGGCCGCAAGATTCCATGGCGTGCACTCTTGAATCTCTTAGAAAAGAAACAAAATACAGTAATGCATGTTTGACCCTCAATTTGGGAAAAAGACAGATTAAATGTAGGAAATGAATTTAACAGTTAAATGGGTACGTGAAAGTGATTTTTTTTTTACTTTTTTCTTTACAATGGGAAACCGAAGCCCAAAACACACACATGCCCGTGCTGGGAATCGAACTCACCACCAACAACGGGGGAGTGAAGGAACCCTGGTAAATGAGCTGACGCTCTGCGTGCTGGTCGGAAATGGAGTCCCTACTGGACCAATCGTGTCCTCCCAGGAAGAACCCTTTTCAATTATCTAGATGGGTTTGATCGTGTTCTCTTTGAACGCTATGAACACACATGATCCAAACTCATTTCTTTTCTTATAAGATACACAGAGGACCTTTAGCTTGAAGGTTTCTTTTAGTCAATATCAGAATGATTCCTTGAGCACATAATACAAAGCTGTCCACATCGGAGCTAGACATGGTACTAATGGTTGAGAACTACCCATCTTGGTTTCGATTTAATGGAAGGTGAAATTGAAACTGAACTGGGTAACCTTCGGCTTTGGGTCTGATTTAACTGGATCTCCTCTTGCATTTGCTTGGCATAGGCCGTGAGGGCGGCGGTTTTAAGCTGCCGAGGGAGGCGGGTTTTTTAGCAATAACACTGCCACAAGAACAACAAGCAAGCAAAGTTCCTCCTTCCTTCATTGAGGTTGGCTACACAAATTCTCTCTTGCCATTGTGGTCTGCCTTTTGTAATTCACAATATAACTCTAAAACTCAACATCATTTTTCGTCGATTCCTTCTAATAATTGTGAAATTATTTTCCATTGTATTTAAGGTGCTTATCATCGCACCAAAAGGTTAGCTCAATGAACACCTTCCGGTGTATAAAGAAAACTGTGGAAAATTATTTGATAGTGAGATTCAGGCGTACCTTAATGATCCTGGCTGTATGAACACCATCTGCTTGAAATGCATTGATCTTGACCAATATGACAGGGACAAAAACCATGTTAGACTGAGGTAAGGCTAGAACATGTACCCAACGGGTCGCTCACGCAATCGTGCTGGTCCTCTTCAAGCCCTTTAGAACCCGTTCATAAGACAAAGGATTAGATGAAGAAAATCTTGATGTTGATAGTCAGGAGGTTGACGCGAAAATGTCGTTTTAGACGAGGTAAGGCTAGAGCATGTACCCAACGGGTCGCTCACGCAATCGTGCCGGTCCTCTTCAAGCCCTTTAGAACCCGTTCATAAGACAAAGGATTAGATGAAGAAAATCTTGATGTTGAAAGTCAGGAGGTTGACGCGAAAATGTCGTTTTAGACTGAGGTAAGGCTAGACCATGTACCCAACGGGTCGTTCGTGCAATCGTGCCGGTCCTCTTCAAGCCTTTAGAACCCATTCATAAGACAAAGGATTAGATCTAAGACAAAGGATTAGATGAAGAAAATCTTGATGTTCATAGCCAGGAGGTTGATTCGAAAATGTCTCTTTAGACTGAGGTAAGGCTAGACCATGTACCCAACGGGTTGTTCGCGCAATCGTGCCGGTCCTCTTCAAGCCCTTTAGAACCCGTTCATAAGACAAAGGATTAGATGAAGAAAATCTTGATGTTGATAGTCAGGAGGTTGATGCGAAAATGTCTTTTAAGACTGAGGTAAGGCTAGAGAATGTACCCAACGGGTCGTTCGCGCAATCGTGCCGGTCCTCTTCAAGCCTTTAGAACCCGTTCATAAGACAAAGGATTAGATAAGGCAAAGGATTAGATGAAGAAAATCTTTATGTTCATAGTCAGGAGGTTGACGCGAAAATATCTTTTTAGATCCTTTGAATTCGAGAAAAGAAAAAAGAGTTGCTTTTACAATTCAAACCGGTACTAGACCCGGAAGTTCCAGTTCCAATTCCAGTTCCAGTTCCAGTCACAAATGAAGTTCACCTCATTTGGGTGAAATTCAGGTGAAGCGATTCATATAGTTTTAAAAACATAAATTTGGTTGAAATTTTCGGTTTGTTCGTGGATTTCGGGTGTGGCAAACGCCTAACCTCACCCACGAATGGGTCCAAGTTGTATATGAGCACTAGAACTCAGCCATGAGAGGTCATGAAGGGTTGAAGAAGACCTACCAAAGGGTTAAGGAGACCCTCTATTTGACCAGCACAACGATCAGGGTCGACTAGTATGTGAGAGAGTGTCTTAGTTGTCATGACCAAGCAAGGGATCTAGTGTATCAACGATCAGGGTTAAACGGCTCGAGCTCGGCTTCTTAGCTAGTTTTCGATCAGGTAAACTAAGAATGAGTTGATTATGCTCGGCCTAAGATCATGTTTAGTGACCTTGAATTCAATCGAGCTCATTGAGCTCGTCGATTAGCTCTAACTTGGTAAGTTCTAATCAAGATTGACTCAACTAAGCTCAAGCATTAAGCTTGTTTACTAGAAAGCTCGACAAGGCTCGCGAGCTGCTCAAACTGAAAAGATCGAGTCAAGTTCTAGTTTTTTGGGGGACTTAACTCGAGTATGAAAATTTTAGTTTCAGTATACTTGATCTAAAAGCAAATGGCATTCAACTTATCGGGTCCAACGGGTTGCTGTCCGGAGCCTTTTTGACCCGATGGTCTCAATCAATGTTGTAAATATATCATATATGATCACATATGAAATAGGGTATAATACCATATCATACCATAATAATATATATATAGAAAGTGTGTGAGAGAGAGTGATATATATTCAATCCATTACATCATTAAATCTCTTTAAACATCTTTTCATTCAATCACGACGACCAATGGTGAAGATTTGAAATGAAAAAATAAGAGGTATGCAATTAAATGTGAGTATGAAAATATAAGATTATAGTTTATTTTTTTTAGATTCAAATATTAATCACAACAATCAAACTCGAGATGTGTAAAGAAGATTGAGTACATGAAGGGATTAAGCACATGCCAGTATCTCTTTATATATAGTGAGAGAAACAGAGTGGTATCAATCGATGATTAAATCTCTTCAAATATTTTTATTGTTTGATAATAATTAATCATAAAAAATTAAAATGAAAAAGTAAAATATATTATTGAGCATTAAATGTAAATATGAAAAGTATAATATACACATTGTTTTTGTAAGATTTAAATCACTACAATTCAAACTGTGGAAATGGTTGAGGAGGATTTAGCACGGATAAGAATTGAAAACGAACCAATATATATATATATAAATAAACGGTAGAGTATAATTAGTATAAAAGATATTTATAACATTATTTTGCAATCATTGGGATATTCATTACCAAATTATTCATGTACCCCTTCAATCATCCACCGAACCTTCCTCATCTTTAGTCCACAACCACCGAAAACAACGCGTCATTTTGGTAGTTTAGGGAGGATAGTTTCGTCAACATCGAAACCCCTCCCTCATTTCTCCGCCATTCGAACGATCTCCCGTCTTGTGAAAGCGAAACCGTTGGAGGGTAATATCGTCTCAATAGTCAAAGACTTTTCTCGTCCATTTCGAACTTCCTCGCCGACGGGCGGGGCGTTTGCAAGAGCCTTCTGTAATCGATGACGTGGCAGAAAAGGAAAGAGCCGCTGACCCTCCAGCGGGAACTTGGATGGCTTATCGTCCTCATTCATCCTGCACAAGGATTTATTAAAGGGGAGGGACGCGAGCGGGAGATGCCATTTTCCTTCTCGCGGGAGAGCGAAGATGAACGGAGTCGCCGACGGAAGGATCCCGTCACCGAGAAAACACGTCGCCGGATCGCCGAGTCCGACGGCCGGAGTTGGAAGGAAAGACCTTTTCCACGCTGTTCACAAGATTCCGCAAGGCGATGGCCCCTACGTCCGCGCTAAGCACGTTCAGGTCGGTCGATTTTCTTCTCCTTTGAGAGTCCGAAGTAGGGAATTTTTTCCCCTTGCGAGGGTCCGGATTCATGGAGAGTTTTTGCATCTTCGTTCAATGTTTGTCATATTCGTGTAGTTTCGTTGAGTTTTGATATAGATGAGCGTGATTCGAGTTTTTCTTGCGCTACCTGGAGCTTTCGTTCGAGAAATACGATGTATTTTATGCAATTGTCGAGTTTGGTTTGATAGTTTTCAACCAATTCTTCAGATGGCCTTTATTTTTGTGAATCCTTAGATTTCATTGCAGATTTGGTCTTTTACCTTTATTTTCTTGTTTTGGCCAAATCTTTCATAAAAGTCTTCAGAGAATTTGATTCCCTGTTGGGTATGTTCAATTGTTTTCTCAGCTTTATTCAATAGGATTTCTGGTGAATTTCCTTCCTGGAACTAAACTGCCACTTCCGGAATCTTAGGGTGCAAGTGTCGTTCTTCTCACGTTCTGGTTGCTATTCGTCTCTTTATTTGTTTAATCGGGCCTGCACTGTTTGGATTGTCTGCTGTTTTCATGTGTGTTTTTTGCCTTGATTTTTGTGGAATAATTTCCCTAATTCTTACTCTTTCTCGTTTGTTTTGTAAATATTCGCATTTTATAATGACGGGTATCTTTGGTGTCCAAAATCCAATTGGAACTTTTTGATGACCAAATGGATCCCGTTTGTTAAAAATTCCCAGAAATCAGATACTGTTATTGACTTTCTCCGGTTCCCGATTCATGCGGAATGACCAGATCTCGTCTCTATCTATATGCCAAATACCAGAGGTCCTTCAGGGGCGATTGTGGTGGTTTATTTTAGATAGGATTTCTTTTCTTCAGGCTTTTCCTGTTCTTATTTCCTCCTAATCTGGAATATCTTCTCATTGTCTTGGAGAAGCACTCGAGTTGGCGTTATTTTATAGAGTATTTTGTCTATATGTCAAAGTTCTACGTGATTTTATGAACATATTATCAACAGAAGGCGGGAACTATACTATAAAAAGAGCTTAAATCTACTTTTATCATCTTAATTGTTTCATATTTGAAGTGAAAGGTTGATGTAATAATGCATATGTTAAACAAGGATGGGCATTTATCATTACCCCCTCTCTCTTCCCCTATAAATATATAGGGGGAGAGAGAGAGAGAGAGAGAGAGAAGCTACATCCATCCATGTCTAAACATACATGATTGAGGTTGTCATAATTGTTTAGACTGGTGAAATCAATCGTATCAAGTGAAAATATTAAATCAAGGATAAGAACGAGAACCAGTAGTTGACTGTTTTAAACGTCAGAAACTCTGGTTGAATATGATGTGCTTCTAAATCTCTAGCAAATTTCTTTATCTGTAGTTGGTTGAGAGGGATCCAGTTGCTGCAATTGTGTGGTTCTGGAAGGCCATCAATGCTGGGGACCGAGTGGACAGCGGTCTAAAAGACATGGCTGTTGTGATGAAGCAGCAAGACCGAGCGGAGGAAGCCATTGAAGTTATTAAGGCGTTTAGACATTTGTGCTCAAAGCAAGCTCAGGAATCCCTTGACAATGTCCTCATTGATCTCTACAAGGTAAAGAAAGCATTGAGATTTCGTCTGAAGTGTAAATACGATGATCTGGCGAATAACCCGTTTGATCTGACATCTCTTGCTGAATAATTTTAACAGAAATGTGGAAGAGTAGATGAGCAGATAGAGTTGCTGAAGCAGAAACTCCGATTGATATACCAAGGTGAAGCCTTCAACGGTAGACCGACCAAAACAGCACGATCACATGGCAAAAAGTTTCAGGTCTCCATCAGACAGGAGACCTCTAGGGTGCTGGTAAATTTCTTGTGCTGTTTTAACTTTTCTTCGAACATTCAGAGAGGTGGTCTTTTGGAGATCCACAATTCAGAAGAGGGAGAGCAAGGACTTGAATCAAGAGGGTTCAAAGAAAACAATAAATATTATCTTGCTTTTAAGTTAAATGCTAATATAGCACTAGATCATGTTCAATGGAACTGACCCCATTTAGTGAAATGCTAATAGAGTTTGTTTTCTACCTATGGTTTCAATTTTTTCACAGGGTAATCTAGGATGGGCATACATGCAGAAGATGAACTACTTAGCTGCAGAGATAGTGTACAGAAAGGCGCAGGTGATGGACCCGGATGCTAATAAGGCTTGCAACTTAAGTCTCTCCCTTGTCAGGCAGGAAAGATATGAGGAAGCTGTGGCCATTTTGGAAGAAGTGAAGAGGGGAAGATATGCGGGATCAGAAGACAGCAAGTCGATCATTCGCGCTGAAGAGTTGCTAAATGAAGTGAGAAGATTAGGAGGAGAGATTTACAGTGGAAGCCATGATCACCCAGAAGAAGATGGTTTTGATCATCTGGAAGAGATTATCCTTGGTGGGTTGGACATGCAAACGCCCGAGTGGTTTCCGATGAGATCGAAGAGATTGCCCATCTTTGAAGAAATCACACCCCATAGAGATCAAGTAGCTTGTTAGAATTATACGTTAATTTGGTAGTCTTGTGCTCATGGTGTGATCAGGAGGGGAACTGGTTTTGTGAATTTCTTCAAGGCCAAAGGGTGTGGGGAAAGTATGGATTGTAAATCCAAGACCATGGGGATCTCTTTTCGTTGGTATCATTGTTATTACATCCCCACCGGCACTTTTACGGAGAAAGTGCAGTGTTTGATCAAAATTTCTCACCTAGTATACCTAATGTTTACAGAGTCAAAGAATCCATGTAACAGACCTCACCTAGTACCAAATCATGTTCAGCTTGGTATACCAATATATATAGTCATCCTTTCACAAGCCAAGCTAATAGTTTATGTAGGTGAAGGTCATCTATCACACAGAGTGGAGCTATCCATAAACTTCAATCTTATTTGAGGGAGCAAAATAACAATTCTGTCACCGTTACATATATATATATATATAAGAGCATCATTTAAGAGACATCACTTATCACAATAAGGATTTGATACAGTCCCCATCAACCTCTTCATTTCTCGCACTCTGGACTCAGAAACCGACGCAAACAATCGATTTCTCCCCACTAATTCTCTCTCTAGACTTGGAAAGTCCACGGCCAGCCGTTCATCGAGTCCTGAACCTTAGCGCTCCGCCTCATCTCACTCTCTGAGACAGTAGCAGTATTCCCATCCACATAGGAATTATAGCGCATCACGAATGCCAAGCCCAGCACCACCCACTCCAAACTGAATATCATCACGCAGAGACCCCCCGCAAGCTTCAAGATCACCTCACCGTCATCTTCCTTCACATAAGATTTCAGTGTCTGCAAGAAATCATCGGTTTGCGTGAAGATCAACACCGAGACTGAGCCCTCGAAGATCGCCGTGAGCACGGTGGAGACCATGTGGAAGGTGTACCACCTCGTGTGCGAGGCGGCGCTGGTGGACGAGGCGCAGCTGAACGCGGCGGCGATGATGGTGGAGATGTGCAGGAGGATGAGGAAGAAGCCGTAGAGCGACGGGAAGAGACGCAGCGACAGTGTAAGAAAGATGCAACTAGAGGCGGCAGCGAGTAAAACGTAGTTGATCAGGAGGAAGATTTTGTGGACTCTGCGAGTGTTCTGTGAATCATTGTGGTTGGCGGCGGTGATTGGCAGCGGCCCGAGGCCCATTCTTCTCGTTGGAATCTGGTGAGTCACCGACTTTCTGATGGCGGGTGTGAAGGAAATGAGACTAGAAGAGAAGCGAGAAGAATTTAAGGAGCGGCGGGAGGAAGGTCGTTTTTGAGACGTTGAGCATACGACCGTTGGAGTAGGGATCCGTAACGGCTATTTTTCTTCCTTTAGCATGTGCTCCACCACTGGGCTCCTTTACGAGAAAGAGGATCAGGCATGGAAAAGAGGCGCCAATCTTGGCATAACTTTGTCCTCACCTTGGAGGCTCAACGAGTCGCACACCCTTGGTATTGAACTCTTGACCTTCATTTTGAATACAACAACTAAGTCTTTTCCCATACTATTATCGGGTTGGCTACCTTGATTCTTTGTTTCCACAAAGCTTTATCATGTGTCATCATGCTAGCAGTTAATTCAATATAAACTAAATCATTCTTTATTTTTTTTTCCAACACTTTTATAGTCGTTCTATTCCTCTTTTAATATTTTCACAATCTAGTTTTTCATATATTCTTACGGGAGCATCCTTGTCATCTTTTTACATATTCAAACCATCTTAAAGATTTTCTCTTATTTTATCCTTTACTCCCAATTTGTTTCTAATAACTTATTATGTATACAGTATTTCCTTGTGTGACCGCTCATCGATCTCAACATCTTCATTTATACTACAAACATCTTTTGTACATATTGATGATTAATTATCCAACACTCATAAGCATAAGACATAATAGGTCTAATTGTTGCTTATAATATTTCCCTTTTAGCATAGAATACTTGATGCCCTTCTCCATTTTAACCAACCAACATTAATTCTACGTGTAACATCTCCATCAATTTTTTCATCAATTTGAAAAATTGACCCTAGGTATTTAAAACTTTTGTTGTGAGGGAATGAGTAAACAAGTTAGTCTCGCTACATGAGGGTCTCCACATTTTAAATATGAACGGATGCGAGGGGGTAAGAAAGTTAGTCCTACATAATAAAATTCGTATTGGTTCTTGAATATCATAACATTATCTAGTAAGTTAATGGAGGTGGTAGATACTATGATTCAGAGAAAGATTAATATTCTATGTTTACATGAGACAAAGTAGGTTGGAGAAAAAGCAAAGGAGATAGATGATACAAGTTTTAAATTATGGTACTCAGGTAATAAAAAGGCTCGAAACGGAGTTGGTATTATCATAAATAAAGATTTAAAGGATAGTGTAGTAGACATACAACAATATGGTAATTGAATCATGACATTGAAATTAGTGTTAAGAGCAGAGGTTTTGAATATAGTTTGTGCTTACGCACCCGAAGTAGACCTAGAAGATAGTATAAAGACAACTTTTTGAGAAGAGTTAGATAAGGTAATTCAAAAGATTCCACAAAGGGAGTTGATTTGTTTAAGAGGAGACTTAAATGGACATGTCGGTAAAGAGGCATTAGGATATCAAGGTATTCATGAAAACTTTGGTTTTGGGGATATAAATGAGGAAGGTAGGGAGATTTTAAATTTTGTTATAGCATTTGATCACTTTATAGTCAATACAATCTTCAAAAAATGAGATAAACATTTAAGTACTTTTAAGAGTGGCTTATCACAAACACAAATTGATTACTTTATTTGTAGAAAAAAGAGAGTGTGTTGTAAAGATTGCAAGGTAATTCTAGGAGAAAGTTTAACCACCCAACATCGACTTTTAGTTATGAATTTATAAATTAAAAAATAGACAAAGAAGAAAAGATTGCATTGAGTTATTCAGACTAAATGGTGGAACCTCAAAAGTGAGAAAGAATATATATTTAAATAGAAAGCCCTTCAAGGAAATGCTTGGAATTATGTTGGTACACCTTGTGATATGTGAAACAATATGACTATACATATTGGAAAAGTGGCGAAAGATGTGTTAGGTGAATCTAAGGAAGGTGTACCGACACAAAAAGAAGTTTGGTGGTAGAGTGAAGTAGCGTAAAATAAAATCAAGGCCAATAGGGCATGTTACAAATTACATTATATTAAGAAAACTATTGAAACTTTAGAGGCTTACAAGAAAGCAAAGAAGTTAGAGAAAAAGGTTGTAAGTGAAGCAAAAGTTAAAATTTAGGAAAATTTATATAAAAAACTTAACTCAAAAGAGGGTGAAAGAGATATTTTTAGTATAGGTAGGGCTAGAGATAAGAAAATTAAAGATCTTAATTTTGTTAGATGCATTAAAGATGAGGATTAAAAAATTCTAGTATCAAATGATGATATAAAAAATAGATGGAAAAACTATTTTTATAAGCTTTTTAATAAAAATAAATATGTTAGTATTAGCTTAGGAGAGTTAGTCAAATTAGAAAAGTATATAAACCACAATTTCTACCGATGTATTCAAAAGAATGAAGTCAAAGAGCTCTTAAACATATGAAGGGTGGTAAATCGGTAGGATCAGACAATATTCCTATAGAAGTTTGGAAAATAGTAGAAGAAATAGGAATCACTTGGCACACAAGACTATTTAATCAAATATGGAGAAACCAAAAGATACTCGAGAAATGGAGAGCGAGTACACTTATATCCATATATAAGAACAAGAGAGACATTCAAAATTATGCGAATTATCGAGGTATCAAGTTAATGAGTCATACTATGAAATTGTGAGAAAGAATTATCGAACATAGGTTAAGACAAGTATCAAGTACAACACAAAACCAATTTGGATTCATGTCAGACAAATCTATTGTTGAAGTGATTCACCTTTTGAGACGTCTTATGGAACATTTTAGAGCAAAAAAGAAAGACCTTCACATGATATTTATTGATCTAGAAAAAGCTTATGATAGGGTACCAAGAGAGGTTCTTTAGAAAACTTTGGAAAAAAGAGGTATCACATTAACATATATTATCCTTATAAGAGACATGTATGATGGTGCAAAAACATGTGTGAGGACTCATGAAGGAATGACAAACTTCTTTGAAGTTAATATTGGGTTACATCAAGGATCAACTTTAAGTCCATACTTATTTATAATGGTGATTGATGAGTTAACAAAACATATTCAAGATGAAGTACCTTGATGTATGTTATTTGCATATGACATTGTGTTAGTGAAAGAGTATAAGGAAAAAGTTAATAGAAAATTGGAACTATGGAGAGAAGCATTAGGAAGCAAAGGCCTCCAACTTAGTAGAACAAAGACAAAATATATGGAATGTAAATTTGATCATTTGTTTACTTCAGATGACATAGAAATTAAAATTGGCACACATTGCATTCCCAAAAGGAAAGTTTTAAATACCTAGGGTCAATTTTTCAAAGTGATGGAGATGTTACACATAAAACTAATGTTGGTTGGTTAAAATGGAGAGGAGCATAAGATATTCTTTGTGATAAAAAGATATCATTAAAGTTAAAAGGTAAATATTATAGAGCAATAATTAGACCTATCATGTTTTATGGTTTTGAGTGTTGGGCAGTTAACCATCAACATATACGAAAGATGTTTGTGACAAAAATGAAGATGTTGAGATGGATGAGTAGTCATACAAAAAAAGACCGTATACAAGATGACCACAAAAGTGTTGAAAAGAAATAATAAAGAATGATCTAGCTTATTGTGAGTTAACGGTTAACATGACACATGATAGAGCTCTGTGGAAACAAAAAATCCATGTAGTTGACACCATTTAGTATGAGAAAAGGATTTGTTGTTGTTGTGAGGGATGCAATGTGTATCAATCTTAATTGTCATCTGAAGTAGCCAAATGATCAAACTTACATTTCATATATTTTGTCTTTGTTCTATTAAGTTAGAAACCTTTACTTTCTAACATTTCTCTCCATAGTTCCAATTTTCTATCAACTTTTTCCTTAGACTCATCTACTAACACAATGTCATTTGCAAATAACATACACCAATGTACTTCATCTTGAATATATCTTGTCTTAACCTACGTTCGATAACTTTTTTCCATAATTTCATAGTATGACTCATTAACTTGAACCTCAATAATTTGTACAATTCTAAATGTCTCTCTCGTTCTTATATTTGGGTATAAGTATACTCACTCTCTATTTCTCAGGCATCTTTGGGGTTCTTATTTTATCGGCATTTGTCGGGAACTACTTACATCCATTATTTCAGCTTGGTTATTCAGTTATACCCGAATAATGATCTACCTTAATAAGAATGATGGTTTGTATGTAAACATTAACTCTATACTATGGCCATGTGAGCTAAAAACTTAATTTATTGATTGTATTATATAATGGTAAACATTTCTTCATTATCATAAGCTTGAGTTTATAGCGAGCTTGAGTTTATAGCGAGGTACAACTGACTATCGCCCCGTGAGAGTACACAACCTACCACACCATTGCAGATATGGGATATAGGGCCTTTCTCGATAAACCTTAATCATCCTTTTTTTTTTAAAAAGTATATCTATGCTAAATAAACTCCTATTATTTCCTTGAAAGTAGATTACACAAAGATAGTATTGTGCTTGTTTTACCTTGAAATGAGATACCTCAAGAAATGTGTTTGATGAGAAGTAAGAAATGAAAAAAAAACTAATTAGCTTTAAATATGTCATAGCAAGAGATGTTGATAAGGAGAGGAAGTCAGGACTCACCATTGAACCTTTAAGGCCCAAATAAAAGAATAAATTTGTAACTTCCTTTGATACAATCCGGTCAAAGTGCTTTTCATTTAGAAAAATGGGTATTTATGCTAAAAACAAGTCTCTCTGCTTAACCAATCAAATAGACAACAACAAATGCTTTCACATCCCACTTAACTAATAGAATAAAAGGTAAAATAAGTGCATTTTAAAGCTCAAAACAAGAGCCATAGATTGCAATACAAATTTTAATGGATCTACTTAAGCATGAAAACCAATACACTAAATCTGTTATTGTTGAGCTCTAGCCCTAGATCGAGTAATGGGTCCTTTACCTAACTCTTGACTTTGGACACGATCACTGTTTGAGTAGGATTTATCTTTTATGTCCTCATCATTTCCTTCAAGTGGTAAGGAATTCAATCCGAATTGAAGTTCTTCAGTATCAAGCAAGTAAGCATTGAGATCTCAAACATTAAAGTGTTGGAGATGTTATAGTAGTCCGACAACTCCAATTGATATGCATTATCATTGATTTTAGCCGCAATTTGAAATGGTTTATCTGCCTTTGGGCTAAGTTTGGATGTATATTTGGAAAATCTCTGCTTCTGTAGGTGCACCCAAACCAAGTTGTCTTAACTGAATTGTAGAGGTTTGGTCCAACATCTATCTTACTCTTCAAGGCTTCAGTCCTCTTTTAACGATTGTTGCTTATTTGATCATGTAAGTTTTTGAATACTTCAGCTCTAAAAAGTCCTCCAACAACTTTTGTACCTACAGAAAAAGCAAACATATCCATGTGTATATGGGGTTAGTTTCATAAATGACTTCAAAAAGAGAGGGGCCGATGAAATTGTGCACAACCCGATTGTACACAAATTCGACTAAGGAGAGTGTTCATCCCAATTTTGCGTGTTTTGGGGAAAAACTGATATTAGGATAGCTCCTAATATACGATTTCATAGTATGAGGATGGCATGTTGTACTATACAACAATTTTGTACCCAAACACTTCCATAATGATCTCAAGAAATAATTACCAAACTTAGAATCACAATTAAATACTATATTATGTGGTACTCCATGAAGACGAACCACTTTTTTTAAAAACAAATATGCAACATGCTTAGCGTCTTTTGATTTGTGATAAGGAATAAAGTGAGCCATTTGAATATCGAGTTACAACTACAAATATGGAGTCATTTCCCCTTTGAGTGTGTGGAAGACTAAGTACAAAATTCATATTAATATCATGCCATCGTTTCTTTGGAATGGTGAGTGGTATGTATAAATCTTGAGTAGTCGAATCAATACACTTAGCTCTTTTGCACACACCACACCTTTTGTTAATTCGATGAATGCCTTTTATCATGTTTGGTCAATAAAATCGTTGTTTTAGTAACTCTAGGATCTTCTTTTCTCCAAGATATTTTGCTAATCCCCCCATGTGTTTATCTCACTAAGAGCTCTCGAACAAAGTCGTTTGGGATGCATAACCTATCAAACCTAGAAAGATAATCATCGTGAAGGTAATATCCCAATTCTACCTAATTAGTGTTTTTCATAAAGGGTGATAGTTTGGGATTATATTGATATTGGTCCTTGATGAATTTGAGCTCAAACCTTAATGTGCATCATGGATAGTAAAGGAACCTTCTTTATAAGGCCTCTGCCACTACATTTTTTCTTTTTATGTTTCAGTACATAAAAAAAAGTCTCCAAATATTCTACCCATTTAGCATGCATGTTGTTAAGCTTACTTTAGCCCTTAATGAACTTAAGTACAGCATAATGTTGCTAAGTTTGCAAAGCACAAATCAAAGGAAGAAACTCTTTATCATATATAGAATAGTTTAGAGTACATCCCTTTAATTTCTCAAAGAAGTAAGCAATGGAACGTCCTTCTTGCATTAGTACTACTCTAATTCTCACTCCAAAAGCATCACAATTCACCTCGAACACCTTTTCAAAATCTACCAGCTCAAGCAACGAAACAACATGGTAAAAACCCTAAAATTCAATCTCCTTCTTCAAGGACTGACATTAAATATTTGGAAAGAGGACACATTGCCTCACAATTCCCCAATAAAAAGGTGATGATCATTGAAGACACGAAAAAAGAAATTGAGAGTGAAAGTGAACCAAAACTAGAAATGAGGGTGAATTGTTGATGGTGCACAAAATTGTCCAAGCAAAGGCTACACCCAATCCGAATAAAAGGAAAACTATCTTCCACTCTCGCTATATTGTTCATGGAAAATTTTGTTCACTTATTGTGGATGGAGGGAGTTGTACGAATATTGTACCTAAAGAATTGATATCAAAACTTTAGCTTTTCATAACACCTCATCCTAAATCATACAAGCTATAATGGTTGGACAAAAACGGAGAGCTTATGGTAACTCACCAGGTTTCAATCCCCTTTCCTATCAAAAGATCGTATAAGGATAAGGTATTCTAGGATGTTATTTCCATTGAGGCATGTCATTTATTGTTAGGTTGTCCGTGGCAATTTGATAGGCATACTAAACATGTTGGATTTCATAATACTTATATATTTATCAAGGATGAATTTGTTTTTACATTAACTCCTTTACCTCCCAACCAACCATCCAAAGAATTTCCTATTTAGTGAACTAAAACTAAGGATTGTTTGTTCATTTCCTACCGAATTGCAGAAAGATCACTTAAACTCAAGCAACCTGCTTATTTATTATTTGCTAAGTTAACGTCATTAGATCAAGGTGAAGATGTGCCAATGGAGGTTTAGCAATTGCTAATGGATTATAAAGATTTATTATCAGTTGAACTCCCACCAAGATTACCCCCATTCACAGGAATAAAGCATCACATTGACTTGATGCCCGGTGCATCCCTTCCCAATAAACTGACTTATAGGAGAAATCCTGAAGACACCATGGAGTTGTAGAGGCAGGTAGAAGAGCTACTCAAGGAAAGATTCATTCGTGAATCTATGAGTCCGCTTACTCTTCCTGCCCAAGGACAATTCTATGAGACTATATACAGATAGTCGCACCTTAAATAAAATTATCGTTAAGTACAAGTATCCCATACCTAGACTTGATAATTTACTAGATGAATTACATGGTGCTAAGTTATTTTCGAAGTTAGATGTAAGGAGTGAATACCATCAGATTTGTATCAAGAGGGAGATCAATGGAAGACAACATTCAAAACTAAATTCATGTTGTACGAGTGGCTAGTGATGCCATTTGGCCACAAATGCACCCAATACCTCCATGAGATTGATGAACAATATCTTGAGGTCTCTCATTAGTAAGTTTGTTGTTATATATTTTGATGATATATTGGTATATAGTGCCACCATTGATATTTATTTATAACATATAAAGGTTGTGTTAGATCGGTTGAGATAAAACAAGTTGGTTACAAATTTAAATAAGTACAAATTATGCAAAAATCGAGTAGATTTTTTGGGTTTCGTTGTCTCTCAAAATGCAGTGGAAGTAGACCCATCTAAAATATCAACAATCAAAGATTGACACTGACAAAAGTCAGTGATATGCATATCTTTCACGACTTAACATCATTCTATAAATACTTTGTAAAGAATTTTAGCACCATTGCAACACCCCTTTCTTATTATTTGAAAAACAAACGAGGGTTTCAATGGGAAGAAGCACAGGAGCAAAATTTTACTGAACTCAAGAAGCAACTATACCAAAAACTTGTGCTAGCATTACGTTCCTTCCTTTGTCAAGTTTGTGCAATTATTATTTGTACCTCTCTTAATTTATCGTTAAATATTCACAACGAGCTTGAAGACATCTTCCAAACTCACAAAGAACTAGAGCTCCGCCACATCAACTAAATCTTGATTTAGACCACCGGTGAATCGGGCTATCGATTGTTCTTTAGGCTCCTTTAGTTACACCTCAATCTGAGCATTTTAAAGTCTTTAATATAATCTTCTACAGACATTCCCCATTGTCTTAGATTTTATAGGTGAAAATAAACCTCTAGCATATAATACTCTAGCACGAATCTTTTGCTCATTAATCTTTTCATGAGTCTCCAACTTCTAACCACTTCTTCACTGTTACGCCAATGCTGGTGTTTGGTGCTCTCCCATCATAAGTTTGCATATTCTATAAACTTCAATGCAGCAAACTTAACTTTCTTTTCTTTGAAAATTGGAATTCTAAGTTTCAAACATGGTTCTTATTCATTTTGAGCTACCCTTAACTCTACTTGCCTATTATATATAGGTGATAGGCCTTCTTCTACTTGTATTTTGTCTTCTAAATTTGCAATGGGGTGAGTTGTAACTGTTCACCCAATTGAACATGTGCATTGTACTCAGTTGTATCATCATTTACATTAGTTGTTTCATTTGAACATCTTTTCTTGAAACCTTGTTTCTACAAGCAATTTGGCCTTATCAAAAGATACTCCTTGAGGGCAAGAAGGAGAAGCATCTGAGTTGATATTGTCGTCATTGTTATTTTTTAAGACACTCATGATATCAAAATATGTATGAGCAAGCACAATGATGATTTTTTAGATGAAATCTCAATGAAAGCACCAAATGTTGTGCTTGTTTTACCTTGAAATGAGATACCCCAAGAAATGGGTTTGATGAGAAGTAAGAAATGAAAAAAATACTAACCACAACAAAAGTTGTTGATAAGGAGAGGAAGTCATAACTCACCACTAAACCTTTAAGGCCCAGATAAGAGAAGAAGAAATTTACAACTTCCTTTGATGCATTCCAGCCAAAGTGTTTTTCATTCCGAAAAATGGGTATTTATGCTGGAAACAGGCCTTCCAACTTAGCCAATAAAACAAAAGTTGAAATAAGTGCATTTTAAAGCTCAAAACAGGAACCCTAGACTACAATACGAATTTTAATGGATCTACCTAAGCATCAAAACATATCATCTAAATCTGGAATTATTGAGTCATAATCCTAGATCGAGTCATGGGTCCTTGAGCCGACTCTTGATTTTAGACACGCCACCATTCGAATGGGGTTTATCTTTGATGTCCTCATCATTTCACATTGAGTTATGTCGGTACTAGGAGTGTTCGTTGTTCAGTTTGGTTTGTATTCCAACCTCAACCTTGAACCAAACCACTACTTTTGGTTCTTAGTATTTTGAGAACCGAATTGAACCATGGCATGATCAAAACCTTGGTTCCAGTTTAACTCAGTTCTAAACCACGATTCTACTTTTTTAAGGTTTGAGTAAAAAATATCATGAGTAACACCCTTCCCAAAACAAATTAATGTAATATCATGTGATCAACAACTATATATCATATATTAATTTGATAAGAACATATATTATACTACATCTTAGCCAAAAGGCCAAGAAAGGCATATGTTTTCTTTAAGCCTTAACAATCCATTTTATGATTGCCATCTGTCTCCTTACTTCACGTCTCTTAGACATCGTACTAAACATTCTCTTTCTCAAAGTTTTGTGGGTGGTTTCGTTGGGTTATTATGGTTCGATTTGAGGATTAGAACCGAGAACCAAACTGTTCCACCGCTAGAACTGAACCAAACTGTCGATTTGATTTTATTTCAACAGTTCCTTGAACACCCCTAAAGTCTCCCAAGAAAATATGACACGTCACACATGTTACATGTTTGTATTGATCAAGGAGCCAGGGCTTTACTGCTTAGTAGGTTGACTCAAAAGAACCTTCAACTTAAAGGTCTAGCGTTCAATACCCAGAACATGTATAGTATGTGTTACACTAACTAACCAAACTGGACCAAGCATTTTTCTCATATTAAGTGGAGCCAGCTACATCAATTCTTAGTCGCAAATCATGTGTCATCTTTGCATTTTACTTTATAAAAAAATTATTTTTGTTATTATTTCCTTTCAACACTTCATGTGCCATTCTCTGTATTTTCTAAAGTTGTCACTATTTTTTATTAATGTATTTACTAGAGTTCCATATAATCACCTCTTCAAATGTTTAAGTCTCACTCATTTTATCTATTAGATGTTATACCAACTTTTTTTCTAAAAACTTTATACCTTAAGGTCTTTATCTCTATCACAACATCTTTTGCACAAATAAGTGATTACCTAGAACTTATCATAATAGATCATATAGAACTCTCAAGTCATCTCTCCATTTTAACCAACATGTGTTAGCTAAACTAAGTGTTTAAAAAATAAATGCTTGTCTTTAAATGATATTCAAGTTAGTACGTTCATATTAATAACTTTGTATATGGTGAGAGGTATTGGCCTTTCAGTGGCTTACTTTGCCATTTGACATGCAGCATAAAGCTTTTGTTGGACATTTATCGCGAAGAGAAATATTTCCATCTCGTTGAATTCCATGAGAACATCTCTAACCCCAAATAACGCTCTTTAATGAAAAATCGATAATATTATACCACTGAGATAGAAGCCTATACAATGGTCCTACTTATGAATGTGTGCTATTTAAAGAAACAATCCAAAGAAAGAAGAGATGGAGAGGAATAGACGAACATCTCTAACCCCAAAGAACGCTCTTCAAGCAACCACCAACTAGATGGAAAAAACTGAATCAATACTCAGAATGATTAATGAAAAAGCAACCGAACTAATGTAGGAATACCGATGAACCTAATTTGATGAGTTTTTCACAAAATCTTTCCAAAAAGTGAGAAAGAGATGATCAAGAAATTATGCGATCATATCAACAAGGTATTTGGTCGATAAACCATTGTATGATCTTGATGGGAAGTTGTATGAGATCCTTGGCCAATCCAGCGAAACATGCACAACATGGGCACAAGCAACTAAAATCGTCCTACAACCATGTCAATCACCAAAAACATATCAAAAAGGTGGAGACAGAGAGAGAGACTCACCTAATAACCCAAATGAAAGCCGCAGCGAGCGATAGAACCAAAGGCACCATCGCGAATGGCAAACCAATCAAGAAACAAGAGGCCTGCATTCATCCATCTCTCTATCTCTCTTCTTTTTGTGGTTGTGTTCCTCGAAGAATGCTCAATAACACCTCTTTCTCTCTCTCATCGAACATACAGAAGAGGGGAATGTTAATCTAGAACTCATTTAAAACAACCGAAGGATCCCTCCATCCAAGGATGGTGAGGGCTCGATATGGTTCAGAGATGGCTTAGTCGAACCAGGCATGCAGTCCGCACCCTGAGCGGTTAGCCCAACTAGCAGAGCGCTTGGATGCCCTTCCTGCTAGTGGGGAGTTCGGCTCCAGGTGGTGCATGTGTGTGTTAAACTTAAGCATATATATATATATATATATATATATATATATATATATATATATATATATATATATATATATATATATATATATATATATATATCTAGATAGATAGATAGAGAGAGAGAGAGAGCATAGTTCATGCACGCACACATATAGAGAGAGAATAGTCCATGCATGCATATATATATATATATATATATATATATATATATATATATATATAGAGAGAGAGAGAGAGAGAGCATAGTCCATTCATGCTTAAACTTTCTCCAAAGATCTCAACTTGATAGACGCAAAAGTACATTTGATGCACTCGATATTGTTTGTTTTTTCTTTAAAGATCTCAAATATATATATATATATATAGTCAGTCAAGGGCCTCTTATCTGTTTCTCATCTTTCCTTCAAAGATATTTCATTTATCTAGCATAAATGAAGATGTTGAAATAGATGAGCGGTCACACATTCAAAGATTTCACATTTATATATTTATATTTAAAGATTTCAACTTGATAGATGCAAAAGTACATTTGATTGGTCAAAATTTTATTTCATAAAGCTCAATCCAGTGTCATACTAAAAGTTTAACTCAACAAAAGCTAGATAATTTTGTATTATTTCGTTTACATACTTTTGTGGTCTTACTCTTTTAACATTTTCATCATTTATTAGGTGTTACTCTCAATTTGCTTTTAATGACCTCATTAAGAGTATGGTATTTTACTTATCTTGATTAATTTTCAACATTTAAAACCATATAACATACCGAGTTTAATATCTTTATCTGATATAGACTACCCATTGCACCTATTCATTTTAATAACCTATATTGATTTTATGTGACATCTTCGCCAATTTTTTATGGGCCAAATATCTAAATTGCTAATAGGTATTAGTTGTTGATGCATAACTTGGATACTAAGTAGTCCAGACCTCACGTTGCCAGATCCAGTCCATCACCACCAGCCGGCTTAACCTTCTTTCTTGGTGGTTTGGAACGTTTTGTTTGCTGATATTGGCCCAAATCCAGTTGAGCCTTTCTCGATTTGGATCACATCCCCGTGTTTGTGTGGAATCTTCGAATAGCGACTTGGCTCCATCATCCCTAGAATTTGGATTCACCAGAACCCAATTTAGATCCAGCCGAACTGCAAATGTACTGTTGCGTGTGATTTTGCTTGAAGAACCTTCCTCGTCACCGAACCACTGGGACTCCTACACCTTCCTTAAAGGTAGGCGTTTCATCAATCAGAACTCCACATAGAAACATTCGCACTAAGCAGAATAGGGCATCCAAATTAAGAGAACAATATACATTCAAGTTTTATCGGATGTCCCGATCACTGGGTGATATATATATATATATAAAGCGCATAAACTATAATCGATGATAATCAGGACACTCATCCCACATTGGTGATCAAAGGCAATATATATATAAAAAGAGAGCTTTTAAACAATCTCAAATGTTAAACATTCATCACCACCATCAATCAAATGATAACGACCAAAACACTTTTCCTGTGAATTAATACTTCACGTGCATTAAATGACATCGATGTTCAAATTATCTAACATAGTGTTTAGCAACTACCAGTTTTCATATATATATATATATATATATATATATATATATATATATATATATATATATATATATATATATAATGTATATGTATGTGTGTGCATGTGTGTGTGTATGTATTCAAGCAACGTTCATATCAAGCCTCGTTATTTCTTAATATCCCCACATTTATTGCAACCTAGCAATATCATGGCTCACTACAGTGGCTACTATCTTTATACTTCTAATATTTTTCACAAGCAAAGGAGCTTTCGGAGAAAAGCAATTAGTTTGCGAGTCAGGACCACGAATTTCCAAGTGAAGAAACAAGTGTTTTGCCCGTGGCTAACCAACTAGGGATTTGCATTTTCTAACAGGAAAATCTCGGGTTCAATACCCGGGTGACCATCTTGTGGGGGCTCTTTCGTGACAGGCCTAACCCCTTCTTGTCTGCAAGAAAAAAGAACAAAAAAAAACATCGAACAGGAAACAGCAATTAAAACGACTAAAAACTAAGAGAAACCAAACCCGGGTGAACATCTGGTAGGGGTCTCTCTCTCTCTCTCACACACACACACAAAAAAAAACAGAAACCAGTCGAAATCGACCCATGAGATAAAATGGAGGTCCATGTAAAATATACAAAGGCAGAAGACATAACACTATCTCATTCACAAAACAGATTCAGTGGCAATACCAGCCCATGTACCTTTCGCCCATTCATTCAAGTACACTTGAAGCCACGACAGACAGACAAGACAATGATGAGAATCAAGGCAATGATGATGCCCAAAACAATCAGCTTGATCTTCATGTTCTGCAACCACATCTTTCTCCGCATCTGAGTTCCCTGAGTTCGGAAATCCTGAGCCTGCACCAACAAAGATGAAGTTGAGAGAAACCGGGTGGGGCGGCTTCAGTCCCCCCCCCTCCCCCCCCCCAATTGTTGGCAGAGGTGATCTAACAATGAAAATTGCAAATGAAATAAGACAAACCTGTGATCGAAGATTCTCAGTTTTGTCCACCAGAAGTTCTATTTTCTCACCACGCTCAAGAACCTACACGTAAACAAGCAATTCAATCTACCGAAATGACATTAACTACATCAATGGCATGCTTTAATTGGATCGATGCAACTTTCCTGGACCGCCATTTCTAAGTCTATGGTTTGTTCTTTCTGGTCAAGAGGTTCCACATAAACCCAAAGAAAACGTGAAGAAATTATGAAAGTAGCAACCGCCACTAAAAATGGTTGTCCCTTTTTCTAAAACCTTAGATTCTTGGCCCGGTGCGACCAAGAAAGGCACATACTTCCTGCTGTGGAAATTGAATGAAGGTCGGTTTCATTTAATAAGCAATGGACCACTGACAGCAAGAGCAGTTCTGCACTTTGGAAGACATGAATAACATGCAGTGTACCTTCTCAATGTTTTCCATCATCACTCCTTTCACTTCTGAAACCTGAGCCTTCACTTTGGCAAGCTTGCTTACTTCCTCTGCATGGTCTACACAATACTGCATATGTTCCTTCAGTTTGGGTCTGCAGTACAAGTAACATTTGTGAGAAAGTAAAGAGAGTTCTAAGCTGGATGATCCACATTTCCGATCTGAATGATTTGGTACCCGAAATCTTTATTGAGACCATGTGCAGCAGCTGTAGCAGCTTTTCCACCTCCATATCTCTTCTTAAAATCTTCCTTCACACGCTCTAAAAATGCAATCGGAATTTGCCGTCCAACGGATTCAACTGCAACTACACAATAGCCTGCATCCAGCAAAAGGTTGAATTGTCAGATTATACAACAACTAAGCCTTTTCTCATTCTACATGGGGTCGGCTACATAGATTCTTTGTTTCCTTAGAGCCTTATTATGTGCCCTGATAGCAGTTAACTCAATATAAACTAGATCATTCCTTATTATTTCTTTCCAACACTTTTGGAGTCGTCCTCTCCTTCTTTTAACATTTTCACAATCTAGTTTTTCATATCTTCTTACGCGAGCGTCCTTGGATCACCTTTTACATGTCCAAACCATCTTAAATGATTTTCTCTCATTTTATCATTTATTGGTGTTACTCTCAATTTGTTTCTAATAACCTTATTACGTATACAGTCTTTCCTTGTGTGACCGCTCATCTATTTCAACATCTTCATTTATGCTAGACATCTTTTGCACACATTGATGATTAACTGCCCAACAATAAGAACCATAAAACATAGCAAGGATAATTATTGTTTTATAATATTTACCTTTCAACTTTAATGGTATCTTCTTATCGAATAGAATATCTAATGTCCCTCTCCATTTTAACCAACCGACATTAATTCTATGTGTAACATCTACGTTAATTTTTCATAACTTTGAAAAATTGACCCTAGGTATTTAAAACTTTCTTTGTGAAGGATGCAATGTGTGTCAATCTTAATATTTATGTCCTCTGAAGTACCCAAATGATCAAACTTACATTCTATATATTCTTGCTTTGTTCTACTAAGTTGGAAGCCTTTACTTTCTACT
The DNA here is from genome assembly GCA_036023115.1 of Brasenia schreberi. Classification (NCBI taxonomy): domain Eukaryota; kingdom Viridiplantae; phylum Streptophyta; class Magnoliopsida; order Nymphaeales; family Cabombaceae; genus Brasenia; species Brasenia schreberi. The sequence continues at coordinate 2,094,184 of JAYKKT010000043.1, forward strand.
ATTTCTCTTCGTAGCAGTGTTGTTCGACGCGTATCGTATCGTGTATCGTTTTGCTCCACGATATGAGTGTATTGTATCGTAGCATATCATATTGTATTGTATTGAACTTTAATATTTAAAAAATAAAAACAATATGAAAAAAATCAAGAAATTTTAGTAAAAATCAAGAAAAAATAAAAAAAAAAAGGGAAAATCTGGTAATTGCAAAGAATTCATATAATGCAAAGTTTAGTACATATTGATCATTCACCATTGAACAATTGAAAAAAAAATACATTTTAAAGCAAAAAATGAAAAACATTTACATTTACATATTTTAAATTTGTATCAAGATCATTAACTAAATAATCTTCATCTTCTCCTTGATTAAGATTCAAAGTTTTTCACCACCTTCTGCTTCAAAATCAAAATCTTCAATCTCCTTCATGATATTGTTGCACTCCTTCCAATTTAATCCATGCAATGTCTTCTTCAATTAATGACAGACTTCTTTGAAGTTAATATTGGGTTACATCAAGGATCAACTTTAAGTCCATACTTATTTATAATGGTGATGGATGAGTTAACAAAACATATTCAAGATGAAGTACCTTGGTGTATGTTATTTGCAAATGACATTGTATTAGTGGAGGAGTCTAAGGAAAAAGTTAATAGAAAATTAGAACTATGAAGAGAAACATTAGAAAGCAAAGGCCTCCGACTTAGTAGAACAAAGACAAAAGACAGAATATATGGAATGTAAGTTTGATCATTTGGTTACTTCAGAGGACATAGAAATTAAAATTGGCACGCAAAGGCCTCCAACTTAGTAGAACAAAGACAAAAGACAGAATATATGGAATATAAGTTTGATCATTTGGTTATTTCAGAGGATATAGAAATTAAAATTGGCACACATTGCATTCCCCAAAAGAAAATTTTAAATACCCAGGATTAATTTTTCAAAGTGATGGAAGAATTGATGGAGATGTTACACATAGAATTAATGTTGGTTGGTTAAAATGGAGAGGAGCATCATGTATTCTTTGTGATAAGAAGATACCATTAAAATTAAAAGGTAAATATTATAGAGCAGCAATTAGGCCTGCTATGTTTTATGGTTCTGAGTGTTGGGCAGTTAATCATCAACATGTACAAAAGATGTCTGTGACAGAAATGAAGATGTTGAGATGGATGAGTGGTCATACAAGAAAAGACCCTATACATAATGAGGTTATTAGAAACAAATTAGGAGTGACACCAATAGAGGATAAAAAGAGAGAACATCGTTTAAGATGGTTTGGACATATAGAAAGAAGATCAAAAGAAGAACCTGTAAGAAGGTTAGAAAAACTAAATTTGGAAAGTATTAAAAGGGGTAGAGGACAACCACAAAAGTGTTGAAAAGAAACAATAAAGAATGATCTAGCTTATTGGGAGTTAACTGCTAACATGGCACACAATAGGGATATGTGGAAACAAAGAATCCATGTAGCCGACCCCGTCTAGTATGGGAAAAGGCTTAGTTGTTGTAGTTGTTATAATGTCTTCTTCGATTAGGAATGCATTTTCTTCGTTATCTTCCATAATCTACTCATCTAATATATCAATAACAAACTGCTATCTTTGTACATGTAGTTGGCATATTTGCTAATTTTCATATGTGAGCAAAACAATGAGCTCCATTTCTTTGATTATTGAGTCTATGACACCCTAGTGATGTGATATTGTTACTTGATGATATCCTATTTTTCTCTTAGTGGAGACTAGTTTTTTAACTAATGCTTAAAGTGATTTGAAACTGAAGGATGATAGATGGATGTTGTGGGTTAAAATCAGGTAATCTGATTATTTCTGATCTCACTTCACAGACTGAGTTAAGCCTCACACACGTTGATCATGTTGTGAGTTGATCATGTTCAACTCAATAGAAGTCACGTAAGGTGAACCCTAAAATAGTGAAGTTGTCAAATGCCCACTCAATAAACTGAGACAACCAAATTGTTTTTCATTGTTTGCGATTTCATAAAATAATGGTAGCAAAAATATACCTAAAAGTTGGCAATAGAAAGGGAAATGATTTTGTCATAATTTTTATTTGTTCATAAATTATTCTTATTCAATAAAGTTCTTATAAACTAACTCAAATTTACATGTTACATACACGGCTTGCAATCTCAAACAAGCATACTGGAGGATGCCTTGGAGAGAAGTGAAGAGAGGCGAAGAGTGGCCAAAAACCTACAAAAAAATTGGAAAAAGAAATGGAATTTTTTTTGGGGGCATACGATACGGACGATATTTCCTATTAACTTTTTCCTTACACTCATCTCCTAGCATAATGTCATATGCAAATAACATACACCAAGGTACTTCATCTTTAATATGTTTTGTTAACTCATCAATGACCAATATAAATAAATATAGACTTAAAGTTGATCCCTGATGTAACCCAATGTTAATTTCAAAGGAGTATGTCATTCCTTCATGAGTCCTCACGCATGTTTTTGCATCATCGTTCATGTCTCTTATAAGATTTGTTTATGTCAATGGGATACCTTTCTTTTCCAATATTCTCTCGAGTACATCTCTTGCCACCCTATTGTAAGCTTTTTCTATATCAATAAATATAGTGTGAAAGTTCTTTTTTGCTCTAGATTTGCATACCCTCCGACAGAACCTCTGTTATGTGAATTTTTTGAACCAAAATCAGAAAACTTTATTGGCCCTTAAAGATAAAAGTAGGCTATTCTAACTTCAAAAAGGACTATTTTAGGGACAAATTCTCATCTTGCAAGACCACTATCACATCTGATCAGTGTTATCCGTATCGTACGATACGATGCAATACGTATCGTACGATACTGTGCGATACGTATCATGGCTTCCCATGATACGATATGGGTGACACGCCCAAAAAAAATTCCAATTTTTTTTTTTTTAAAAAAAAAATCAATTTTTTTTTGCAGGTATCTGGCCTCTCTTCACTTCCCTATGCTTGTAATTTGGGTTTATAATTTTATTTATTGAATAAGAATAATTTATGAACAAATAAAATTATGACAAAATCATTTCCCTTTCGATTGCCAACTTTTAGGTATATTTCTGCTAGCAGTTTCTAATTTCATGAGATCGCAAACAATTAAAAATATTTGGTTGTCTCGGTTCATTGAGTGGGCATTTCACAACTTCACTATTTTAGGGTTCACCTTCGTGACTTCCATTGAGTTGAACATGATAATGTGTGTGAGGCTTAACTCAGTCTATGAAGTGAGAAATGAAGCTCAAGCATTAGTTGAAAAGCTAGTCTCTAGTAAGAGAAAAAGGGATATCATCAAGTAATAATATCACATCACTGAGGTGTCATAGAGTCAATAATCAAAGAAATTGAGCTCATTGTTTTGCTCACATATGAAAATTAGCAAATATGACAACTACATGTACAAATATAGTAGTTTGTTAATTTTGATATATTAGATGAGTGGATTATGGAAGATAACGAAGAAAATGCACTCCTAACCGAAGAAGACATTGCATGAATTAATTTGAAGTGTAACAACATCACGAAGGAGATGAAGATTTTCATTTTAAAGCAGAAGGTGATGAGAAACTTTGAATCTTTATCAAGTAGAAGATGAAGATTATTTAGTTAATGATCAATATACAAATTTACAATATGTAAAATGTAATGTATTTCAGTTTTTGCTTCAAAATATGTAATTTTGGATGCAATTCAATGTTGAATGTTCAATCTATGCTAAACTTTGCATTATATGAATTTAAAGCAATTATCAGATTTTTCCAGATTTTTTTCGGATTTTTACTAATTTTCTTGATTTTTTAAATAATTTTTTGTATTATTTTAATATTAAAGTACGATATGATACGCCCGTATCGTGGAGCCCAGCGATACGCGATACGATACGCGTCAAACAACACTGCATCTGATAACAAATAAAATGTCCAAAGCTTCCATTTGTTTCGGGGCTTAATTGGTTGCCCAAGACATTAGGTAATACCATAAGTTTTGGCTCTATGATGTGACTAATATGTTGACTCACGTCTTATACAAACATGCTCTATTGATAATGAAGGAGCCCTTAGTTAAGTAATGTGTCTTGTGAAACTTGAAACCCTATGTAACTAATATATGTTCCAGTGCTACCACTATCTTGAGTGATTTCCCATCATATTCACGCATGATCAGCAAATCATGTACCTACCGTCAAGGGATGCAAGTTGAAAATTATCAGGTATGATGGACTTAGGAGCAAGGACATTGTTCTATGGAAACGTACATGTATATAAGATACAAGTTCTCCCCTTCAACCAAACATGTGACGTGTCTACATAGGTATAGTTCTCATCATCTTGTCCGACAAAAATTACATTATGATGGTAGGTAAAGGAAGAGAATTGGTGACAGGATACCATGCCGGCTACCAGATCAAGGTGCAAAGACCACCCTTTGAACATCATCGGCAGTGACAGCCACCACCAACAGCAAAACCAGCTAAATTCATCATGCCAATTCCACCACCAAAGCCATTATATGATGCTAAAATCCTCTCATACATATATTTCATGACAGTTTTCTAAATCAACCCATCGACTGTAAATCAATATTGTGCCTTTAGTTAAGAATTATCTATAACATTACACTGAAGTTCCATGGTAATGTCAAGCTCAAAGTAATCCATCATATGCTTTGATCGTAAGGGTGATTTTACAAGGATCCATAGGCATAAGACCATCAAGTAGTCCAAAATCAAAGTTCCATAGGCTACTGCCTCTAATCTGCTTGCTGACTCGTTTTCATTTAGAAAATCCTGTTCATTTCTCTAGAAAGATATTTCAGAAGGTTCATCATCCTCTTACGGAAACTACAAAAATAGAACCCGTAAATGACAGACAGAGTTGGCAAAGAAATTCTGATTCTAACAGATCCATTTAATACACCAACGGTTGAAAAGGCAACTGAATTTTGTCTCATGAAGTTGAAGATCGCTGGCTTTTCAACCATCTTTTCTCCTTTTCTGTGACCCACGTTACTCTTTGAAAGTCAAAGCAGTAAAACAGAAACAAGCTAGTTGTTGTAACTAATACAACGGACGATGGAAGAAGAAAATTAACTAATTAATTGACCTAACCTCAGAAACACGTTAAAGGTGAAGGGAACCACATAAATGCGAAAACTATTCCATTTATCTGCCAATGTGATTTATTCATGGAACACGACCTTTCCTTAATTGTCTCAAAATCCACAAACTCTAAACAGACGATCAACACATACCAGTCACCCTAACAAAGCCTAAACTCTTCGCGACAAATCCAGTAACCACGCAGAGGTCTTCTCAAATCATCAAACTACTCGATGATGTCAAAATCACCATAGACGTTTCCTTAAACCTTAATAAGATCAGAACATCCCATCATACCTCCCTAAAACCAAAAATACGACCCACGAAACCAAGTCATAATAAAGTCAAAAAAGACGATAGAGAAAGCAAGAGAAGTACTGAATCCGTCCTCCACGAGGTAATTGAAGGTGTGATTATCGCAGTTGTAGGTGAATTTGTTGTTGGACGCTGGAAGCTTCTGGAGGCATTGGGAGGCGATCGCCGTAAAATTGCCAGAGAACTCCGTGAATTCCGCGATGACGACGGTACCGCGAGCCACGAAACTGTAGATCAGAGACTGCTGGCCCATCTCTCACAAGGAACCGAGATCGGCACAAAAGACAAGCCCTACTGAGAGAGAGGTTAGGGTTTTCTCCCTTTCCTTTTCTTTCCTCTCTTTTCTCTGCGTACACAGAGACAGAGGGAGAGGGGGGGGAAATTGCCTTCACGCGCTCCCGTTTGGTTTGTTGAACCTCGAGAAGAATAAGTACCCTATTACCCCTATCTTTTGGGTCAATGACACAATTGAGTAAACACAACGTCAGCCGTCAGGTCATGAGTGGGTCGGGTTTGATCCAAAATATCATATAGCACTCCAACCATTAGTGTCTGAATTGGAGGTGGGTAATAAGAGAGTAGATCCATTAGTTATCCAGATTTTGCCAAGTTCGGATTAAGATCCAGAAGTTTTTAATGTAAAACTAATATTTATCTTTATATAGCATATATTTATCAGAATTTGGGTATGGTTTGATCATGGTAGACCTAGTGGAGCCCAAATCCAGTTCCGGTAATAGCATTCCAAACTTGAGAGTAAGATGAACCGTGTTCGAGCCCGATTGAACCATTGAGTCTGCTTGGTTAAGGTTAGCTTTATAAGAAGGGGAGGTTACTTGGAGGGGGCCTTTTTTTGGTACAATGGGGAGTCGAAGCCAGATGCACGCCCCGGGTATTGAATTCATGACCTTAGACATATGAGTCAGACCCCTAACCATGTGAGTTGCTGCTCTTCATGCTAGTTGGATGGAGTATTAGGCCAGAAAGCGAATAAATCAAGCTTGTTGTTGCTTGATCCTCAAGGTTGTACCGAGTTGGCTCGTGCCGAGTATTTGGTTCTTTAATGTGGATAAGAAAAAAAATGGTGGGTATCTGTTACTATTCAAATGGATTCAATTTTGAGTTTTGTTCTATTCACTGGTTTGAATTTGGGTTCGGCATGGGATTTTGGATTAGGTATGGATTGAATCACAGAACCACCTGATTCGGATTTTAAACCAGTATGAGACGGGTATGGTCCTTACGAAACCACCTGAGTTCGGATTCTGACCCATGAGTCACAGATTTGGGTCTGGGTCGTGGGTAAGTTAGGCAGTCAGCGCCTCCATGGCTAAGTTGGGTAGGTATGTAATTTTGAATGGGATAACATCTCAGTTCTAGTCTTAGGTGCTTTTGCAGATCGGCGTTGCAGATGCGCTTAAAATTTAAAAAAATACGAGTTTTTCTGAATTTACGATACAGGACAAGTGTTCTTCCGATATGACAGAAATGTCCCGTCCGTGGTTGACCAACCTCGGTCACAACTTACTGGGTCGCGTGGACCTGGCATCGGTCAAGTTTCAAGTCCTTGTAGGTTTGTCAATGTGTACATGAGAAGTTAGGATCTCGGGTCGACGTATGAATTTTTCGGCCCAGATTCATCATAACTAACTCAACCGCGTGGACTGGTGCAAGGGTGGCTTGACACAAGTTGAGGCCTAAAATTGATACCATTGTGATCCACCGGCGGGTGTCGATCCCCGTTGGTCGGTCCGACGGTTGGGGCGTGACAAACTATAACAAATTTAAAATTAAGGTTGGGCCTAAAATTCAAGTTGGCCATATCTTAAGCTAACATGTCATGGTTTAGAGTAGAGGTTGCCGCCTTGCATCCGATTGGTTTAACTGGAACCAAACCACTTCTAGAAATAACTAGAACGGATCCAGTTTCAAAGTTGCACCTATGTTTCATCAAAATTTCAAATGAAACCGGAACCGAAACAGAATCATAACTAAAATCAATAGAACTAAACCCAAATCCACAGGTGCTGATTTGGTTTTGGTTCCAGGTTTTGGTGGTAGACGAATTGAAAAGGTCTGGTTTCGAGGGTCACCTTTCCGAATGGGCTCACTTGGACAGTTCTTAGCGAGCTCAACACGGGCTTGTCCCATTTGGAAGCAATTGGGAGGTCAAAGGATAATCTGGTCATTGGGGCATTCAGTGCTTGCTTTGGTTGGTTTACTTTATTCCCTCTTTTGAAAGATCTTCATCAGCAAGAGAGGGGTGGTTGGCTTCAAATTATAATACGGCTTAAACTAGCGGATTGTCTTTGCTTTCTTTCTTTTTTGACAAATGCAGTTATGGATTGTAAATTGACCCGATCCGTACCACCGATACAACCCGACTCGAATGGGGGCGAGAATAAGGTGTCTCAACCCTTATAAGGCGGTGGATCTACATTCAACCAAGGTGAGGCGCTTGACCCACTTGAAATTTGAAAAATATAACTTAAAGTCTATAGCCTAATATGGGAGCTATAATACATAGTTAAGCATATCATGAACATAATAGTATTTTAACCATTATATGTCTTGTTGAGCTATTAGCTCTACTCTTAATCAAAGTGATTATTGTATTGCTGTCACAATAAATAGCAACTAGTTCGTTGGTTATATCTAACTTCAAATAACATATAAGCGACTTATCCAAACAACACTTATTCTAGTCATACTACAAGCACCATACTCGAAGTATGCAATGCTACATAACTCTATTTCTTATAAACCAAAGAAACAATACCTCGAAATAAGAATATTTCATTGGAGGTTGATTTGTTATCATCCTTGTTAGGATGTGTTCAATTATGATCCATAGAAATGCATGTCATAGTCTCACATAGACTTGTAACAATAGTTTCTCGAAATCATTGTTTCATATTTGATTTGTAAGTGGTATCGATGCTGTTTTTGTGTAAGGTAGGATGACAATGTGATTTAAAAGTCCTTGATTTTTGTGTGAAGTATTTTGTTGTATGGTTTATCGAAGTTTTTCACTCAAATTAAGCTTATTAAATCACATGTTCACATCAATAAGGGATTTTATGAACTAAGAGTACTGAAAATCATTTGATTAATTTGTGTTTAGACTAAAAATGTTTACTTAAATTAAGTCTATCAAAGTTTATTAACGATGTTCATGAATAGGACGAGGCATGCTCGAGGATCAAAGTCTCCGTTTCCATCTCTGTTTTGGAAGTGAACTTTTGTTTTAAAGACCTCAATCGTTATCTTAAAAATTGAATAGTTAAAACCTTTAAAGATATTTAAGTATGGTTGAGTGTACACAGGAACTATATACTCTTTCTATATCTATCTATCTATATCTATATATATCTCTATATATAAAAGTCGGATATGGGTCAAGGTAAATATCAGGTCGGGTGCAGATCCAGGCATCTTATCCCTATACTCGACCCAATCAGTTTTGAGTTCGGGTATTCCTCATACCAATCAAGGAAAATATTGGGTCTGGTACGGGTTGGGACATCTTACCCCATATCCAAACCAATCAGCTTCGGGTTCGGGCGTTCCCGGCCTCGTTCGAGTCAGGTTAGGTCAATATTGCCATCACTAGTCAAGCTAGTCTCACAGACGAAAAAGAAAAAGAACCGGATCCAGTTATTTCTTGGATTCAGTTTGCTCTCTCCTAACCGATCCGGTTTGAATTAACTCGACCTGTTTCTCCCCCCCCCCCCGCCCCCCCGCCACGTGGGGAGGTAGTGCAGGGTTAGGGTTGATTTGTTGGGTAGCTTCGGTTGTGAATTGTTTGAGAGGGAAGAGTTGGGGAGGTCAGAAGTTCAAATCCCCATCGATGGCAGCAAAGCAAATGGAAGAGATCCAAAGGAAACTGGCTGCATTGAATTATCCCAGAGCCTCAGCTCCCGCTCAGTCCCTCCTCTTCGCCGGCATGGAGAGATATGGCCTCCTAGAATGGCTCTTCTTTAGGTACCGTAATTCTGTCTCATTTCCTCACATGTACTCGGATCTTGAACACCACTATTGATTTTCTCAAAGTTTCTTCATTCTTGCTTCTTCTTATAGTCATTAAGCCTCCAGTGATTCTGTTTTATCTCTTTTGTTGTTTTTGCCCGTAACTGTGTGTAGTTTTAGTTAGATATATTATCATCTACTTGAAATAAGTTTTGGTTCAATGTCGGTATTTTTTATTTTTATTTTTATTTTTTATATGCTGAAATGCATGGTCAACCACGAGTAATGTTTAGCCGTATGTGATGATTGATACAAATTTCAGCAACCCTTTGCAGGCTTTTAGGTGATAAATCTCCATTCACCCAGCAAAATGTGCAAGGAGACGTCATGGATCGTGATGAAGAATCAGTCAGGATCCAATGTGTAGCTTCCTCCAAGACTATGATATCATTTTCTTTAAAATAAATTTGTCGGTACTGCCGATTGTCGATATTGAGATCTTCCATTGAATGCTATTCGGCTTTTATAGGGAAATTTTCTACATTTTATCATATTCTAAGATAAGCTAAAAAAGTTCAAGTCTTAAGGTGGCTGTGGCGTTGGATCCTTTTTGTGCGCTTTTGCATTGTCACAATCATACCACTTGTTTCTCCTTTTGTTCGCATGTGATCCATTGTTAAATAAGGTGTAAGTGTCTTGTCTTTCATGGAATCATGTTTCTATTTACCATATTTCAGGTTGGCATTTATGCTATTTCTTAAATGGTGTTTTTGTTATGTGCATATTAGTTCACTATTCTGCTCTCACTGCAGATTTGGCAGAAATAACGAAGTTTTTGGGTATTACACCGACTGTTGATACAGAAGCAATTCAAGTAAGAATTGCTGAATATTATCATGTTTTGCTCAAGTGTGAGCCTTGTTCTGTTGCCAAGTATCATTTTTCCAGCTTTCAGCGAATTGAGGATAAAACTAAATATTGACAATTTAAAATAATTCGATGTTGTACGAGTTAGTCATTCATGTGGTATTTCATCCACTAGTTGTATGTTTTCAAGTTAAGGTTCAGATGATCAATTTTATCAGGAATTGCCTCATTAATTTGCAAACAATTCTACTTTATGAATAAAATTATTTCATCGAGACCACATGTCTAGGAGTGGCACCAATAGAGGATGTTGAGATGGATGAGTGGTCATACAAGAAAAGACCGTATACATAATGAGGTTATTAGAAACAAATTAGGAGTGGCACCAATAGAGGATAAAATGAGAGAATATCGTTTAAGATGGTTTGGACATATAGAAAGAAGATCAAAAGAAGAACCTGTAAGAAGGTATGAAAAACTAAATTTGGAAAGTATTAAAAGAGCTAGAGGACGACCACAAAAGTGTTGGAAAGAAATAATAAAGAATGATCTAGCTTATTGTGAGTTAACTGCTAACATGGCACACGATAGGGATCTGTGGAAACAAAGAATCCATGTAGCTGACCCCGTCTAGTATGGGAAAAGGCTTTGTTGTTGTTGTTGAGACCACATGTCTAGGAGCTCAGAAGAGTGTTTATTAGATTAGGCAAGGTTCCAAAGTTCGGTCTATACATCAGCATGTATGATGCATGATTGTGGAGAGCTCAGGAATGCGATTCCTTTTTCACGTTTTTCTGGACGTAAGAAGTAGCATATCCCTCCTTGGTATGCTTCCGTCCATCTATCCTTTGAAGGTTGTCATTTTACTAAAGAATCCCATCCTTGCTAGTTGTCGAAAATGTTTCATGGGCTCATGTTCAGTCACGAATAGAAATGAAGATTTTTTTGCCAAACTGAATGATGGTGAAGCCTCATTAGATCTGAATCATGTAATGTTGGATTTTGTCAATGAGGTCTAGCTAATGGCCGATAGATAGGATAGCAGAACTCTTGAGTGACGGAGGTGGTGGAGAGTAAACTCAAGTTCAATATATTTTTAAAAAGCTGGAGTTTTCTTCTGATAGTTTTCTCTCTACAGGGCAGAGGTAGCTATGAAGATCGTTGTGAGATGCTTCGCCTTATTGTGGATCTTGTCGAGGCAAGCTGCTTTGCTGACAATCCAGAATGGAGGTACATAATTCTGCAACTTGAATTGAAATTAGTTGGGCTTACAGGCTTACAGCAATTATGTCAAGATACACACTTCAGGTTGGTCTTAGAAACGATATTCATGTCAAAATTTGTTATTCTCAAGTACCTATGCCTTCTATTTTTCAGTGTTGATGATCAGGTTGCCAAAGATATTCAATTGTTAGATTCTATTGCCGAGAGGCAAGCACAGATTTTCTCAGAGGAGTGCAAACTGTTTCCAGCAGATGTGCAGATTCAATCTATGTATCCATTGTGAGTGTGTTCTTCCTTCATTATATTCTGTAACCTAATTGGGTTTAGTTTCATGAGGATTTAAATAAGATTTCTCGCGTATTTTGGATCTTTTCAAATAATAGAGAACCATTCTGCTGTTTGAGTCTGATCCACCATCTAGATCCATGTATCACATCATGTATAGTATTTAATGCGTTACAAGCAAATATGTCATAGGAGATTAGGACAGGAGGCTAGATGGATTTCCAATGAGAAGGTTGACACTTAAAAAGAAAGTGGTGAGGCCCTCAAAAGTGCTGGGAACTTGGAAGGAAATGATAAAATATTGTCTTTCTTTTCTGGAGTTAAATGCCAGTATGGAACAAGACTGAGCTTAATGGTGACAAAGAATCCATGTAGTCAATCCGACTTAGTGGGGGAAAAGGCTTGATCTTGGTTTTGGTTTTGGTATAAGCAACTGTGTTGTACTCCATGGTGTATTGAGAGTTATAGGCACTGCACTTGGTGGAAATCCTTCAAAATGTGGTTTTGCAAATAATGATTTAATATGATGCCTCACAGCATATGTGATGTTGAGGAACTGAAATATTAAGTAAAAAGGAAAAGAAAAACATTGTAAGGCATAAACGTTATATGTAGCCAATGAACATTAATACGTGCGAAGATTTTATTTTCTCTCTAATGGAAACAAACTTGCAGGCCAGATATTGCAGAATTGGAGATGAAACTTACTGAACACTCCAAGCAGCTGTCAAGTTTACAGCAGATGGTCCAGGATTTAGCTTCGAAGGTTTAAAACCCAAGCCTTTTATTGTTAAATCGCACCTTTTGTGTTAGAGCCTATAATATGATCTTTTATAATTATATGCCTTGACCATGAGCACAGCCCCCCTTGAGTAGTTTCTCTATTTCCGTTGACTCATAAAGATTGTATTCAGCATGCATTAGCTCAACTGTCTGGGCTCTCTGACTCTTTGTTGCAGGTTGGGAGTTCAACTCCCGTTGAGGTGCATGTGTGTGTGTTTTAGGTTTCAGCCTCCCTTTCTAACAAAAAAAAGAATGTTTTCAGCACTCACAAGACTTATTTTTCATCTTATTCTAAAGTAGTTGATTTGTTTATGGACGTTTCAGTGTTCTGGTAATTGCATGTTATTAATAGTACAGTCATATTACGTACTTGTAGCAAAATTTCTGCCATGTTTGTTTCATTGATATTTCAAGTACGTTTTGTCTTCTCTTTCTTTCAGTAAACCAGTGATCTAAATCATATTTCCTTGTTTTCAGCATGCTTATAACCCTGATGAGGATTACAGTGAGATAGAATCTCGGTTGCGGGTTCAGCTGGAATCTTTTCTTGAAACGGCCAGGTCATTCAACTTAATCTATAGCAAGGTAGCAAACTTATTAGTTCTCTTTTTTTGGAGGTTTTTCCTCTTTTAAAAGCTCTACAATAGTGCACTTACCTCATCCGGTTAATGCAAGCTTTGAACTTTAGAAATCCCTTTACGCGTCTTTCTTCAATCAAAATTTTGGATCCAAATGTCTTTCAATGCATTTTGTCTTTGGATGCTTTTATATAGTAACATTTCTCACTTCGGATAGTTTTCCTGTTTCTTTTGACCTACCTAGTATTGGAAGCATTTTCATCATGGAGTCATTTGACTTCAAAGTTCAAAATGTTTAATACTTATGGCATTAATTATTGTTTACCGTTAGTATAAACTTATCTTGTCTGCAGTTCTTGTTATATTCTTGGTCATCTTCTGCTAGGAAATTCGTCCATGGACCCACATGATGGAGGTTCCACAATTGCATGGATTTGGCCCAACAGCTAATCACTTGCTGGAGGCTTACAAGATGCTTTTGAAGGTATTCGTCTGTCCTTATTTCTAGTGCTACCAATGTTGTCACTCTGCATTTTTTCTGTTCGGATTGCATGTGCAAGAGGAAGTAAAATATACATCTGGAATGTTTGCTCTCAGCTTCCTGAAAGTGTACCTCTGTAAATTCTTTACGACAAAATCAACTACAAACTTTTGGCACCCTGTAGTTGCTGGCATTTCTTGGAGCAAGTCCAAGTGTCCTACCTATATCTTTGTTAGCACAGGACATGTACAAGCCGCTCATTTTGATGTTTTATTTGGGCTTTAACGGGATTGAATCTGGTTAGGGTTCAATAGATGTTCATGAACAAAATTAGATCCTCTCCATGTTTAGATTCCTTAAGCGAGTGAACCATTTTTTTGGTACCAAATGGCTGTAATTTATAAGAAGCTGCATCATATTGCTATCTCTTGTATCCATTTATTTTGGCTGTTAGTAAAGAACGTTGATTGCTGTTTGGTTCAATATCTGGGTGCAACTCAACCTGCTTTGCTGCATTATCCTTTCATAAGGTTCGGATTAGTTATATACACTAGAGAGCTTAGGCTGCACCTTCAGTTAAATGATAAAGTTCCACAGACCCAACTAAGAAGAATATATAAACGATAAGTTCCATGCTAACTGTTGCTTTCTCAAATCCATGTTGATGAACTGCATTCTAATATTTATGTCAAACATGGTACATGTGATATAATCAAACAACTTGTGCCTCGATGCTCATTAAGATGGATCAGTATACTTGGGGTCTGACACCGAACGGCTAGTAAGGGCCCATGTAGGCAATCCTGCATACTGTCCTCTAGTGTGTGAACAGGCTTAGTTTTGGTTTCGGTTGGCTTGGTAGATTGCATTATCTTCATCTTGCTTTGCACATATTTTGGTACATTGGCTTACAATAATTTGACTATCATGTTTTTCTTTCAATATAATTTTAGATTATAACTTTTTCTTGGCTTGGACCTGTTGTTTGCAAATGACAGTTTCTGGGGAACTTGAGGAATCTCCGTGATGCTCATGCTGCCTTAGCCATCGGGACCGAATCCACTGGTGATGAGCCATCATCCTCCGTCACAAGTATAATTGCAGATTGTGAGTCAGCCTTAACATGCCTCAATCGGGATTTAGGAATTCTTTCTGCATCTCTGGCTAGAGAACAAGGGGGGAAAGCCTGTAAAGAGAGAGAATAGATTGTTTATTTCTCCTCTTTGTTTTCTGGTTAGTGTTCCCATTTTCGTTGGGTTTGATACTCTGATTAAATTCAATCAAGAAGCGAAGCTATTTAAGCAAGTTTTGAACAAAATGATGAGAGTTGATATCTGTGGCGCATATTCTCTTTTATTCAAAATTCAGAATAGTTTCTTAGTTCCAGTCTCGGTTTTTATATCAAATATGGGGAAGTTTGCATGAAGAGCAATAGCTCACCTGGCTAAGGGGTTGACTCACATGTTGAAGGTCATGAGTTTGATGCCCAGGACATGCATCTGATTGCTGCCTCCCCGTTGTACCAAAAAAGTAGAGGTAAGTTTGTATCGCTACCAATCCACATCTGCTATCCACATCTGTGCGAGTGTTCATTCTGCTGAGATTGATTTATCTATGATACTGTTATCTGTGGTAAATGCATCAAATTTGTTTACAAGGATTCGAATTCACAATAAACAATAGTTTAGGAAAGAAAGAACCTTGAAAGAGAGCAAAGCGGGTTCCTGGCTTCAATTACTGTCTTTTAGCTACGATATCCACCTGTGTTTGTTAGAGGAGATTGAAACAGATTAGGACTGATGAAGGCAAGAGTTTTTAACTGTAAGATCTTCACTTAAACCTGCCTTTGCCTTGCGGTATCCCTTTCATTGAACCATTGATTTTGGCAACCTCTCCTTTTTCATCTGTTTGAATCTATTGTTTCAAAGCGAATAAATGTTGGTTTAGTTGGTCCCTTAAAATTCCCAGATACTTCCCCATCGGTAGCCATCCCAAAGAGTATGAAATACGGTTGTGCATTCTGCTCCACCATCACCACCCCAATCCTTATATATATATATATATATATATATATATATATATATAGAGAGAGAGAGAGAGAGAGAGAGAGAGATTGGATTTGTTTACGTGACACTTACCTACCTATTGCTTTTGGATGGCTAGAGTATAATAAAAATATTGTTCGTATTTTTCAAAACATCTTATAAATTTTAAAATTTCATTTATATTATTGAAAAATAATGAGTGAGCACGAGTGAATAGATACCAACGGATGCCAGATTAGAATTCCGTTTTCCCCTCTCTCTCTCTCTTATATATATATGCCTGTTACAGTTCTCCCAATGTTGGTACTCCATAAACTAATATATACAGAATGGCTCCGGGAAGACCAAATCAGCCTTATCTCACACTAAGTCATGGTATATATATATATAATTTGATCATATTTCAACATTCCTATGTACAGCATGAACAGCTCCGGGAATTTGTAGCACCTGGAAGACCAAATCAGCCTTGTCCCATACTATATATATCGGTGATACTATCATTTTTAGTATTAGTATTTTACACTTTTACCACCTGCCTCCAGCACTACCTCTTCTGTTCCCCTAACTCGGCTGTTTCTCGATATACTTCTTACATAATTCATATTCATACACCCCATTTTTATTATTCATATATCTTTTTTTTTAAATACACAAATTTTATCTCTTCCCACACTTCTCCATGTTGGTGCCACCATATATATATATATATATATATATATATATATATATATATATATATATATATATATATATATATATATATATATATATATATATATATATAGAGAGAGAGAGAGAGAGAGAGAGAGAGAGAGAGAAAATCTCTCTTGTTAGAGATTACTTAGTTGTTGATTATCACCATGAAACACCTATCTCGAGTCACATTTAATACATCTCCTTTATTGATGTTGATGAGTAACTCAATTTAGTTTGTTGGATGATTGTGCGGATGGCACATATGAGGAGAGAGCTCTACTAGATTAGGTTTCATATACTTATATATGTCAACACTCTTAAATGCTAACATATCCAAACAAATCTGAATCTATCACAATCTTAAATGTCTACCTATCCAAACAAAAACAAATCTCAACCATGTGATAAATGATTGAGATTTAAAACTTTATTCACATAAATATTTTTGTTTTTTAATTTTCAAATCTCTATTATCTATCACAAAAAGATAAATGGTTAAGATCTGTTTAGTTTTGTTAGTATCCTTAAGTGCTAGTATATACCAATTTATTTCTCTCTCTATAGCATGGTTAGATGTGAACAATGACTCGAGTTGAATATTTCCTGGGGCGAGGAGAAGTGCGAAGTGCAGCTTTTTGAAACTTAGTTGAAGGGGTCCATATCAATTTTCGAAAAAATTGGATAGCTGGTAAAGATCTTTAAATGACTAGATGAAAAAGAAAATGACTAGATGAAAAAGAAAATGACTATGAAAAAGAAAGCAATGAAGGCAACAAAACAAGCCAGAATTGTGGAGATATCGGGCCCTTCATCTCTTTATTTTAACCCCAATACTCACAAATACAGCAGCAGTGACTGCTCTATCTGTGCAAAATTAGAGGAATTTACAGAAAACAATCCCCCAACAAAGTGCCTACCTTACACCAACCCACTGCCTAGTGTTTGTTTACAAAGTTTATGTTGTATATGAAAACAGAGAAACTGAGGTGCTCAACCTCTTGCATTCCTTTTCGTCCTGCCGGAGTTAAAGAACTCTAATCATATCTAACAACTTGCTGCTTGATGAGGAAAACTTGTCGGAGTCGATGGGTTGGGGAGGGGCTATTCTGAGTTCCAAATCAGAATCGTTGGCAGATGATGGGCTTGGAGGGGGAGTGGGTTGGATGCTGGAAAGTGGAGCAACAGTCTCCATTTCCGGGCAGGGAGGTGGAAATAGACTCAAAGAAGGTTGGAGAAGGTTGGAGGTGAAAGCAGACGATTGATGGTGGGTTTCATGATAGACAGGACTTATTTGTTCCGTGGATTCGCCGACTGAATTAAGCGATAAGGTTGGCAGAGAAGCTTCAGATGCAGAAGATGATCCTTCCTGTAAAAAGTCAAATTATATATTAGTAAATATACAATTGAAGATGACTTAATTCCTCAAAAAATATTTCAGGATGGTTTTATTCCTCAACAAATAATTGAGGTTGACTTCAAGGATTTCTTGTGAAGAGTGAGGAATGAGGATGGCTTCTAATATAGGAATTCAACTTGGTCCATATCTCCATCCCAATGAGGCAAACGTCCCATATTCTCCATCTCTACGACCGAAAGAATGCATTAGTCACCCTCAAATGTACAGTGTATCAATTATTCTATAGGTTCTACTGAAGCTTTATACGTCAATCTCGAGAACAACTTCTTTGTTCCATAGACAACAGGAACCAATTGACTCGATGATAAAAAGGGTTGATATCAAGGGATCAGGGGTTAAACAGGACAGACTACTTTAAGAGTTCTACACGGTGATGCTGCAAATTTGCAAAAAACAATCCTAATTTATGAAAATGTGGAATGTCTTACCAACTTTTTGCAATTGGGATCAGAAATATCGCAACTCATGGCCAAAGGTAAGGGTGGAAAAGCATTTGGAGTAGCAACTATTGGCTTATCATTCACGCTGATTGAAGACTCCCCCTGCAAACAAGATCACACGGATCATTAAGTTGACACTGAAGAAGACTTGTGGAAAGTAAAGTAGCATTACAAAAAATCACAGGAACACACACAACGAAATATGGGGGATGATGACACAAGATCCATCAAAGATTGATGGAAACCCAACTCCAAAATTAAAACCAGGTCAGCACCATTTGGTTGACAAGCACTGCTTTATGGATGCAATGAAAGACAGCATATCCTGATGCAATTTTCTTGCTAGCTTTTTATTTTGAAATCCAAAGAGTTCAGGGTGTCACAATAACAGGCAAAATGTGTGATTCTCTAGAAGTCTCAGAAGTAGCCCATGATAAATAAAAATCAACGGTACAAAGGTAAAGCTTTTCTTTCTAAGAGTAGTTAGAGGAATTACAGTGTCGGCTGTGACTAGATCAAAAAGGCTGAACCTCCGCTTCTTCTTCTTACTGCTAGCCAGCCTAAGGAAGTACTTCTGAGCATGACTTGCAACTTGAGTTGGAGTTCTTGTAGTGACGAAATTCCTTGAAATTCCTCTCCAGTCTCCCTTTCCAAGCTTATCCAATCCGGCTAAAAAGGTCCTGTGCTCCTCTTCTGTCCATGGTACACCTGAACCATGAAGAAGACAATAACGCACCAAGATCTAAAGTTAATAAGTAACGAAGAAATGAAACACAAATCACAAACAGCCCTAACAGTGAAACTAGGAAATACAGAAGAACGCACCAAAATCTAAAGTTAATAAGAAGCAACAAAGAAATGAAACGTGAATCATAAACGGCTCTATTTGCCAAACTAGAAAATATACAAGAAGCAAAGAACATCAAATTTGACTAACAAACTGCTACAAGATTATGAATTATTTTGAAATATCTTTGCTAGATAAAAAGAAGATACACAAATTTGTAAAATAGAGAAGCTTCATTATTGCAGCTTCTGTTCATTCATCGATGCATTTCATTGTTTTTGCATTGCTCAAGGAAGGTCCAACACGAGAATGCATCAATATCGTTTACCAAGTTTGTGTTAATGCATCCATTTATCAGCAAAAGGATGTATACCATACCATAGAATAAACAGCAAAAGTTCTAAACCTTAAAAGAGCAGCAGATTTATAAAGAGAGACAGCAACCTAACTCAGAATGCATCAATATCGTTTACCAAGTTTGTGTTAATGCATCCATTTATCAGCAAAAGGATGTATACCATACCATAGAATAAACAGCAAAAGTTCTAAACCTTAAAAGAGCAGCAGATTTATAAAGAGAGACAGCAACCTAACTCAGAATGCATCAATATCGTTTACCAAGTTTGTGTTAATGCATCCATTTATCAGCAAAAGGATGTATACCATACCATAGAATAAACAGCAAAAGTTCTAAACCTTAAAAGAGCAGCAGATTTATACAGAGAGACAGCAACCTAACTCGCTTATTAATAATTCAAATAATAATAAGATCGTAACTTCTTCTGGTCACACAGAACATATTTTTTATCAAACATGTAGGACCAAGAAGAAAAAGCTGCGGCCAACCTACCATAAACCAATCCCAAAGCCCCAATAAGGACCTTTACAAAGAGATCCAACAAGGTGGTGCAACTGCAACCTTATTGCCTTTACAACTCCATCCCCAATAAAGAAAACCTCGTATCATTGTTTCCACTTAGAACCAATTTTTGGATCCCAGGTCGCTACGGGACTGATAGGGATCGAACCCGCAGCTTCCGCCTTGACAGGCGATGAGAAAGAGAAACAACAGGGTCAAGGCGATTTCAACACTGAAAAGTTACACACACGACGTCATTCACAAAAGGAGAAATCCCCCACCATCCATAGGACTTGCAGAGTATCATACCGATTTCTGATCATCAAGTTTAATGAATCATGCAGAAAGAAAACACAATACATTGACCAACGCCATTGAATCACAAGCACCAAGAAGAGGAGTAAGAGATCTTCCAGAGATGCTGTAACTTTTAATAAAAGGTAAACTTTTCGGAGGAAGTGATTTCACACAAGACGAGTAAAAGAGGAGCATGCAACCCTCATAATACTTCCATCCGTTCCCACCAGAAACAAAGCAGTAAATGAACACACAAAATACAGGGAACAAAAAAGCGAAACTTTCATTAGCAAGCATGCTGATTGCATTAAGAAAACCATTTACATGAGAATTGCCGATACGCACGCTATCTCAGATTTGACAGTCTCACAAGATATTAAAACCATAAAAAATATACAGATAAGTGTCCATCCAAATAAGCACCCATTGTAATCTCATTGCCCAACTTCCTCAAATATTGACTCCATGCAGAAGAACCAAACAAGATAATGCACACATGGAACAATTCCCGTCATCAAACCCCAAAACTATTTCAATCAAATGATCAAACACAATCAACGCAAACCTCTCTTTCTCTCGTTTCTTTTCCCATTGGAGGACGAATGAACAAGCCCGTCTGAGAGATACCCATGATCGCCCGAACTCGGCTCGGCGCAAGCCATCAAATTCCCCATGCTGAAACTCTTCCTCATCATCTCGCGCTCAATGCCATCGCCACCCCCACCGTCGAGTCTGACGCCGAAAAGCATCATGCGTTCGCCCGCTCTTCTCTTATCGCACCCGTCCGTTCCGCAGCACGTCCTCGAGTTGTGGCCGTTGATACCACATTCGAAGCATCTCCTCACGGTCGATTCCTTCGCCATATCGCTGGCTCTCTCTCCCAGAGGTAGGAGGATAATGAATTCCCATTGCGAGGAACGGAACGGAACGGCGGGTTCCTTTTATAAAGAGTGCCCCGACCATTTTGCCCCTGGATTTCTTTTCTGATGCATATTGCCCCTGGATTTTGGGTTATTACGGTGGGGGCATGTGATTCCCTTATTAACGAAATTGCCCTAATTCCGTTTGAAACGTCATGGCTTACATACCGTGAACCGAAGAGCTTTCCTGTTGGTTTTCGGTATGTCCTTTGGGACAGGATCGGGGGTTCACACCAGAACCAAACCGGATCGAAAACCAACAGAAACCGGAATAGACCGAACTCAACCCAAGAGCCTCAACACGGTTGTGCCGTGGTTCATCCTCTCCAACACCAACCTTTTCTCGTAGTAGATGGAACCGATTGGATTTTTTGTTTTTATAGAATTCGATAAGATTCATTATTGTTTCTTTTCAATACTTTGTGATTTTTTTTATTTAATGTTTCCATAATTTAAACTTATTTTGATTGTCATTATAGTTTGCTATCTTAAACAAGTTTCCTTCCTTGTGTCACTTTCAATTTATTTATAATAACATGCATTACGTGTAAAATTTTTCCTTCCGTGGTCATTCATCTATTTGAGCAGCTTTATTTCTGTCATGAACATGTTTCGTGCTATCCAACACTCGTAACTATATAACATAACATATCTAATTGTTGTTCTATAATTCGAACGAGCAACTCAAACCATGGTTCAACTCAATTTTGTTGTTTTTATATTTTTACCATTCAAGTCAGCTTTGGGTTCGAATTGGAACTGAAATCAATGGTTCTCAACTAAGCCTAATTCTAGTTCATGGTAGATCTCACCTAAGTCGAGGCTTTTGCCACCAAGATGAGATTTAAGATCCTACCACTACCACTAGAGGTGTTAAAATGGGCTTGGCCTACATTTTCCCCGGCCCTGGCCCATATTGATATCTCTACTTATCATTAATTAAAAAAAAAATCACATTGAACAAGAAGCATGCTTTTTTATTTGCTAAAATCAATTTACCTTATACAACCAAGGAGAAACTTTATTTTTGAGTAGCAAAAAAGTAGTAAAAAACATTCCTTTCCTTAGCTTGAATCATGGATGACAATGAGGTGGGTTGGGATCTCTATACCTATATTCGACCAGATATAAATGGTAACGTGCGGGTATAAGTTTGGGTTCTCTTTTTCTTAATATATATATATATAGTTTGGTATGAGATGGTGCTTAGTATCTTTCAATTTCTATATGAGAGAGTGGTAGCTACTACACACCCTCTCATGTTAGACATTACTCGATCATCATCATCATCCATGCGACCCATAAGACGATGATAATCACAACACTTATCTTGAGCATCATTTAATGATCCGTTCACATTGAACAAAAAGCATGTTTTCTTATTTACTAGATCATCATCATCATCCATGCGACCCATCAAACGATGATAATCACAACACTTATCTCGGGCATCATTTAATGACCCATTCACATTGAACAAGAAGCATGTTTTCTTATTTACTAAAATCAATACAACCAATGACAAACTTTATTTTTGGGTAGCAAAAATGTAGTAAAGAGCATTCCTTTCCTTATCTTGAATCATGGATGACAATGAGGCGGTCGGGGATAGCTGTACCTGTACCCGACCTGATATAAACCTTAACAGGTGGGTATAGATTCAGGTTCTCTTTTTGCTAATGAATATAGTCATATACATATATGATGATATATGATGGGTTTCTCTCTCCCTCTCCCTCTCCCTCTTTCTCTCTCTTGAGTGTGTTGAGGGTAAACGCCTTTGGGGTGTCGGTTTCAATTCTAGTTGGGCTCCTCAATAGGTTCTAGGTCCCATTCTTGCAGACTTTGGGGTGGTCAGGTTCGGTTCAACCCATCGGTCTGGATGGATATGGCTGGTTTCGGTTCGCCTGAAATCAGGAACCGAGATCAGAACAGTTTGTGACTGTTGGTTTTGATTTAGATCCTAAACCATTTGAAACTGAAAAATATATAGATCCTAAAATAGAGAGAGAGAGAGAGAGAGAGAGAGAGAGAGAGAGAGAGAGAGAGAGAGAGAGAGAGAGAGAGAGAGAGAGAGAGAGAGAGAGAGAGAGAGAGAGAGAGAGCACGATATATTCAGTCTTTCTTTATCCTGTTTATTAATCAAGATCCTAAAATATCAATCGTTCTCATGCATTGATGTTCTTTGTTGGGAAAAAGTGCAAGTGTTGTTAATGCCTTTACAATGTCGAAAGCTACGATGAAATATTCTTTTTTTCACTTTCGGTATTGAACCACATCAACCAATAGACCGCATCTATTTTTTTTAATTTTAAGAACGTCATTCAAATCATTGTACATTTTCAGATTCAGGATGGAAAAGGACAATGTCAACTATGAACTTTCGCAGGAACTCAATCTGAGTTTTGCTATTGAATCAAACTCAAACCACATCAGAGAGAGAGATATGGTTCAATAATCTAATGGGTAGAGATGTCAATAGGGGCTGAACCGTGCTGGCATATATGGGCCTCTAAAATGCTGGCCCAGCTCGGGTCTTGGGCCACGGGCCACAACAGTCCAATATATAAATAATATATATAAGAAAGAAAATTGAATATATATATATATATATTCATCTATTACTTTTAGGCTACATAAATATAATTTCAAAAATTATAAGAGTAGTTTTATTATGAAAAATTATAAGAGTAGTTTTATTATATTCATTCCCAACACAAAAAAACAATGGATGAGCATATGTTACTGTGGATAGGATCCAATCACTCCATATGTATATAGCTCTAATACTGTGACCCAGACATAGCCGACCCCTTCTAGTATGGGAAAAGGCTTAGTTGTTGTTGTTGTATTGTGACCCAGCGGGTCTTCATGTCGACTTGTATGGTCCTACTCCGAAAATGGGTCAGAAAGTTCAGTCTCAGCCCTGCAAATTTTCAGGATTAGACAGAGTCAGCCCTCCGGCAAAGTCCATTTTAACATCTTTAGCCGTGGATGTGTAGGTCTTTCTATATATATATATATATATATATATATATATATATATATATTATATGTATATATATATAGATAATATATATATATACACATATATATACATATATATACACATATATACATATATATATATATAAGAGAGAGAGGAGCAATAATCCAATCGGTGTGTGGGCCCTTTTGCAGCGCGAATTCACCGTCCAGATTCAGGCATCTCGCTAACACTTTTAATGAGTCGGTGGGCTTTCCCTTTTGGACTTCTTCATCCAGGAGAGAGCAGAAATAGAAACCACTGTTGTAGCCAGGAGGTAAACTAATATTCGCATCGCCCAAAGTTCGATCTCTAAAGTAATAGTGTGAAGGCCTCTGCCCTCGCCATTAGAATTTAGATTCCACAGTCATTAATATAAAAGCCAGATCCACCATAAAAGCAGCTAGCTTTTAAAACGCACACATGTATGGAATGGTAGACGTTTATTATCCCCATGATTACTACCGTTCAATTTTTTATACAACTTTTTGTTTGTTTTATCGTTCATCAAGAGTCATCAAAATATTAGAAAAGATTAGGATAGAGGAGTATATACCCTCAAATTATTTTAGCATATATATATATATATATATAAAGAGAGAGAACTTCTTAACATATTCAGGTATTAATAAATTCAAATAAATCTCAACTATCAATCTTTGATAATAAATGATTAAGATTTAAATTTAAAATATAAAATATATGCCTACTTTTTGTAGGTATACTTTTATATGAGATTATTTTGTTTTCTAAATTCAAATTTCAATTGTTTATCATAAAAGATGAATAATTGAGATTTTTGGTACTTAAGTATGTTAACATGTATCAGGTTTTATATATAGAACGTGATAAATGTGTGCACTCATTTATGCCCAAACATTCTTAAATATCTCAATAGTTTGATTGTTGAAATTAATGATCAAGATTTAAACTTAAAAAATTCTATAGAGATGTATTGAATACACTTGGTACTATTTTGCTTTAAAAATCTTAACCATTGATTTTAAAAATCTAACAATTGAGATCTCGAAGGAGATTTGGGCATGACTATGATCTCTAAATATATATACACACACCATAGTCAAGGCGCACACAAATCTATAATCTATTTAAACATGTCAATTGTTCGATGATTAACATCAATGATTGAGACCTTTAAGAAAAATAAAATAATATCCAATGTAG
This sequence comes from Brasenia schreberi, assembly GCA_036023115.1. Classification (NCBI taxonomy): domain Eukaryota; kingdom Viridiplantae; phylum Streptophyta; class Magnoliopsida; order Nymphaeales; family Cabombaceae; genus Brasenia; species Brasenia schreberi. The sequence goes on from JAYKKT010000043.1 coordinate 2,119,480, forward strand.
AAATCACACTTTGTAAAAAGTAGTACTTTTTTACTTTTTTTAATTCAAAACTTATACATTGATCTCAAAAGAATAAATGATTGAGATTTTTAAGGATGTTTTAGGTATATGAGTGTATGCATTTATCACGTTATATATATATATTTTCTCAGTACATGATCATGCATAATCCTCCACTTGACATGGTTCCCCTCCACTTCATCTACTGGTTACTATCTTCTACCTCTTTCACTTTTCAAAAACGTTTTTCACCCGTTGAAATAATTACTTCTACTACCAAAACTTTTTTAGGAAAATATAAATAAATTACAAAGCTACCTATATACATATAATTTTTAGGTTTTTTGGTGGTTTTAGTAGCGACAACCGTAGTTTTAACTTATGTAAGGTGGTTTCAAAAAGTCGAGGAGTGTGGTGGTCGATGGTTGTAGGAAACCATATGAAACGGAGGATGCCATATTAATCTCCACTGTAAAACATTATGCATATAAAATTATCTCTCTATCTACACACACATGTATTGAGAGAAAGAGATAGTGCTAACAAATCCACACAAATTTCAACCATCAATCTTTGATTATGGATTGTTAAATTTTAAAAAAGTACATAGTGCACTTTAACAATGAATGAATGATTGAATTAGATTGCAAAAAAGTATCATGCATGCTTTCATTTATATAAGCATTTTTTTACTTTTAAATTTAAATTTCAATTATCTAAAATTTGTTTGAATTTGTTAGCACTTAAGTGTGTTAGCATATATATATATATATATATATATATATATATATATATATATATATATATATATATATATATATATATATATATATATATATATATATGATTCTCTCTATATATAAAAGGAAGTTGGTATATGCTCACATACTTAGGTACTAGCAAATTCAAACAAATCATAATCATCTATCTTCGATTTAAAGAATGATAATCAAATTTGAAATTTAAAAGTAAAAGTACACGTGTGGATAAAGTGTACATACAAAAAGTATACATATTTTTAACTTTTAAATTTGAATTTTAATCATCTATCATCAAAGATAGATTTGCTAGCATCTAAGTATGTTAGCATATACCAATTCTTATATATATTATCTATCATGAAAGATAAATTTGCTAGTATTAAGTCTCTTAGCATATACCAATTCTATATATATATATATATATATATATATATATATATATATATATATTATTTTCTTACCTTTCCATTAAGCTATTGCACCACTGCATGTAATCGACACCTTAACAAAGTACCGTCTGTCCCTAAATTCTGTAATGCACTGTGAAGGTGATCATTTTCAGCCGTACACTCGGACACACAGAGAGAGAGAGAGAGAGAGAGAGAGAGAGAGAGAGAGATGGGGTGGGAGCTTTTTGGTGGAGGATCATGCAATACATTTGTTGCTTTCTAACGAAACATGGAAGAAAAAGGGTCAACTTGAAGATCTTTCTGTCTTTATCCTTCCCTGTGCTGTGAGTCACTCATTATTTTGTAGGTTTAACTGCTGATACCATTTTCATTCGAGAGCTCTAATTGTATCCAAAGCAGGATCCATGGCGTTGCTAACAACCTTTAACCTGTGAGTCGACCCCCTAGCCAAGTAAGCTATGTGCTCTGTGTGCACTAGGACCCTACTCATCACTAAATCCCAAGTATGCCCCTTCAATAAGGGTGTGCATTGTCTGTTCGATTCAATAAGCAAACCCAATTGAATAATTTGGATCAGTTCGGCTTGGTTTTCAGGTTCATGCTCCATTGGCTGAATTTTATGTTTGGGTACAAGGTCAGTATATGTTATATATATATATATATATATATATATATACCGGTTCTTGTCCACCATTCATGATGCTTTACCTTTGGTGGTGGACCATGCTTTACTGTTACTGATAGTAACATATTTGATGGTTGTTTTAAGTAGTACCAATGTACTTTAAAAAGTTGTAAGAATTTTTGAAAAGTATTTAATACAATGTTATTATATTCATATCTCAAAAAGCAATGATTAAACAACATTAAAAGTTGACAAAATGTAATATCTCTCTCTCTCTATATATATATATATAACAACAATTCGATTTGTTTGGTTTTTATTCAATTTTGAGTTTAGAAAAACAAGCCAAACTGAATTAACCAATTCTTTTGGAAGTTTGAAACCGAACCAAACTTAACAAACCAAAATGAAAACTTTAGTCGTTCAGTTAAATGAATCAATTTTGACCGAATCGTGCTCGCCACTACCCTTCGTTACATTTTCTTTTTCTACAAGATGGAGTAGGCAAACCCCTACCAGATTACAAGACATATAATGACTTCAAAGAAGGATACCACTCAGGTGGTTTATTCTTCCCAATAAAATTACTTCTAAGAGTGCAGTGAGAGCATTATCTCACGGCAGGGCGCTCTACCATTGTTGCTGCTGATAGGGAGTTCAACTCCCATAGGGTGCATGTGTGGGTGGGTGTTAGGCTTCGGCTTCCTCTTGTAACAAAAAAATCCTTCTAAGAGCACTCAATTAATGATTTATATGCCTTCTTTTCATTATTGAAGGAAACAAACTCTTATGTATATAAAACAGTGATGAATCTACATTGAGCCGAGATGGGGCATCAGCTGTGGGCGGATTTTGTAGGATCAACTATCCATAGTTAAAACAAGTAGTTAGTAAGCAAAGTTTGTCCTACCCTAAAAGAATTTATAGATCCTCACTAGTTTGACATATGTCATCGTCAGAAGCGGCGATTTCCGGTATCAATAATATAATATTATGAAAATATATGATTCTTAAATGTCATACAATCTATTGCCTTGTGCAGGAGTATGGTGGCCATTGGGATCAAATCCGCCCTACCTTACTGGCACAAATAGGTCCTTTACAAGTTAAGATTTGCAACTTCTAGCCGGGGACTTGCCGCTGGTTAGGGATGTCAACGACCAGAAGTGGTTCATATTTTATGGTTTATTGAATCTGAATAATTGGACCATAGACAAGTACATATAATTTGCTCATGCTCATCTTTTACTTTTGGAGGTCATGAAAGTGGTGGGGTCACTCCTTTTTTCAGTAAATGTCAGGATTACAACATTTGAGTTCATTGGTTTAAACCGTTTTGTCTTCTCTAAAGAAGGAAAGAAAAAAACAAGGATATATTTCATTAAAAGCATTTAAAATTAGTGTTGTATTATATAAAAATGATAGAAATAAAGATGCTGAGATAAATGTATAACAATACAACAAAAATACCGTAGAGCGGAAATGGTTATCAAAGAAAAAGCTGGTTTGACGGGTAAAAAGTTGTATAAGTTTGCGCAAGGCTATGATTAATCCAATTTGATAAAGTAATGAATATAAAGTACGAACCAACATACTGAACTAAGTACATCTCGTCTGACAAAGAGATATCTACGGTGGAAAGAATAAAAAATTATCTGATAATCACTTTAAAAAAATAACAAAGCTAAATATTAAAAAAAGTTATTCTTAATTTTCCAATTAAATGCTAATAAAATACAAGACAAACAAGAAATAGGCTACCACACATAAAGATAGTATCTTGAGTCGATGTAGGGGACGACACTCAAAGATGGCATCTTGTTTTGGTTTGGTTTTAGTAGCATTAATTATTATATAAATGCATTGGTGGAGAGTGGACTTAGTGGTGAGCAAGTTGAGGCGATCGCCTCACCCAAAATCCCATGAAATTAAAAAAAAAAATCCCTTTAGGTGGCCTGTTTTTTCTAAAGAATTATATGGGACCTGTCACCTTGATTTCACCCAACTGAACTACCTCATCCCAAAACTGTTTTCAGGTCCACTGATCATATGTACATCATAGTGTCCAAATTAATTTCATCCATGCATTAAGGGTAAAATTTTTGAACCCAATCCAACATATATATATATATATATATATATATATATATATATATATATATATAGAGAGAGAGAGAGAGAGAGAGAGAGAGAAACTGTTATATGCTACCACCCTTAGGTGCTAGCAAACATATATTTTTTATTTTGTAGATTCAAATCTCAATCATCTCATGAAAAAAATGAATGATTGAGATTTGTTTGAATTTGTTAGCACCAAAAAGAGAACAAAATTCTATCTACTATTGAAATTACTCACTCATGTCCGATCATTGTTTTTCAAAGATATAAATTTGATTTTGAAAGTTATAAAATTATTTAAAAAATCATAAAAAATAATATTATTATACTCATACCATAAAAACAATTACCGAATAAGAATGAGCGGGCTCCCTCTCTCTCTCTCTCTCTCTATATATATATATATATATAAAGAGAGAGAGATTGAGTTATGTCCACCTATGTCCTACCATTATTCTTTCAAACACGAGTATAATTTCAAAGATTGTTAGATTGTTAATAAGAGTATTTAAAAAATTATAAAAAATAACCTTATTATATTCATGCCACAAAAACAAAAACAGAACTAATGGTTAAATATGAGTGAATAATATTGGCAGTGAAGAGGATCCAATTACTCTCTCCATATATATATATATGTATATATACATATACATGTGTGTGTGTGCGCGCATGTGTTGTAGTCTGGTTGACTCAGCCCCAGCCCCAACCAACCCTGGTTAGATCTGGGTCAACGTGATTCGCCCAAAAGTGATCAGACCCGTTGACCCCACATGCAACACCTAATGCACTGTTTTTCAGAACGGAAAGACACCTAAAATATCTAGATGAGTAATCTGTGGTTTTTGAGTCATCTCCCCACCAAGGAAGACGTTCTCAAAAACTCTTCAAAGTAGACTATCACAATTGAACGGGATTGGTGGATTGAGATACTGAACCATCTTCAAGTAAACAATATCATAAATTCAATCATCCCGAAAGGATATCGTTGCAGCAGTATCTGAAGCTCTTCGGGGCCAAAGTGGAAGGCTGAGAGAAGAACAGGAGTGCATTAAAGGCCACACACACACACATGTTCGTCCATGTATCCCAGAAGAGCTTAAAGAAAAGGATGATGCCCCTGAACGAGACTCATACAGAACGTGTGGAAAAGTAAAACCAATTAAAGTTATGAACATCCTAGCAAAGGATGTTCCTCCAGAGACGATAGCTTCCTAATCCTGTAGACAAGATTCCCCGTAATAAGCAGTTCCCGCAAACCCATTGATTCTACGACGCCCAATAATCGGATGCTTGGTCTTCATGCACAAAGTATGAAATGCCTTTCAGTAAAACTGCATTAGATAGATACTTCTAACGAGCTTGAGCCAGAATCATGTCAGCTGATTGTACTTCACTGTCCATGCCTTTTTGAAGGACTCTAGATTCTACATCATCAGCAAGTTGGGGTTGGGCACATCCTAACAGAGTTGCACCGGCCGGTATTGAACTTGCGACATCCTTCAACTTAGGATTTTTGCATCAATATGACCATCCTCAAGAATTAGACAATACATCAGGAAAACCAAGCAACCGAAGTAAATGAGCATGAAAGAGGAATGCCAACTACCTAAGAACTGCAAACCACAAACCTGACAACAAACCACCAGCCCAATCTCTCAGTCCCCTTCTTGGAAAGTTCCAAAATAAACAACAGGATGATCTCCTTACTCTGCTTTTAGTCCATCCGGATCAAAGATTCAGAAATTCTAGAAACAGATGCCCCAAAGCATGAGGAACTATAACCAGCATTGGTGAATAAAGAATCACAGGCACAGCAGCTGACACAACCGTTCTCTCGAGCAGCATAGAATGCATGTCAAATGAAATCACTCACTCTTCACCTTAACATCTCGCACTAACTAAAGATACAAGGGATCAGAGAACCATCACTGTCTAGACAATGCACGAGGAAAGTTAATGTGCACACCCAAATCGGCTAAAGGATCTGACCTGAATGCAGAATCGGTGACCTTGACTCTTCTTCCAAATATAACTTGCTAATAGCTAGAGCGACTTAGTCTAGTGTGTTTCATTCATTGTCATCAATCCAGTCACCATAAATCCTACTGATTTTGTCTGGACCCTTCCACTTCTGTAAGGGCCGTTGCAGACCCTGCCGCTGGCTTGTACCAATAGACCTCTGAGATGGAACCCCAATACTGTAGACATCTGTATGAGCAACTGGCATAAGAGATGCAGCACCGTCCTGACTCTTTAAAGATGATCCAGCCTGCTTTCCGTCATTTGGAATGGATGAGGGCTCGCGACCGTCAATCTCCGCAAGCCCCCCACCATATTTGTGAAGCTCTGTCGTACAAGACAGTGATAATGGTGAACAAATTCATAGCCAAATATATCAGAGGTTACTCAAGCAATACTTAGTGCCAACAACATATATTCTCTACAGTTGCAAACAACCAAAGATTTCCCAAATAATGAGATTTTCTCCTTGAGAAAGTACAAAAGCAGGCTACCTCAAGGTTGGGTCCAGAGGTGCACTTAAAAGCCCACGAATGATGTACATCACTCAAAAGATAAGTACATAACACTAGTAGAAGTTTCTGTATTAAACATTTTTGAAGACAATGATATCATGGATAGGTTCCAGCACAAGATAAAGTTTCAAAACACTTTGATTTTGCATCCATGGATAAGCCCATCACCAATACTCAAGACAAACAGTCACTTCAGATAAATAGAATACCTTCTATATAGCTTTAGCCATTCATAAACTTCCAAAGAAATGCAAAAGATGGGAAATTATTAAAATAGCAGCCTTAAATTAAAATTGAATACAAAAACATTCACCAGAAGTGTTCCACCAAGAATGTGAATTCGGTACATCATTTCAGCTAAGCATTTAAAAGGGCAGGTGGCAAGCATAAATTGGTGAAGGCCAAACATTCTTGTGAAAACATTTTCAGAAACCATGTGAGACTGCGCACATCCACAACATGCCACAGAGTCTACCGAGACCCAACTCAGACAGAATTCTCAGCAGGAGATGGTAGTCAGCATATTCCGCAAACAAACAAGAACATTCTAGATTGTCAAAATTGATATCCTGGTTTGCAGGAAAATACTAATATTGGAGATGAATAGTGATCAACAGCCTATCAGCTTCTTCCAAGGAGATTTTATATATCAATTATCAGGAAAAACCAGTAAGCGGCAAATAATGATCCACAATTTATTTACTATTGCCTGCCCAAGAAAGCTATCACATTTAATACATAAAAAGAAACAGATCTTATGTTTCACAGAGTGAAGTGTCAAGTTAAGCAGAAAGAAACTAAATTTACCTCCTAAACCATGAGCAAAATGGCACTTGTTGCCAAATGGGCAATATCCAGTCATCTCCCATTTATTACAAATCCTGGTCTTCCAGTTTGAGGGCTTCTGAGTGGACCCATTTCCACCATTGTTCCCACTTCCATAGCCGCTACCAACTGTAGGACCTAAACTTATAGCTACACTTTCCCGAGCTTTTGAATGTTCATCATGTACAAAAGTACAAGAATCTCCATAAGGACAGCCCTCCTCTGTGTAGAACTTTTTGCAGTGTCTTCCTTTATAAGATCTTGATTCTCCTCCTAAACTTGATGAGCTCAAAGACGGTATCTGGTTCTCCTCCCTTGGCTCTGAAGCCTGCGACCGATCTTCATCTTGGGATGCCATGATTTCTTGCCAATTTGGTGGTGGTTTCCTCAACTCCTCTATTCCGTGAGCAAAATTGCAGTTTGTTATGTAAGGGCAAGTACCTTGCCTAAATTTGCAACATAGTTTTGTTTTGAAAAACATTCTCCCAATAGCCTTTGATCGACTAACGGTGGAGGATTCCCTACCGAATCCACTTCCTTGCGAGTCACCCTGAGTGTTCCTTGTTCTCTTTTGAGGGGGTTCACTTCCTGATCGAGATTGCAACTGCCTTCCATCAAAGCTAGAAGAACCTGACAGATAGTCAGAATCCCCATTCCAAGCTTTGTAATCTTCCTCTGTTGCCCAGATTGCTTGATCGTTCAGACCAGGCATCCAGTTGTCAACGCTATTGGTAGGAATCTCTCTAATCACTGGCCCCGCATCACCAGAGAAACTGATATTCCCATCATAATCCATTATAGAGGAAACCTCAGTTTGGCACTCAAAACTATACAAATTGTTACTTCACACTGCCAGTTCAATGGTACCAACCAAACTGTTACTTCACACTGCTTTCCAAATTGACTGAATTTGGTCCACCACGAAGAAACGCCCAAATTCCTATGAAATGCAGTATGAACGATTTACCATCCCAAGAATTGAATCCAACCATAAAGCGCAAAAAGGGTGAGACAAAATGCCTTAATGACTAAAAGTAGAAATCAACAAGCAATATTTCCCCGACATTCTCTGTAACTGGAAATGGAAACACGCACACACACGCAGAGAGAGCTTGACATTCATCAAATCAAAGGATATCGCGAGAACGCATCTCAATAACATCATGGATTCTGGAATCAGACGTTCGCGCACTCACACACACATAAAAGGATTATGGTACATCACGAGGTATCCTATTCCTACCCCTAAATCAAGTTCGACCAACAATTGCCGTCCATTCAAAGGCAACCACAGATATATATATATATATATATAACAGCCGTTAAATGAAGGGTTTCCTTGAAAAGATACATCCAGTAAACCTTAAAGCCTAAAGGCAGACTTATCAATGAAGAGAACCCCAACCACCCACCCTCTCCTTTCACAGAAAATCAATCGATTCTTTCAGGAAATTCACGAAATCGACATAAACATCTCAGAAATGACGATTTTGAAAAGACCCACATCACGAAATCATCAAATAAACAACAGAGAGAGAGAGAGAAGAGAACCCACCAAATATCCTAACGGGAAGCGGTCGATTACTGAGAGAAAATGAGATCGATTCTCCCCAGTCGGGCTTAAACCATCTCGCCTTCTTTTCTCCTCTTCCGAGCTGCTTTGTTTTCTGCTTTTCTAATCCGTGCCCCGTTGCGACAGAGACCAGATTCGGGAATAGATTTCTGCTGCAAAGTTGATAGCCATTTTCACCTTTTAGACCCGACGGCTTAGATATCACCCACGTCCTAGTTCCCTCTCTGGTTGATCCCTAAAATATAAGGCCTAAGGTGAACTCCACGAAGAATTATCATCTAGTATTAGGATGAAACCAAGTGACCTTTAACATCAAGCCTAGATTGTTGTCCTTCAAATCATACAGATAAAGGGTGTTAAATGGGCTTTTCTCTCTCTCTCTCTCTCGACCGTGTTGCAGGAATCTTTTATTTATGGTCATGGAAGGATGGCTTTTGTTTATTAATGGGAACGACAGTAGCATTTATTTAAAATCTTAACTGGTCTCAAGTTATTTAGTTGTTATTTATTCATTTACATAATTGTCTTTGCCAACAACGTTAGTCCATTTCTTGTTTAAAACCTGATGAAACACTGAAATTTGGTAATTGTGGTTCTAGCATTGGTCTATTTTCTTTCTTGTACAACTGAGGAAGCTGAAGCCTAAGATTAAAGTATCAATCAAAGCTCCCAGCTTTGGCCTCTTACATATAAAGCATTGTCTTTCTTTTTTGGGGAAAGGCAAGTGAATTTCAATCATTTTATCCCCTTACGAAAGGCCACCGCTACCCAAAGCATATTTGACTTTTATATTAAATCCCACTGATCTAATGGCCTCACTCCCCTCCTAATACAGATGATGATCATGTACAAAATGATGACCATCTACAGTTGAACCTGTCACTCTCTCTCCTCCATGGTGCAGGCCAGACGCACTCTCTCTTTCCTCTTATAGAAGAGAGTGGCTGCACGGTAGAACCGGCTACCACCAGTCCCATTCTTGTTGTTGGAAGAGCGACCCTAAAGACAAATCATGTAATGGAGATTCTGTTAGCTGACATAGTTTTCAAGTTTCAAAGCAAGTCCCTGCATATGGAAACCCTTGGGCCACAGCCAACAAGAGCTCACTCATTTAAGCAAGATATTTCTTTTCTTATACAAGTTAATCAAAGGAGCTGCAACCCCAGGTGACCATTAACAGTCTGAAAGTCGCCTGTAACTGCTGTCTTTTGCCATCCACTTGCTGGAGAAACGACACTCACAATGTCTTCTCAGATCTCCTTTGGAAGACGATGCATGATGGTACTCCTGTCTGGGAGCGAATCAGGCAAATGACAGCCACACCAACATCGTTATGACCTCAATGGAGTATCACTGAAGAATCCATCCTGCATTCTTTTGTTATACTGCCCATTCGTTTCTGCGGTGTGGAATAGATCCGGGTTGCCCAATGCCATCTCAAGCAAAATGTGCTTACCGTTCAAGAATGGTTGTGGACACTGGCCCAAACAGTCAATGGAACTAACGCTTAGCAGAAAGCTTTAGCTTCATATGCCTTCACTTCATTGAAAAATGATGAAGTTTTTAAGGCAATCATCGTACACATGAAGAGATTGGTGATTTTTGCTTAGATGAATTCAAAATTGCCAATGTATTATATGTTTGAGTTGTTTATACATTTGAAGATGTACTGGCCTTGCCTTTTGGAAATCCCAGTTACGTACTTCTGCTTGTTTGATTGAGTAATTGTAATTCACCTTCATTGTCTTAATGAAATATCTTTGTTGGGAAAAAGAAGAAGCTGTAACCGGTCCAACTAGTTAGCCCGTGCTTTTCTTTACATGTAGACATAATATATAAATTCAGCTAAATGAGCCATACGAACTGAACCAGGCCGAGCTGATTCTTTAGAGCTGTAGGAACCAAAGTGAAAACCAGTTGTTTGTACACTTAACTGTAGAAGACTAAACATGAACGAGCACAAGACAAGCCAGAGCACGAGCAGCTGGATTCATTTTACAGCCCCCGGATGAAAGGAGTCCTGGCGAGGTTCTCTTCTGCATTTAAACATGTCTAACAGAAAGATACTTGCATTCCAAGAATAACAAATTAAATTGAATTATATGCTAGAAATGTGATCAAAGAGGACATCCAAACGAATCCTTGAACCGATAAAACCTGATGGGAGTGATGCTGCCAATTCAGTAGCATCGTCGACACGGAGACGGGTTCCCTGCTGCCCTACAACCACTGCAGCCACTCTAGATGCTAAACCACCCATGCCCTTCAAATCAGAGACTCCCTTAAGAATGCCATACAGAATTCCAGCTGCATAAGCATCACCAGCCCCGCATGTGTCAACTGGCACACATGGTGCTGGAGGTATGTATATAGCTTTGCCTTTGACGCCAAGGAATGAACCTCTTGGGCCATCCGTGATGCAGACCAAAGGAACAAGATGACTCAAGTATCTTGTTGCTGCGATGGGGCTCTCCTTTGCACTAAAATGGCAGAGAGCTCTGGCTTCATCACTGTTTGCGAACAATATGTCTGCATATTTCCCTATTGTTTCCCTACAAAGAGAATCAGAAGTGCAAAGCCAATGAGAACAAGTGAAAATAAGAGAGAAATCCTTTGGACTAGCATGAAGACCACCATCAGACATGTAAGACAGTAGAATCCAATTCAAAAGTTTCAGCCAATTGAGTGCATTTAGCCTACTGATTATTGGAGTTTGATATGAAGCTTGATTCACTCTTCAATGAATTTCAACTCATCCAAACTTAGGATGACATGGTTGGGGTTGAGGGGTGTAGCACCCGTCTCTCGTGGAAGCAGGCTTTTAGGGGCATAACCAACAACAACTAAGTCTTTTCCATTTTAGATGGGGTCGGCTGCATGAATTCTTTGTTTCCACATTGCATGATAGCAGTTAACTCAATATAAACTAGATCATTCTTTATAGTTTCTTTTCAACACTTTTATGGTCGTCCTCTTCCTCTTTTAACATTTTCACAATCTAATTTTTAATAACCTCATTATGTATATGTCTTTTCTTATGTGACCACTCATCCATCTCAACATCTTCATTTATACTACGGACATCTTTTGCACATGTTGATGATAAACTACCCAACACTCAAAACCATAAAGCATAGCAGGTCTAATTGTTGCTCTATAATATTTACCTTTTAACTTTAATAATATTTTCTTATCACATAGAATACCTGATGCCCTCTCCATTTTAACCAACCAATATTAATTATATACATAACATCTCCATCTATTTTTCAATCACTTTGAAAAATTGACCCTAGATATTTAAAACTTTCTTTTGAGGGATGCAATGTGTGTCAATCTTAATTTCTATTGAAGTACCCAAATGATAAAACTTACATTCCATATATTTTGTCTTTATTCTACTAAGTCAAAAGCCTTTACGTTCTAACGTTTCTCTCCGTAGTTTCAATTTCCTATTAACTTTTTCCTTAGACTCATCCACTAACACAATATCCTTTTCAAATAACATGCACCAAGGTACTTCATCTTGAATAGTTTTGTTAACTCATCAATGACCAATATAAATAACTATAGTCTTAAAGTTGATCCATGATGTAACCCAATATTAACTTCAAATGAGTCGGTCTTAGCCCTCACACAAGTTTTTGCACTATCGCACATATCTCTTATAAGATTTATGTATATGAATGGGATACCTCTCTTTTTTAAGATTCTTCAAAGAACATCTCTTGACACCCTATTATAAGCCTTTTCTAGATTAATAAATATCACATGAAGGTTCTTCCTTTTGGCTCTAAAATATTCCAAAAGACGTCTCAATAAGTAAATCGCTTCAATAGTAGATCTATCAGCCATGAATATGAATTGGTTCTTTGTTCTATTAAGTATTTGTCTTAACCTATGCTCGATAATTCTCTCATAATTTCATAGTATGCCTCATTAACTTGATACCTCGATAATTCGCATAATTCTAAATGTCTATTGTGTTCTTATATATGGTATAAGTGTACTCGCTCTCCATTCCTCGAGCATCTTTTGGGTTCACCAGAACCAAGTGAGCTCCATATCCCTTAGGATTTTCCATACTTCTATAAAAATATTGCTTGGTAGTTGGTCCTACATATTTACCGACCTTCATATATTTAAGAGTCTCTTTGACTTCATTCTTTTGAATACGCCGATAGAAATTGGGTTTATATACTTTTTTTATTTGACTAACTCTCCTAAGCTACTACTAACATCTATATTTTCATTAAAAAAATTATAGAAATAATTTTTTCATCTATTTTTTATATCATCATTCGCCACTAGAATCTTCTCATCCTATCTTTAATGCATCTAACAAAAGTAAGATCATTAATTTTCTTATCTCTAACCTTAGTTATCCTAAAAATATCTCTTTCACCTTCTTTTGAGTTAAGTTTTTTATATAAATCTTCCCAAATTTTGGCTTTTGCTTCACTAACGGCCTTTTTCACTTCTTTATTTGCTTTCTTATAAGTCTCTCAAGTTTCACTAGTCTTCTTGGTATAATGCAATTTATAACGTGCCTTCTTTGCCTTGATTTTATCTCGCACCACTTCACTCCACCACCAAGCTTCTTTTTGTGCCGGTACACCTCTGATAGACTCATCTAACATATCTTTTGTCACTTTTCTAATATGTATAGCCATATTATTCCACGTATCAGAAGGTGTACCTACATAATTTCAAGCATCTCCTTGAACAACTTTGTGTTTAAATATACCTTCCTCCTCACATTTGAGGTTCCACCATCTAGTTTGAACTCTGAATAGCTCTATACACTCTATTCTTCTTTGTCCACCTTTTTACCTGCAAATCCATTACTAAAAATTGATATTGAGTAGTTAAGCTTTCTCTTGTAATTACCTTACAATCTTTACAACACGATCAATCTTTTTTCCTATAAAAAAAATAATCAATTTGTGTTTGTGACAAGCCACTCTTATAAGTAACTAAATGTTCATCTCGTTTTTTAAAAATTGTATTGGCTATAAAGAGATCAAAAGCCATAGCAAAATTTAAAATCTCCCTACCCTCCTCATTTATATCCCCAAAACCATAGTTTTCATGAATACCTTGATATCCTGATACATCTTTACCGACATGTCCATTTAAGTCTCCTCCTAAACAAATCATATCTCTTTATGAAATTCTTTGAATTACCTTATCTAATTCCTCTCCAAAAGCCTTCTTTATATTATCTTCTAATCCTACTTGGGGTGCATAAGCACAAACTATATTCAAAGTCTCTACTCCTAACACTAATTTCACCATCATAATTCGATCACCATATCATTGTATGTCTACTGCACTATCCTTTAAATATTTATTTATAATAATATCAATTACATTTCGACCCTTTTTCTTTCATGAGTACCATAATTTAAAACTTGTATTTTTAATCTCTTTTGTTTTTCTCTACCCCACTTTGTCTCTTGTAAACATAAAATGTGAATCTTCCTCCGAATGATAGTATCTACCACTTTCATTAACTTGTTAGTCAATGTTCCGATATTTCAAGGATCAATACAAATATTATTATCTAAGACTAACTTTCTTACCTCCACATCCATCTATTTTGAAAATGCAGAGACCCTAGCTGTAACTTCTTGAGTACATTCGGGCCACAATGTAGTGAGACTAACTTCTTTACCCACACCCATTCATGATATGAGAACTCTCTCTACAATTGATTAACTACATCTGGGCAAAGATGTAGAGGTTTTTGCTTACTTTTCACTGCATTCGGGCTCTACAGCACGTCGTTAAGAGGGAACGCTCCAACACAATGCTCATAATTTGTAGAATCCATGGTAGACAAGTCCGACAAAGTTTTACGTTGCCTGTCGGAAGCGTAATGCAACCCTCCTCTTTTATCCGAGCTTGGGACCAACCATGCTAAGGTGATCCCTTACATGGGTAGAGTTTTTAAGGGGCATAACCATCGCTTGAAATTTAGATTGTATATGATTTTAATAGGGTATTATTGTAATTCTCCTGGGTTTTTTTAAGGGATCACTTCATATATAAAAATGCTGCAATCTTGTAATGACTTTGGTGGCCATGGACATAACATAAAAATGAAGATTCACCCCATTCCAAACCACATAAATCTTGTCTTATGGTTGGTGTAATTGTCTCTATGTTAGTCTCTGTTGCCTAATTCACAATATCAAAATGCAATTCCACAAACAGGGGGATCTTTGTAAGCTTCCGAGATTGCATGCTTAATTTTCTTTACTATCTAAGTTGTTTAAAGCATAAATCCTAGAAACAAGCTAGGTGACATGACGATGTCTCCTAGAAGCCAAATTTGAGAATTCACCAGAAATGGTCATAATATCTATGAATGCATGATACGTCAGATGCTGTAACAGCAATAAGAGCGCCATGTCTGTGAGCAGCTTCACAAGCACTGAAGATTGATTTCCTTGTCTGTAGGAATTCAAATAAATAGCCTTCTATCACAAGAATGCTTGTTTTGGAAATCATGTTAGCCAAGTATGAATCGTAGTTGATTGTAGATGAAGTCCCCTGGCAAACATAGAACAATACAAAAGTGAGATGAACAAAGTCATAAGCTAGCAAAATAATCAAGTACATAGAAAAGAATAGAAAGAACATGATGATATTGTAATCTAAAATATTATCTCTTTAGACAATCACTTATGAATGATTTAATTCTGGAAATTCCATAATTCAGAAAAAGTATGTCATTGTAGTGAAGAAAATGCCCAAGTCCCAGAAGGAGAATGAAGGACAAAACCTTCAATATATCGCCTTCAATGATCATCAATGAACCAGTTCAAGATAGGGTTGGCTGGCCTTTATTGCCTTCTCATTCGTGGACATGATTGCCAGCAAAGCTTTTATCAGGAAAATAATATATGCATGTAGATTTGTGTTATCCGCTTGTGCTTAGAAAATTGATGTTGTTGGCAGATTCCAACATGTACATGGATAAACAAATACAACAAAAGTTGCCAGCAGTCAGATCACTAAAAGCAACAAAAGTTACAAACCCTCAACCACCAGAAACCAAAACCAAGACCAAGCCACTTCCCACACTAAGTGGGGTTGGCTACATGGATTCCCACAACCCAAATAGCTAAATCTAGCAGGGACAGAAGAACAAAAGTATGGTTTTTCAGTAACTCATCATGAAGATGGATGCTCATGAACTTTAATAGGACGGTTCCTGCAGGCAAAACTACATAATCAGTAGAAGAGAAAAGGAAAATTAACGGTTTGTCACAATGCTAACACAGTCAAGTACCAAAGCAACACAATCAATCAGCATAACCATGAGTTAGATCGCTGCATTGGAATTTCCGTTGGAGCACTTATAAAACAAATTAGCTAATAAAGATGCTGGTTTTATCACACTTTAATAATCAGAACCAAGTGAATAATGCAAACATTGAAGGAAAATACTTCCTAAATGACGAAAGAAATGGAAATAGAGTTGGAAGGACTATAATTATTTATAGGATAGCCACCAATAGAACCAAAAATGTCATTAGTAAAAGGAACTCACTTGATATGCGAGCATTGTCCGTTGTGCATCTGGAGTGGTGAGAACGATCACTGTTCCCGTTGTTGCATCCTTAACAGGTGAGGATAGAAAGGACACATCTGCTCGACACAATTTTGATCTGAAAGTTGTCAATCACAAAAATTAAGATCTGGAAGAATATTGTAGCAATATCAGGGAATTCAAGATGTGCCTAGGTACTGTATCAAGACCAATTAAATTATGCCATTTGTCCCAACTTCATATGTATCTTTATCGCAGACAATAATGAGGTGGAACACTGTGAGACCATGATAGATTAACAAAAGGGACCCTGTAAATGTCCCAAAAGAGACCAAAGAATCCTGCTTCAACTTGCAATCAGGAGGTCTTTTAGTATTAAAAGGGAGAAAACAATGTTCGCCTCAACAAATGGAGAATGCAATGTGAAGTTTTCCCTGGGAATTATGAATAATTGAAAGCAAAGGACCTTAGGAGAACTGGAACAAGAACCAAATTTTGTGATTGAAACATCAATAAGCCCATTCTTACACTAAATGGATCAAAACATGAACAACACATGAAATTGAACACTTACATGAAATATCTATTTGCATACTGGGATAATTTGGTGAATACAGAACTATTTTTCGTTTGTGTATTGAATGAAGCTGAATATTCTGGAATAACTAGTAAATAGAAATTTTATCACAATGAAAGAGACTATGCTTTGCCCATGAGGCCCTACTCAAGTAGCTAAGGACAACTTGTGACTGTCAAATGAACAAAGCTAGGGTTTCACTTAGTTGAAACCTAGGTTTGTTCACCTTGCTGAAAGGCTGAACCTCGGACTTCCATTAATGTTGGCAGGGCATTCCCTAGCTTTTCTGCCGAACAATTGAAGTAGAACTTGGCAATTGTTATAGCACCTGTTGATGGTAATCTTCTACCCATTATAAAAAGAAAAGGAAAACAAAGAGACTGGGATTCAATCTAATGCCTACATGAAAAGAATAAGAGAAGACATACTAAGATTATTCATAAAAAAATAGGAGCAACAATAGATATGTATAAGCATCACAGATTGGACACTCTCAGACATGTTTTCGATGAATCAACAAATCCTGTCACTGTATATTCAAGTGCTAGAAGCAACAGAACAACAATTGCTACTTCTTAAGATATCCACTACTTGTATTGTGAACACAAATGCACAAATCGACTGAAAGGGCACCTATAAAAGCCACCAAGTGGATCACTTCCAACACCACCAGCCATGCCAACATTCAAAGCATGATCCTTCGCACCCAATCTTGCTAGAGCGACCAATGTATTTGAAAGAGAACCACCGGCAGCCACTTTGAAGCTGCAACCATCCATGGCCTGCAAAATTCTTCCTCTCTCTTCATGGTTAACAAGTTTTCTTGTTCCCTTCTCAATACCCAACTTCTCTAAGAACCCATCATCCACCATGCCAGAGAAATCAACCTGAAAAAATAAATGAGCAGGGGCACTTTTTATTGTAATTGAAAAGCAATTTCGCAAGAGAATTTAGAAATGCAAATAAAAAATGGATGGGAAAACATATATATATATATATAATAAATGAGTCACTTCTTATTGTAATTGAAAAGCAATTTCACAAGAGAAATTAGAAATGCAAATGAAAAATGGATGGAAAAACATAAATATATACGTACGTACATATATATACATATAAGACATTGATCACGTTATAGTTTAAGGCCATGAACATGGAAAGACATTAATAACATTGTTTCGCAAGAACAAATACTCTATCGAACGGAAATAACATAAATAGCAAAGTTCTCCACCACAAACACGTAACATTAATCAACAAAAAAAGGGCATCAATGATTCAAATATCTTACCATCGCCTGTCCAATGCCCAAAACACTCCATCTCTCAGGCAACTCCTCTTCATCATCATCATCTTCGTCGTCGTCGACATTACCAACATCGTCTTGCACGCCATGGAGTCTAGAAATTCCGTCTTTTCCTTCAGAATGAACAGAAAAAAATCTCTTGACACCTACAAATTTCCTCTTTACACTACATGGGTATCTACTGAAACTACAGAATGAAGGACCAGGAGTCTGAAACAACACACTCGAGTGCTTCTTCGAGATTAACCGGGGATTGCAGGGTGGGAGGAGGGACATAGCCACCACTTTTACTTCTTCTGAGAAAAGACTGAAGCGTGGTTGTGTACAGGAGGAGGTCGAAGCCTCCCACTGCCTTGCAACAGAGAAGGAAAGAGGGAGGTCTGGATATGGTGCGAGTGTTAGAGGCGTATCTCGGTTCGGATCTGTGGAGCAGTGTTCGTCGACGTGGACGAGGAATCCACCTAGACATGGTTGGTCTGAACCCGGTCCGGTGGTGGTTAGAACAAAAGAATGGAACCGGCTCGGCAGATCGGAACAGAACAGAGTCAGAAACCGGCTGGAATCGGAACCAATCAAACAGGAGCCTGCACCAGGAACCGCCTGGTTCGGTTCTAGTTTCACTTTTCATGGAATCAAAATCAGGTTAGTACTGGAACCGTTCAACCAGCCTTTTCTCAGGTCCTGGTCTAGTTTCAATTCCATTGATTTGGTTCTTGTTTCAGTCCAGTTTTTTTCTGGATTCGGTTTTATTTGAAATTTTCATCAAGCAAAAGTGGGATTTAAAACCAAAAATGCCTGTAATCGCTGGTTCCAATTTGGTTCCTCGATAGATTGAAAAAGATGCAGGGTCCCGGTTTCTGGTTTCCCCAATTCTGGGTGGTTTGGGTCCAGTTCAACCCACCGGACTTGGGTTCAAATTGGCCACCTCTGCTGGTAAATAACCAAGCCGATTGTAGTTTGATTCGGCTCATTCGACTCATCGCAAGCTTGTTCATGTCCAGTTCATTGAACCATGTCACCCGAAAATGAAGATGATACGTTCAACCCAGTTCGCATCGAACCTCATTTAAAGACAGTAGTACCATTATGCTCGGCTAGTACACCATAGACATGGCCGATTCATAACCGGTCTGGCGGTTCAAACCGAAACTGGAACTGGCAGCAGAACCAACAGTAACTGGAACTGGCCGAACCATCCCTGACAACATAACCATAACCGGGAACTCCCTGATTTGGTTACGGTTCATAGTATTTAGAAACCGACCTGGAACCGAAACTAGAACCAAAATTGACACTTTCAACCCGCCTCTAAGTATTGCTGAAACTTTTTTTTTTTGAAACTTAGTTTTACAAAATGACGTCGTTAGTGGGGAGTTTGACTCCCGAAGAATGCGCTGTCCTTTTTCGAACAAAACAAAGTTTTTTAAACTGCAGCAGTGGTTTTAGAACAGAACCACCTCTAAGACTTTTGGGAATACTTCAATATAATAATATTTTTTAATTTTTTAAATCTTTAAAATATTTTATATTATACCACAAAAAAAATGAATTGGAGGTCAAGATTCAGTTTCTCTCTCTCTTTCTCCCTCTCTCTCTTTCTCTCTCTCTCTCTCTCTCTCTATATATATATATATATATATATATATAGAGAGAGAGAGAGAGAGAGAGAGAGATTGATTGGATCATGCCTTTGACTAATGTCTACTCACACTTTGGAAACAAAAGTATAATAACATTTTTTTTAAATATTTAACATTTTCAAAATTAAACTCAGGTTATAGAAAGTCGTGAGTAGATATGATTCAATCACTCTCTTTATATAAGCATACTTTTACTTTTTTTAATAAAAAAAGTTCAAATTTAACCACCAATCATATAAGATATAAATAGATTATTGTACTTCTTTTTTGAAGTGTTAATATATATATATATATATATATATATATATATATATATATATATATATATATATATATATATATATATATATATATATATATATGTGTGTGTGTGTGTGTGTGTATTTGTCCATGTCCCTTTTTACATTAACTGAAAGCAGGAAAATTATCTTGTTGAGTTTCATAACTGTGCATCTGCTATCTGGATCATGATTTCTCTATCCGAGAGGTAATAAAGGAAAGGAAGGAGCCTTCACCCGGTTATGGGTGAGGAGAGATTGGAACCCGATACCGTGGTTCATAGCCACGTGTCTAATCCTCTGAGCTATAGGCTCCACCACGTCTCCACTAGATTTGTTCTCGAGAGTACCCTTTAAAAGGAACCTCTTTTCTTTCCTCTCCTAATATTTGGTCTCTTCTGTGGATTTCCTACTTCTGACTTCTCTCTTGCATTCTTTTCTTTTTAATTGCCATGCTTAGTAGCTTTGACTTTCGTTAATACTTATGCGAGAACAACTTACTCTATACTTTACTAAGTTTATTAATCATGTATCTTTTTTTATTGGCAAGACATCAATAATTATGTTGTTGATTATATATTATAAACTATGAGTGTCATGTAATTAAAACATGATGATCGTGGAACCGAACCAAACCGGAACAGATGTATGGTTTTGGTTCACTTTTGTGACTTAGCGGACTGTATAAACAAACCACCAAGCCAAGACCAAGATCAGGTAGCAAAACAAACACGAATGAGACCATGAGCCAAACTCAGCTGACCATACTCTCTTGGCTTATCAAAGCTCCGGGGCCTTTGAGTACGTAGATATGGCCAGTTTCTAACCGGCTCGATGGTACCAACTGAAATTGAACCGAGTCAAGAATTGGCGAAATCGGAACTGGGCCCAGAATCGGGGACTACTCAGTTTGGTTTGGTTTTTACTTTTTATAAAATTGGAACCAGTGGTTCCAAACCATCGATTCTGGTCTTTTAAAATTTTCCAGGCTGTTTCAGACTCAAAACAAATGCTAGTTCTGGAACCTAAACCTGCTAGTTCATTGTAGTTTCAAGTTTTAGGTTAACCAGAACCGAATATAAATATGGATAAAGGTTGTCTACCTTGTAATATCATGCTATTGGGCTTGTGAAATGATTTATAATATGAATGTTTGCTACGAGTTGTGCATATTTGTGGTGTGATACTGGACATAGATAATTCTAGATATTGTTTGATATTCAACGAATGATTGAGACTGAATCATTTATGGCATTGAGTATGGATTGTGAAATCTGAATAGTGCATTAATGAAACAGAATATTGAAATTTAATTGTATGAAAAATATTGGTTGTACGTGGTTTTGGTATTTAAGTTTTTTAGGCATATTAACTTAAAGAAATTATAGTGTGTGTTCTCGAGCACTCTGTTATAATATGACTATCGTGTGTGGTTTGGCCAAAGTCGTGAATAGGGTCAGACAAATCTTACAACGACAATATGACTAACGAACTGCTGTATGTGCAGCTTGTGGTATATCCAAGGGTTGAATTTATTTGATTGATTAAAAATGGTTGTGCTTTAAAAAGATGTAAATGTGATGCACTGTGATTTATAAGACTATGCTTTTAGCGTGATATTGCTTGGAAATATAAACCACCTACTGAGCACATATTGGTGTTTTCTAAGTTCTATATTTACCATTTTATAGATATTAAGCAAATAGGTCAAAGCATTTACAGTTCGTGTAGTCACGTACTTGGTGTACTTGACATGCCCGGTTCCAGTTTGCCTAGAACCAGAACCAGTAATACCATCCAATCTCTCTCTCTCCCTCTTTCTTTTTATTATTCGTATATATATTTATATATATATGTGCTTATTATATGGTTGGATCGGTCAACTCATGTTCATCCATAACTTTTTGTTGGTATGTATAATTAAAGTATTCTCCATACTTTTTCAAAACTTATTACAAATTTTATGGTTATTTGTATTGGGTTATTAATGATCAAAATGTATGAAAACTATAAAAAAAAATGAAGATATTGAGATTACACAAAGAAT
The DNA here is from genome assembly GCA_036023115.1 of Brasenia schreberi. Lineage (NCBI taxonomy): Eukaryota > Viridiplantae > Streptophyta > Magnoliopsida > Nymphaeales > Cabombaceae > Brasenia > Brasenia schreberi. The sequence continues at coordinate 2,141,738 of JAYKKT010000043.1, forward strand.
AGTTGTGTACATAATGAGGTTATTAAAATAAAATTGGACGTAATACTGATAAAATGAAGAAAAAATGTTTAAGATGATTTGGATACGTACCAAGGTGACCAAAAGAAGTTTTAATAAGAAGATATGAAAAACTAGATTGTAAAAATATTAAAAAGAGAAAAAAAAGTGTTGAAAGAAAACAATATATAATAATCTACCTCATGTTAAGTTAATTATTAGCAATTACAAGTGATCGGGTTCTATGGAAACAAAGATTTCATATAGCCCATTCCATCTAGCATGAGAAAAGGCTTAGTTATTTTTATTGTCTGGGTAATTTGTGACTCAAAGTGGAACCGGCTACGCCTAATTATCCTTAATTTCATGAAATAATTGGTCTAAACTCTTTCTTGACATGTAAAATGGATTTTGGATTTGTCCGATCCATATCCAACAAAATTTGTACATTCTGCGATTCATTACCCATCATTAGAGATGAGCCAAACTGAACTGAACAACCCTTGTTTGTTATTGGGTGCACTTTTTTCATATGAACAAGCTAACTGAAGTCGAACAGCCACCATCCGAACACGTTCATGGTTGGTTCATTATTTTTGGTGTGTTTGATTTGTGATTTCAGGCCTTTGGAACTAGATTTGTAGGTTTAAACCCGCATGAGCTTATAATGAAGAGATTATGATTTTATATTTGATTCGCGAGTAACACGGTGTTTGAGTATTTGTGTGAGCCAAGACAAACTGTGCCGCACACACAATACTCATGTTAAGTTTATGTGGTTTAATTATGTGAACAAGCAAGAAACGAATCAAACTGAGCCGAACTAAGAATGGCTTGGATCATTTAGCAGACCTACCGATCACCCTTATTAAACTCAGGGATCCGTAAGCCGGCGAATGAACCGAACAAGGCAGCCGATGGCAAGTTTGTCAACTCAAAATCTTTTTCGTGTTCAGCTCGTGAACTTGTTTCACCTGAGCTGAACAAGAACTGAGTTGGATTAGCAAATTAGCACTTCTTGTTAGATTTTAAATAAGCTTTTAGCGTATCAAACAAGAACCAGTAGAGCAAAACTCATGATCGGTAGGTCAAATAGCAAGACAAAGATGAATGGTTCGATCGAATAGCAAATCAAACACGACGAACACAAGCCCAATTCATGATCGGTTCGCTCAAATAGCAAAACAAACACGAATTGTTCGACCAAATTGCAAATTAAACACGATCGAGCTCATCACGAGCCGAACCACGATCAGCTCGGTCCATCTACCAGCCCTACCGAACCCGAAACGGTTTGATGGAGATTGGATAGGAGCGTGATTTGTTGACAAGACCAAGGGTGTTTCTTTATGGTTTCCGAATATAAAAGAACCTTCCCCTTCGATATATTTTGATCTTCGATCAGCGTCCTTCGTTGAGAAGCTTCCGAGATTTTGGTTCTCTGATCTCCCTCCTATTCTCGTTTTTCGGAGAAGAGGAAGAAGGAAAAGTTCGTCTATTGTTTGTATATTTCTCGGGATTAGATTTGAAGGTCCGGTCAGTTATTTGGCTGGGATTGTAAGATTTGCCGCCGTCTCGATCCGGAAAACCCTAGATTCTTCCATTTCTCGAGTATTTCAGGGATGAATCCGGAATAGTAAGCTTCGTATTCCATTTTCATTTTTTTTACCTCTCTAAGGATTGTGTTGTTTCGTGCGTGTATGTGTTGATTATGGTCTCCTTTTGTATATAATGATACCACTATGAGTTCTGATCATGTCGCGATATTCTTTCTGCTGGATCCAGAATTTTAGGTTCTTGTTTTTTGCAGTGGCGACTTAGGCTTTCGGTTTTCCTTTACCTTGATTCAAGGTGACTACTGAGAATTCGATAGAGATTTAGCCCTCCTTATGCATGATGAACGAATCTATTATTACATGCAAAATCGGACTCATCAGATTGTTCTATGATCGCTGAGGAGGTCGGTGTCGATCTTCCGAGGGCCTAACTTGGATTTCATGCATCACTTTGTAATTCTCTTCTGATTACAAATACAGTATCGTGGAATTGCTTGTATATCGCGATGCACCATGTATCATCTATTTCAAACATAATATTTGTAGGAGTAAAAGCGTATCAGTATTCCAGAAAAGGGTACTTGGACCTCTGTTGCGAGTTGCAACATGCGGGTTGGTAAAACATCCTTTCTTCTGTAATTAACTAAAATGTGCCTGTGAAAATAAGTTTAATCTTATTATTGTGTCCTTAATGTGCATTTGTTTTCTTTTCTCGGTGCTTGGAAAGCTGCAAAGCCAAACCCATGGATCATGAGGACTGTTGCATGTTCCCTATCTTTTTGACAGACTATGTTGACATTTCCGGTGTTCCAGAGAAACTGAAATGCTATTCTCTTAGTTCTAGAACATTCTTAGGGGAATTCTCCTTTACACCTTTTGTTGGTGAGAAGTTATAGTTTCTGGTCCTTATTCGGTGCACATTTTTATAGGCAGCTAAGGGAACCATAGTAAGAGAAACCAAGAGGCAACCATTTTCTTCATTTATGAAAAAGATGCAAACTTTTGTTGTTTATGTTATACAGTTTCAGATTCGGCAATCACTTTTATTTTCTCCATGTCTCATATAAAGCATGCTTTTCTTTGTCATCAGCTTTAGTGAATCTTGTGGGTATCCACTTCAGAAATCAAGGCTATTTAGATGTCGTTCAGTAAATTGCCACTTATCGTGAATAGTGAGTTGATTGGCTATGATTTTCCCGAATAGCTCCGAATCACCTCAAACCAAGGATGGGGATGTTGATGTTTAGTTTTCTTATATCCATTTATGTTTAGATTTACTGCTTCATTATGCAAGCCTTAAGAGCTTATTTTGGTTATCGGATGCACATCTCCGAGGGCGTCATGTGTGTCATAACACAATTTTGTTTTTTATAAATAGATAAGCATTCATTGATCTTTCTCCAGAGAACCCTTTTGGGATACATAATCTCCCATTTGAAGTTCAGAGAATTGTTGTTGCTTCATATGAAATTGAACGTTCTTTCCATTGTGTCAATTTTTCTGTCTAGAATCTCCAGTATCTGCAGAGTAGGAAGAAAAGGCTTTCCAATGAATTTTATGCTTTTCCCAAACATGCAAATTAAATGTTTGTCATAGGTTTTGGTATGTTTTTCCTGTGACATTGTAATTCACCAGCTTTGGTTAGCAAGATTTATTATTAGTTATGTTATAGACATCTGGTTCCCAATCAGGTGCCAAAGGTGTCACAGAACAAACTATGACATAAAGTGACAAGATTGCATTGCATTCAGACTTTTTGTCCTCTGTTCCCCCTGTATATTTTGGGGTTGTGTACTCGTGAATCTGTGATAATTTGAAAGTGTATAGTAATAGGACTTGGATCAACATGTTTCTAACTGATTTCTTTTTTATTATAGTGATTATCTGTTCAAGCTTTTGCTTATTGGAGACTCTGGTGTTGGTAAATCATGCCTTCTTCTGAGGTTTGCGGTAAGGGTTCTAATCTCTTTATGCTACATTAGTGGGAATGTACATGATTAAAATACTTATGGATGAAGTTATTCAAGCTTTTCATATGGTAACTTCAAAAAAAGTTTTCAGTTAGGATATAGCTAAGAAATTGAAGGCAACTTTTTCTATGAAGTTATTCAAACTTTGCTTATGGTAACTTAAAAAAAAGTTTGCAGTTAAGATATAGTTAAGAAATTGAAGGCCCCTTTTTCCCTTGGTAATAAACAAAAAAAAAGATTCTCAAGTTGCAAACTATGATAAGCTGAATTTGTCACTGGAATATAATTCATGACCAATTGAGTGTAAACTAATAGACAATAGTGGTCCAATCATGATTTCACAGTTGAACTTCCTCACGAGAAAAATATAGACTGACAATGTTTATTGAGAATATCTTGAGAATGACTTAGTATCGTTGGTGATCAATTTGAGTTATTTTGTTGAGAAGCTGGACCATTTTTGGGCTTCTTTCTTTCTTGGAAGTTTTAGTACGTAATGTGACATCTGAAGTATGTGCATGCTCATATCTAAGCAAAGCATTTCAAAGTGCTAACAGATGTTTACTTTTTTACATGGTATAGGATGATTCGTATCTGGAAAGTTACATCAGCACTATAGGAGTTGACTTTGTAAGTACATATTTCGTCTGTCATGTCTTGGCACCATAGGGGTTGGTTTTGCATATATCTCATGGCAGTTTTGTATTTATCCTGCAGAAAATACGTACAGTGGAACATGATGGAAAGACTATCAAACTTCAAATTGTAAGTGCTGATCTGCCCACCGGTAGTTTCTCTTTCATGTGAAGGTGTCCTTGTCCAAAGGAAGGGCTACCAACATCGGAGGGGTTTATGTCACATAAGGCACAGGCCGGGAAGTTCTCTTGTTGCACCCAATATACAACCCCATCTAGTGCGGAAAGGGCTTAGCTATGTTTGAGGAGGACACAGTTGTAAGACATGACTTGTACATGCTTGTTGTAATACAACTTTTGAAAACTAGGATATGGACATGAGAACGCAGTTCATAAGCTTAGAAGCATTTTTATCTTTGACTTGCATAAGAGAGTCCCCTGCTTTAGACTTTTGGGTTCGTGTTGTGTCAACATGGAACTGGGTTCAATTCAGTTCTGGTTCAGATACACAATTTGGTTGATGGGATGTGGTATGATACTTATGAACTAGATGATATTGATGAGACTGATTCAAACCTTTCCTCTTGGAACATATTGATTTGACCTCATAAGTGGGGCCACCACCTAATTGCATGTTCGTGCGTGCTTGGAATGTTTCCTGGCGAGACATTGTTGGATTGTACTTTTCAAAACTTGATTGGTTTGACAATAACACTGGAAAGGATTCCATTATTGCTCAATGTCGAGTACAACCTTCACTGTAAGTAGGATATGGTGGTGGATGAAAGGGGGATGTGTCAAAAATATGTAAATGATACATAGAAGCAGGCCTACTTTTAAAACTGGTTCTCTTTTGGTCCTTGTGGGTAAAAACTATCCAGATTCTTTTATATGAAGTATTAAGACCACGGGGAAGTTAAAAGGCCTTAGACGGCTATATAGTTCTTCAAATAACTTGATTGAATCAGCTAGTTACCCTTGTGGTATTTTTTGTTAGAGCTTCATTTGGGCTCATATTTAGTCTGAAGTTGGATTTATCTGCTAATTGTCTCCATAATTAGTTTTCAATTTCTTTCTTTCTATTATGCAGTGGGATACAGCTGGACAGGAACGATTCAGGACCATTACTAGTAGCTACTACCGTGGTGCACATGGGATTATTGTGAGTACTGCTGCGTTGAACTTCTTTTCTCATCTTTTCCTTAACGCACTCTTGGTAGACTCAATCGCTTAAAGCCTTTGTTGGTGCTATTTTAATAATGTTTGTGATTGCTGCTTAACTGCTTTGAACTTTTCTTATCTGCTGATTAAAGCACTCCATCGCTTAAAGCCCCCGGTAGATAAGTAGTCTTCATTTTCATGCTACCGTATTCTGTAACGAGATTTTTCTCCCGATGGACATTTAGAAAATCTTGATTCCATGTTTGCAAGGTGGTGTATGATGTCACGGATCAGGAGAGCTTTAACAACGTGAAGCAGTGGTTGAATGAGATTGACCGTTATTCTAGTGACAACGTCAACAAGCTTCTAGTTGGGAACAAGTGCGATCTCACAGCCAAGAAAGTAGTCCCATACGAGACTGCGAAGGTATGTTCACTGTGCTCTTCTCTGTTATTCAGTCCATGAAGATAGGCTGTCTTAGTTTTATTCTTTGGTGGCATGGCGATTGCCGCTAAACCATATGCTCCCATACACTCTTGTTTCATATTTCCCTGGTTCAGATCTTCCAGTTCCCCTGGTAAAAGTACAACAAAGGCATGACAACTAAGGTGGTCAGTGTTCATGGTTGGGTTTGGTTCTAACCTCAACCTCGAAGCAAACCACTATTGATGGTTCTTGGTATTTTGAGAACAGAACCAACCATGACATGATCAGAACCGAACCTAACGGTTTCAGTTCTGAAGCACGGTTCTTGTTGTGGTATAATAGAAACAACGATGAAGGGCCAGATAGCAAGCTACCGTCGGCATTACCTTCTCCAAAAGTTTAATTTAATATCATGTGGTCAATGACTAACTAGAAGTTCTTACTTCTTACATGGTTCTTAGGCAAAAGGTCAAGAAAACCGTCTTATTTGGTGTCCGTAGATGGTTTTTATAGTGCTCAATCCATCCTTCATTCCGGTACCTTTTCAATATGAACTAAAGTCATCCATCATATACTTGGTTCAGTTTTAGCATTAGAACCGTGAATCAAACCACTAATTAGTTTTCTTGTTAGAACCGAACCAGACCGAACTGCTGGGTTGGTTTGCCAGCGGAACCTTGAACATCCCTATAGACAACAACCAAGTTTATGGAACAAAGATGCACATGCATATCCTATTAAACGTGTCAAGAATGACATAGCGAAAAGGTATGGGAGCAAATACCTCAGTGAACCTGAAACCACGGGTAGCTAGCTCCTCAGTTCACCTGCGCTTTGGTAGAAAGATAGGATATGCATCCATTTTCAGCCTCTTTTCTATGTTTTGCTTCAAGAAAAAGATATCAAGCCCTCTCCGTAAAGGTTTTGATACAAGAATGTGTTAACATGACATTGGCTCCTCTCTTTTCCTAAGGCATTTGCGGATGAGCTTGGAATTCCATTCATGGAAACGAGTGCAAAGAACGCAACTAATGTGGAACAGGCTTTCATGGCCATGGCAGCTGCTATAAAGAACAGGTTTCAAACTTCAGACCTTTTAAATATATTATTTCCTGGTTCTAGTTGCAGCTCATAATTTCAATTTATCTAACTTGTGTGATGTGAAAATTGCAGAATGGCTAATCAGCCAGCCATGAGTAGCGCGAGGCCATCGACCGTCCAAATCCGAGGGCAGCCTGTTGCACAACAGAGTAGTTGCTGCTCGTAAATAGTTTTCTTATGCCGCTGTGCTATGTAAAAGCAGCTTTAGTTGTTCGATGTTGAAGACGCTACCTGTTGAATTTCTCGTTCTACTGATTGTCAAAAGAATTAATTCTTTCCAACTTCAATTATTGTTTGCATCTGTACAACTCAACAATCAGTGAATAGTAATGTTATTTATTCAATTCTGTATCGATTTGCCCTTGTTTTTTCCCTTGCATCGGGCATCTTTTGAGTTAAACGTTTGGCATGCAACTTTCGTTACTCTGATGAGTGGTAGACGTAGCCTTATCTGACGGTGATATGGGAGCTGCTAGCAAAGACAATGATATTGATACAGAAAGTTGTAGAAATTGGAAACACGAGACCACGCATGAATGGGTTTGCTACTGCTTCCAGTGCATGCGTTCAGGTTGAAAGAGAGTGCCAAAGATGAAGAAAACACATTGTGCATCAAAGAAATGAGAAGTTCAATCTGAAATAACATTTACCCTGTTACAGACAGTAGGAGAGTACTTTGGAATCCTGTATCTGAAGATAAATTACATAAAGGTTTTCTTATTTATCATGTTGCAAGATCGCACAAGCTGTAGAGAAGGGTTTAGTCATCATAGGAAACATGGAAGTCTGTCTTGCATCCGGCTGCATCAGGATCCTCTGCTCCACAGCAATCGTAGAACTTGGCCGCATAAGGAGGATCATCAGGTTTCAATTCGTAATACCTTAACAGAAAAGGAAGCAACGTCAGCCACCTTAAAAATATTAGTAGTTGATGACAATGAAGCAGGGAAATTGCCTTTCCAACTAAAGATGATTTTGTTTAGGAGAAAATTCTGTTAGTAAAGAGGTACGGTGGCTGAGAATGGTAGTGGACATGTATGGCTTTAGAGCTGGAAAATGATGCCTAATTCGGAATAGCTAACATTGGCTTACACATTTGGATTCGAAGATTGGTGGTTAAAGTTCTCGCCCGGCATTTATGAAACAAGTTTCTCTTAAAAACAGCTGAAATGTCGTCTCCCGTTGCAGGGTTCCCAAACACAGGATAAGTTTCTTTCCAAATCTCATTTAGTATCAAACTAAGTGCAACAAAGACATACAATATCAAGAAGCACGGAGCGTGGTCTCAAATCAATGAGATTAATTGGCTAAATTGTGCAACCTGGAGAGAAGTACAGAGCCTACAGGCCAATTTTCCGAGAACTTCACCAGGAATAATAGTCTTACAAGAGCTTGACAGTTTTTCAAGTGCAGCCACACGAAACCCAGCAAGTGCCTTCTAAAGATAAAAATGCATTTTCGAAAGTTATATGCATTGGCTCATAAAATGCAAGAGACATGCTTTAGAATGTTGAAAATTTGAGAATTTAGACTTCGAAGGCTCCCAAAGTGTTGGAAAGGGAAAATAAAACAATATCTTGCTCTTTTGGAGTTAAATACTGCTATGCCACAGATCAAATTCAATGGTGACTTAGAATCCATGCAGCTGACCCCAGTTAGTGCGGGAAAAGGCTTGGTTTGTTGCATTCATCAAACAAGAAATGATACTGACATGTGAATACATATCAAACAACAATATTTGCATCTAAGAACTTTTTTTCCAATTCAGGAAAAGAAGCAACAAACAACAACAACAACAACAACAACTAAGCCTTTTCCCATACTAGACGGGGTCGGCTACATGGATTCTTTGTTTCCACAGATCCCTATCGTGTGCCATGTTAGCAGTTAACTCCCAATAAGCTAGATCATTCTTTATTGTTTCTTTCCAACACTTTTGTGGTCGTCCTCTACCTCTTTTAATACTTTCCAAATTTAGTTTTTCTAACCTTCTTACAGGTTCTTCTTTTGATCTTCTTTCTATATGTCCAAACCATCTTAAACGATGTTCTCTCATTTTATCCTCTATTTGTGCCACTCCTAATTTGTTTCTAATAACCTCATTATGTATACGGTCTTTTCTTGTATGACCACTCATCCATCTCAACATCTTCATTTCTGTCACAGACATCTTTTGTACATGTTGATGATTAACTGCCCAACACTCAGAACCATAAAACATGGCAGGCCTAATTGCTGCTCTATAATATTTACCTTTTAATTTTAATGGTATCTTCTTATCACAAAGAATACCTGATGCTCCTCTCCATTTTAACCAACTAGCATTAATTCTATGTGTAACATCTCCATCAATTCTTCCATCACTTTGAAAAATTGACCCTAGGTATTTAAAACTTTCTTTTTGAGGAATACAATGTGTGCCAATTTTAATTTCTATGTCCTCTGAAGTAGCCAAATGATCAAACTTACATTCCATATATTCTGTCTTTGTTCTACTAAGTCGGAGGCCTTTGTTTTCTAATGTTTCTCTCCATAGTTCCAATTTTCTATTAACTTTTTCCTTAGACTCCTCCACTAATACAATGTCATCTGCAAATAACATACACCAAGGTACTTCATCTTGAATATGTTTTGTTAACTCATCCATCACCATTATAAATAAGTATGGACTTAAAGTTGATCCTTGATGTAACCCAATATTAACTTCAAAGAAGTCTGTCGTTCCTTCATGAGTCCTCACACATGTTTTTGCACCATCATACATGTCTCTTATAAGGTTAATATATGTCAATGGGATACCTCTTTTTTCCAAAGTTCTCCAAAGAACCTCCCTCGATACCCTATCATAAGCTTTTTCTAGATCAATAAAGATCATATGAAGGTCTTTCCTTTTTGCTCTAAAATGTTCCATAAGACGTCTCAAAAGGTGAATCGCTTCAATAGTAGATCTACCTGGCATAAATCCAAATTGGTTCTCTGTTGTACTTGATACTTGTCTTAACCTACGTTCGATAATTCTTTCCCATAATTTCATAGTATGACTCATTAACTTGATACCTCGATAATTCGCACAATTTTGAATGTCTCCCTTGTTCTTATATACGAGTATAAGTGTACTTGTTCTCCATTCCTCGGGCATCTTTTGGTTTTTCCATATTTCATTAAATAGTCTTGTGAGCCAAGTGATTCCTATTTCTCCTAGTATTTTCCAAACTTCTATAGGAATATTATCTGGTCCTACCGATTTACCACTCTTCATATGTTTAAGAGCCTCTTTGACTTCATTCTTTTGAATACGTCGGTAGAAATTGTGGTTTATATACTTTTCTGACTTTAATCTCCTAAACTAATACTAACATCTTTATTTTCATTAAAAAGATTATAAAAATAGTTTTTCCATCTATTTCTTATATCATCATTTGCCACTAGAATTTTTTCATCCTCGTCTTTTATGCATCTAACATAATTAAGATCTTTAGTTTTCTTATCTCTAGCCCTAGCTATCCTAAAAATATCTCTTTCACCCTCTTTTGAGTTGAGTTTTTTATATAAGTCCTCTCAAATCTTAGCTTTTGCTTCACTAACGGCCTTTTTTGCTTCCTTCTTTGCTTTCTTATAAGCTTCTAAAGTTTCACTAGTTTTCTTAGCATAATGTAATTTTTAACATGCCCTCTTTGCCTTGATTTTATTTTGTACTACTTCACTCCACCACCAAGCTTCTTTTTGTGCCGGTACACCTCCCTTAGATACACCTAACACATCTTTCGCAACTTTCCTAATATGTATAGCCATATTGTTCCACATATCAGAGGGTGTGCCAACATAATTCCAAACATCTCCTTGAAGGACTTTTTGTTTAAATATATCTTCTTTCTCGCTTTTGAGGTTCCACCATTTAGTCCGAATAGCTCGATGCACTCTTTTCTTCTTTATCCATTTTTTTATTTGTAAATCCATAACTAAAAGTCGATGTTGGGTGGTTAAGCTTTCTCCTGGAATTACCTTACAATCTTTACAACACGCTCTATCTTTTTTTCTACAAATAAAGTAATCAATTTGTGTTTGTGATAAGCCACTCTTATAAGTAATTAAATGTTCATCTCGTTTTTGAAGATTGTATTGACTATAAAGAGATCAAATGACATAGCAAAATTTAAAATCTCCCTACCTTCCTCGTTTATATCCCCATAACCAAAGTTTTCATGAATCCCTTGATATCCTAATGCCTCTTTACCGACATGTCCATTTAAATCTCCTCCTAAACAAATCATCTCCCTTTGTGGAATCTTTTGAAACACCTTATCTAACTCTTCCCAAAAAACTGTCTTTATACTATCTTCTAGTCCTACTTGGGGTGCGTAAGCACAAACTATATTCAAAACCTCTGCTCCTAACACTAATTTCAATGTCATGATTCGGTCACCATATCGTTGTATGTCTACTACACTCTCCTTTAAATCTTTATTTATGATAATACCAACTCCATTTCGGGCCTTTTCTTTACCTGAGTACCATAATTTAAAACCTGTATCCTCTATCTCCTTTGCTTTTTCTCCAACCCATTTTGTCTCTTGTAAACATAGAATATGAATCTTTCTCCGAATCATAGTATCTACCACCTCCATTAGCTTACCCGATAATGTTCTGATATTCCAAGAACCAATATGAATCTTATTATCTAGGACTAGCTTCCTTACCCCCACATCCATCCATAATCAAAATGCGGAGACCCTCTCTGAAAATTTTTCACTACATCCGGGCAACTAACTTCTTTACCCACACCCGTCCATGATGTGAGAACCCTCTCTACAATTGATTCACTACATTCGGGCGAAAATGTAGTGGCCCTTGCTTACTTCTTACTGCATTCGGGCTCTGCAGCGCATCGCTAGGCGGGGACGCCCCAAAGCAATGCTCATAATTTTTGTAATCCATGTTGTAGAAATCCGATGAAGTTTTACGCTGGCTGTCGGAAGCCTAACACAACCCTCCTCCTTTATCCGGGCTTGGGACCGGCAATGCAAGGGTGATCCCTTACATGGGCGGAGTTAATTTAGGAAAAGAAGCAACACAATATATTTCATGATAGTAAACGGACGTGGTACCATAGGCATCTCAAGCCAATTCAGTGTGGCTCAAAGTTTCAGCTATGAAGGAACTAGAAGTAGAGCAACAACAAAGCCGAACACTTTCCTTCTGAACACCAATCCTGAAGTCAAATAGGCGTTCCTCGAGCTTTATATGCCTCTCATGTCTGAGTCTCCTCTCCTAAATCTAAAGGATGTGAGAGGCATATATAGAGCTCGAGGAACTCCTTGACTAGGTTATGTAGAGCTCTATATGCCTCTCAAATGGAAGACAAAGGTTATAGACCTCGAGGAATGCCTATTGGACTAGGTTGCATTCATTAACTTCTTTACCATTCTTCTATTTTGTTCTACTCGGTTATAGTCCGAAGGACAAAGGTTACACTTTTGCCCTCTTCCTAACAGAAGAAAGTGAGAGTTGGGAGCTCAGATCCACCGTAGGCAGGTATCAAGTAGCAACCATGACCTAAAAATCTATGTAGAGCCATTGTTGGAAGGGACTCCTTGGCATTCCAACAGTCATAATTTCTATAGCACTTTTAGTACAACATAAGCAAGAAGATAAAATCTTGCTTTCTCCTCATTAATCTAAGTTTTAAAAAGACAATATTTTTCTTGAATTTATAAACCAGAAACAACTCCGCACATGTAAGGGATCACCCTTGCATGACCAGTCCCACGCCCGGATAAAGGAGGAGGGTTGTGTTAGGCTTCTGACAGCCAACGTAAAACTTTGTCAGACTTATTTATCATGGATTCTACAAATTATGATAAGGCTATGTGGAAACAAAGAATCCATGTAGCCAATCCCATCTAGTATGGAAAAAGGCTTAGTTGTTGTTGTTGTTATTATAAACCATAAACATCTGCGATATTGCCCTACTTTCGCCAAGGGACAGGTTTATAGATTCGCTATGTTATATGATTCTAAGTGTTAAATAGTTAATCATTAACAAGTACAAAAGATTTTTGTGACAGAAATGAAAATATTTAGATGGATTTGTGATCACACAAAGGACCCTATACATAATGAGGTTATCAAAAACAAATTAGGAGTGACATTAAAATAAGAAAAAATCATTTAAAATGGTTTGGACACATGAAAAGACAACCAAAAAAGAAATATGGTAAGAAAGTGTGAGAAACTAGATGGTAAAAATGTTGAAAGAGGAAGGCAAAGACCATACAAGTATTGAAAGAAAATAATAAAAAATGATGTAGCTTATATTGATTAACTATTAGAATGGCACAAGATTAAGTTCTATGAAAACAAGAATCCATGCAGCTGACCCATGCTAGTACTGGAAAATGCTTAGTTGTTGTTGTTGCAAATTCTTTACATGTTGTGGTAATACTGCCCATGCAAATAAACAGATAATTTCCACGGGCATGAAACATTAGTGTTAGCTTTTAATTGAGAAAAATATCATTCAATTTGCTATACATTGAGTGTAGCACCTAAATTCACAAGCAACCAATTACAGAAGCATAACCAAGCATCTGGAAGAAGGCTGAAAGCAATAAAAATTTCATCAGCAAAAAGTTCTGAAAGTCAAATTAATTGCAAGTCCATATAAGAACTGAATATAAGCATAATGCTCAATAAATTAAGTCAATACCCAACAACCATATGCTGGTTTTGCATTCTCTCCACGATGGCCCACCTGGTCACTGAAATCAATCCAAGAAGTAGATAATGTTGATTTATTGCTCATTTACTTGAGGCATTTCAGAATTTTTATTAAGCGACATGAGGAAAAAATTTCCTAGTTCCACTCTTTATCCCTTATTATGAAAAATGAAGTATTTATTGTGTGTCTCTTCTCTCTGGAAAGGAAAGTAATAACTTCGAATTTCTGAACTGTTGTGAGGAACTGAGGATATGAATCTAGAGAGTTCTGGTTTTCATTTGCAACTGAACGGTCAAAACTTTTATGTTGCCTGATCTAGCTATGCATTTCTTTTCTTGAACTATTAAATATCTCTAGCATTAACCTCATGTTTAGCCATCACCTTATCCAGGATAAGAAGGGAACCATCAACTGTGTCAGCCACTATATATTCTATCTGTTTCATATTTTGAAGTTAGTTAAAGTTGTCATTGATCACTATGCTTACATTGGTTTAGTTATGGTAATTGAGAATCTCTTCTCACAGAATAACTATTTGGCATTAATCCTACCAGCTAGTGGTGAAATACCACATTAGCTCAGCCAGTTGTAATGAGCTTTTCAAGGAAAACAATTTTATGATGAATACCTTAGGTTGCTGCATACTCTTTTTTTCTTTCTTCTCATGCTTGAGAAATCTTGCATTCATTGGACCCATTAAAGATGACACACAATTGCTGCGGAGAGATTGTTGTTATTGTTGTTGTTGACGAGTACAACAACAACCAAACCTTTTCCCACACTAGGCAGGATCACCTACGTGGATCCTTTCACACCATACAACGCAATCTTATGCCATATCAAGAGATATCTCCAATAAAGCTATATCATATTTAATAGTTTCCTTCCAATACTTCTAAGGTCTTCTTCTTCTTCTTTTGAAATATTCATTGTTTAGTTTCTCATCTCTATACATGTCCAAACAATCTTAAATGTGTTTCTCTCATCTTATTCTACACCAACTTTTTCTCTACCAACCTCATTAAAGATACAGTCTTCCCTTGTGTGGCAACACTTCTACTTCAACATTTTTATTTTTGTCAGACGTCTTTTGCACGTTTTGATGATTGACTGCTAGCACAAAGCATCATATAACATTGGCAGTCTCACTGAACTTTAGTAGTATCCTTTTATCACACAAAACATTTAGACTTAGTATCCGCATGATTGTTGTTGATGAGTAAGAATTAATTGAAGCATGAAGAGAATCTCTATATGTAATGTTATCTGCATGATTTAACACAAAACTATCTGAATGTACTAGCTCACCGCATCTAACTAGTCAAGGAATTCTATGGTTCTCAATCAAAAGTACCGCACAACTATCATTAGCTTGGATCCAGAGCAGAAGATATGCTATGGCTAAAACGTTAATATCAAATGAACTGCAGATTCAGAAAATTGGCCATCCTCTCGACTTGGAACAGTTCGATAATAGATACAATAACATTTTGGACTCTGCATTCCATATAAAGGAAACGTATATAGGCAAGAAGATCTGACACAAGCATAGGCCTTGAGTCTTGACATTTGCTCATTAAGAAACCAACGAATTGGTAAATCGAAAGATATCATTTTCTCCTGTACAAGAGGAAATCACCACAAAGATGGCTTCTGAACTTTCTCTCAAACTACCGCCAGCAACATCCAGAAAATCTAGCAGATAACATAAATAGAATTACCAATTCAACAGCATGAGTTGCTTCAACTTTCACTAGTACAACAAAGACAAAAGGAAGATACTTTAAATACACATCATACAAAGAACCAAATTACGCACCAAAAACATCTGCCCAATCATTAAAGAGTGAAAAGGACTCTCCGTCATATATATTCATATAAACCAAAGATGATTGTAAAGGGCACAGAGAGAGATACCTCTGCTGATCATCGTGCCTCCGGGAAACAAAGAAGGAAGGATGGAATCTGCAAGAAGAAGGCGTGTTTGCGGATTGATTATACGTTTGCTTGCACCTCTTGCACACTCTCTCCACGATGCCGCCACTCTCATCCATGATAATCGATTAGACTGCTTCCTCTATCACTCCCAACTTGTATTGTCCTCTTTTCCCGTCACTTCTAGCATTGCAGAGTTTCGTCCCATTCTCGGTTCTGGGGGCTCCCCTGTTTCGCAAAACCAGGTCTACGGTTGGCACTGAACCGACCCGAATCGGACAATAAAAATCCGGGTTGGAATATATATATATATATATATATATATATATATATATATATATATATATATCCCCTTCACCTTTCAGCTTAATAGAGTTCCGTTCCGTTCTTGGGGCTCTCCTGTTTCTCAAAACCAGGTCAACGGTTTGCACTGAAACGACCCGAACTGCGCACGAAAATTCTGGGTTGGATGGAAGCTATATATATACACATATATATAATACACACACACACACACATATATATATATAAAAAGTTGGGTCTTCTAACATTTTTTTATTGTCAATGAAAAGAGGTGAACCATCATATTACAATAAAATTTGTCTTTTAAATCACAATAACTCGTAAACGAGGAAAACAAATAACACTACTAACAAGTTATTTCCCCCTAGTTTTAGTCCCAACAATTTATCCATATTAATTGGTGGTCAAGATTTGAGTTCAAGATCCAAAAGCACACTCATAGGGAACCTAGACCATGCAAACCACCTATATAGAGTTGAGTCTAACCAATTTCAACCATTTAAGAGTGATGGATGATTGAGATTGAAAGTTAAAAAAAGAAGTAAATGTACTTTATGAACAACTTCAATCTCAACCATTCATGTCTCTTAATCAATGGTTGAGATGGGTTTGCATAGTTTTGGTATGAAACCGAACTGACACAACGTGAAGCCAACTTGTAGACCGGATTTGCCATCCCTATTGTTTCTTGGATTTATGGTAACACAAAATTAACTCCTATCAATCACAATTTATTGAATAAGTAAAATGAACAAACAAAATATTCACAAGCTTTACAACAATTAGGAAGTAACATAGGGAAAAGTGGTAGCTGAGTCCTCAATATAACCAAAAAGATACAACAACTAAGCCTTTTCCCATAGTAGATGGGGTTGACTACATAGATTCTTTATTTCTATAGATCCCAATCATGTGTGATGCTAGCAATTAACTCAACATAAGTTAGATCATTCTTTATTATTTTTTTCTAACACTTCCGTTGTCTACCTTTTCTTTTTAACATTTTCACAATCTACTTTCTCATACCTTTTTATTAGAGGTTCATTTGATCATCTTTCTACGTTTCTAAATGATCTTAAATGATTTATTCTCATTTTGTCATTTATTGGTGCCACTCCCAACTTGTTTCTAATAACCTCATTATGTGTCCGATCTTTACTTGTATGACCACTCATTCATCTCACCATCTTTACTTGTATGACCACTCATTCATCTCACCATCTTTATTTTTACTATAAACATCCTTTGTACATGTTGATAATTAATTATCCAACTCTCATAACCATAAAGTATATCAAATTGCTACTCTATAATATTTACCTTTTAACTTTAATAGTATCTTCTTGTCACATCAAATACTTGATGCACCTCTCAATTTTAACTAACTTGCACTAATTTTATCTGTAATATCTTTATCAATTTTTTCATTATTTTGAAAAACTTATCCTAGGTATTTTCTTAAAAGGGATACAATGTATGTCAATTTTAATTTCTATATCATCTGGAGTAACCAAATGACAAAACTTGTAATCATATATTCTTTCTTTATTCTATTAAGTCGAAAGCCTTATTTTCTAATGATTTTCTCCATAGTTCTAATTTTCTATTAACTTTTTTCTTAGACTCATCTAGTAACACGATGCCATCTACAAATTACATACAAGGAGCTTCATCTTGAATATGTTTTGTTGCCTTGTCAATGACCAATACAAATAAATATGGACTTAAAGTTGATCCTTGATGTAATCCAATATTAGCCTCAAAGAAATCTGTCATTCCTTTTAATGGGTCTTAATATGTTTGTGCACCATGATAAATATCTCTTATAAGATTAATGTATGTCATTTGAATACGATTCGTTTTCAAAGTTTTTCAAAGAATATCTCTTGGTACTATATCGTAAACTTTTCTAGGTCAATAAATACCATATGAAGATTCTTCTTTTTTTGCTCTAAAATATTCTAAATTTCTAACTAAAAGGATGATATTTCAAATTTCTGGTCTTATGGCATTTCGTGACGTAAAACCGTATTACACGTTCAGTATTACTTCGTGACCACAAGGAGCTATGCTCTTCCGCTAGGTACTCAACTCTAAAGAAACTTTGACTTAAGGGTCTTGAGTTCGATATCCAAGACATGTATCTGATGCATGGATCTGCCTAACTCTAGCTTGCATGTTTAACAAGGAAAAAAGAAAACTTCACGATGTTATAAACGTTAACGTTAGCACTATTGTCATAAACAAGAGCAGATTTAGAATTTTTTTTTGCGGTGAAGCACACTTTTATTTTAAGTCTACAGTGACAGACATGAACTTTTTAGATTGGTCAATGGGCATTGGGTAGAATGAAATGTTTATGATCTGTGATGAACCCACTTGAGGGCAAGAACTGAACCGCGAGCAGCCCCTTCATAGATGGCGACTCCAACCGCACCAAAGTTATATTTTTGCACCAACGTCTCCCATTGAATCTCATGTAGTTAATTCCATAAGTTATAGGTACCACATAAGTGGCTTATCTGACTCATTTCTTTTGTTGACTGTACTCATAAGTTGCAACAAGTTATATGGTCTAGTTGATGCACTCAACATGGCTATATATTGAAGATACATGCATGAAATCAGAGATCTATGATTGATCGAGTTACTGGTTTTGAAAGATCGATCGCGATAAGACCTGAAGGCAAATTGGCCCATAGCAATGACAGTATGTGAAGAATAACACCATGACTCATGGCCATGGCGGCGGTTGATTTGGAGGAAGTCGGCTCTCACCACCAGTGATCCAAGTCCCAAAATGAATAATTGGCTAACCTTAATTTTCATCTAGTCACACACAAGTTGCTCTGTCATTGTATGCTTCTTTTTTTCGGTACCAACAAGCAAGGCCAGCTTATGAGTGGCCCCGAGATTAAGTTGATAGGGAAGCCAAACTTACATTAAACCAAAAGACAACACAATAGTGAATTATTTACTTTGAATAATATTGATAACTAGGTAGTACCTTGTAAATTATTTCCTTATAATCGCCCTTCTCGTTCTCGGCATTTCTTTAGCTGTATTTTCCAAAAAAGTATCTTGAAATGGGGTTTACCTCGAACAAAATTCAGGTCAAATTTTCTTTTTAAATATAGGAAAGATCAAAGGATGATCAAACTTTTGTTAAGTTAATTGTTAGCATGGCACAAGATTGAACTCTATGAAAACAAAGAATTCATGTGGCTTATCCCATTTAATGTAAGAAAAAAGCTTAGTTGTTATTGTTTTTAGTAGATGAGCGTCAACTATTTGAGGTTGCCATCTCTAAAAACCTTGTTTTTACAAGACACTGCTTTCTTCTCTCGATCATGTGTGCCTATGTGTTGCGATAAAATCTCAAAAGAAAGAAGGTGCCTCAATAATAAGGCTCTCGACTACTGTATCTCTTTGTAAACAACAGCAACTAAACCTTTTTTTCATCTTAGACGGGGCCGACTACATAGATTCTTTTTGTTTCCATAGAGCTCAATCATGTATCTTACTAACAGTTTTTGCCTCCCTTTGTCATCAAAGAAAAAAAAATCCAAAGAAAGAGTCTCTGGCTGATAGGTAGACAATTAGGAGTTCAAATATTTAAGGTGGTCCTCCTACTCTTTAGCAGATATTTAGCATATTTTTTTGTTAGGAGGACCAAGCCTAACACACACCTGCACGTACACCCTCTGAACTCCCTACCAGTAGCAACAACGCTAGAGCACTCTGCCGTTGAGCTAATGCTCTTGGTGCTGATATCTAGCATTGGACATACAGGTGAAGGTCTTAGTCTTTATAGTTTTCCCTTCATTAGTGCTATATAAGCATTTATTTAAGATTATTGCATGAATTAAGAAAGACCTTAAATATAGAAATGCGTGGATTAAATGAAAGTTTATGCAAAAGTCGATCATTATTATCTCATAATGTAAAGAAAAAATTAGTTGCACTTTTATGCCTATCCCTCTTAAAAGCTGGGGGCACAAGAGGAGGATCACATGATAGTAGCAAATGCGTGGTTTCCCAACCAACGTTTTGCCTTCAACTACACGAGGACGGTTTGTCCCTGAAGCTTAGCCATTATGGGGTTCATCCCTTTTCTTTCTTTTTGCTGCTGTTTCACTTGACAACTTTTGCACCTCCTCTTATCCGGTCCTCGAATCCCCATTTACAGCTTTTAATCACGTGAATTTATATATACATATAGAGAGATGTTTGTGGTCAATCTCATTGATGCTTAAATATGTTCAAATATTTTCATCGTTCGATCAATGCGATTAACAATAACAGTGAAAATTTGAATTTAAAAAATGAATTATACTATTGTATTCTTAATACTTCATATTTAAATACATAACAGTATAATTCATTTTTTAATTTCAAATCTACATCGTTGATCGCACATATCAACCGATGAAGATGCTTGAATAGATTTAAACAAAGATAAATTTAAGCATATACCACACACACTCTCTCTCTATAGTCGCTCTCCCACTATCCAGTGCTGCAGTAATTTAGTGAAGAAGCTTTCTGTTGAAGCTTGTGGAGTAAATTGCGCGAGTTAAGTGATCATTGATTGATTGCCATCGCCTCTATGCATCAACTGCTAATAAATGCAATCAACAAAACCCGGAGAGGGGCTGTCTTCAGGTGAATTTCTTTAGATTTTAATTGCATCCGTCCATACGAGTCTCTTAACGCTTTGGCTGCCGTCCATCGCATGCGACATGGCTAACATCCGGCAAGGCACACACACAATACAACTTTAAATTGTCAAAATGAAACATGAGTGACTGCAGTGTAGATAATTCTGTAAAAGTTTGGCACTGTTAGGCAACTGGAGTTTGTGGGCATCAACCAAAAGAGGCCTTCTCTTACGGTGGGTTCTCTTGAATTTTCACCACCTTTGTACTTGATCTTGTGTTACTACATGAACAAGAGTATATTCTTCATATCCAAGTATTCATCATCAAATCTAATTTCTGAATACTTGGTCTTGTGTTATATCAATTTAAATTCAATTCAATATGAACAACATATTTTTCGTATCCAAGTATTCACCATATAACATCTTACACCTATTCACCGCTATTCTTGGTACTTAAAACCATATCAAGTCTATCTCACTCTTATTTTCGTTCGTATCATACTAACTTTTACAAGCGGAACAAGATTATACTTTGATGATTGTCTTTCGATACAAATATATACACAAAGAATGCAATCCATATTCACCGTAGGTAGAATGGCAAGACGCGACCCATATGCATCCCTGACTATCGAAGTCATGACATTTTAACTTGTGAGTCACCACCCCCTTAGCCAGGGTTAGCTATTGCTTTCTCTGCTAAAGCCTCCGCTTTTCAATGCGTACAAGCCAACCCCATTTTCCATTCTCAAAAGGATTACTCAACCATTCGATATATTTTGGGAAACACCCATGAACAAATATACTCACCTACCAAAAACACCGAAATTATAAAAATTCCACAAAGACAAATCCGTCACTAAAATCCTAAGAAACCCAAGAAAGCCAGCTCTTCCAGATCAAGAAATTATGATTCATAGTTGTTTTCGTATGAGCAGTTCTTTACACGAGAAATTCAATGGAGTGGAAAACAAAATTAATACCAAAAGAAAAGGAAATCCCCCTCTTTCAGCAAAGTAGAATCACAAAAACCAGAAAGTGTAATTTCGTCAACGAAAGCGACAAGCCCAGATACATCCACCACTCCGCTATGACCAAAACTGAAAAAGAAGAAAACGGAAACGGAGAAAGGAAGAAGAGAGGGAGAATCCGTGTGCTCACTTCGCCTTGTCTTTAGCGACGGTTTGCGCGACGGAGGCAAGTTTCTGGAGGTTGAGTCTCACCACCGTGTCCGCGAACATGCGGGTATCCTCCTCCGTGTTTCCTTCCGGCACGTCCACGATGTACGATTCGAGAACGACGGTCCAGATCTCGCCAGCCTTCGTTAATTGGATGACGGACGTGACTGACCGGTAATTTCGCAGCCGGTGCTCTCCTCCGACGATGCTGAACCCGAAGACACGCCGATCGTCGTCAAGAACGTCCAGCCGCTCCGTGCTCGTTCTCGCCGGCAGCCCCGAGATGACCGTGACCTCCCTACGGCTTCCGACCCCGGGAGCACTTTCCGAAGCCGGTTGATCGATGAGACGGCAGCTCTTGACGAAGTGCTTGACGCCTGGGGACGGTCAAATCTCCGGACGACCGACCACACAGCGTCGGCGGGGCAGGGGACGCGCTGCACAATCAGAGAAGAGCATTGGCCCGGGGCAAGGTCATACGTGTGGTAGGCGTCGATAGTCGCCCTCAACTCGTCGTATTCCTCCAACGTCACGCCCGTAGAAATTCCTCCTGCGGCCTTCCTCAGCGTCGACGATAATGGCGACTTGTCGTCGTCCTCCATGCTGCAAATCTCCTCTTCGTCCTTTCTCAGAGGGAGAGGGAGAGAGAGAAAGAGTAACGTGGGCGCCTTCGTTGTTTTTTGATTTATATATTTTTATTCTTTACCTAAAGTCTAAAATACCCCTAATCAAATACAAAATGACATATAACTAGGGGAAGACGGTAATTAAAATGACTATAATAACTGGAAACTAAATTCCCCCTCTGTTCCGTCTTCAATTGCATCTTGGAATCACGTACGGCAGGAAAAAAACTGAAGAAAAAGCAGATCGGATCCGGGTCGACTTACTTATGATCCGAATGTAAGGTAACGTGACTCGAACTCAATTTGTGGCTTTCAAGACAAGCAACTAATATTTATGTTCTACAAATACCAAAATAACATGGAAGTAGGGATGTTCATGGGGTGGGTCGAGACGGAGCGGGGGATCATGGTCACATTCCTATTCCAATTGGAGATCCATTCCTTATTCCCATTCTCATCCTTGTCCTGTATGGTCTTATTCCTCGGAAAAACCATTCTATATTTTGAGTTTGATAGACCGTGGTTAGATTAAAATATTACAAGTGAGTCAAGCACAACATAAGAACAATGTTATTGTATTGAATATAGCTTTATAAACATATAATATACTACATATAAGAACAATGTTATTGTATTGAATATAGCTTTATAAACATATAAGATACTACATATAAGATGATCATAATATTGTAATCCAATTCTCACCAAAAATGAACCAAGGAAGAAAAAGAACGGGTTGAATCTTCTTTTTTATTACCAAAACAAGTTGAACCATATTCATTGTACGGCGAACCCAAGTTCAAAACAGGTTTGCGTACTTGGGGAAGACGACGAGTGGGAAAGTACAAAAAGTGCCCACGGAGGGCTCAAAAGTAATTCACGGTGCTTCCGACTCACTGATGGGGGGTTAGAACTTGGAAAAATGGGAGTTCGGTTCCCGAGCATACGATTTCCGGCTACAAGTCCAAATGTAACCAGGTTCATGAATTAGTTCAGCATTACGGTAGCAATGCTGGATTCGTGACTGGGTGGGCAACTGGATTTGGGTGCAATGGTGTGAGTTCCAAGGCCAATCTCTCTATCTCTCTCTCACACACACATACACGCACACTGCACACATACAGTGAGCACCAGAATAATTCGTCTTTTTAAGTTTTTAATATGCTTTTGAAATTTACAATCACAAAATTACAGTACACGAGGCTTTTCTTTTCTTTCTGTTTATATATATATATATATATATATATATAACAATAAGTAAACCTTTTCTCATACCAGATAAAATTGGTTACATACATTCTTTATTTATGCAAAACCCATCATGCGTCATTATAACAGTTAACTCAAAATGAGTCAGATTATTCTTTATTTTTTTCAACGTCTTATCTTTTGCTTTAATATTTTCACAATTTATTTTTATATCTTTTTAAAAAAAATTTTGGTCGCCTTTCTACATCTTTAAACCATCTTAAATTGTTTGATACCCCTCTCTTTCTCTCTCTATATAGATATGTGAAGAAAGTCCTAAATGCATAATGTTTTTAATGTATAATTTTGTATAAACACATCTATTTTTCTATATTTGAGATCTATTAGAGATTTTAATTAAAGTATCATTGTACTTTTGTATTTTATATTTAATGTATTATGTGCATTAAATACAAAGTAATTCAAATCTCTACCATTGTTCTCAAAGGTCGAATAATTATGTATCAAAAGACATTATAACCAACTACAACCAAAACCTGTGAAACAAAAACAGGAATTGGGGACTACAAAATGATTTCAGTTCCAACTTCTATGGAACTGAAACCGGACCTAAACTGGAACAATTGGTTCAAAGCTGCCGATTTGATATATATATATATATATATTTATGTGTGTGTTTAATTGTTCTAAAATTTCAAAAATTATAAATTTTTTCCCGATTTCAAACTGTTTACACCTCAAACCGAAACTGAAACAGGTTATATTTATCATGTTATATAATGCAGAATATAAGCATCATGAAATACAATTTTGAAACCAAAATTTTCAGCATTCATGTTTTTCTTTCTAAGATTATTTTCAATTTCTTATACATATTTCCTATAGTTGATATGCATTTCTGTTTTTAAGATTTTTTAAACATTATTTTTTTTTTCATTTTTGGTGCAATTCTAAAGATACAAGCCATTACTATCCTGTATAGGTAGACACAGTAGGTTCAAAATGGTACCAGCAATTTGAACTGGAACCGATCCGGGGTTGGAATAAGTGAAACCGAGACCTGGTTTGGTTTTATAAATATTTTTTTTAAGATATTTTTTCCTGATCTCTGTATGAGTGTAAAAATCAGTTTGGTTATCGTTCATGATTTCGGGCAAATCAAAACTGATGGTTTTTAACTTAACTATATCGGTCCTCTTAAGGCCTAAGAAAAGGAGGGAACAAACTATGTATTATAACTCGTAAATCTCATCATGAGCCATAGAATTTTAAGCCACAAACTATATATATAAGGGAACAAACTATGTATTATAACTCATAAATCTCATCATGAGCCATAGAATTTTAAGCCACAAACTATATATATATATATATATATAGAGAGAGAGAGAGAGAGAGAGAGAGAGAGAGAGAGAGAGATGCACGTGTGCTCACACACATACATTGCAATCTCACAACAGGAAGTCAATGTTAAGCCACTAAATTTATAATATTTATTCATGGCCACTAAACTCACTCAAGTTGATCAATGGCTTGGGCACGTGAGGCAAAAAGGCTCTTCTAATTAATCGGCTGAGTAGCCGCCTGGCCACGTGAGGAACAACCACAACAATGGACATATGGTTGGACTTGTTTTCTAATTAAATGGCTGAGAACCAGCCATGTGAAGTAAGAAGAGATATTATTGGAATTCCTAATTTATAATTAAGCACATTCTAGTAGCAAGCGAGTTGCATAAGGAAGAATTTTTCTAGGGGCCCAATGGAAACTATTGCTCGTGTGTACGTGAGTGTGTGCACTCACACATAGAGAGAGAATCTTGAAGATCTTAAAAAACAAGCTTCAAATTTATATATATTTAGAGAGAGACATAGTAACTAGAATCCTCTACAAAGACCCGAGGCTGTTTTTGTTTCTCACTCCTGGTACGCAGCAGCAGTAGACCTCTTGCTGTTTTACGAGCAACAGAATCACAAGTAGAGGTAAGTGTTTTTGTTGAGTTTCTCGGTTTCCACACAATCGGTTTTTTTCAAAGAGGGTTTCTTTCAGTTTTCTTTGTATGTTTCCTTGTGTGTTGCTCTTAATTTATAAAGCAGCAGTTATGTATCCGACCGACTGTTACGAATGAACACCGTAACATCCACCGCAGAGGATGACCAATCCAACCGTTTATGTGATAAGGTTGCAGAGAATGGCTACTTTTGCGTTACAACACTGACCTCAAACGAGCATAAAAAGCCCAACTCTGGTTGTTCAAGTATAGCTCACCCTCGAGCTTGGAGACCGAAGCTTGAACGAGCTGGAGCTGGGCAATTTTGTCCCCCTATGCAAACACCACGCTCTCCCTGCAAATACCATGCACACATCCCTCTCCTCACCTGTCCTCTCTCTCCCTAGCTCCTATTCTCATTCGCCGCCACTCCTTCATATCTCTCCTTTCCATTGCCGGGAAGCCTGTCAACTGTCTCTTCGCTCCCTCCTTTTCTATAGAAAACCAAAAGAAACGAGTTTGAGAACACGTCTCTCTTAAAGATAGAACGCTTTTTGGAAGAGCTGTACACGAGAGCACGTCTCCTTTACAAAATGAAAATGATGCAGTTTCATGCGTCTTTTCTACGAAAGAAACAGCCTTAGGGTCACATCTTTATCCCTTGGGTGTGTTTCTTTTGAAAAAGATGTGTGAGACCGGGTCTCCTTCTCCTATGAGATTAGGCTTTCCTTATTGAAGGATGTGATAGACAACACCTTCTGTATCTTTATACACAACAAGCGAGCTCAAAAGATCAGGAAGAGCGAAGGGAGGAAGGAAAAGCCGGAGAGGCCGATGAAGGTCGTACCATGTTGGTGGCAGTAGGCAACACGAGACAAAAAGAGACAATGAGGAGAAGCGGAAGGAAGGGAGAAAGGTTGGACGACAAGCATGAAAGAAATGGAGAACAGGAAAAAGAGACAAATGCAAGGATAAACGAAGAATTTATAAAATTGTAAGGATAGAATGAAGAGTTTGGGGTGTGTGTTTAGTAATTTAAGTGTGAGAAAGAATAATTATGAAAAGGAATACAAGATTAGAAATTCATATATCTGTCTCACTGTCACACGAAACTGAACATGAATCCCTACTGAAAGCATTAAGTTAACCGCAAGACGCTCTAGCATTGTTACTGTTAGTGGGGAGTTCGACTTTCAAAGGGTTAATGTGTGGGTTGGTGTTAGGCTTCGGTCTCCATTTGTAACCAAAATGAACACGAACCTATCTATACCCACATATTAATAATAGAACGAAAATCAGGGTCAGACCGATCTAGCCCTTCATCCAACTAAGCAGAATTTCAGTTAGAATTGATGCTGCAATTAAATAATTCATGCCTTCATCTCTTCAATTTGGCATTTTGCATAGCCTTGGTCTCCACGGCCACAAGCAATAATTGCCATTAATCTGGTAGTTTGGTCACTGAAAACTTTGCACGATGTGGGACATGTCATTGTTCCTCTCAATAGAACATGCCATTGGTATGATCTTAAAAACAAAGTATGTATATATATATGGAGAGTGATTGGATCATGTTCACTCATCACTTTCGAGTAGCATGAGTATACTTTCAAAATTTGTAAAACTTTAAAAAAATATAAAAACTATTTTATTACACTCGTGCCACCTAAAGCAATGGGTGAACACGAGTGAACATTTATCACTTTAGATAGGATCCAATGACTTTCTCTCCTTATGTATATAAAGAGAGACTCGATCGTGACCACCACTAATGTTACCTATTTATGTTTTTAGTAGATCAATATAAGAAAGTTTTTCATTATTTTTTTAATATTCTTATAATTTTTAAAATTACACTTATCAAAAAATAATGATTGAGCATGAATAATTTGTGTGACAACTCTATATAAGAAGATTCTTCATAAATAAGCATCTATATCTATATATGAGAGTTGTGTAATATGACCACTCTTTTCAAAGCAATGATTGTGACCACTCTTTTCGGTAGATCGATATAAGAAGGTTCTTATCATTTTTCAAATATCCTATAACTTTTGAAATTACACTCTTACTAGCAAAAAATAATGTTCGAGCATAAATGACTATTCTGGACACCACTAATGCTACTTATTCATGCGTGACCATTTCGGTAGATCAATATAAGAAGGTTGTTCTTATCCCTTTTCAAATATCCTTACAACTTTGGAATTGGACTCATATATATATATATATATATATATATATATATATATATATATATATATATATATATATATATATATATATATATATATATATATGTATGTATGTATTAGCAACCTATATTGAACCACCTCTTATGTGCCAATGATTCTTGGCGTGGCCGATGAGTTGTATGAACAGGATCATCTTCATCATCCGTGGGCTGCGCAAGGAAATCCTTGAGAGGAGCTGTACGTCTGACTCTACAGGACTTGTTCCATTCAAAATAAATAAGCACCACAATTAATCATTCATGTGTTACTTCAAAATAACTAAACATGACAATATTTGTTTTATAGAGCAATAACTCACATGGCTAAAGGTTCAAACTCACAAGTTGAAGATCATGAATTCGATACCCAAGACATGCATCTGCCTTCGGTCTTCCCGTTGTACCAGCGAGAGAGGCACTTCGATGCTTAAAAACCTTTCTTTTTCCTGATGGATAAACAAAGCGAGGCTACGCTTCGCCACCGATGCGAGATGTGCCACACCCCGGGTATCTAATTCAAGACCTTCCACTTGAAGGTTCTTCTGAGACAAGCCCCTATATAGGAGAGCTGTGCAGGCTCCTTGTGCACTTATAAACATATTTTTGTGCACCCAGAGCCTTAGCTCAACAATAGTGCGCCTTGGCGTTGATGCTGCTGGTGGGGAGTTTGACTCCTAGGGGTGCATGCATGTATGTGTGTTAGGCTTCGGCCTCCTCTTGTAAAAAATAAATATTTCTTTGAAAAAAAACTGGAAATTATGTTTAACCTCACCTTAGGATTAGGCTTGTTATTGCTTGTGCCTGCCTTATCTATTCTCAAGTGACCTTTGTATTTGTGCAAAGAGCTAATGGAATGGGCTCTGTGCCTTCTCTCTTGCCCAAACCCATGAACCAAGTTCTCCGGCTTGCGTATTGTCGAGGGGCGAATCGTACTGCTTGCTTCCGTATCAAGGCTTAACTAATACAAAATAATCAACAAATAGACAAATAAAGATTGATGCAATGCATCATGCATGCTGTAAGAAAAGGCTGCTTCATAACCAACCAACAGCTTAATACGCTTCTTTGGATAAAAAATTATTTTTTATATACCGAAGCCTAAAACACATGCATGCATGCCCCAGGAATAGAACTCACCACACGGTAGGAGTTACAGAGCCCTGCTAGATTGAGCTAACATTCTGAGTGCAAACTATTGACGATTTTCTTAGCCTTAATCAAGCCTTTCTTCCTCTCAAGTGGTTATTAATCCTGTCAAGTGAGTGTGTTTTACTTCAATGTTTGAAATGGATCCAGTATACTACTAGTGAGAGAAGGGGCACGACTTGGAGGGAAATTAAGGTAATCGACTGAAATAAGCCTTGGTTCGGGTAGTGTGACCATTATTCAACCATTAATCATCATAGCATTGATCCAATTGAGTAGAACCAATAAATAAATTTCTCAATAAATCCTGCCTTTTATGGATAATTGGGTTTAATCCAAATTGGACAGTGGAGTTGATCTAGCAGATCCATACGAAATGATGAATTGAGTACCATGCTCAATTGAGCATCAACCACAATATATAGAGAAAGAGAAAGAAAGAGAGGAAATAGTCCATGCACACATTAATTCATGCTCTAATCTTCTTAAAAATCTCAACTGTTCGATCTCAAAGATCAATGATTAAGATATCTAAATCAAAAAGCAAATAGCATTTTTTTTTTGCTTTTAAAATTTAAATTTCAGAAGCCTATCTTGCCGATCAAACGCCTGAGATTCTTGAATATGTTTAAGCATGGATTTATGTATGCATGAAATATGCTCTCTCTCTATATGAGTGTGTATTTAGGCTCAAATAGGCCTTGGCTTGGGTAGTCTGATCAATAATCAATCATTAATCATCATCGCATCGGTCTAAAGAGTAAAACAAATAATTAAGTTCTCAATAAATCTTGCCCCTTCTAAATAATTGTGTTTGATCCAGATTGACTAGTAGAGGAGTAGTGAAAGGTGATATAAGATAATAACTGATTCTTGAACGAGCTAGTAGAGCCAAACTAAATGAGGAATTGGGTACCATGCTTAATGGAGCATCAACCGATATATATGTATATACATACATATATATATACATATACATACATTCACACACACACACACACACATATATATATATGAGAAACTGGTATATGCTAACACCCTTATATATATTGACTAGTTAAAATGTTTTCCTTTTTATACAATGGGCCCAAAGCCAATGCACACCCCAGCTGGGTATTGAACTCATGTTAATTTGTGAATCCACCCCCTAGCCAGGTGAGCTCTTGCCCTTTGTGCGATTAGTTAAATGTAAATATGGCACAAGATCAACCTCAATGGCAGTAAGAATGATTTCAGCTTGGTGAATGATTTCGGTCTAACCTGAAACAGACGATTCTCGAGCGAGGCAACACGGTCCAACAACGAGCCTTTCCGGTGCACCTCCTGGACCGCCGATGCCAGCGTCCTGTGCTGCACTTGTGAACTCTGCACCGGGCCCTCTTTGGTCCTCTTGGCTCCCGGATTCCTACGTTTTTGCTTCTCTTCTATATGCCTCATCTAATCACACACACAATCAGTAAGCGTAAGAAATGGGTAGAAACGAGATTGGGACTTTGTTTAGTTCTGGATTTGATACCAGGGAATCGAGTCGATCCAGTCTGGGAAGAATGGGAGTGAAGATTTTGCTTCTTCCGTCTTCTTCCATTCTTTTCATGGGCCTTCGCTCTAATGAATGTTTGGCAGAACCCGTGGTTCTTCTCTGCGGCAGAAATCAATCTTGGTGGGTATGGGGATGATTGGTTACAAATTGGAATAGTGAGATTTTCGTGACTTAGTTAATTGTCAGTTTGTTGGAAGTTGTCTTCGGATGCAGCAGCTTATCCGGATAAATCAGGATAAAGGGGGATCTTCAGTTATAAAGCAAGATGAAATTTGACCAACTTGTTTATCTTGATAAGCCTGTTTTGCTTTTACCGAGCCACCTTGTTTTCCTATGAAAACGGGTCCGAGCATGAAGACTTGCCCGTTTTCGGGTTGGACCCAAACAGGTTCTTTTTCCTACAGTTTGTGGCGAATCCGAAATCTCGACCTCCCTGTTTACACCCAGGTATCAAACACGAGACCTTTGTTTTTTTGCAAGAGGAGGCCGAAGCCTAACTTACACACCCACACATACATCTGAGTCAAAACTCTCCACCAGCATGCTAGAACACCCCGCCATTGGGCTAACACTGTCGGTGCAACTCGAGACCTTTCAACTTGGAGGTTCTTTTATTCCTTTTATTTACTCAACTTTTGTGTAAAGAGAACCGCAGCTCTTTGTGTTGCACTAAATGTTTCCAGCAAATTGAACATTGTAGTTAGTACTTCAGACAGTTTTCTAAAATTGAAGCTATACCTCACACGCTTGTCATATATATATATATATCTTAACATCCGTGCGAGTAAAAGGATGATTGAAGTAAGAAAAAGTAAAAAATATAACATATACATGTATATATATATATATACTTTCTTTAAAGGTTATACTTATTTTACATGTTTACTATTTGTTTTTTTTTTTTAAATTCAGTCATTTTATATATATGAAATCCGGATTTAATACACCGTAGATGAATGGTTTATCATTATACCTAAGTTATTTTTTTGAATTTGAAAAAAAATACTTTATTAATTAAAAAATATAAATACACTTTATGTTTTTGAATTTAAATTGAAATGATATATTTTTTGATCGAATGGTTCAAATTGATTTATTGATGTGTCATTTATGCATGGTATTACCAAATAGAGTCTCTCTCTATGTGTGTATAATGATAGGATGGTATCCATTAATATTTGATCATTGTTTTTCAAAAACATAAACGTAATAAGATTGTTTATAGTTATCTTTTGAAAATTCTTAATTTTTTTAAACTTATACTTAGTATCATAAAGAAATAATAAATAAGCATGTGAGCAAGTTATCTTTTTGAAATTTCTGTATATGCTATATATAGAAAAAACTGATATATATATAAAGAGAGTGAAAAACAAAGACTATAGAAAGAGAGGCCATGAAAAACAAAGACTTCATATATATATATATATATATATATATATATAATCATTAAGCCTAATGACCGTGGCACTTAGTCTGGAGAAGGGTGCAGGTCACGTGCAACGGGCGGTGGAAGACGGTGGCCTTTGACTATGTAACCGAGCAACCCGTGAAGTTCACGGGATACTTGCCCTTTTGAGGACTTCTTTTTTTAACCAATTCGGAGTTGGATCCTATCTGCAGTCAAAACCCGGTCTCGAGGTTCAAACAGTGTCATGATTATAGCCCACGGTCATGACAATAGACTATACTTCTATTTTGGCTTTCCGGCAGGTACATTACCGGGTTTCACTCCATTTGCCAATGTCTAAGATTTTGTTGGGCCCATAGTTTTTCCTAATACCGTGTAGAGAAGCTTGAATTTTGCATAAAGACCAACTGATTCAATTAGGCTAAGGGTTCGACTCACGTGTTGCAGGTCATGACTTCGATAGTCAGGGTGTGCACCTAGCTTAGCCTTCCATTGCAACAAACAAGAAAAGCTTAGACTTCATGCAGTAGCACCCTGGGGCCTCACGTTTCCAAATGAAACTGGAACCCGAGATGTGGGTCAATGTGTACAATCTGTTTCCGTTTGACACACACACACACACATATATATATATAAAGAGAGAGAGTTGTTAGACTCATTAGTGTATTATGAAAGAGTTCTACATTAAATTTAATATATTCCAAATGTCATTGATTTTCAAATCAGTACTCACGTATGCACCTTTTGAGAGTTGAACTCAGCAATCGTGCTACCAATAACAGTGTTAGAGCATCCTGTCATTGATCTAACGTTCTCGATATTCGTATAATATATCTTATACAGACTATTTATAAATAATATTTATTAATATTTTTATAGCTCCTTGCTAAGGGTTCTTGCAGACTACTTGTGTCCATCAAATTGTTGTGGCTAAATTATTATTATTATTATTATTATTTACTTTTTATTCTTTATTTCAGTTTCCCCATACACATCTGCGTGAGCGCCCGCAGCAAAGGCAGCTCCTGTGTGAGTGTGTGTGAGCGTTTCCCGTTTCTATTTTTTTGAGATTTGCAATTTTGTGTCGCTTCACGATCTGTTTCGCGCCACTTAGTGCTCCAATTTTTGCTTCGCCAAACAAAAGACTGGCGGGTATTGATACAGCTGACGTTCGCATTGCCGGTTCCACGAATTCCGAGTTGATTCCAATTAGACTTGGCTAATCTGGTGATTGGTCTTGGGTCAGGTTTCTTTGGGTTTGGGACGAGATGATTGATCCATATCCAACTCGATTTCTGTTTGAGTAATATTCTTTCAACCCGAACCTGACGCGAGTCCATCTAGTATGTGTATATATACATATAAAAGTCATATTTTATACAACATTATATCTTCTATATATTTTATATATGATATATATTGTAACACAGACAAATGGAGATAAATAGATAGATGGACATAGAAGGCGTGGTATATGTGCAAGTTCACACACGCATACCTCCAATTTCACCGCCTCCACCGCTTCAACCTCCATTAGCCCAACTCTAGCTACGCCCTCCTATTTCAAATCGCCCTCCTCTTATCAAACCATCATGTTACGATCAAAACTACCGCAATAACTTAAATATACACATTCACACACACATATACAATATACACATATACATAATATATAATATGAATGATAGGGTCCACCCGATCAACATACTAGGAGACTCAACATGATAAAGGTAGTCCCTTGTGGGTATCATCTTGATTGTTCATCACACACGACCGAATGGTGGTTATTTGAAGGAGTGTGTATTCTTAAAGGATCTTGTGCTTAATATATATATATATATATATATATACTGACATGACAGATCCAGAAATTTTCATGGAGTGGGGCAAATTGTCTATTCTACAATTTAAAGCGAGGCAAACTATATACAGTAGTCATAAGTTCAATCTCCCCTAAACTGTAAGATTTTATCATTTTAACACCACCATATAATTTTGACATCCAAAACTAGCTCTTTTGAAGAGTTTTATTAAAAACTCAAAGCTGCCCAAAATAACCAACTTTCTACAGATGAAAAATTTTCATAAAAATCTTGGGTGTTTATAAATGCCCCTCTTTGGCATTATTTCAAATTTATTTGGATAATGGCAAAGAATAAAACACTCATTTGCTTTCCTTCCCAGATTTACCTTGAGAGTACGAATTTTTTCTTCATTCCATAACATCTATTTCCTTGGATTTATTTTTGTAAAGAAAGGGGATCTTAGCTAAATAGGATTAGAGTAATCATGCATGGACGACCACTTTATGAATGCATGTATATATGTGAGGTGAATGAAATGGATGTTTAGAGACCCATACCTTTGATTCGTGAACTTGAGAAGAAGCCTATGATGGCTAGCTGCCCCAAGCAATGGTCCCTGTATTGTTTCTTTTGATGTTTAGAATTTTCAAAATTTCTTTTCAAAACAAGAACTCCTTTATGGTTTCTATGAAAAATGACTTACAATTTCTTACATTTCCCTTCACTAAGATTCTAATACCCACTAATATATTATCAAAAAGGACTTCATTCAGATGGAGCGGATATATATATATATAATTAAAGTTATTTTGTTTTTTGAGGTGGTGGTTGTGATGGCACAATTTTGACAAGCAGAAGACAGTTTAGAATGGGAGGAGACTAGCCGCAAATAGTGGACGACGGCCAATAGAGGTTGAAATGGTAGAAAGGGTGTGTGCACTCTTACGCAAGAAAGGAGTGCGCACAGGGACCACGCCATATATATCTATACTCATGTTTGGGTTGGGTCGACCTAGATTGGATAGGACCCGTAGCGGTTCCGCATGTCACGGTCTCCACAGTCGATGGCTACACAGCTGTCTATATTGCATGCATAAAAACGAGCGTGTCGAGGCTAGTATTCTAGCGAACAAGAGCCTTTTCCTTTGGAATGTGAGTTGTAGGAGATGAAAATCCTAAAAGAGTGATCGACGAATCTCTGGAATCCATTAAAATTTTAGGTAAACCTACCCTTCTTGTTTTCCGGCTAAAACTGCCATCGTGGGCGTACGAGATCAAAAAGAGAGAGGGAGAGCAGAGAGACGTACATGGTGCATTTGCTCTCCAGAGTAGGCCGAAAAGCACCAGGAAAATGAGGTCTCTAACAGCTTCCTCGCGTTCTGCCCCTTCTCATCTGTGTTTCTATCCTTTTAGCAAAATCACCACCAAGCGATATCTGTTGAAAGGAGGCAATTAGTCTGCCTCGAGGTGACAGACCTATATGTGAAGTGACGGCAACAAAAGGGCCAGAGTCTTGCATTTTTAACGAGCAAAATGATCGATGCAGACCCAAATATGACACAAAAATCTATGTTGTATAGATTCAGATATCCCTTTTGGGCTACTTTTCAAACCTATTTGGAGACTATTTTCAATGTGATTTGAACAAGTTGAGTCCCTATTTAAATATAGAATACTAATGTTATGTTTTCATGATAACTTAAAGACTAAATTGAAGTCATTTAAAGAGGATTTGTCAATTGGAAAGTGAATTTAACTTGGGGTTTAGGTAGATGGATTTGTTCTTTTTTTCGTTTGCATGATAATAATAGTTTTACTCCATTTTCAACTGCATGCGATTATAAGTTGCTACATTAATTAAAATTAGTGTATATGATTGCTTACTAGGTGTATTAGAACAACTTTATTACCGCCATTGAGCATGAGATGAGTATGCTCAAGTGATAAACAACAACAACAACTAAGCCTTTTCCCATACTGACAGAGTCGGCTACATGGATTCTTTGTTTCCACATAGCCCCGCCATATTAGCAATTAACTCACAATAAGCTAGATCATTCTTTATTGTTTCTTTCCAACACTTTTGTGGTCATCCTCTACCTCTTTTAGTACTTTCAAAATATAGTTTTTCATACCTTCTTAGAGGTTTTTCTTTTGATCTTCTTTTCATATATCCAAATCATCTTAAATCATATTCTCTCATTTTATTCTCTATTGATGTCGTTCCTATTAAACCACTCATCCATCTCAAGTGATAATAAAACATTTTACGATAGATGTGCCCACTTCGCATTGATATTAGAATCTTACGGAAAGGCGGATAGGTGTATCAGAAGTCATAGTTTATATCTTGATTGTCTGGACAAGTCATGTCATCAGACGATACAGATTTACAGATTAGTTGAACACGTGTGTATCAATATGATACTAGAAAAAGTAGTGTGTGTTTTGAAAGGAATATGTTTTTATACTATTTAAAATTATGGTACTCGTGATATGTATTGATTGTGATTAAGATGTTTTCGAGATTGATGGATATGAGAGATTGGTTCACAAATTTATAATAGATGAAAGTAAGAACCTTGTGTGTGTCTCTCAAGACTGTTTTCCAATATAAGCTCAAGAAGGTGTCTCATCAGTTTGTGTTATCTGAAGAACCATGTGATTGGTTTAGAAGGAGCAATCAAGGACCTTCTAGAACTTAGTGGCGGTGATGGTCACAATATGGAACTTGATATTCCAATTAAAATTGCATTATTGATATGTGTATCTATGCATAGTATATTTTCGGATGCCAGTAGGATTTGACCAATATACATTAGTTGTCTTTATATCATGTGTTTTTTAAAATTGTGGATGTCTTTAGTGGGTTAGGTGGTAGGGAGATCACATCCAGTGTTGAGCATATAAAATTTGTGCTCACCCTCTTATATATATATATATATATATTAATAAGGTTTAGTCAACAAGCGTCTTAAGAGTTGGAAGTTGAAGACGGTTGATTGGATGCTTCAACAACTACATGGTACAAATGATAAACAACTTTTTTTGTTTTTGATTTTATAATATATTTAATTATACATGGTGATTGATGAGTTAACAAAACATATTCAAGATGAAGTACCTTGATATATGTTATTTGCAGATGACATTGTGTTAGTGGAAGAGTTTAAGGAAAAAGTTAATAAAAAATTGGAACTATAGAGAGAAACATTAGAAAGTAAAGGCTTCCGACTTAGTAGAACAAAGACAAATATATGGAATGTAAGTTTGATCATTTGGTTGCTTCACAGGACATAGAAATTAAAATTAGCATACATTGCATCCCCCAAAAGAAAAGTTTTAAATACCTAGAGTCAATTTTTAAGAGTGATGAACAATTGATGGAGATGTTACACATAGAATTATAGAATTAATACTGGTTGGTTAAAATGGAGAGGAACATCAAATGTTCTTTGTGATAAGAAGATATCATTAAAGTTAAAAGGTAAATTATTATAGAGCAACAATTAGACCTACCATGTTTTATGGTTACGAGTGTTGGACAGTTAATCATCAAAACATGTACAAAAGATATCTCTGACATAAATGAAGATGTTGAAACGGATGAGTGGTCATACAAGAAAAGACCGAATATATAATGAGGTTATTAGAAATAAATTATGTATGGCACCAATAGAGGATAAAATGAGAGAATATCGTTTAAACCGGTTTGGACATATAGAAAGAAGATTAAAAGAACCTCTAAGAAGGTACGAAAAACTATATTTTGAAAGTATTAAAAGAGGTAGAGGACGACCACAAAAGTGTTGGAAAGAAACAATAAAGAATGATCTAACTTATTGTGAGTTAACTGCTAACATGGCACATGATAGGGCTATGTAGAAACAAAGAATCTATGTAGCCAACCCCGTCTAGTAGGGGAAAGGCTTAGTTGTTGTTGTTATAATATATTTAATTATACCACCACTAGTATCAGATCCTGAATTAAATGTTGTATGGATTTTAATTTTGTTGTGTTATGTAAATAATAGCTAGTCAACAGCTCAAAATTCTGCCGATACCCTAGGCATGCATCCCGCTTCAGCCTCCCCATTGTGCCAAAAAGAATATAAGCATCATCAGAAGCAGGAGTTCATCATGAAGAAAATTAAAGCCCAATTAACATCCAGGCAACATAAATGCAGGAACAAAGTCTCTGCTCTTATTCAAAAATGCAAAATCAACTAAATGACTTACCCACAAGCGATGACTTTCTGGCAGAACACTCCAAAAAGAAAACCAGACAACCAATCTAAAGCACCTTGAGTCTAAAGGCCACACACACCGTCAACCTTTGTCACAACCCAGGTCCGCGGAGCCCCAGAGGACACAATCATTCAGCCCAGACTAGACCTTGTAAGTTCATATGCAAGAAAACAAGCAGCATTTGCAGGAATGCTTCTTACCATTGCAGGCCCAAACCCTCTGTATAACCCCTTCACTCCCTCAGACTTCAGAATTTTCTTAAATGCATCAATGGAACCAGAATACTTCGGGTTTTTATAGTCGTCAACCTGGATCACACTCTTGACAACATCAGTCGGATAAACCGACAACCAGAAAGAAGCTCCGCCCAAGCCTCCGGCGAGCATCAAAGACCCTTGGCTGAGATTGGACGTGTCCTTCCCACCAGCAAGATATTGCTTGAGCAATTCATACACACCAAACAACACAGCATTGCCTGGAATCTCACGAGCCAATGTTGGAACCATCCCTTTGAACAAACCTATAGTCCCACCTTCGGATTTTAAAACATGCTTGGCAACATCAATCGGTCCATTGTACCTTGTGCCGATGGCAGCCGACCCCAGGGCACTTTGTGCTTGCAACCTGATATTTGTGAAGAAAATTTACGTATCACAACCAGTACATTAGAAGCTCAGCGATACGAAACCTATCAATACGTATATGGCAACCTTTCAAGAACAAAAGAATGGCCACGGCATGATACACCTAACATAGAGTATGATGCACTCCAACTAAAATTTACGATGCAGAAGCATACCATATCTAAAATTCTATCAACATGTTACTTGAACAAGTTTGAATCACTTGAACTAACCAACAGTTGGTAAGTACACAGAATATGTTGCTGATTCTGATCGGTATACAGGTGACAGAGATGGAAATCTGAAACATCACAAGAAGAGAACTTGCCTGCATTTGATCAACTCAGTTGGACATGCCAGGAACGAAACAGCAACACCAGCACCAGCACCACATATTACTTGCTGTCCCACGGTCAATGGCATGCCAGGCTCGGTTCTTATCAACGCCTCCATCTGACCTCTAACGGTGAAGAGAACTGCGTTGAATGCAGCAACTGTAGCAAGAGGAACACCCATGCCTTTGGAGAGGCCTCCAGGACCTTCTGCAGTTATGGTTTTCTTTACAGCATCGATGGCACCAGAGTACTTCAGAGGTTGACCAGGAAGAAGGGCCGGCTGACTCTGGAGCTTCACCTTTATGGTGTCGAAGGGGTGACCAACAATCAGTTGTACTGCACCTCCCATGGTCCCGGCAGTCAAGTCCTTAGCAGCGTTAGCCATGGATGGGTGGCTTAGGAGCAGAATGTCAGGCTAGCTACAATTCCTTACGGCCTAATGGTTCTGAAATAAGAAATTTGTAAAAAGAAACAGCAATCAGTGAATTTAAGTCTTGAGGTCCGTTATGATTTAATCAGCCCACATGTGCATTAAATGCAGCTGATTACCAAATTCAGCAAAAGGTATGACCTAAGATGAAGTTTCTCCTCCTGACAATTATCAGAGGTTCTTTTTTTGACACACCAGAGGTTGTGTATGAACGGCTTTTCTAAACCGTTTTTTATAAGGGATATCGAAAGGATTTTGCATACAAAATACTTGTGATTTCCTTAATGCAAATAATCAAACCTAGTCTCTGAATTCTTGAAAGAGTGCTCATTATATCATCCATATGTCCAACCATAGTTTGATATGTATAGCCTCAAAAAATGACGAACTATTTTTGAGGCATTCTAGCAATTAAGACGGTAAAGAAACAAATGTTATGCCAAACATGAAACATAAGCAAGAATTAATAGAAATCAAATGTAATGGTAGTTGCCAAAGGAGTTGTTGTATAAGATAATACACTTTAAGACTCTCTATTCAGGATTACTTTAGGTGTTTTAGGCTTTTAGCAGTCTCCTGGGTAGGGAAAGGCAAACTCGAAACTTTTGACAACTGACCTTGAATTTCTTTTTCATGTCTAAGTAAATAAGCAGTTCACGTGACAACTAAAGACCATACAGTGAGTTTAAAGACTCGACAAGGTGGCTGAGTCAGAGTGAAGCCCCAATTTGG
This sequence comes from Brasenia schreberi, assembly GCA_036023115.1. Classification (NCBI taxonomy): domain Eukaryota; kingdom Viridiplantae; phylum Streptophyta; class Magnoliopsida; order Nymphaeales; family Cabombaceae; genus Brasenia; species Brasenia schreberi. Next base: position 2,181,709 of record JAYKKT010000043.1, read on the forward strand.
GAGAAAACAGAGTTACACTCCTTAATGTTGTAAATAATGAAATCTATCTAAATTTTGGACAAATTGATACGCCTTATCACATTGCGCTCCTGAGATGATTCATAGACCATAAATATGCAAGTGCATAATTGCGTTCGCCCCTACCCCCTTTCTCTCATCCCTCCAGGCATCATTCATATGCACTTCTCTATTTTGGATCCACAGCTTAAAAAATCAACCAAAGGTGCTGAGTTGAAAGCCCCCGATTTTAATTCCCTCTGGCTAGTAGCTACAGGTTTGTTATAGCTTTATCAGGCAGAAACATACGGCTGCTATATCTCCCGTCCAAGTTTTTACTCAAGGGGTTACTTGTCATAATATTATATTTACTTGATGTTTTGAAAGTTCCCACTTGACAAAAGACCAGGCAAACTAGCCCTAGTCACAGAAGGCCATTTTCAGATTGCAAAATGCAGATGGAATGAATGAGATTCTATTTCTCAAATTACAGTGTAGCATTATAGATAATGCATCTTCTTCTGTTCTATCTAAGATTCTAAATGATGGAGATTATCAGAGTCACGTACTTGCCTACCAGTACACTACAAAGATATTCATGTCCCTTCAGCCATCCTAAGGTCCGGGGGTGCCAACTTAGTGAAGGATAAAAGAAACTTATTTATCTCTTTTCTTCATGCAAGATTTTTACCGTCACATCAATAAGAGAGCAATATATGAAGCAGTAAATTTGTGGGAACATGGCATAACAGAAGATCATGACAAGAGTCAAATGGATTATCCAAATACAAAATCAGAAGTCAGTTGCTGCTAAATGATGGTGTCAACCAAGATCATCAAAATCAGATATAAATGAACCATTCAAGTATTGGAATAGGTGGTTAGGATTTAATTGCTGACGGACATTGTCTCAATGCTTAAGCTGATGTCCGGTATAGGCCCTTGCAGCAAGGGTCATACCTACAAAACTTAAAACCACGCTGTCCAAATAGGAACATCCCAATGGCAGTTCCCTAGATAATACCTTACCCTTATCCCTAACCAAGTCATTTTCCAAACAAAGAGGGTTCGGCTACAAACTGCAACACAAGGACTTCCTAGAAGACTACCCATCCCAAAATACCACTCTCGCACAAGTGCACTTAATAAAGACTCAAGAAATAATAAACACCAGTGCATTACCAAAAGGAACGAATACCATTTAAACAACCATTAGAATTATTGAGGAAGTCAGGAATCGGTAGAAAAGGAAGAAGCTAGAAACTGAAGTGTCTTTGCCATAGAATACCACATAAAGAAAATCCTTGACCTTTATAGGCATCATTACCCAACTTATGTCAGCACGGAGGAATCTCCTTGCCGTTAAAATTCTCCATAATGTGAAAATTTTCAAACTTGAACTTTTTCATAAGTAAACAGTTTAAGGTAGTCAATTCCACTTGGAGGATGGTTTCCTAAAGACGGTAGCAACTCTAGGCATGAAATCATGAAGAGCATATTTACATTAGGCATATCAAGTCTGAAACTATGCAGCGCATTGCCTCATATTGCACCTAATACTTTTACGATAGTTTTAAGGAAGATCCCGCTGGGATGACACGTTGGCCACTGTAGTCAAGGGCATTTTATCTCTAACCTAAGTAACCAAAACAATGCGTAGGGACAACTTTCGAGCCTTCTACAGCTCACTTCACCTTGATCAGGACACCTTGATGCCTTCCTTTTTCTTTTTCCTTCTCAGTTTTTGCTTACATGATTGCATCTGCCAATTCTGTTGATTTATGTTTATAAAATGCGTTGGGCATAATTATATAGATGCTTTATTTGTTATTGCATTACCAGCTAGGCCGCATGATCTCCGCTTAGTCTGTTTGATGGCCTAGCGAACAGATTCATCCTAGTGCGTGATTGATAACGTAATTCTAAATGGTTCAAAAACCTTAGCAGGACACTGTGACCGGACCACTTCATAGAGCAACAAAAGCGAACAAGTTTTCACAAATAAGTCTCATGAATTTCTTTTATATTGCACGACTATTGTATTGATATTCTTAATGTGACGAACATCTTAAGATTCAAAATCATTTGAAATGTGATTTCAAAGATGGAAGATTCTCAAAATGCAAGAAAGCAATAATCTTGACGCAAACAAGAAAGATAAAATCGGGTCGTGTAGCTGGAAATCGGATAACGAATAACAGGTCCAAAGTATTTGATCATCGACTAGTAGTCTAAGCCCTTAACCTTAAAAACACAAAGGAGCTTCCTGTTTATGCCGAATGAGCAAGCCTAATTACCGCCAGACTCGGTTAACAGATCACAGGACGACGACAACAACGATTTCTGTAGCAACGACCTCTAATGAGTAACCTGATCCGCTTTTCTGCTAACAAAACTAACCCGATCCATTTTTCTCATAACCACAACAAACGTTCATCCCGAACTACGCATTTCTCCGAGGAAGAGAATAAAGAAAGAGCGAATTAACGAGGAACCCAAAAGCAGAAAGCTAATCTAGATGGTCCAACAAAGACACTCAAGTGAACCCGTTCATTCCAAACCTGACGTAGATCCAGTCGCGAAGAAGAAATCGATCTCTGGAACTCCGAACTGCAGATCACGAACCTGATCACGTCAAGAAGTAACAAATCCTATCGCCTCAACCCTGCGCATTGCTTTCATCGGGATCAATTTCAGAGAACCGATTGCATCAATAATCTCCGAGCAAACCAAGAGAAAGAGATCGCAGAGACGGATGAGGAGCTCGAAAGAGCAGACGCGGGGCGATTCATCGGAAAAGATCAGACGACATTACGTCGAAAACCAGGATACCAAAGGAACGGAGGGGCTTCAGAAGAAGGAGGAGCGGAGTGACAGTGTTAACTGTGAGTCGCCGGCCTCTTCCACCCACCGTTGGAGGGAAGACAAAGAATGAGAACGCCCAACGTTTCTCCTGACGCTATGTCGCGCAATATATTATAATAATAATAAAAATAATAATGAAAATAATAATAGCTGCGTTCTTGTTGGGTTCCCGCCCTAGGAAAAACGGGTCGGATTGATCGCTTTCAGGACCACTCAGGTTCTTATAGATGCCCGGCGACGATCCAGATACTGATCCGTTTTGGAAACTCGCTTCAAGGCGTAATGCTAAATCCGGAAAAGGTAGATATCGCCGGCTCGGGAAGCCTGGAACTGGAACGTAATCGGTCTCCTTTCTGTTCCATCTTGGGTCCCGGTTTTCCGATTGAAGCTCGAGACCGTTTTGGGTTTCTGCTTCATTTGTAAAAACTATGGCAGAAGGGTGAAAATTAGAGAATTAGGGATGTTCACGAGGAAGGGATTTCTCGCTCCATGTTGATCCACCTTAAACGGAACAGATTTGAAGATTAGAAACATAAGTGGAAACAGAAATGCAAAGAATAAGAAAATCTCCGATGGGGAATAAGAACAAAGACGGAGATAATAGTTCTTCATCCCATGAACCCAACTTCGATCACTTCTCTCATTCGTTCTAGAAAGTTAAAGACTTAATTGAAATAAGATAAATCATCTCATACGATAACTAAAAAAGTATCGCTTCTTTTTTGAATTCATGAATTTATCGTCCTTGTCTTGTACATTCATTCATAATAATATAATAATATGCTCGAATTTGAATACATTCACATACATTAGATTTTCTTTTCAAACAAAAATTAAACTTTAATATATGTTTGAGCACCCACTTCTCTCGATAAATCTCTTCAGGAATCCACATGGGGGACCTTCTTGGTCCTCATTACAGGAATGAAAACTGAGACGGAAAATCTTGGTTCCCGTTACAGGAATGAAAACTGAGACGGAAACGGGGATGAAGACAGGAACTTTGTCCGTCCCCTGATCCCATGCCATGAAGATCCCTAGTGAAAACTCTTTCTAAAAGCACCCAGAGTGCTAGCTCGGTTCCACAAAAAGGAAACGAGCATTCTAACATGCACCGGCCTTCACAAGTAGACCGTAGACCTAATAATTTCTTGATGAATATGGAAGAACGTCCAAAAGAGGAGGACTTGGAGCTGATATTAAAAGAAGAAGAATTGCTCTTGTTTCAGAATAAGAGATATTATCACTCAGAAACAATTAAACATAGGAATAAAAATCATGTATTTATGATTTCCGACCAGTCCGGTGGATGGACCGATGAGCCTGAATAGGTACAACAATAGGTGGGAGAGTTCTATAAGACCATCTGTCACAACGAAGCAAGGGAGTTCATTTCAGCATCTCTCGCATGCGGAAGTGAAGGAATTAGACAAATCACTACTTAACTTGAAAATCTTTCGAGAACTTCAAGGCATAAGACGGACAAAGGAACCTGGACCCAATAGGTTCTCTACTTTCTTTTACAAGTATTCTTGGGACATCAAAGTATTATTCATCTTGCTGGAATGAGTTCATAAAGTTAATCAAACCCATATAATCCTCGTTCCAAAGGTATCACACCTAGAGTTTCCTAACAAATTTCAGTCAATTTCCTTATATAATGTCAGTTTTAAAATTCTTTCGAAAGTGTTAGTTCAACGACTCAAGCCCTGTCTTCTACAATTTGTCTCGCCTCTACAGAGGAGCTTTGTCTCCGGCCAAAATATCATCAACAACATCATAATAGCGAATGAAATTGTGCATAGTTATAAGAAGAGGCGAAGAAAAACATGTTTTTTCATGCTAAAGGTCGATTTAGATAAGGCCTATGACCTAATCCCGTGGGATTGTGTGAAGCATGTCTTAGAAGAGATTGGGTTCAACACACTTGTCTCATTAGTCATGGCATGCATTACCATCATCAAAGACTGTACCACCATGTGTGGATTCAACTCCCAAAGGTGCATGTGTGTGTGTGTGTGTGTTAGGCTGCATGTGTGGGTGGGTGTTAGGCTTCGGCCTCCTCTTGTAACAAAAACAAGAAGAAGAAAGACTGTACCACCTTAGCCCAATCTGTTAGGAGCTTTACCTATTTATCCCATACAAGTCACCAAACTCCCATTTGTCTGTCTTTGATGAATTGAGATAATGCAAAAGAACTTCATATGGGGTCATGGCGAGCACTCCCGCAAATTCCACACACTAGCCTAGGGCACGCTTTGTCACCAAAAGGCTATGGGGTGGGGATGGGGGTGGTGGTGGTGGTGGTGGGGGGGGGGGGGGGGGGGGGAGTTAGGCATGAGGAGCCTTCTTTATTCAATCAAGCTTACCTCAAGAAAAGCGCTAGTGAATCCTAAAACTCTTTGAATGTCAGTGCTTAATGCTAAATATGACAGTGTACATGTTTGTGAGTTTATCTCAAAACTAGGAGATTCATCTCTATGGAAAGATGTATCTTCAGTATGGCCACTTCTATCTCAAAATTACTCTGAGATGTAAGAAAAGGTGATAAAATCTTCTTCTCGACACAACCTTCGCTATAAAAAAACGATTTTGCTTGATTCAACATACATAATGTGCAAATACTATCAATCCCCATATTTTAGTCTAGGATATGCTTAACACTTAGGGCAGTTGGTGTTTGGAAGAATTGAAATCACTTCGCACAGAGGATGCTCTTTGTAAAGTTCATTAATTTGCACCTCCTATAATTAAGAAGATAAACCTTAATGACCAGAATCCTCCTCCAATGGAAATTTCACTGTCGATCAGCAAATTGGGTCATAAGGTCACTTCATGTACGTGTTAAAATCAGGTTGACCTGGACCTGACCTGATCTTTTTAGTTGGGTTCATACCTGGACACAACCCGCATCGGATTGAGGTAGGGTCTGGATCAACCCAACTAATCCTACGTAGAGTGCTTTTATCCTGCATACCTCTGATAATGCATACCGTGCTTTTTAGGAACATTAATTGCACTATATATTTTTTCAAATATCCTGTTAACTTTTTAAAATAATGTACCTCCCAAAAGCAAAAGGAATAGGTTTGCATGATCCGATTTGTTCGACCCCCCACACACCAAGATCCGACCTGACACGAGCTGCCGAACCACCTAAATGAACACAACTTTTTCGGGTTAGGTTGTCAAGTCAGTAAAAATTTGCCACCCTTAACAAGTCTTATTGCCGAGCAATGTACAGTAAGAATGCTAACGACGAATGATGCATTTGATACTTTCACTTGTGAATTATAATCAAGCAGGCAACATAAATAGCCTTCTTTATGTAAATATCATGTATAATTACCGAATATTAGACACACATAACAGTTGTAAAATCCTCACAGTATTGCATACAGCAAAACATTTACAACACTTTATAACCAAGGACCATAAGTTTTCAAATTAGAGTCGTCTGCATAGAGCTTTGCTTCTTAGCAGGAGGAAAGGAGGAAGATGATGCTGTTATATTTGTACATTTGCCTTGTTTCCGACGAGAATGAGCGACATTTCGAGTCCACGACTGAAAGCTTGGTTGAACAGAAGACGGGATTGAAATGTTGAAGTAAATGGGAACCATGATAAGGTAGCAACTGGAAGAAATATGATCAGTCCCATTAGAGCATCATAAAATCTAGCAACCTCACGAACCGAGTCCCACAATCCAAGTGCTTTAATATATCTCTTCCACGTAATGCAAAGCTGTTTGAGATGGAAGAGCATTAGTTGAAAAGTACATTTGAAAGCCCAGTAAGACTCTCTCTCTCTCTCCTCTCACACACATGAGTGCGTTGGCCAAGAGTTGCAAAAGTTATGAAGAAAATAAATCAAGAGATGCATATAGTTCGCAGATGAACAAGTTATTTGGTGAAAGATGATCAAGGCTTACACATAAGACAGCCCAGCCAGAAGGAATGAACCCCAATAGACTGGCGAACAGATCGGTGACTGTCAATGGAGTGCCGGCAATGGAAAACACAATGATGGTTACAATTGCTATGAATGTTGCGCCTTGAACTGTCCGCACTCCTAGCTTGAATTCTGCAGACCTTTTTCGATTAACAGAGAAGATGAAGAGCTGCAAGCAAACAGAAACCAAAAGTTAAATAATCAAGATCGATCCACAAACCTATACTGCATTTGCATCATTAGATATCAGAGGCCAAACCTTCAATATTAGTACGAAGACAACAAGCACAAGCCATGACAGAGCATAAACCTGAAAAACATATGTAAAATGAATTACATCTCCACATAGTCACTTCAAATAGGTACAAACACAGAAAGAATCCTGACGAAAATGAAATGGTAAATTTGGAAGTTCCATGCACATCATCAGTGAGAAATGCAGATATAATGGCTTTGACAAGAGCCACACTAGGCGTTGCACGTAGGGATGGCAATGGGGCTGGTTCACTGCACCCGTCGTGTCCCTCCCGCGCGTCTTGAGGGATCAGACTCACACCCGTCCCTCACTTTCTAATTACAATCCGGTCCGGTCCTACCTTATTTCAAAGTATTATTTAAAAAAAAAAAAATATTATTAAACTAATATTATATAATTATACTTTATATATATATATATATATCAGGGTGGGACAGATTTACCCGACCCCATCCTGAGTATTTTCTCTCCTGCCCCAGCCCGTAACGGGATGGTTTTTTTTCCTCAAAAATCCGTTCCATGTGAAACAGGTAGAACTTACTATCCTTAGTTGCATGGATACGGATGTGATATAGCGGTACAGGTATAGGTTATGTGTACATGGTATAGAAAAAAAAACTGAGGTATGAATATGCCAATTTATCTCTTAATGTGTATCTGTGTGTGCGTAAGAGAGTCAGAGGAGTGCAAGCAATACTCCAAGAATATATATACTCCCTGTTATTGACGAGTGCTTAAAACAATATCAATAAGTTTTCGTTCTTATATAAAGATACCTTCTGTATTACTTGTCAAGACAAATCCAATGGTACACACATATATATATATATATATAATTGAACTTTATAAAAATTAAATATGACAACTTAATAGAAAACATTAAACTAAAACACAAATTTTTAAGATATAATTCCAGCAAGACACATAAAATCTACAACATTAAATATGAATACGATTAATGTGTTGTCAGATTAGTCGGTGGTGATGATGGCGCAAGGAGAGGAATAGTCGCCCGCAACATCTCCAATAGAAACCGGAGAAAGGAGTTCAGCTGCAACACGGGTTCTGGGATTTTAGGTTTTTCTTTTCTATGTTTCCGATCAAGTAGGTCCATATGAATATGGGTCGACCTGACCTATTATAACAAACTTTATAAGCTAAGTTAAACAATGTACAGGGTATAGGTATTCCTGTGTACCCACATATCCGTAAACGTACCCAAAATTTATCGTATCTAAAAGATCAATTTGGACTTGGGGCATTAGGTCAACGGTAGGGCACTCCGTTGCTGCTGGTGGAGCGTTCAACTCCAAGAAGTGCATGTGTGAGTGTGGGTGTTGGCTTCGGCCTCCTATTCGGCAGTTCCTCCGGCATGCTTGTCTGTGTACCCGTGTCTGGTACATACCCAGTACGAATACTCTATCACAATTGGTAACCGTGCATCTTAGGCACCACAATGATATTTCCAACTGATATCTCTATTACCATTGTAAGAAAGGTTTAGACAATTGTGATGCATTCTTGAAGCCACTTTGTGGTAAATGGAAAATTAAGCTAGTCCACAACATTGTTAAAGAACATGACTTCTGGTTTTAAGGTCTGTTCGAGCATTCTAAAGTACACAGACAACGCTGATAAATGCGCCAACTTAATTTTTTTTGGCCTGATTCACAAATTCAGCCGAAAGTAAAAGTGAAATATTAAGTGATAACACGACACCCAAAGTCGCATTAGCAGTGGTGGACCCACTTTAGAGTGAAGTGAGGCACGCCTTTCACCTCAAATTCGAAAAATTTGTGAGTTCACTATATAAGAAAATAAAAATATGTACTTTGTGGCCGTAAAATACAAGTGTGATTTACTTGAAATACATGTGCGCCTCACTTAGATTTTTTTTTTTTGGTTCGCCACTAGGTATTAGACGTTTTATAAGGAAGCATAAAGAGCACCATGAGATGAAGGAAAAATGAAAGGAAGTTGCAATAAGCACATCGTGATCAACTAAGCATAAGCGTAACTCTAATTTCTTAGAAGAAAGACTGTCAAATACCGTGATTTTTCCTGTATATTTCTTAGTTGCAGCAAGATGGTAGACAACACCATACTGGAGCATGAAAAATCGCAAAGTTAGAAGCGTCTCCAGAAGACGGCCTCTCATGGTGTGTATATGTTTCTGCAAGAAAATAATAGCGAATGTACATCATACTGAACTCGCAGAAAGCATCAACATAATCAACATGCAGCTGCAGCTAATCATAAAGATTCTGCAGTAATACTTTAAAACTATAAGTTTATTCAATTGTATATTTTTGGCAAGGAAAGAAAATGCCACAAAACTCTCAGTTGTAGAAAAATGCTTCATGAAGGAAAAGATAAACCGCCATTTGTCATTACCAATCTCCTTCCCTCCGTTTTTCTCAACAGTATTTAGTGATTTATTTCTCCATCAATTCATACTTTTCCTTTATTTGAAAACGTAAAACTGACTTATCATACGATATGATATACCACATATCTTGATATTTTCCTTCACGGTACTGGTAAACGGTAAAATACTAAGAACAGTGCTCACCTTTGCTCAGCTACCCAATGATTAGAATTTGGGTTTCTCAAAAGTGGAGAATCCAAATCAAACTGACAGGTCAACAAAAAAAATGCCTTCAATGCCGGAAAAGCCTCGGTTTTGGGTTTGTTTACATGAGATATACATGACATATAAAAGGCTCCCAGGTTTCTTTTGTCCGTTTTTACTAGTTATGGTTGAAATTTCCTATATTACTTTTGGCACGTAAAATATGCGTTTCTCTTTCCATTAGTTAAATACGCTTTTATCTTTCCATGAGTTGCATTGAAAGAAATGTGGCCCAAGCCAGTCTTTTTATATAAAGAGGCGGCGTTAGGTGTACGCCTCTTAGAGACGCATAGACGACACACCCACGATGCATTTCTTTTGAAAAAGAGGTCGTCATTTTTTTATTTTTTTATTTTTTTTCCAGTTCGAAGAAAGGGAGGATTGAAAAGGAGGAGAGCGACCAAGAGGGTGATGGGATCCGATCGTAGGAAAGAATGAAAAGAGCAGGGGGAGAGAGATAATGACCCACGGATGACAACAAGAGATATGAGAGAAAGGAGAGATAGGCTTATACGAGAGAGAGACAGTGGTGAGTGGTGGTCTACGGAAAAGATGTTTTTTAGTAATTTGGGTGGGGGGAAGGAGGGTGTGGGAAGAAGGTACCTTTTAGTAATTTGGGGTTGGGGTATGTCTAGTAACTACGTTACAAAGTAATGACTGGGCTGCTTACTGGCACATAGCCGTTGCTCATGGCAAGGCCCGTCTGACACCTTTTTGGAGGTTTTGTGGCAAAACCCCTAGTAGCACAGTCGGTGACTCCGCATTATAAAGATAAGGAGACGGAGAAGAAAAATAAAAGGAAATTGAGAACGAATGAGAATCAAGCTCAACACAACTCACCTGTCCTTCTTCCCACCAAGTTTCCCAGCTTCTGTCATCTTTCAAACCAACACCACCTTTATAAAGAAGCCAACTAGTCCAATCATCAAAGTCATCCACAGTCCTGCAGACATCATATTAACCACCAGCCATATTAATGTGGATTAAAGTTAATACCTACATCCTTCAAACATCACATGCAGAAGATTTTAGGAAAAATGAATTAAGTCAATCGTAGAAATTGTGAAACTTCATTTAGAAGTTGATATCTCATGCTTGACTCGGATACATACTTTTGCCATTCAAACCCACATGGGTTGAAAAAATATGGCGCAAAGAGCCATGATACAACAAGAAACCAACTACTGATGGTAATAAGGGCAAAAGAGCGTGCGCCTCCCTTGGTATATCCATATGCAATGTAGATCATCAGAAGAAGAGCGATTTCAAATCTGCAGTTAACATGTAAGGAATGCCAATGTGAAGTTCCTCAATGCCATATCTCAATAACAGTGACCAAGAACAACATTGTCCAGCATTTAGTTATTTAAACTTTAAATTCGAACTAACGCTTTAACAAAGTGACTCCGAGAGTAAAGCCGATAGTTCTCATCAAACTTTATGTGTTGAACAACAAATCCTCTGCCAGTTGGTCGATACTGTTAACGAAAATTAGGATGTGGATTAGCATCAATAACATGTAATTAGTGGGAAGGCAAGGAGATGATTAAAGTGAAAGACATACTTTTGCACCCCCGTGGAGAATTGTTTGACCAAAGAAATGTGTTTTCGTTCCAAGAGAAAATGTAAAGAAAACTGAAGCAAACTGGAGTTGCATGACTATAAAATCAATTACAGCCTGCAGAAAGAAAATAAACCAAGAAATGGCGTCAGAAAAAGAAATATCGTGGCTTGTATAGTCCTAGAGATCACCTCAGAATCAATGTAAGAACCATGATACCCCAAATACCACAAGTATATTATCTGCAGCTCACGTCACATAGTCATGGATATGGTTTTGACAAAACTAAGTTTATATTGCGTAGGAATGACCCTGCTTCTGGTTAAAATGGAAAGGTATCTACGTGACAAGAAGATATTATTAAAGTTAAAATGTCTATATCATTGAGCAGTAATTAGACTCACAATATTTTATGGTTATGAGTGTTGAGAAGTTAATCATCAATATATACAAAAGAGGTTCGTGACAGAAATGAAGATGCTAAGATGAGTGATCATACAATGAAAGACCATATACATAATGAGGTTATTAGAAATAAATTGAGAGTGACACTAATAAATGATAAAATGAGAGAAAATCATTTAAGATGATTTGGACACGTAGAAATATGATTAAAGAAAACTCTAGTAAAAAGGCATGAGAAACCTGATTGTGCGAATATTAAAAGAAGAAGAGGAAGACTACAAAAGTGTTAGAAAGAAAAAATAAAGAATGATTTACCTTATGTTAACTACTAGCATTGCACATGACCGAACTCTACGGAAACAAAGAATCCATATAGCCGACCCCATCTAGTATGGGAAAAGGCTTAGTTATTGTTGCAAGACATCAATTTTCTTTTATGTACTCAATCCTGAGACCGTGAGGTAAATCAAGGAGAACTGACCCTAAAGAAAATAAAAAAGAACGTAGAATACCCTTAAGAGGTTGGACATAGGCATGTACTTTGAAATGGAAAAATACATCACATTCTCTTACGTTCCTCCCTAACTCAAAATGATGCTAGGAGATGTCTGTCAATGCTTTCTTTTAGGATAGCTAGGAGGGGAATGTTTAACACTCAATGTCAGAAAAAGAAAATGGTGGCAAACTGAATCGACCACTCATCCAAGACCCTAGATAAGGATTTGGTTTACCAGTCACTTTCATCTTTAATATTCATCTTTTCCCATGCAAGCTTCTCGTTTTTAGCCCTGATATTGAGAGTATCAAGAGGTGCATATTACTTGGATTGCTTGATTCAAGTTTTGGTAGTTTCTGCAATTCTTCTTGCCTTTTTTTTTTTCTTTTTCAACAGTTATTAACCCGCTCTGTATATATGACGCTTTGGATTCTATCAACTTTACAATAATGAGATCCTCGTCTATGGGCTTCTTGGTTGAAACCCTACTGCCCAAAAATGATGTCAACTCAAGACATGCACCCGTTAATGTTATGTGAAAATAATGACATGACGATAAGTGCAAGCAGTTGATTCGTATATAACCGGAGGATTAAAGCAAAAGTCATTTCTCATGCTAACCTTCACCAGTCCCAATTCCAATACGAAGCCAATTATCATTGGTACGGCAGTAAAGATACCAATCTGAACCAAAAACTGAGCATTTAAGGCTGCATCAAAAGCAGTGTTGCCCGACACCTTAGCACGACCTGAAATGGCACGATCTAGTCCAGAAAGGGCCTGAAATAAAAACAAATTGGAATGAGTCGAATGGTCATCCAAACAGCTGAAAGCAAATAAGAAAAAAAGAACTGCGTAATGACCAGGTACACCTTTCAATAGAAAGTATAATGGACAATGTAGACACTGTGTCAAACCAAGTTTCATAGACGAATTGGAAAACAAAGTGAGAATAAAAACTAACCAGGTAAACCCTTCCATATAGGAAAATATAGATCGTCAAAACAGTCATCTGCATTTGCTCAATGTGGTTCATGAGTCAGGATCTTTCAGATGCGCACATGATATTGAAGATAAAATAAGCATGGCTAACAAATGACAGACCATTGTGCAAACATAAAAGCCAACGGTTGTGAAGTAGAAGGATGTCATCCTGAAAAAATCAAGATGCTGCCCAAGCCGGTAAATGTCCCTGCTCAAGACCTGCTCTCCGTTACCGCCGGCAACTTTGCCCTCAAATTGTGCAATTTGATTGAATCCAACATCTCTTCCTTTTCCAACCTGCAATAAGGCAAGATTAAATACAAAGAAACGCTACAACAGCAAGTCAACTAGAACATATTTCATCTTAGAATTTAGGCAAGACCTGGATGTATTCATGATGTGTAACGTTTCCTTGCCTCAAAGTTGAATTGAAACCTGTAGAAGAGTTTACCGTTTCAGGTACAAATCAATCGCAAATAACACCCATTCACTGGGATAAAAAGTTAAATCTCAGGAGATAACATATTATACCAGCATAAATATCTTCACTTATATTAATCACACGGGATGCCTTGCTTATTCCACCTCGAGACAAGTGAAATATCCTATCAAACACATCTGGATGGCCATAGTGCATGCGGACCCTGAACAAACAAATGAAGTAATGTCACCACCAACTAAAATGAAAACCAAGCGTTTTCCCATATTATGGGAATTAAAAACTGTTAGCAAATTCAACATAAAAAAATCACTCAAATGTGTCAATTATTTCAAGTAGGAACCTTTCAATCGAAACACAAAAAAACATCCCCACTGAACAAAAAAAGATTCATTTGGTTAATCCACGATAGCAAACCAAAGGAAAATCATAGTTTACTTACTTCAATGGATAAGCCAAAACTCGTTGCGCCAAAGTAACAAAACTGGTCTCTTGGTTGGACATAATCAAAGCTAAGCTTGACACACTGCCAGAAGTCAATCACAACTTATTATTAACACAAACTTTTCCATTTATTTCCCAGAAGATAGAGAATGCAAACCTTCCAGTAAAAATATGTTCTCTGACTCCAAGTATGGTTGGATTGCGGAGTCCATGGTTCCCATGAAATTCCTCCAGAAGGTTTCTCATTTTCATACCCTCTTCAAGGTAATTTTCCTGCTACCAGAGAAACATCAAAATTATCTGTCACATTAGTTCCTCCTGCCACTTATATAAGCAGATACTTTTCTCCGCAAACTGTTTTCACAGATTGAACATCCACCTAAGATGCCAATCCTGAACTAGCTTAAAATCCAAAACAAACAGCCATGATACAGGATATGTTTCCAACTCTGGCATTGCTCACCATTTGCCATCAATCTGGACAATAGAGGTCGATACAGAAAACTAATAATATTACATGGTATATCCATCAATTAGGCACATACGCTAGCAGTGGGACACGCTGGACTAAATCATCACCAAAACAAGCACATCCTTTTAAAAGAACTTAAAACACTTATTTGACCCAAATGAACAAGTGACCTGATGGATGATTATAGGTATCACTGGGTTGAGAAGTGTTGCACCATCAGATGAATCAACAAGCATCAGTTACTATTTTCAGGAAAAGGTAGTTATAAATTTAAGCTACATGTTAGATGACTACGTTAAACCAAGTAGGACACAAACATAAATTCCACGCATTTGATATTGTTAGAATGTACTTAGTCATATGATTTCCTTTGGTTTTTACTTAGATGCATTCCAGGAAGAATGTATTTTATTTTTCATTTCTTAGTATTTTGCATTTTATTTCTTTATTTCTTTATTTTTGTACTTTATATGAGCCATCAACTCCACTATGGAACGGCCAGCAAGAGAAGGTATTATTGATTGAATTAGAGTGCCAAAACATTAAGGGAAAAAAGTAGAAACAGTGATATGGAACGGCTACATGCACTCCTTCAATGGAGGCGGCTGCTGCTTCTTATTTTCTCTAGTCTCTAACGGACCTAATGGCCACGATTACACTTATATATTCTTTTATAACTTGAAAGACAAATGTACCCTTAGTAATATATACATTACAACTTAAGTAGGGCTATTATGTACATATTTGTGTGGATATCGTAATTGCCAATGGGTCCCAATTCCTTAAATAGTCCCCCTCAAGTTGGGAGAAAAATATTGAGAACTCCCAACTTGGTGCATAACTTATTCAATATGGGTTTTGGTACTGCCTTGGTGAGAATGTCTTCAATTTGGTCTTCAGACTTCACATACTTTATCTGTATCATTTTATTCTCAATCTTTTCTCGAATAAAGTGGCAGTCCACTTCTATATGCTTCGTCATTTCATGTTGCATTGGATTAGTGGCAATCTAAATTGCATCTTTATTATCGGTATGTAGTACAATTGGAAACTGTATATTTTCATGAAGTTAAGTTACTAGGGAGATCATCCATAATCATTCGTCGGTTCCATGTGTTGTTTCCCGATATTCCACCTTTGCAATTGACCGTATTACCACCAATTATTTCTTGCTTTTTCAAGAGACCAAATTCTTCCAAAGTAATGCAACATAGCCTGTAGTGGACTTTCTATTATCTATGAATCCTGCCCAATTTGCATCTATATATACCTCTAGATTGATGTGTCCATGTTTAGAATATAAAATTCCATTCCCGAGGGTGTTCTTTACGTATCTAAGTATTTTAAACACCACATCCATATGTGGTTGCTTTGGTGGATGCATAAATCAGGTCTCGTAATGGTAAAGTATATTAGCTTTCCAACCGGTTGTTGATACCTCTTGGTATCAATAACTTCCTTGCCCATATCTAATCCCAATCTATGATTGATGTCCATTGGGATATCACTTGGTCGTGATCCATAGGTACATATTTCCTTCATTCAATCTATAGCATATTTGCATTGTGTCAGAAAAATACCTCTTTCCGACCTTAATACTTCAATGATCAAAAAATAATGATGTCTAAGATCCTCCAAGTCAAATAAGTAATGTAGTTTTTCCTTGAAGTGGTTGATTTCTTCTCCATCATCACATGTTATTACAATGTCATCAACATGTACGATTAGTATTGAGATACATGTTCCCAACTTAAGGAATAATGTATGATCATTTTTACTTCTTGTATACCCAAGGCCAATAGTTCTTTCACTAAATTTTTCAAACCATGCACGAGGAGACTATTTTAATTCATATGAGGCTTTCTTTAAGAAGAAAGCATTATTTAGTCCATACAAATGTTTTAACCCTAGAGAAAGTACTCTAATTAATGTCATCTTCGCCACTAGGGTAAATGTCTTAGTTATAGTTATCCAATAAGCTTGACCATGTCCTTTAGCCACAAGTCTTGCTTTATATCTATTAATTTCTCTTAATGGTTTATATTCGATTGTATAAACCCATTTACAACCAACCACATCTCTTCCCTTGGGTAGAGGCACGATTTTCCAAGTGTTATTCTTCTCTAAGGCATTTATTTCTTCTTGCATGGCCTGTTGTCACGTTTTAGATGCACAAGCTTCTTCCCATGTTCTTGGGACACTCTCAGTATCTGATCTGACCACAAACATCTTTAATTCTCTGGAAGTCTTACATAATCGACATAGTTGCTGATTGGGTAAGGTACATTTCCTTCTTTCTTTGCTTAGAGCAATTGATATCTCTAAAGATTGGGTAGTTGGTTGTATTTAAGTGACTTTTTAAGAGCTAGAAATATGTTTCGTCTTCCTCTAGTGTACACTCGAGACCTTCTTATTGATTTACTTCATCAGAGTCATGGTTTGGTCTTTTCTACTCATCACTTCATGATCCTCTTCTATGAGCATTGGCAATAATGACTCTTGTGACTTTGATTCATCTTCATGCTCCCCCTCGTGGTTATAATAGCTTTTAAGTTCATGAAATGTCACATCTTTAGATTAAAAAAAAACTTCATTGAAATTGGGTCGAAACACTTGTATCCTTTCTTAAATAGAGAGTATCTGATAAACACACACCTCAATGCTCTAGGGTCTAGTTTGTCTCTATTGTGATGATGTACATAGAAGACACCCAAAGACTCTAGGTGGTAAATTGAACAACTTCTCATTAGGAAACAATACCTAGAAGGGTATCTTCCCATCAAGAACAGTCAAAGGTGACCTGTTTATAAGGTATATCACTGTAAGAATTGCTTCTCAATATAAATATTTTGGAGTAGATCCTGCAATCATTAATGTTTGAGCAACCTCTAAGATGTGCATTCTTTTTTTTTGCTACCCCATTATGTTATGGTGAATAAGTGCATGATGTTTGATGTATAATGTCGTGCTACAAAGTAATTTTTCAGTATAGTTGATGTGAATTCACCCCATTATCAGATCAAATGGTTCTCATTTCTGCTTGAAATTGCTTCTCAACAAACCTGTGAAACAATGGAATCCTATCAACCTCATCCTTAGATTTCAACAAATAAATGATAGTAAAACATGAATAATCATATATAAAGGAGACACAATATTTATGTCAAGGTTCCCATACATTTGAGAGTACTAGATTAAAAGGGATTTTGAGTTCGTGATACACTTTTAGGAAAGATCGTTCTAACATGTTTCCCTAATTGACATGCCTCACACTCAAGATTTAGTCTTCCTGAATTCTATTTGCTCTAGTACCACGGCTTGAATTGTTTGAATTAGTAGATGCCCAAGTCGTTGATGCCATAGAGTTAACTCCATCTCACTCTGTGGCTGCATTCTGTTATACCTTCATATTTCCCTCCATATACGTACAATCCTCCACTTTTTCTATCAAATCCAATGATCCTTTTCATCCTTTGTTCCTAAAATACACAAGAGAATGCAAAAGTGTATAATATATCTCAGTCTTGAAGTTAATGCACTAATTGGCAATAGATTCATTAAAATGTGGGGAACATAAAGGATACAATCTAATAGTCCAAGTATTTCCATAACTTTTCTCTTTCGTGTACCGAGAAAAAGGAATTATCAACAATTTTTACTTTATCATGGATTTCGTGTTAGTCAAAGATCCCCTCTTTGAAGTTTATCATATGTTATGAAGCTCTTGAATCAATAACCCAACAAATGTGTTATAGAGATTTTAAATGAGATACATTACCATTGGGCCCTATTACATTACTCTCTGTAGTAGCCATAGTCGCATGAATGTTGTTTTATCAAGATGGTGCAACAATTATAGTCTCCGTAAGTCATCCTTCCAATCCTTCTAGTCTTGTTAAGATCATTTTTATTGCCTCACTTATAGTTTTTGCCCCAATTTCCTGATTACCTGCAAATGTAACTTCATTTTTCACATAGTTAGTTAGGACAACCAATTAATTTTCACCATTGTTCCTTAGTGTGCCATGGTTTTGCCGCAGTGTGTGCACTTCACAACCTCTCTGCCATCTATGGGGCTGTCCCTACGACCTTTGCCCCTGAAATTGCCTCTCCCTCTCGATGATTGATTGTAACCTCTTTCAAAGAATGTTGCTTTTTCGGTGTTTAGATTTTTAGATTTTTCCAAATTCCTCCAATCTTCTTCTCTAATCAGTAAAGAGTATACAATGTATAATGTGGGTATTTCCTCACTCGCTAGGATAGTATTCTTTATATTTTCATATGACGAAACTCCTCTTACAAGATCAAATACTTAAAGTTTCTCAAATTCATTTGATCTTTCTTTTGCATACTCCTTACACTGGATCACCGTAAAATAGGATAACTCATCCCAAAGACTTCTTAACTTAATGTAATATTCACTACCAGGTCTTGATCCCTCCCAACACTTCTGAATTTTCTTAAGGAGCTCATACTCCTTTTCTATATTTTTCTTTCGAGAATAAGCATCTCTCGCTGCCTCCTAGATTTCATGGGTAGTTTCAAGGTATAAAAACGATATTTCAACATTGGTCATCATGGAGTTTATTAGCCATGTTGCCACCAAAGCATCTTTCCTTTCCCATCTTGGGTACTCAGGATTTCCCAGGTCGGGCTTTTCATTTCCACCTAGTAAGTATTCCATTTTTCCTTTTACTTTCACTCTTAGCAAAACAGATTTTGACCACTTAAGATAGTTTTTTCCATCTAACTTTATGTTCGTGATGACAAACAAATCACTTCTATTAGCCATACCTGAACAATTTGTCATATTCTCGCTTTTCTTAAGAGAAACAAGTTAAGTCAGACCTTATTTGTGATTTAACTTGGAATAAACTGTTCAAAAGGTAGATCGGCCGAATGTGAGGCCTTCCTTGACACTCTTGTGAGTCAAGGTTGGTTATTTCTCCCCGTTTCTTTAATCAACCCGATTTGATACCATATTTGATTGAATTAGAGTGCCAAAACATTAAGAAGAAAAAGTTGAAACAATGAGAGATGGAACAAACTCAGACTATGAAAGGGATCACCCTTACATGACAGGTCCCAAGCCCGGATAAGGGAGGAGGGTTGTGTTAGGCTTCCGACTGCCAACTTAAAACTTTGTCGGATTTTTATACCATGGATTACACAAATTATGAGCATTGCTTTGGGGCGTTCCCGCCTAGCAACGTGTTATAGAGCCTAAATGCAGTGAAAAGTAAGCATCATGGACAGGTGTGGGTAAAGAAGTTAGTCCTGCTACGTTGCCACTCGAATGTAGCGAATAAATTACAGAGAGGGTCTCCACATTTTCGATATGGACGGATGTAGGGGGTAAGGAAGCTAGTCCTAGATAATAAGATTTGTATTGGTTCTTGGAATATTGGAACAATGTCTGGTAAGCTAATGGAGGTGGTAGATACTATGATTCGAAAAAATATTCATATTCTATATTTATAAGAGACAAAGTGGGTTGGAGAAAAAGCAAAGGAGATTGAGGATAAAGGTTTTAAAATATGGTACTCAGGTAAGGAAAATGCTCGAAACAGAGTTGGTATTATAATATATATATATATATATAAATATAAATGGTAGTGTAGTATACATACAATGATATGGTGATTGAATCATAACGTTGAAATTAGTGTTAGGAGCAGAGGTTTTGAATATAGTTTGTGCTTACGCACCCAAGTAGGACTAGAAGATATTATAAAGACGGCTTTTTGGAAAGAGTTAGATAAGGTGATTCATGGAATTCCACAAAGGGAGATGATTTGTTTAGGAGGAGACTTAAATGAACATGTCGGTAAAGGGGCATTAGGATATCAAGGTATTCATGAAAACTTTGGTTTTGGGGATATAAATGAGGAAGTTTGGGAGATTTTAAATTTTGCTATGGCATTTGATCTCTTTATAGTCAATACAATCTTTAAAAAACAAGATGAACATTTAATTACTTATAAGAATGACTTATCACAAATACAAATTGATTACTTTATTTATAGAAAAAAAGATAGAGCGTGTTGTAAAGATTGTAAGATTCTTTTAGGAGAAAGCTTAACCATCTAACATCGACTTTTAGTTATGAATTTACAAATAAAAAAATGGACAAAGAAGAAAAGAGTGCATCGACCTATTTAAACTAAATAGTGGAACGTCAAAAGTGAGAAAGAAGATATATTCAAATAGAAAGTCCTTCAAGGAGATGTTTGGAATTATGTTGGTACACTTTGTAATATGTGGAACAATATGGCTATACATATTAGGAAAGTGACAAAAGATGTGTTAGGTGAATCTAAGTGAGCTGTACCGGCACAAAAAGAAGCTTAGTGGTGGAGTGAAGTAGTGCAAAATAAAATCAAGGCAAAGAGGGCATGTTACAAATTACATTATGCTAATAAAACTAGTGAAACTTTAGAGGCTTATAAGAAAGCAAAGAAGGAAGCGAAAAAGACCGTTAGTGAAGCAAAAGCTAAAATTTTGGAAGATTTATATAAAAAACTCAACTGAAAAGAGGGTGAAAGAAATATTTTTAGGATAGCTAGGGATAGAGATAAGAAAACTAAAGAACTTAATTATGTTATACGCATCAAAGATAATGATGATATAATAAATAGATGAAAAAAATATTTTTATAAGCTTTTTAATGAAAAAAAAGATATTAGTATTAGCTTGGGAGAGTTAGCAAAATAAAAAAAAGTATATAAAGTATAAACCACAATTTCTACCAACATATTCAAAAGAATGAAATCAAAGAGACTCTTAAACATATGAAGAATGGTAAATCGGTAGGACAAGACAATATTCCTATAAAAGTTTGGAAAATACTACGAGAAATAGGAATCACTTGGCTCACAAGACTATTTAATAAAATATGGAGAAACCAAAAGATGCTCGAGGAATGGAGAGCGAGTACACTTATACCCATATATAAGAACAAGAGAGACATTCGGAATTGGGAGAATTATCGAGGTATCAAGTTAATGAGCCATGCTATTAAATTATGAAAAAGAATTATCAAACGTAGGTTAAGACAAGTATCAAGTACAACAGAGAACCAATTTGGATTCATGTCAGGCACATCTATTGTTGAAGCGATTCATCTTTTGAGACATCTTATGAAACATTTTAGAACAAAAAGGAAAGACCTTCACATGATATTTATTGATCTAAAAAGTTTACGATAGGGTACCGAGAGAGGTTCTTTGGAGAACCTTAGAAAAAAGAGGTATCCAATTGACATACATTAACCTTATAAGATACATTTACGATGGTGCAAAAACATGTGTGAGGACTCATGAAGGAATGACAAACTTCTTTGAAGTTAATATTGGGTTACATCAAAGATCAACTTTAAGTCCATACTTGTTTATAATGGTGATTGATGAGTTAACAAAACATATTAAAGATGAAGTACCTTGGTGTATGTTATTTGCACATGACATTGTGTTAGTGAAGGAATCTAAGGAAAAAGTTAATAGAAAATTGGAACTATGGGGAGAAACATTAGAAAGTAAAGGCTTCCGACTTAGTAGAACAAAGACAAAATATATGAAATGTAAGTTTGATCATTTGGTTACTTCAGAGGACATAGAAATTAAAATTAGGACACATTGCATCCCCAAAAGGAATGTTTTAAATATCTAGGGTCAATTTTTCAGAGTGATGGAAAAATTGATGGAGATGTTACACATAGAATTACTGGTTGGTTAAAATGGAGAGGAGCATCAAGTATTCTTTATGATAAGAAGATACCATTAAAGTTAAAAGGTAAATATTATAGAGCAACAATTAGACATACTATGTTTTATGGTTTTGAGTGTTGGGGAGTTAATCATCAACGTACAAAAGATATCTGTAACATAATGAAGATGTTGAAACAGATGAGTGGTCATACAAGAAAATACCGTATACATAATGAGGTTAATAGAAATAAATTACGTGTGGCCCCAATAGAGGATAAAATGAGAATATCATTTAAGCCGGTTTGAACATATAGAAAGAAGATCAAAAGAAAAACCTCTAAGAAGGTACGAAAAACTATATTTTGAAAGTATTAAAAGAGGTAGAAAACGACCACAAAAGTGTTGGAAAGAAACAATAAAGAATGATCTAGGTTATTGTGACACATGATAGGTCAAAGAATCCATGTAGCCAACCCGTCTAGTATGGGAAAAGGCTTATTTTCTCTAATCTCTAACTGACCTAATGGCCAAGATTGCACTTATATATTCTTTTATAACTTGGAAGACAAATTTACCCTTAGTAATATGTACATTATAACTTAAGTAGGGTTATTCTGGTCATATTTATGTGGATATCGGATCTGCCAATGGGTCCCGATTCCTTCAACAGGTACAATGGCACAATGGCCAGATTACCAGCCGTTGCACCGTCTATAATGACTACTGGTCATTGCAACGCCATTAGGGAAATGGCCTTAGGGCCCCGAAACTTTAACTTGTATAGTATCAATTTCTTAGGTCCCAAACTGTTAACATTTTACTTTTAGGCCCCATGTTTTGGGAACATAATTATAATACCCAATTTTAAAGGCCCCAAAATTTTAATTCTTGTAGCTTTAGGCTCTAAAATTATAAATTTCACTCTAGGCCTCCAATCATGTAGAGCCACCCCTGTCTATCCATTGCACCTCCTCCTTCTGGGCACCTTGTACGACCCTAATCCCTATAAAAGGGTATATCATCCCTTTGTATCCCTGGTTGTTATCAGCAAGTTAATGTGAGCATTCTTGTATCCTAAGGCTTCTTCTCCTATGTTTTGCTAACTAAGTCAGTATCACCTTGATTATATTCAAGTATTGACTGAAGAACTTGAAGCATCATAGTCACTAGTGTTGGTGGCTGTTCTCAAGGCTTATTTGGGGGCTCTTCATGGTATCAGAACCTTGTTCCTGATTGCATGAGGTGCCACGGATCGAGTGCCAGGTGAAGGAGTCCTACAAGTGAAGTGGTTGCATTGATGGATTGTGTGGAACATCTCTTTTCCCACTTCTGGCATTTTTCTTTGTTGACTTTTATTGGATTCTATTGGAAATTGAAGGTCGTCTTGTGTTGAGAGACTTACATGAAGATTTTTCTTCAAGATTGCTACTAGTCTATTTAGGGAATTGGTAGTTTTGAGGTGGCATCTTATTTTCCCAAATAAAGTTTGACATGGATATTGTTTTCAGGTTAAGGCTTACCGATGGCAAGTTAAAACCCCAAAACTTATCAATCACAAAATACGACTCGTAGATAGAGAATCATTTTCTAACTGAGCACCATATTGATAAACGATTGGTGCACTAACTACTTGACCTTCACTTGGCCTAACATAGCTTATGCAATGCACATGAAGTGAACTTTAAAATACACTCACCATGGGATATATGAGTGCAGTCATGAAGATAGTCAAATTCATCAAGTATATTAAAGAAATTGAGTATTTTTGTTATCTTTATCGTCATTAGATTTGATTGTCTCTATTGATGCAGATTGAGTTGGTGATGTCAACAACATGCACTCAACCACAAGATACTGCATATTTCTAGGAGATTTTCATGTCTCGAAGATGTAAAAAGCAACAAAAAATATCACTCTTACCAACTAAAACTGAGTACAGAGCCATGGCAACAACTGTAACGGTTTAACTTGGACGAGACAATCCCTTACAAGATCTTGATGTGGAGGCACCATAATTACTGTAACGACAAGAATGATACATATATATATATAGCAAAAAGTAATATGTTTCACAAGCAGATGAAGAACATTGAGATAGACTATCACTAGCAAGAGGAAACTCGCAGAAATTTGGATCTTCCATACATGTGTTCCTCCTGATCCAAGATTCATATTTTTTTTGGACAATGTATGTTTGAGGGAGTGTTACAATGTACTTAACGATATGCTTAGTCATATGATTTTCTTTGGGTTTTATTTTATAATGTACTCTGGGAAATTTATGTTGTTTTTCATTTCTTTGTATTTACTTTTAATTTCTTTCATTTCGTTTTTTCTTTTGGTATGAGCCATCAAGAGCAGGCCCCAATGTGCAACAGCCATATTACTAGCCATTGTGCAGTATGCAATGGCTAGTAATCGTTGCACCTCCTCTTGTTTGCCCCTTTATATGACCCTAAGCCCTATAAATCATCGTTTATATCCCAGGCTGTTATCAGCAAGTTAATGAAAGCAATCTTTAGTTACTCTCAGTCTTCTACTCCTGTATTTTGCTGACTAAGTCAGTTTTGCCTTGATTATGATCAAGTATCGACCATAGAACCTAAAGTCATCATAGTCACTAGTGTTAGTGACTGATTGCAAGGCTGATTTGGGGTGTCTGATCACCTATATAAACATCCCTTATGCATCCAACATCAAGTGAGAACCATCAATTAACTAACATTGACATAACGTCCCTAAACAACTAACAACAAGAGAATCATCAATGTCCTTAAGGTCAGCCAACATAAGACACAAGAAGCCACCTGATTCATGTCGATTGTTTGAATAGCATCACCACGAGTAAAGATTATAGCATGATTTTGGTTTTCTGGTTTACCCTCGCCGAGCATCGGATTGCCAGGAAGCTGGATGGAATAGATTTCCTACGGAAACAAGGATGGTGTTACTAGAAATTTATTCATGATTTAATGGAATACAAACACAAGTAGAAGATAGAACCTCATTCAAATAAATGCATCCATTTCAAGAGATAGTAGAATTAGTCCATACTACAAAAGCAGGTACTAAGCGCAACATAAAGCACATGTAACAATAATTAGATCTAAAGAAATCAACAGAACTCATTATAGCTGAAGGTACATATCAGATGAAGAATAAACAAGAAAATCAATTTCGTCAAAATACAATCCCTATATCTTCGTCTTGTAGGGCCCGACTCCAGGAAAGTTTAAGCAAGAGCATCTACCTCTTCACCCAGATGTAATAAATAAATTATGGAGCATCATTGACGGGCATAAGTAAAGAAGTTGGTCTTGTTCCATTGTTGTCACGATATAGTGAACAAACTAGAGAGAGGGTCTCTACCTTTTCAGTATCGATGGATGCAAGGAGTAAGGAAGCTATTCCTACATAACAAGATTCGTATTGGTACTTACAATATTAGAATAATAATTGATGAGCTAATGAAGGTGGTGGATACTATGATTATGAGAAATATCCATATTCTACATTTACAAGAGATAAAGTATATTCTACATTTACAAGAGATGAAGTGGATTAGAGAAAAAGTTAAGAAGATTGAAAACATAAGTTTTAATTGTGGTACTTATAAAAAGAGAAGATATTATCTTAAATAAAGATTTAAAGGATAGTGTAGTAAACATACAATAACATGATAACTGAATTATGATGGTGAATTAGTTTCAAGAGTAGAAACCTTAAATATAATTTATGCTTATACACCCTACGTAGATGCAGAAGAACGTGTAAATAACACATTCAAAGAATTTTACAAAAAAAGATGATTTGTTTGACAGGAGATCTAAATTAACATATCGGTAAAGAGGCATCATGATATCAAGGGATTCATGAAAATTAAGGCTATGAGAATTTTAACAAGAAATATGAGGAAATTTTAATTTTTTTCTATAATATATGATCTCTTTATAGCTAATACAGTTTTTAGAAAATGAGTTACTTATAAGAGTGGTTTGTCACAAATATAAATTAATTATTTTGCTTCTAAGAGAAAAGATAGATCATGCTTTAAGGGTTGTAAACTCTAAAGATGGCAAAGTAATTCGAATAGTATCGACTTTTATTAATAAACTTAGAAGTAAGAAAATAGACAAAGAATACATAGAGCTACCTGAATTAAATGGTAGAACCTTAAAAAAGAGAAAGAAAAAATAATTAGAAGGAAAATTCCTAAAGGAGATGCATTAAATTATATAAAAACAACTTGTGAAATAATATGACAATCTATTAAAAAGTGACAAAAGCTATATCAAGTGAATTTAAGAGAGGCATACCACAAAAGTTGGATTATTGGTAGAGTGAGGCGGTGCAATATAAAGGTAAGAAAAAGAGGGCATGTTATAATTGCATTATGTCAACAAGAATGATGCAACATAGGATGCTTATGTTAAGGCAAAGAGAAAATGAAAAAAAGTCACCATAAGCAAAAGCTAAAAGTTAAGAGGATTTTATAAAAAGGTCAATTCAGAAGAAGATTAAAACATATATTTTTAAGATAATTAAGGCTAAAGGGATCGAAACTATGGAGAAAAACATTAGAAAATAAAGGCTTCCAACTTAGTGGAGTAATGACAAAATATATGTGATGTAAGTTTGATCATTTGGTTACTTCAGAGGATATAAAAATTAATATTTGTTGAAGTCATAAATTTCAAACATTTATTATTTATATTTCTGCAATTTAGTCATTCGAATTCTATTGGAACTAGAGGGGCATTTTAGTCTTTTAAGTTAGAAATATGTATTAAGTACCCTAATTATAACCTAACTGTGTAGTGTGGAATTAAGAGAATAATGAGAGAAAGGTTGTGGCAACCATGATGGTGCCAACCTCCTTGATTCCAAGAGTTTTCATTCTCTTGATTCAAATTTTTAAGTATGTAGATCAAATCACATAGTATCAGAGCCTAATCAAGAAGATTAACATGTGTTTGCTGATGGTTCAAGGGTTTAAAAGCTTTTAGGGCAGCACAAATTTGTTGCAGTCTAGAAAATCGTAGTAAGGTTAGTTATACAACCACAAATTCATTCCAAGAAAAGAATTTCAGGAAAAGAGTGAAGAACTATATCGGCCCTAGAGAAGGGGTGCGTTTGATAATTTCGTGATTTGGTTAATATAGATGACATTAAAATTAAGATTGTCACATTCCTAGTGTTTGTTTTTTAAGAGCAATAAAAATTTGATGGTGATGTCACAAAAAATTAATGAAAGTTAGTTAAAATGGAGACAACAATTATTCCATATGACAAAAAAATAGTACTAATGTTGAAAGGTAAATATTACAAAGTAGTAATTAAACACGATATATGATATATATGATGACAATGTTGGGCCATTAATCATCGAGATCTGCAAAATATATCTAAAGCATAAATGAAGGTATGGATGTGTGGCAACACAAAGAAAAATCAATATTTGTTATGGGATTATTAGAGACAATTTGAAAGTGATACCAATAGATGATAAAATGAGAGACTAAAATTTAAAAAGATAAAAAAGATCTAGGCAAGCGGGTTGACCTGTTTATCTGAGGAAAATTAGAGACGAAAATTAGTGAAGTGCCTTTCACTTCTTAATCTAACCCAGTGAAAATAGATCTGATTCAATGTCAATGTCATCCTATTGGATTTGTAGTAATAATCTATGTCTAGGCATGCCGACCTGCTTATCTGAGGTGGTCAATGTCGCCTGGCCGTCAAGCAACTGCACACGTCAAATGATTGCATGGCAGTGTTGGTTAGGCCAATAGGAGAGCGAGGGAGGGTGCGAGAGCAAGGCTTTTCGAATTCTTGAGAATCAATATCGAGAGGGAATCGGGATTCAGCCAGAAAATACATGAAAGAGTCGGTTTCTCATCAGATATTGAGGTAAAACTATCCCTTTTCATTTTGCTCTGGTTTTCCAGCAAAAATACTAGGGATCGCTGGATTTTGATCCCATGGTGTTGGATATTACTAGAGGTTTAGGTAGGCAAACATGTTTTCTTTACAAAAGTATGTTGCACTAGGTTTACTTGCTTTTATTGTGATGCGTGTGATTAAAAATTATTTTATAACTGCTTTGAAAATTATGATATACGATCATTTATCGAACTTTTCCATTACTGTTATTGACATGACATATATGGTTGCTAAAAGTGCAGGCGAAACGTTATCATATGACTTTGTGGCAGTATGAGATATTAGGCGGTGGATGGGCATACATGGTAGAGTTAATCTATGGTCGGGTATTAGGTGATTATCAATTTTCGTATTGGAGATGCATCTATTGGGGGTATAGACTTCGGGTGGGCATGTTGATCGATGCAAATTTGATGTAAATCTGTTGGCTATTTCGTTAGTCACAGACACACCTTGCAGAGACATGTATGTGATTGCATGTATGCTATAACAAAAAAAATCTCATTTAGAAAGATACAACAAACAACAACAACTAAGCCTTTTCCCATACTAGACGGGGTCGGCCTGATTTAGAAAGATAATGTGTGAAAATATGGTTGTTTATATGTGTGTGCGCCTCTAGAAACCTGCTCTTTGGTTTCGGGTAGGGCACACCATTGTGTCAGTGATCGACAGAATCACAGCCATAAGGGAGCTCGTGCAGGTTGGCGGTATAATGGACACCATTATGAGATATGGGGACTTTTCCTTTTGACGTTACGTATTTGACGAGACATCATATGTTTCGTAGATTGCATTGATATTTGAAACTGTATTGATGTTATACACGTGTATTTGAAATATGTATGTTCTTGGCATGCATTGGCTGTGGAAAAACCACACCCTACGGAGCACATGTTGGTGCCATCTCCTATTATTTTCAGGCACTAGAGAACAGGAGAAAAAAGGAGCATGGGTAGTTGAGACTTGTAGATAGATATGTGTTTTGGGCACTCCTTACTCTATGGTAGTGGGTGTATATACTTAATGTTCTTCATAGGGTTTTTTTACATATTTGGTTGGGTAAATCGGTAGGACCAGACAATATTACTATAGAAGTTTGGAAAATACTAGGAGAAATAGGAATCACTTGGCTCACAGGACTATTTAACGAAATATGGAGAAACCAAAAGATGCCCGAGGAAGCGAGTACACTTATACCTATATATAAGAACAAGGGAGACATTCTGAATTGTGTGAATTATCGAGGTATCAAGTTAATGAGCCATTCTATGAAATTGTAGAAAAGAATTATCGAGCGTAGGTTAAGACAAGTATCAAGTACAACTGAGAACCAATTTGGATTCATGCCAAGCAGATCTACTATTGAAGCGATTCACCTTTTAAGACGTCTTATGGAACATTTTAGAACAAAAAAGAAAGACCTTCACATGATATTTATTGATCTAGAAAAAGCTTACGATAGAGTACCGAGGGAGGTTCTTTAGAGAACCTTGGAAAAAAGAGGTATCCCATTGACATACATTAATATTATAAGAGACATGTATGATGGTGCAAAAACATGTGTGAGGACTCACGAAGGAATGACAAACTTTTTTGAAGTTAATATTGGGTTACATCAAGGATCAACTTTAAGTCCATACTTATTTATAATGGTGATTGATGAGTTAACAAAACATATTCAAGATGAAGTGCCTTGGTGTATGTTATTTATAGATGACATTGTGTTAGTGGAAGAGTCTAAGGAAAAAGTTAATAGAAAATTGGAACTATGGAGAGAAACATTAGAAAGCAAAGGCCTCCGACTTAGTAGAACAAAGAAAGAATATATGGAATGTAAGTTTGATTATTTAGTTACTTCAGAGGACATAAAAATTAAATTTGGCACACATTGCATCCTCTAAAAGGAAAGTTTTAAATACCTAGGGTCAATTTTTCATAGTGATGGAAGAATTGATGGAGATGTTACGCATAGAATTAATGTTGATTGGTTAAAATGGAGAAGAGCAATAGGTATTCTTTATGATAAAAAGATACCATTAAAGTTAAAAGGTAAATATTATAGAGCAACAATTAGACCTGCCATGTTTTATGATTATGAGTGTTAGGCAGTTAACCATCAACATGTACAAAAGATGTCTGTGACAGAAATGAAGATGTTGAGATGGATGAGTGGTCATATAGGAAAAGACTGTATACATAATGAGGTTATTAGAAACAAATTAGGAGTGGTACCAATAGAGGATAAAATGAGAGAATATCGTTTAAGATGGTTTGGACATATAAAAAGAATATTAGAAGAAGAACCTAAAAGATGGTATGAAAAACCAAATTTGGAAAGTATTAAAAGAAGTAGAGGACGACCACAAAAGTGTTGGAAAGAAATAATAAAGAATGATCCAGCTTATTGTGAGTTAACTGCTAACATGGCACATGATAAAGCTATGTGGAAACAAAGAATCCATGTAGCCGACCCCATCTAGTATGGGAAAAGGCTTAGTTGTTGTTGTTGTTGTAGTTGGATCACCAGTGTATGTTGGATCCCCACTTTCATGTACTCGTATTTTGTATATATATGCCCACTCTGATAGTTGTGTTCATCGTCAGTTGTGTCGTGTTGCCTTTCTCATATTGGTCCATGTTACATGGATGAGCCCTATATCTACAGGGATTATGTTCTCTGTCTGTGGGATTGGTTCTATGGGCGTGACAGGAGTTGAACATGATCATTGAAACTCTCATGTTGAGATCTTACAGATCACAGTTTTTCTGCCAACAAGGATATATCTATCAGTAGCATTAGCTAGCAACCCTCAATCATAACCAAACCATAATGCAAAAAGATTGTATTATGAAATACGTTTGTACCAGCTGTCGTAAATCCCAAAGCAGTGGCTACCACTAGATGCATTAGTATTCTTCCAGAAACAAGATTTCAACAGGAAAGGTTTCCGTTCTGTACCTGGTCCTTTCCATCGATATCAGCTTTAACAAGTTTTGAGTAGTAGATGTCAGCTCCAACAAGTTTTGAGTGGTCTCCTAAATTTCTTCCATCACTACTACCATTCTTCTCCTGATGTATAAATGCAACTCGAAGTGCTTTATTCCTGGAAATGATGGAAAACTTAACACCAAATTAAAACCTATAATAGTAAAAGAGGAGACTCTCATTACATAAATATGGTTTCAGTTTTTAAATAAAGGTAATGCAGAAACCTGCTGGCATATTCGCCCAGGCAATGTTTTTAATAGAAGTAGAAACAGTAGTTTCCATATGAGAGGTAAAAGCATGTACTATTCACAGCCTGGTTCCAGGTTTGGCAGACCTACAAAACAGTACTTGGGGAAAGAAGAGAGCAGAACGAACCTTCGAAGCAAGAGGGCAATATCAGCAGCCTCTGGAGTTTTTTGTTGCTTCTGTTGCCCGTATACTTGGCATGACACAACATAGGTAAACTTCAAATCAGCTTGGGCACATGCTTCACGAGAACTCTCATATCCCTGTGTTCTAGTAAAATCAGGTCTTGAATGTCCATCCTCGATTTCTGAAAACGACATAATACCAGATAAGATCTTAGTGGTAGTTCCAAAAGCAAATGATTCAATGAAAAAGGAATTACCAGCAGAAGTTCTGTCTTCCAGGTAGCTTTGGAGCAACAGAGCTCTTCTGTAGTACATCATGCCACGTACTGCACAGTTAACCGGGTGAAGCACAAGTTCATAAGTACAACAGTATACTAGCAAAGATTAGTAATAAGTTGTATGCTTCAGGCTGCAAACCTGTTCTAGCTAAAGTCTGGCCACGATAAGATGCCCACAACCTCAACTCCAGCAAATCACTTGGATTTTCCAGCAGATCTGTGTCTTTTGTTGAATCTTCATGTCCAATTCGCTGCAGGAAATTCCTCCACTCATCTACACATTATTTCAGACATCAACAGAATCGTTATTCAACAAAGAGACATTTCCAGGTTAATGTATTTGTGTTAGACATGTCTCTAGCACCAAGAGACCTTTCCAGATTAATGTATTATGTGAAAACATAATTCTCTAATATAATATCACAAGCAGCTTCCTGAGATGAAATTATAAGATCATCCAAGTCCAAGTAGAAATGATGAATTTAAAAACATAAAAGCTGTAAAACGTGCACATACCTGGATATATCGTCTGAAGATAAAATAATATGGATATCCCATCTTCATTCTCCTTATGTAAGTCATGACAACTATATAGCACTGTCTCTTTATAATAGGGTGTAAAAACACTGGTAGATGACAGTAAATTACAGTAAGCAACCTCTCAAATGCTCTTTAAAATTTTTATCTGAAAATATCCACCAAAGTTCTCTCACAATTATAAATATCCCTACAAGCATTGCCAATTTTACGCATATATTAGAGGAGTTTGATCACTTAACTCATGGCTTAAAGTTGATTTTGAAGTCATAGTTGCCACAATACCCTAGATATATTATATTTTTCCTTGTATATGCATTCAGAAAAAGAACATTAATTTGCAAGTAAAGATGCATCAGAATTTTATGACGGTTATTTGAAATTATCCAACAAAAATGTTGAGACACCAAAATAGGTAAAAGAATCCCCAAAATATCACCTAAAGGGGACCATCTCCGAGACAGGCTTTGCTGGTGGCATATCCATGAATAACGAGTTTGTGAAGAACTGAAGACGTCTTCTTGCTTCTAGATTCCTTGGTACATTCTCAGCAGAATCTTTTACCGTAAGAAGTAAGTGCACCCGCTTCGCCAGCTCCTTCTGTTCAAATCCACCCTATTTACTATAAATAGCCCGATAAACCATTCTTAAAATCCCAATAGATGAAAGAAAAATACGTCAGCATAGAGAAGAGTCCTACAGTTTCAGGGTTATCAGGCCTGTTAATTCGAGAAAAGAGGCAGCGCCCTTCCTCCCTCACCTTAACCAAGATATTCCATGTCTCAAGCTGTTCCCTGGAAATCAAGCAATTAAACATGGTTAAACAAGATCAGGAAGCAGTTGAAATGCTTCCATAACAGCGTTCCACATGCAAGCACCTTAAACTGTCCGAAAGCAGGTCACGAGTCACGACTTCATAAAGTTCATATAAAGCCCTTGCAACACGTTCAGCAGCCAGAGTTTCATTTTTTGTCTAAATTGGCAAAAATCAGTCAGCTGTACCATGGAGAAAGATAGTTCTAAACTTCTAATGTACTTGTTGTAGACCATTCAACTCTTGCAAATGTAATCTGGAATATGGTAACATGTAGTAACAAATATCAAATAATACATAAACCAGTTTATGATCATACATTAAGTGGTTGTCATAATAGCAACAAAAAAGAAGATAAAAACAATTGGATTCCAGTGCACGTAAAGATCATAAATGAGAGTAGCAGATAACAAATAAATTGCCAGTCATGCTAAAAATTGACTCATCCTATACCTAAACGGATACTTCCCCGAGAAACTGCAGAACACACACACACAGCATAAGGAAGCCCCATAATCCTTTTACTTTTATCAGCATACTGGGCTTAGGCAGACCCCTTGTAGCCCTACCATTCCGAGTAAACAAGTTCAACCTTCACAAAAGATTGGATGTATTTTATAACTTGCTCTTCCTTTTGAATCTGCAGCAGAAACAACAACTTGGCAAGATTCCATTGTTAAGGTATGACACACTCTTATGCATGGTTAATGTGAAATGTGAGTTAGATCGGGTCCGACAGACCCAACCTGACCCAGGTCTCACGTGGGACCCAATGGCTAGAGCACCAGACGAGAGCCACGAGACCCGTCTGTTGCAGCAATGGGCGGGCCACGGCGACCATCGCCTGATGACGGGAAAGCAGCGGAAACCGCCCTCCAGTTGCTCGGTTTAAGAGAGGGGGAGAGGGAGAGAGAGAAGAAAGAGAAACTGAGGGAGAGAGAAAGAGGAAAAAGAAAGACTGAAAGAGAGGTAGAGAGATAAGAATGGTGAAAGAGGGTGACGAGATTTTACACAGGAAATAGCTATGATCGAAGGGAGAAACGGCCATATTCATTTGCTAAGAGGCCAAGATAAAGAAATTGCCCTTCTTTCGTCCATTTTAGAGGTGGTTTTCGGCGAGATTTGTAAAAAGGGGTTGGTCACCCCCTCTTCTCCCTATTTTCGGTGAAACTAACAGTGGTGGGCAGCGGCTCTTAGGGCAATTGGCCCGTCTGCCAACAACAGACGATTTGACATTTGAAATCTTGGAGGAACTGGTCAAAACCGTAAGTTTTGGAGGCCGAACCGGTGGCCGGCGAGTGAACCAACACATCATGTCGGTCCGTATTGTGTCGGGTGCGAGCGACACTGACTTGGACACCAAACCAATGTCACAGAGACGATTTCATGTCTATATTTGAGTATGCATTGGGACCTGTTTTAAAATAGATTTGGGTATGGATCATTTAATTAGATCGAAACAAGATTATACGTATCCAGATTGGGTTTTTAGGGTTTTAATACCCGTTTGAGATCCGATTTTGACGTGATTTGAACAATTGGGTTTTTATTTAAATGTAGAATATTAATATTATATTTTTATCATGATTTAGGAATTAAATTTAGGTGACTAAAACTAAGTCACGTATCCTTTCATGACCTCTCAATGTTTTTTTATGGATTTTCTATGTATGTACTGACAACTCTCACTACGTGAGCAATATCTAAGCCATACGTAAGGCTGATTAGTAATGAACCATAAAGAACTCCGTGTATGTAATCATCTTCCTCATATGTCTTAGTGGTTTGCTCCTTCAAAAGCATGAAGTGATTTGCCTCTCTCGCTATGTACTTTTCCTCTGTTCTCTCCGTATGATCTTCTCCACCATGTAGAACATTAATGGAATATCAGCTCAAAATTGCTCAAAACCAACTTTTCGCCAAGTTTTATGCTACATATAATACCACAATGCATGCATCATATTATATGCAAGAATGAGGGAGTCAATGATCACTTTTATGATCAGAAGAAGATAGTAAGGTAAGAATCCCATGTCAACAAATAGGTGTTGAAAGAAGAAAAACAGATAAAGACCAAACGGAATGCAAGCTTCAGCATGCAAAACCATAAACAACACTTACTAGTTCTTCTGTCAACTTTGTCAATTTCAACACAACGAGAGGCAGATTTTTAAGTCTCAAGTTTACAAGAACAGCACGCCCCAGGATGCCTTGATTGATTTCATCATAAAGGCGCTGTACCCTATGACAAATACCATGAGTTTAAGATCTCTTTTACATAGGTACATGTTTAGAGAATGCCTTTGTCAACAACACAATCAAATTAAGGAAAGTACACAAAAACTATCCAAATTCAGTTATCTAAAACACATGCATGTTCTTGGTAAGGAAAATACCAATCGTATCCTTCTTCAACAGCTAGGGAAAGCAGAATATTTTTCACAGTGTAATAACACTCTTGAACTGCATAAGCCATGTAGTCATCCTTCGCTACTCTGGTCCAGAGTTCTGTTTGTGTATCCTTGCAATCCACTGCCAAATCCACCGCCAACGACATCTTCGAGCATGCTAAAGGTTTATAGAGTATTCATACAAGAAATAATCTACTTAATGCTTGACAGGCATACCTTGCTACATAAAAGAAAAAGTGGCCACTGAACCATGCTTAGGCTCCCATGGTTGCTAGGCATGCGAAGCAAGTCTAATTCTCTGCAAATCAAGAAAAAACAGAAGTTGATATCTTTAGCTCATGAGAAAAAGGTAAGCAACCATGTTTTTAGTTGAAGAAGCAAAAAGAAAAGAAAATGCGCTACAGATTACTGATATGATCCTCCTCATGCAAGCTCTTGATAATTTCATTCCAAAATGGAGAGAACTTAGCGGCATCAACTTTTCTCATTTCAATGGATCCCTGAATGAAGAAAATGCAGTTGGCATGGAGATTGGCACATAATCAGAAACAAAGATATCTGTTACGTGTTGTATTTTTCCTGGTTAGCAATTTTATTACTGGGACCAAATCAGTAAGCACATGAAAGCCGTTTTGTCCTTATCCAAACAAAAGGACATTATGTCAAAGTCCTACCTGAGAAAGCCTGTCAGGCTGAATCCTGTATAGTTAGAAACGGATAAGTTCATTAGCTTGAAGCATAGGAACAGATGTTAGCATAAATATACTTGAACCTATATGCATATACAGATATACACATATATGTATGTGTGCGCATAAACAAATAAACAAATGCATGAACACGCACACACACACATATTTATATATATATATATATGTGTGTGTGTGTGTGTGTGTGTGTGTGTGTGTGTGTGTGTTCAGCATCAACAGAGAGAGAAGGATCTGTTGAAGCAGTACCTCAGTGAATGAGAAGAGACAAGGTTCTTTACAAAAGCTTCTGGGAAACTCTCAAAGCGATTCTGTATCATTTCTATCGCGTGAATCTGACACAGACGTTAAGCTAATGGTTACAACAAAACGTACCCAGACGAAAAGTCAACCATGAAAATCTAATTTTGATAAAAGTTGTGGTATAGAAGCATTTCCGTAGAAATCAACACATGGATAAGCAAGGAAACATTACTACCTCTCCTAACCGGGCAAGTACACCTATAATGCCTCCAACCAATGCAGACAAGAGAGTATACCAGATATGAAGGTCTAGAAGGTAAATCTGACAGGTGACAAAAAGACAATTAGTAGGTACCTGTATTAATAACAAATCGCAAAGCAAAGAAAACAAAGATACTCACAGCAACTACAGG
Source organism: Brasenia schreberi (assembly GCA_036023115.1). Taxonomy (NCBI): domain Eukaryota; kingdom Viridiplantae; phylum Streptophyta; class Magnoliopsida; order Nymphaeales; family Cabombaceae; genus Brasenia; species Brasenia schreberi. Next base: position 2,218,626 of record JAYKKT010000043.1, read on the forward strand.
GCCCCAAAGACTCGCTATAGTTAGAGCATTGTGATTATCTGCAGGGATGGAAAAGACAAACAGAAAAGGGAAAGCAGATCATGGAAAGAGAACTCATGTAATTTTGATAACAAAAGCATGTCCCAGTTTCATTATAAAAACTAAACATGTCTAAGTAAGTTAACCAATGACATGAATTTGTTAGACATGGTCAAAAAAAGAATATAAACCACAATTTCTACTGATGTATTCAAAAGAATGAAGTCAAAGAGGCTCTTAAACATATGAAGAGTGGTAAATCGGTAGGGTCAAACAATATTCCTATAGAAGTTTGGAAAATACTAAGAGAAATAGGAATCACTTGGCTCACATGACTATTTAATGAAATATGGAGAAACCAAAAGATGCCCGAGGAATGGAGAGCAAGTACACTTATACCCATATATAAAAACAAGGGAGACATTCAGAATTCTCCGAATTATTGGGGTATCAAGTTAATGAGCCATACTATGAAATTATGGGAAAGAATTATTGAACGTAGGCTGCTAAGACAAGTATCGAGTACAACACAGAACCAATTTGGATTCATGTCAGGCAGATCTACTGTTGAAGCGATTCACCTTTTGAGACGTCTTATGAAATATTGTAAAGCAAAAAAGAAAGACCTTCACATGATATTTATTGATCTAGAAAAAGCTTATGATAGGGTACCAAGGGAGGTTCTTTGGAGAACCTTGGAAAAAAGAGGTATCCAATTCACATACATAAATCTTATAAGAGACATGTACAATAATGCAAAAATATTTGTGAGAACTCATAAAAGAATGACAAATTTCTTTGAAGTTAATATTTAGTTACATCAAGGATCAACTTTAAGTCCATACTTATTTATAATGGTGACTGATGAGTTAACAAAACATATTCAAGATGAAGTACCTTGGTGTATTTTATTTGCAGATGACATTGTGTTAGTGGAGGAGTCTAAGGAAAAAATTAATAGAAAATTGGAACTATGAAGAGAAACATTAGAAAGTAAAGGCTTCCGACTTAGTAGATCAAAGACAAAATATATTGAATGTAAGTTTGATCATTTGATTACTTCAGAGGACATAGAAATTAAAATTGGCACACATTGCATCCCCAAAAGGAAAATTTTAAATACTTAGGGTCAAATTTTCATAGTGATGGAGATGTTATGCATAGAATTAATGTTGGTTGGTTAAAATGGAGAGAAGCATCCGGTATTCTTTGTGATAAGAAGATACCATTAAAGTTAAAAGGTAAATATTATAGAGCAACAATTAGACCTGCCATGTTTTATGGTTATGAGTGTTAGAGAGTTACTCATCAACATGTACAAAAGATGTGTGTGACATAAATGAAGATGTTGAGATGGATGAGTGATCATATAAGAAAAGATTGTATACATAATGAGGTTATTAGAAACACATTAGGAGTGATACCGATAGAGAATAAAATGAGAGAATATCGTTTAAGATGGTTTGGACATTTAGAAAGAAGATCAAAAGAAAAACCTTTAAGAAGATATAAAAAACTAAATTTTGAAAGTATTAAAAGAGATAGAGGATGACCACAAAAGTGTTGAAAAGAAACAATAAAAAATGATCTAACTTATTGTGAGTTAATTGCTAACATGACACATTATAAGGCTATGTGGAAACAAAAAATCCATGTGGTCGACCCCATCTAGTATGGGAAAAGGCTTAGTTGTTGTTTGTTGTTGGTTGGTCAAACAAGAGCAAAACTTTGCTATGGCCGGTCCAAAGCCTTGATGCGAAAGAAAGAGGGTCGCATTAGGTGTCCAACAACGAGCATGAAACTTATTGAATTTACTATCATGGATTCTAGACATTATGATTATTTCTTGAGGTGTCTCCTCTTAACAACATAGTGCAAAGCCCGAATGCATTGAAAAGTAAGCAAAAACTCCATATCTTTGTCTAAATGTATAAATTAATCACATAGAGGATTCCCGCATCATGGACGGGTGTAAGCAAAGAAGTTAGTCCCACTACATTATTGCCCGAATGTAGTAAACAAATTATAAAGAGTATACATTTTCAGCACAAGATCCACATGAATACTTGGAATATCGAAATATTGACTAGTAAGCTTATCGCGGTGATCGAAATTTTTTAAGAAGAAAGATTCATATTCTATATGTACAAGAGACAAAGTGGGTTGAAGAAAAAACTAAGGAAATTCAAAACAGAAACTTTAAATTATGGTACTTAAAAAAGAAAAATTCAAAATGAAGTTGGTATTGTTGTAAATAAGGATATAAAGGATAGTGTACTAGACATATAATGACATGGTAACCGAATTATAGTGGTGAAATTAGTATTAGGAATAGAGACTTTGAATACACTTTATGCTTATGCACTCCAAGTAAGACTTACTTAGAAGATAGTATAACGAAGGTATTTTGGGAGGAGTTAGATAAGTTAATTCAAAGAATCTGAGGGAGATGAATTATTTGGGAGGAGATCTAAATGGACATATGGGTAAAGAAGGTAAAGAAATTTAAAATTTGCATTGACATGATCTCTTTATAGTAAATTCAATTTCCCCAAAACGAGATGAACATTTAATTACTTATTAGAGTAGATTGTCATAAACACAAACTAATTATTTTGCATGTGGGCGAAAAGATTGGTCATGCAGTAAGGATTGCAAGGTAATTCCAAGAGATAGCTTTAAATTATGTAGGTATAGTTTGTGATATGTGAAATAATATGGCTAAGTACATTAAGAAAGTGACGAAAGATGTTTAAGGTGAACCTAAGAGAGGTATGCTGGCACAAAAGGAAGCTTGGTGGTGGACTGAAATAGTTCAATACAAAATTAACACAAACAAGACATTACAAATTGGATTATGCCAAGACTGATGAAACTTGAGTCTTATAAGAAGGGAAAGAAAGAAGAAAAAACAGCCATTAGTAAAAGCAAAAGTCAAAACTTGAGAAGATTTATATAAAAGTTCAACCTAAAAGAAGGTGAAAGAGATATTTTAGGACATCTAAGGCTAAAGATAGGAAAACAAAGGATATTACTTTAGTTAGATGCATCAAGGATGAAAATGATAAGATTCTGGTGGAAAGCAATGATATCAAAAATAGATGAAAAAATTACTTTCATAAGCTTTTCAACAAAAATATAGGTAGTAATATTACTTTGAAAGAACTAACTAAAAATTCTAAGAGATGTACTTCTAGGAGTGAAGTCAAAGAGACTCTTAAACATATGAAAACTGGTAAATCTATAGAATCAAACAAAGTAAGGAAAATTCTAGGAGAGACGAGTATCACTTAGCTTACAAGATTATATAATAAAATATGAAGAAACCAAAAGGTAGATACGGAACAAAGAAAAAATACAATTATACCATATACAAGAACAAAAGAGACATTCAGAATTGTATAAATTATAAGGGTATCAAATTGATGATCCATATTATGAAATTATGAGAACGAATTATTGAATGTTAGTTGAGACAAGTATTAAGTACAACAAAGAACCAATTTAAGTTCATAATAGGGAGATCTACTGTGGAGGCTATCTACCTATTGAAACGTCTTATAGAATATTTTAAAGTAAAAAAGAATAACCTTCACATAGTATTCATTAACTTAGAAAAAGTTTATGATAGGTATTTGAAATATTCTTTGGAGAAACTTGGAAAAGAGGTATCTGTTAATGTATATTAATCTTAATAGAGACAATGATAGTGTATAAACATGTGTGAGGACTCATCAAGGAATGACAAATTTCCTTAAAATTAATATTAGATTACATCAAGGATTAGCTTTAAGTCTGTTGAGAAACAACCCAGCTAAGATCAATGACAAATCAAGAAGAAACAACATCGATGGGTAACAAGGAGGGAGTCGGCATCTCCACGGGCTGCCGCACCCTCTCTCTCTCATATTTCTCTCTTGCTTGACATTACATGATTACACTTAGGGCATTACTTATATAGGTTTCTAACATGAAAGATAGAAAATACCTCTGATTAGTAAAACTATTGATACTTAGATCCCAATGGATTAAATTTTTATCCAATGAGATCCGTAAGACCCAATTATAAAAGATAAATGCAGAACACACACATTAAAGAAATATGTAATCTTTAACACACCCACTCAAGTTGGGTCTTCAATACTTCAAACACCCAACTTGTCGAGAGCTTTCTTTAATCCATTAGCAACTACTGGTTTTGTAAGAATATCAGTCAATTGGTCTTCAAAATGAACATGAATGATTAAAAATTTCTTGAAAAACTTTCTCCTTAATGAAATAACAATCAACTTCAATATGTTTTGTCCTCTCATGTTAGACTGTATTAGCACTTATTTAAAGTGTAGCTTTACTATCAATGAACAAATTAATTGGAATGATCTTCCCCAAGCCAATTTCTTCTAATAGTGATAAAATCTATAAACCTTCATACATACCAAGGGCAATAGCATGATACTCTGCTTTAACATTAGATCTGGCTACTAATAATTGTTTCTTACTTTTTCATAAGACAATATTACCTCTTAAGCGTACAATATACCTTGAAATAGATCTTCGATCATCTATAAAACCAACCCAATCAACATCTTAATAAATCTCAATATTAAGAAATGAATTAGGAGAGTAGCATAAACCATGAGTAATAGATGACTTTATGTATCTGACTATATTCATGTGGTGTCTAGATGGTGAGTACATCCATCTACTAACATAGCTTACTGTAAAACTTATATATGATCTTGTGATGGTAAGATATATAAGTTTCTCAACTAATCTTTGATATCTACCCACATCTTTATACAGGTTCTCAGAGTCTTCAATAGCACCCCTTTGAACTTCAATGGGAATAGTACACATACGACAATCTTTCATCTTTGTTTCTTTTAAGAGATCCAAGATATATTTACGTTGAGGTAAGAACAAACAACCATTACTCGAATAATTTCAATACCTAAAAAATAGTGTAGCTTTTCTAAGTCTTTCAAGTCAAATAGCATGTGCAACTTTCACTTTAAATTTATAATTCCTTTCACATCATTGCCTGTAATGATAATATCAACATATACAACCAAGATAATAGTTTTTTCTCCTTCTCTAATGAATAATGTGTGATCACTAGTGTTGTGTTTGAAGCCCATGCTAAGAACAGCTTTGCTAAATTTTTCAAATCACGCTCTAGGTGATTATTTTAAGCCATTAATCGATTTCTTCAGCTTGCATACCTTATGTGGCTCAGTCTTTAGATCATAATCGGGTGTTAAGTCCATATAGATATGCTCAGTAAGATAGATCTCCTTAGAAAAATGCATTATTCACATCCAACTACCATAAGTCCCATTTTTTATTAATTGTCACACTTAGGAGAATTCTGATAGTATTTAATTTTACAACTTGTGCAAAGGTTTCTATATAGTAAATCCCTATAGCATTTAGCCATCAACATGACTTTATATCTTTCTATATTGCCATTTGCTCTATACTTGATAGTGTACACCCATTTACAGCCAACAGTCTTCCTCCATGGTGGTAACTCCTATGTTATCAATAGCGTGCTATAGCGTTTTAGCGGGGCTTAAAACTCTATAGCGAGTAACCCTTTGCGGGTGACCTGCCAAGACTGATATAGCGTTGTTAACAACGCTATAGCGATCCGCTATAGCACTATAAGCGAACATTAAGCTTTATATTGGATCAGGTCGGGTCGATTAGGATCGACCCGATCCAAATTATATAAATGCGATAAAACCCTTCGTTCGAGTCCTGCCGCCTCTCCCTCTCAAGTAACTCTCTCTCCTACCTCTCCCTTTGCCGCCTCTCGCCATCTCTCCCTCCCGCTTGTGTCCCGCCGCCTCTCCCTTTACCGCCTCTTACCATCTGTCACTCCCACTCGTGTCCTGTCGCCTCTCCCTCTGAGGTAACTCTCTCTCTTCCGCCTCTCCTTTTGACACCTCTTGCCATCTCTCACTCCTGCTCATGTCCCGCCGCCTCTCCCTCTCAGGTAACTCTCTCTCTCGCCATCTCTCACTCCCGTCGCCTCTCCCTCTCAGGTAATTATTGCTTCCTTTGTACAAATTTCATTGATGAAAGTTGAAGAAAAAAACTTTATTAATCATCCTTTGAATCTCTGACATACTCGGCCATTGATTCTAGCTGCCGCCAGATTTTTCTTTTCTTATTACTTTAACCATAATGACTCTCTGGCTTTATATTAAACCTAATCTAACTTAAAAGACATAATTAGCCCGGTTCCCAATGGATCAGGATCAGATCCATTGGGTCTCAAACTCAGATCCATTAGGTCTCAAACTCAACTACACAAGACATGACACAACACATTATTCATTTAGACTTGGCATGACTCACACGACACAACACATTAACACTCCCCCTTAAGTTGGGTGAAAGATGGATGTTACACCCAACTTGCTGCACAATCTCTGTAGTAGGTCTCTGGTAACTACTTTAGTCAACATGTCTGCACATTAATGTCCTGATTGCACATGTTCTAACTGAAATTCTTTTGCATATACATTGTCCCGAATAAAATGACAATCTATCTCAATATGTTTTGTTCTTTCGTGATACACCACATTTGACGCTATCTGAATAGCTGCTTTGCTATCACAGAATATAGGTATAGTGTTTCCAGTAAATAAATTCATTTACATCAGTAAAGATTTCAACTATTTTCCTTCACATATACCTGATGTTATTGCTCTGTACTCCACCTCAGCTGTTGATCTAGCTACCGCCGACTTTTTTTTACTTTTCCATGAAACTATGTTACCTCCAATCAATGATATATATCATGTGATAGACTTTTTATCTTCTGTTGAACCTGCCCAATCAGCATTTGTATAAATTTCAATATTGGTGTAACCATTAGCTTTGTACGTAATTCCATGTCCCAGAGTTGTTTTCAGATATCTTAATATGTGAAACACAACATCCATGTGATGCTTAGATGAAGATTGCATAAATCTGCTTACTATACTCATTGCATACGCTATATCTGGACGTGTGATGGTCAAATATATTAATTTTCCAACCAGTTGCTGATATTTGGTCACATATACTCTTTCAGCTCCATCCTCCAGTTTTAACTTGTGATTCACATCCATTGGAGTATTTGTAGGTCTACAATTTTTCATTTTTACTTCTTGCAAAAGATCTAGCGTGTATTTTCTTTGATTCAAAAATATATCACATCCTGAATAGGCTACTTGAATGCCTAAAAAATAGTATAATCTTCTAAAATCCTTAATATCAAATAACCGATGAAGTTCCTTCTTTAATCTTTTAATTTCTTAAATGTCATCACCTGTTACAATAATATCATCCACGCTAATTTGTCTCCTTTCTTAAAGAAAAGTGTATGGTCACTTAGACTCTTTTTATACCCCAAGTTTATAATACTTTTGCTGAATTTTTTAAACCAAGCTCTTAGAGATTGTTTTAACCCATAAATAGCCTTTCTTAATCTACATACCTGTTTCATTGGATTTGGATATCCTGGTGCTAATTCCATATAGACTTCTTCTTTGAGTTCTCTCTGTAGAAAAGCGTTTTTCACATCTAGTTGCCACATTATCCAGTTTCTTTGAGCTGCAATACTGATAATAACTCGTATAGATGTGAGTTTAGCTAATGGTACAAATGTCTCCTCATAATCAATCACATATGCTTGACTATATTCTCGTGCAACTAGCCTTGTCTTGTATCTTTCTAATGAACCATCTACCTTATATTTGATTGTATATACCCACTTGCATGAGACTGTTTTCCTGCCTTCTGGTAGATCAGTGAGTTCCCAAGTTTGATTCTTCTCTAATGCTTGAATTTCAGACTTCATAGCTTCAACCCACTGCTTGTCTTTAAATGCTTCAAAATAATTTTTCGGAATTTGATACATCTTAGCCTTTAACACAAATTTTTGATAACCTTCTGATAATCGATTATAAGATATGAACTGAGAAATTGGATATTTACGACATGATCTCTTTTCTTTTCTGAGTGCTATGGGAACATCTGAGTCATCTAGGTTCTCATTATTTGAACCTTCTATACTGTTATTTGAAGCAGATAATGTTTCTCCCCCTTGATTCATCATCTCGGTTTGTTGTTTCATAAAAATATTTCTCTCTCCCTTTCGGTATACTTGTATTCCTTTGTCTTCTTGAATTTGATCCATTCCAGCAAGAGAGTTTCCTTCCTCTGATTCTTCACTTCCACTGGTCCTGGGTAGAACAACTGATTCTTTGAGAGTAGAATTGGAAATATCATTCAGTTTGTTGTAGTACGGAGTAGTTTCAAAGAAAGTTACATCAATAGAAATATATCTTTTATGAGAATTAGGATCATAACAGATATATCCTTTCTTCTCACAAGAATATCCAATGATCAAGTTTATCTCTAAATTGTTGGTGAACATGCACATAGCAAACGCATCCAAATATTCTCGAAATAATATGGAATGGATTATCCTCTGACTTAATATCTTGAATGGTGACTTTCCTGCAAGGGTCACAGTTGGAATTTTGTTGATGATATATACCGCTATAAGAATTGCCTCAGGTCAGAAATATTTTGGAACATTATGCTTAAGAAGTAAAGTTCTAGCAATCTCTAAAATATGTCGATTCTTTCTTTGAGCTACTCCATTCTGTTGTGGTGTATAAACATAAGATGTCTGATGTAAAATACCATGAGATTTAAGATATGATTCCAATTGAGTATTACAATATTCTCCACCATTATCTGATCTGAGTGTTTTAACAATATATCCAAACTGAGTCTTGATAAGATTATGAACCCGAGGAAAAATAGAAGAGATTTCTGACTTAGACTTCATTAAATAAACAAATGTAAGTCTGAAAAAATCATCAATAAATATAAGTATTTAAAATTTCTCACAGAAGGTATCACACGTGACCCCAAACATCTGAATGCATCAACTCAAAAGGAACAACTAATCTTGAATTACTACTAGGAAAAATAGCTCTATGATGTTTTGCTCTTTGGCATACATTGCATTGAATTACAACCACATCACTAGGAATTGAAATGGAAATAAGTTCCCTCAATTTTGAAACAGGCAAATGTCCTAATCTACTATGCCAAATCTTTATTTCTTCTTCAGTAGTACTAGCTGCCAATGCTCTTTGATGTTTTGAAATCTGATCTCCAGATAGTATGTATAGTCCATTGCATAGTTCACCCGACTAAAGATTCTTCCCGTCTTCAAATCCTGAAAAACACAACCATATGGAGAAAATGTAATTGTACAATTCATATCTCTAACCAATGAACTTACTAAAAGTAGATTTACAGGAAACTCTGGAATATATATCACTGAATTAAGTCTGAGATTATCTTTCTGAAATATTCCCTTTCCTGCCACACGAATCAACGAACCATTTGCAACTTTTACATACTGAGGGTTTGAATTTGCTTCATATTGCATGAGGTTAGACTTGTTTCCTACCATATGATCAGTAGCTCCTGAATCTATTATCCAATTAGAAAGAACTAATGAATCTTTAAATGAGTAATTACCACTGATACTGTATGATGTAGGAGGACTTGATTTTGTTTTTGATGAGGAAGTTGAAGGTTGATCTCACAAACGTGTTTCAATTTCTATAATTTGCTTCTTTAATTTTGCCACTTCATTTATTGGATTCATTTCAGCCTTCTTTTCATATATGGTTGCCACATGACTGCCATAATCTTTATAATTTGGTTTCCCGTCATAACCTCTATATTCTGGAGCTTTTCCAATAATTTCTTAACATTTTTCTTTTGTGTGTCTCTTCTTTCCACAATGTGTGCACTGGAGTTTGCTTCTATCATTATAATATTGATTCCTGCCTCTTCCTCTGCCTCTAAATGATTCTCTTCTTCTCTGATAATTACTCTGTCATCTACCAACAAATGCAGATTTTTCAATTTATATATGTTCGTCTTTCTCTAAATTGTTTCTGTCTTCTTCCCTTAATAAAAGTAAGTCTATTGTTCCTAGTGACGGAAGTTCTTCCTTGCTTAGAATGTTTAATTTGATAGATTCGTAATTCGATGAAACTCCCCATAGCAGATCAAACACTTTTTGAATCTCAGTTTCAGTTGTTCAATCTTTTACATAGTGACTGCATTTGCTTTCCATAATATGTCTTTGTTCATTCCATAGTTCACGTAGTTCCCCATAATATTCACTTATGGATCTGGTTCCTTGACGACATTTTCTAATCCTCTCAATAATCTCGTATTCTTTTGCAATATTCTTCTGTCTAGAGTAAGCTTCTTCTATTGCAGTCCAAATCTTAGCAGCTAATTCCATATACATAAAAGTTTTACTGATAGATGGATTCATGGATTGAATTAGCCATGAACTTACAAGAGCATCTTCTTTAACCCACCTTTCATAGTCTGCATTGCTTCCTTCTAGAGGTGCTGAATTTTGTCTGATAATGTAAGCTTTTCCTCTGGATCGTAATACAAGTTCAATAGACCTGACCCATTCCCTATAATTTCTTCCATCTAACCGAATGTTTGTGATTTGGAATGGTCCAATCTTCTTATCCTGTCCATAAGTGGTTGACATAGTTTCCTCTTTCAATTTTTCATCCATCTTGATCAAGACTTGCGGGTATTTGGGTTTGATTTCTTAATACCCTATTTGATGATGATAGTTGTACACATTTCAGTATTTGTTCTGCCAACTTTTGCTCTTTGTATTTGTTCAACCAACTTTTGCTTGATATTTCTAATACTCCCTTTTGTTGTTGCAGGTTGTTATCGATGGTGGATGGTGGTATTGATAATTCAATCAATGTCTCACAACACTTTCCACTGCCACTTGTGGTGATATTGACGATTCAGTCAATATCTTACAACATTCCACACCAACTCGTGATTCAAAATATTGTTGTCTATTGATATTAATGATTCTCTTCTGTGGCCGATTGATAATAACCAGTCAGAATCTGATCCAGAATAAGTGATCGATTGATAATAACAAACAAGAATCAGTGGCCTGTGAATCAACGTCTGTCACTAATCTGAACTTGTGATTAGTGATGATATTGACGATTCTCAAATGTGACTTGTGATTCAATATCTGTCACTAAGTTTTGATAACTTATTAGGGTTTCCTGTCACCCGCTGTCACTGATCTCCTCTTGATATTTACACGTTGTCTGATGAATTTATAGTCTTCTTTTCATTAACTATGTAGAAAACTAATGCATCAAACTTACTTGTGATTATTTGCAGGTACTAAGTATCGCGGCATGCCTTTGTATTCACGTCCTATGCTCTGATACCATATTGCTTCCTTTGTACAGATTTCATTGATGAAAGTTGAAGAAAAGAACTTTATTAATCATCCTTTGAATCTCTGACATACTCGGCCACTGATTCTGGCTGCCGCCAGATTTTTCTTTTCTTATTACTTCAACCCTAATGACTATGTGGCTTTATATTAAACCTAATCTAACTTAAAAATATAATTAACCCTAAGCATAGAATAGGTTCCCAATGGATCCATTGGGTCTCAAACTCAACTACACAAGACATGACACCACATTATTCATTTAGACTTGACATGACTCACGACACAACACATTAAAAGTAACTCTCTCTCTCTCTCACCATCTCTCACTCCCGTCCCTATCCCGCCTCTCCCTCTAAGGTAACTCTCTCTCTCTCTCTTGCCATCTCTCACTCCCCTACAAAACCAACTTTCTAATTTTTCATGAGAAAACTTTGCAACATGTAATATAGGAACTAAAATTTCAGTTTCCCCAGTTCTTCAAGATCCGACCATGCAACATAATATGACCAGATGTGTACCCAATATTAAAATAATTAATATCTACATATAAGATAGGAGCACCATCATTTCTGTTGGAGACACCAAAGATAGAGAATGAATAGACAAAGGAACAATATCAATTAAAGAGACTTAGAAAAGTGTCATATTATGATGATATCAACTATAGCAAAGGATTATGAAGAAATAAATTATGCATGAGGAATAGTTGCGATACTATCACTTTACACATGGAATTAAGATGATATTAGCAAACCACAACAACTAGGATAGAAGTTTCTGAAACCTCTCAGTATGTCAAAAGAACAACATAAAACAAAGAAATTCTGTCTAAAGCATTCAATCATGAATGATCCAAACAATGTCAAACGGGAATTGCTTCTTCACATGCAACTTTTGTTGCACAACTACCCTAACAGTTTAGTGTTTTACAGTTAATACGCATAACAGTTGCACTGTGCTTACTAGATTTTGCAATCTTGTTATACATATATTTGCATGTCTTATATCAAAACCAAGAATGAGAAAGAAATAGTAGGACAACTATATATTTGGGAGATTGGGTGATACCAACAATATATTCACTTCATCCTAGCATTACTTATTAGTGATACCAATGAATGTTACTTATTTAATGTTTTATTTCTTATATAAGGTTGGAAAACTCAAGCTCAGTAATTATTCTTATTTTTTGTAGTGAGTATGGAATCATCAACAAGTGCAGCTGCATGTTCTTCAAGTGGCAGTGACAGTTGTGGCATCGGTACTAGTAATACAATTGGTATTCGGTTTTCTAATCCACCATACAACTATAGACCCCCAGCTTCTAAAGATCAATGATGGAATTGGGGTTTGACAAAATCTAGGACAGATAATATGTCGGTGTTTTGTACATTATGTGGTCATGTTTCTACCAGTGGAATAACAAGATACAAGGATAATTTAATGGGAAGGAGCGGAAATATAGCAGCTTCTAGGAATGCAAATGAAGAAATAAAGAAAATAATTTACGATTATGTGCACAATACATCAAAAAAGAAATCGAGAAAATTTCATTTCTATATGAAGGAGAAGCTTCTAGTATGGAAGCTAACATAGCGGGAGGCGCCCAATGTTTATCATCTTCATCGTTATTTGGCTCACGACCACCGCTTCTGAAGGGACCCATGGATTCATTTGTGTGTTCATCGCCAAACTCACTATGACAAGCTCCATTAGAAAATCGATATAAGAAAGAAGAAAGAGAACGAGTATGCATATCCATTAGCAGGTAGATGTATCAAAATGGAATCCCTTTTAATGTTGTCAGATACCCTAGCTTTCAAGCGATGATTAGTGATATAGGGTAGTTTGGACCTGGAATGAAGCCTCCATTATACCATGAAGTAACGGAAACGTTCTTGGATAAGGAAGTGGGAAGAGTAAGAGAGTTTACAAATGGATTTAGAAAGCATTAGGATATATATGGATGTTCTATTATGTCAGATGGATGGACGGATATAAAACAGAGAATACTAATAAATTGTTTAGTGCATTTTCCTCAAGGTCCAATGTTTCTTAAGTCCATTGATGCATCCCATGAAGTAAAGGATGCAAATAAATTATATATATTGTTAAAAGTAATCTTAGAGGTTGGAGAGAAGAATATTGTGCAGGTGGTTACAGATAATGCAACAAATTATGTTGCAGCTGATAGAATGTTGATGATTGAATTTAATCATTTGTTTTGGACACCATGTGCAACACACTATATAGATTTGATGCTTGAAGATATTGGAGAGAAAAAAACTGAAAGGCATCTTCAGGGCAAATAAGCTAGTGACATTTTTGTATACTCATGGACAGATATTGCATATGATAGAGACATTTTACAGGAAGAAAAACCATACATAAACTAGCTGTGACCCATTTTGCTACTAGATTCTTAACTTTGGACAACTTGTGGCAGTCAAAAGAAGCTCTAAGGTCGATGGTTATTTCTGAACAATGGAAAAAATGCCCTTTATTAAATAGTATTGAAGGAAAGCAATCTAAGACAATAATTTTGCAACTTAGATTTTGGAAGGGCACTAGTTTTTCACTTAGAGCAATGAGTTATTTGGTAGATGTTTTACGTATGGTCGACAGTGATGAAAAACCAGCCATGGGCTACATCTACGAGAAGATGGATCATGTAAAAGAACAAATAAAGGTACATAAATATTTCAATTTTATGTGTTATTTGTTAATCTTTACTTCTTAATCTTATAATAACATTTCACTTCTTGTTTTATAGGTTAATATAAAAAACAAAGAAGCGCAATATGCTTTTATTTGAGAGATCATAGACAAAAGATGGGACAGATAAATGCATAAGCCATTACATGTTGTTGCATTGTATCTGAATCTAGGGTTGTATTATGATTATGATGAGATAGAATCTAATGTTGAGATTAAAAATGGTTTGTTTTAAGTTATAGCTATACTTTTACGAAGTAAGGAAGAACAATAAGAAATCAGTCAGCAACTTATAAGTTATAGAAGTGCAACAAGTGGTTTTGGACTAGAATTAACTATAAGTTCGAGAAAAGCATATGCACCAGGTAATTAATTCAAGCAACTTTGCTTTCTTAATTATTTTATAAATCATTATTAAGATATGATTTAGGGTTTTTAAATATGATTAATTTATTGTTTACCCATGATTTTTAACTTTTTGTAATAGTTGAATGGTAGATGACCTTTGGTTATAAATACCCTGAATTGCAAAATTTTGCTATACGGGTTTTGAGTCTTACTTGTAGTACTACCCCATGTGAACGCAACTGGAGTACCTTTGAAATGGTAAGAAATTAAGAATTATGCTTTTTATTTACACTATAATTAAATGAAATTTTTTTATTAAGTTAATGACTTACCTAAATTATTTCTCTTATCTTAGATTCATACGAAGAAAATGAATAGATTATTGCATCAAAAGCTTAATGATTTAGCTTTTGTATAATATAATGAAAAACTAAGAAGGTACGAAGAGAGTAAATCTAATGGAGCATATTTTGACCCCATCATGTTGGCAACGGTTGAAGATCACGATGAATATCCTACTGATGATGAGTTCGTTGGTGACGATGATTCCTTTACATGGTGAAATATTGATATAGCATCCAAAGCATCAAGAGTAGGTGCTGTTTATAGAAGGTCACGGATACAAAAACGACAAAGAAGGCAAAGCAAAGGGAATGATTAGATGCTTATGGAAGATGAAGAATAATTTAATCTTGAAGAAACAGATAAAGAGGAAGAGAAAATAAAAGAATACGGATCTTTTTCTGAAAATGAATGAACATGACCTAAACAATTAAGTGTGATTGTAAATTTGTAATTGAATTTTGATGGATGTTATGTACTTTTTTGAATTAGCTTATTGGCATTTGTTTGTGTTTTTGTTCCTATGTTTGTGTGGCTAGGTTTCAGTTCTTGTATTTGAGAAGTAATATGTTTATGTTTCTACATTGAGCGCTATGGGAGTAATCTTTCCAATAACAGTTTTCAACTACCATGCTAAAGGTGATGCTTGGAGGGTTGCTATGGATGTTTGCTTTCCTGTAATGTTGCTCATTGACATAGAACGGTGCATTTTATATGCTATCCAGCAAATTCAGGAACATCTGGGAATCTCGTGTCACTCGTGTGCATTTGATATGTTTGTCCAGGTACTATTGCTTTAATCACTCATTATTTGAACTATTGAACATGTTTGGAAATCTTGTGTTATTTATAAAATGATGGCACATTCATTATATTTTGTTCTAGGTGACTCGAGCAGATAACGAGAAGGTTTGCTCTCTTTTCTTCAATTCGTTCTTTGTTCATAGTTATCCTATTACTCAAATTTTTAATGCATATGGCATGTAATTTTGTAGTTTAACATTCGTTGAATTCTTCTACTTGTGCAAGTTGATATTGCAAAAGCCAATTTGATAGTTAAAGACAACAATTTCCACATTTGGAAATGTTGATGTGGTTTATTGTGTGCCCGTTGCTTTATCATATGTTCTTAAGACTGTTAGTAGGTGCTTGATTAGTTGTTGCAGGTGAATCGTTATCTATTCATGGTAATTGTTAACTTTGGTCTTAAAACTTCTAACAATCGAATTATTAACTTGAGCGTTTCTTGATATTTTTTAGAAATTAGAGAACCCATTATATATATAATTTTTTAATCATAAATAAAAGTATACCGCTAAATCCGCTATATCTTCGCTACCGTTATATAAGGTTGACCGCTAACAACCCGCTAACCGCTATCGATAACATAAGGTAACCCTATAAGTTCCCATGGTTGATTTTTTTCTAGAGCTTTAATTTCTTCTCTTATAGTTGTCTTCCATTCTGTTCAGCCTCTTCATATGTCCTTGGAATATAAGCCTTGTGTGCATTCATCACAAACAACTCATATTTTTTTGGATAATTATAATAGGATACCATTTTATGAATAGGATATTTCACTCTCTTTTTTTCTTTCGAAGAGTAATAGGTAAATCATGTAAAATACTAGGAGGAATCAAATGATTTACCGAGTAATTATCGGAACTGATTTAGGAGTCGTATCTTGGTTGATGGTAGCATTAGGATTTGGTAGGACTATTTTTCTTTCTCCTCTTGAATAAGTCTGTCACTTTCTTTTTTTATGAGATTAAGTTGCCTCTTGATCCTTTTCTTTCACTGGCAATATCGTTAAGACAATGGAAATGAAAGAATTTGATAACTTACTCCCATCGGCACCAAAGTACTGTAAATTTTCATGAAACGTAACATTCATGGTGATATACCACTTCCTCTTCTCATGGTCATAACACTTGTATCCCTTCTTAATAGAGGAATATAACAAAAACAACAACTAAGCCTTTTCCCATACTAGACGGGGTCGGCTACATGGATTCTTTGTTTTCACAGATCCCTATCGTGTGCCATGTTAGTAGTTAACTCACAATAAGCTATATCATTCTTTATTGTTTCTGTCCAACACTTTTGTGGTCATCCTCTAGCTCTTTTGATGCTTTCCAAATTTAGTTTTTCAAATCTTCTTAAAGGTTCTTCTTTTGATCTTCTTTCTATATGTCCAAACCATCTTAAACGATATTCTCTCATTTTATCCTCTATTTGTGTCACTCCTAATTTGTTTCTAATAACCTCATTATGTATATAGTCTTTTCTTATATGACCACTCATCCATCTCAACATCTTCATTTCTGTCACAAACATCTTTTGTACATGTTGATGATTAACTGCCCAATACTCAGAACCATAAAACATAACAGGTCTAATTGCTGCTCTATAATATTTACCTTTTTACTTTAATGGTATCTTCTTATCACAAAGAATACCTGATGCTCCTCTACATTTTAACCAACCAACATTAATTCTATACGTAACATCTCCATTAATTCTTCCATCACTCTCAAAAATTGACTCTAGTTATTTAAAACTTTCCTTTTGGGGATACAATGTGTGAAAATTTTAATTTTTATGTCCTTTCAGGTAACAAAATGATCAAACTTACATTCCATATATTTTGTCTTTGTCCTACTAAGTCGGAGGCCTTTGCTTTCTAATGTTTCTCTCCATAGTTCCAATTTTCTATTAACTTTTTCCTTAGACTCCTCTACTAATACAATGTCATCTGCAAATAACATACACCAAGGTACTTCATCTTGAATAAGTATGAACTTAAAGTTGATCCTTAATGTAACCCAATATTAACTTCAAAGAAGTTTGTCATTCCTTCATAAGTCCGCACACATATTTTTGCACCATCATACATGTCTCTTATAAGGTTAATGTTTGTCAATGGGATACCTCTTTTTCCAAAGTTCTCCAAAGAACCT
The DNA here is from genome assembly GCA_036023115.1 of Brasenia schreberi. Taxonomy (NCBI): domain Eukaryota; kingdom Viridiplantae; phylum Streptophyta; class Magnoliopsida; order Nymphaeales; family Cabombaceae; genus Brasenia; species Brasenia schreberi. The sequence continues at coordinate 2,236,341 of JAYKKT010000043.1, forward strand.
ACCTCGGTACCCTATCATAAGCTTTTTCTAGATCAATAAATATCATGTGAAGGTCTTTCTTTTTTGCTCTAAAACGTTCCATTAGACGTCTCAAAAGGTGAATCGCTTCAATAGTAGATCTGCCTGGTATGAATCCAAATTGGTTCTCTATTATACTTGATACTTGTCTTAACCTACGTTTGATAATTTTTTCTTATAATTTTATAGTATGGCTCAGTAACTTGATAGCTCGATAATTTGCACAATTTTGAATGTCTCTCTTGTTCTTATATATGGGTATAAGTGTACTTGCTCTCCATTCTTCCGGGATCTTTTGGTTTTTCCATATTTCATTAAATAGTCTTGTGAGCCAAGTGATTCTTATTTCTCCTAGTATTTTCCAAACTTCTATAGGAATATTATCTTGTCCTACTGATTTACCACCCTACATATGTTTAAGAGCCTCTTTGACTTCATTCTTTTGAATACGTCAGTAGAAATTGTGGTTTATATACTTTTCTGACTTCGCTAACTCTCATAAGCTAATACTAACATCTTTATTTTCATTAGAAAACTTATAAAAATAGTTTTCTATCTATTTCTTATATCATCATTTGCCAATAGAATTTTTTCATCCTCATCTTTGATGCATCTAACATAATTAAGATCTTTAGTTTTCTTATCTCTAGCCCTAGTTATCCTAAAAATATCTCTTTCACCCTCTTTTGAGTTGAGTTTTTTATATAAATCCTCCCAAATTTTAGCTTTTGCTTCACTCACGGCCTTTTTCGCTTCCTTCTTTGCTTTCTTATAAGCCTCTAAAGTTTCACTAGTTTTTTTAGCATAATGTAATTTGTAACATGCTCTCTTTGCCTTGATTTTATTTTGCACTACTTCACTCCACCACCAAGCTTCTTTTTGTGCCGGTACACCTCCCTTAGATACACCTAACACATCTTTCGCCACTTTCCTAATATGTATAGCCATATTGTTCCACATATCTCAGGGTGTACTAACATAATTCCAAACATCTCTTTCTCGCTTTTTAAGTTTCACCATTTAGTCCGAATAGCTCGATGCACTCTTTTCTTCTTTGTCCATTTTTTTATTTGTAAATTCATAACTAAAAGTCGATGTTGGGTGGTTAAGCTTTCTCCTGGAATTACCTTGCAATCTTTACAACACGCTCTATCTTTTTTTTTACAAATAAAGTAATCAATTTGTGTTTGTAATAAGCCACTCTTATAAGTAATTAAATGTTCATCTCGTTTTTTAAAGATTGTATTGACTATAAAGAGATCAAATGCCATAGCAAAATTTAAAATCTCCCTACCTTCCTCATTTATATCCCCAAAACCAAAGTTTTCATGAATCCCTTGATATCCTAATGCATCTTTACTGACATGCCTATTTAAGTCTCCTCCTAAACAAATCATCTCCCTTTGTGGAATATTTTGAATCACCTTATCTAACTCTTCCCAAAAAGTTGTCTTTATACTATCTTCTAGTCTTACTTGGGGTACGTTAGCACAAACTATATTCAAAACCTTTGCTCCTAACACTAATTTCAACATCATGATTCGGTCACCATATTGTTGTAGGTCTACTACACTATCCTTTAAATCTTTATTCATGATAATACCAACTCCGTTTCGAGCATTTTTTTTACTGAGTACCATAATTTAAAACATGTATCCTCTATCTCCTTTGCTTTTTCTCCAAGCCATTTTGTCTCTTGTAAATATAGAATATGAATCTTTCTCCGAATCATAGTATCTACCACATCCATTAGCTTACCAGATAATATTCCGATATTCCAAGAACCAATACGAATCTTATTATCTAGGACCAACTTCCTTACCCCCCGCATCCGTCCATAATCAAAATATGAAGACCCTCTCTGAAAATTATTCACTACATTCAGGCGGCAATGTAGAAGGACTAACTTCTTTACACACACCCGTCCATGATGTGGGAACCCTCACTGCAATTGATTCACTACATTCGTGTGAAAATATAGTGATCATTGCTTACTTATTACTACATTCGAGCTCTACAACACGTCGCTAGGTAGGAGACGCCCCAAAGCAATGCTAATAATTTTTGTAATCCACGATATAAAAATCCGACGAAGTTTTACTCTGGCTATCGGAAGCCTAATACAACCCTCCTCCTTTATCCGGGCTTGGGACCGGCAATGCAAGCCTAACCAACACTCTTTTTCCAAGTAGAGGAATATCTCAAGAAAATACACTTAAATCAAGCTTATTTGTAGCATTACCAAAAATATTTACAAAACAGGTACATCCAACACCCTTAATGGTACATGAAATTGTTTTTGAGTAGGAAAGAGTGAAAGGGAAAATCACCATTAAGAACATTAGTGGGCATGTTGTTTATAAAAAAAACAATAATTAAGACAACTTTACACCAATAATTTTTAGGGACATTATTCTCAATCAACAAGGTTCTTGCAACTTCTAAAATATGTATGTTTTTTCTCTAAGAAATCCTATTTTGTTGTGGAGAATATGGAAATGATGTTTGTTGTAATATCCCTTGACTCAAAAAATAATAATGCAGAGATTGAGACATAAATTTACCTCCATTATCACTATGAATGATTTTGATGAGTAGCTGAAATTGAGTATGGATGAATTGTTAATACATAGGAAGGATATTTTTTTCCTTCATCTTTGGTTTTAATGAAGTAGAAATTGAGTATGGATGAATTGACAATACATAGGAAGGATATTTTTTTCCTTCATCTTTGGTTTTAATGAAGTAGACTACAGTAAATTGAGTGCAATCGTTTATAAAGAAAACAAAATATATGTAACCCTGTAATGAAGTAGTAGAACATGAACACCAAACATTAGAATGAATAATTTCAAATGGTTTAGAAGTTCTAGTTTTATTCAACGAAAAAGACACATGATAATGTTTGGCCTTTTGGCAAGTTTCATATTATAAAATCAAATCACTACAACTAGAAAGTGTTGGTAATATCATTTTAATTTTAGAAAATGGAAGATGACCTAGTCTTCGATGCCATAAGAAAATCTTAATCAATTTTTCCCATAGTATAGATAGATTGCATTGTTGTTTTGTTGGTCTCCTCAAAGATATAGAGTCTCTTCCTCATGCTACCCTGACTAAAGATCTTCTCCATCCTCAATTCATGAAAAATACAGTAAATAGAGTTGAATGTTACAAGACAATTCAAGTCTTTAGCCAATGCATGGACTGATACCAGATTAACTTAAATGTTGAAAACATGTAAAACATTTTAAGAATCCCAAAATTTATAGATATACTCCATTTTCCCGCTATGGGAATGTTGGATCAATCAACCAATTTGATGTCAATCTCCTTTTAAATTGATTTATCATCATTAAAAAATTCTCTCATACCAACCATGTGATCAGTTGCCCCCGAATCAATTATCTATGTCGTGGAATTAGATGAGAGAGTATTACCCAATGCCATGAAAGAGAAGAGATAGGTCATGATAGCTTAAGAATCGACAGTAGAAGAAGTTGATGCAGTTTGTGATTCATTTATTCTAGTTTTTAAGGTCTTTAATTTCCATCTTCATCTCATATAATGAATTCGACCCCGTTTCCATATTTTGTTTCTCACTTTGATCACTGAAATAGGCCTTATTTCGTCTGTTTTAAAAATAGTTCGGCCTGCCCACTAATTCCCAACAAATCTCTTTTGTGAGGCTGGTTTTTCCACAATGAGAACAAGTCAGCTTATCTTTTTCATCTAATTTGCCTATGCCTGTGCCACCATATTCGTCTCTACCATAAGTATTTGATGAATTTGCTACATTCTTGTCCATAAATATAGCAATTTCTTGGTTGATTTTTTCTTCTTTCTCTAAGTATTTTCTGTCTTCTTCTCGTAGGAGTAGAGAGTATATTGTACTTACACATGAAAGTTCCTCTCTGCTGAGGATATTATTTTTAACTGTCTTATAGGTTGATCTACTGTGAAGCGATTCACCTTTTGAGACGTCTTATGAAATATTTTAGAGTAAAAAAGAAAGACCTTCACATGATATTTATTGATCTAGAAAAGCTTATGATAGAGAACCGAGGGAGGTTCTTTACACAACCTTAGAAAAAAGAGGTATCCCATTGGCATACATTAATCTTATAAGAGACATATGTGAGGACTCGAAGGAATACCATACTTCTTTGAAGTTAATATTGGGTTACATCAAGGATCAACTTTAAGTCCATACTTATTTATAATGGTGATTGATGAGTAAACAAAACAAATTCAAGATGACGTACCTTGGTCTATGTTATTTGCAGATGACATTGTGTTAGTGAAGGAGTCAGGAAAAAGATAATAGGAAATTGGAACTATAGAGAGAAACATTAGAAAGTAAAAGCTTCCGACTTAGTAGAACAAAGCAGAATATATGGAATGTAAGTTTGATCATTTTGTTACCTGAGAGGACATAGAAATTAAAATTGGCACACATTGCATCCCCAAAATGAAAGTTTGATGGAAGAATTGATGGAGATGTTATGCATAGAATTAATGTTGATTGGTTAAAATGGAGAGGAGCATATGTATTCTTTTTTATAAGAAGATACCATTAAAGTTAAAAGGTAAATATTATAGAGTAACAATTAGACCTCCCATGTTTTATGGTTATGAGTAGCCGACCTCGTCTAGTATGGGAAAAGGCTTAGTTGTAGTTAGTTGTATGTTTTATGGTTATGAGTGTTGGGCAGTTAATCATCAACATGTACAAAAGATGTCTGTGACATAAATGAAGATGTTGGACTGCCGCACCCTCTCTCTTATTTCTCTCTTGCTTGACATTACACGATTATACTTAGGGCCTTATTATAGAGGTTTCTAACTTAAAAGATGGAAATGCCCCTAATTAGTAAAACTAATGATACTTAGATTCCAATAGATCAAATTATGTTCCAATGAGATCCGTAAGACCCAATTACAAAAGATAAATGCATAAACACAAATTATAGAAATATGTAATCTTCAATAAAGTCCATGTTTATTTACCTTGGTTATTGATGAGTTAATAAAAAATATTCAAGATGAAGTAACTTGGTGTATGTTATCTGTTGATAATATTGTGTTCGTGGATGAGTCTAAGGAAAAAGTTAATAAAAAATTAGAATTGTGGAGAGAAATATTAGAATGTAAAGGTTTATACTTAATAGAATAAAAAGACATAATATGTCGAATGCACGCTTGGTCATTTGGTTACTTCACATGATACAAAAATTAAGATTGGTATACATTGCATCCCTCGTAAGGAAAATATTTAGTACCTAGGGTCAGCTTTTAAGAGTAATAGAAAAAATTATGGAGATGATATGCATAGAATTCAACGTTGTCTAACGCGTATCGTATCGCTTATCGTATCGTGTATTGCTGGGCTCCACAATATGCGCATATTGTATCGTATCATATTTTAATATTAAAATAATGCAAAATTTAATTAAAAACAATAAAATTTAGTAAAAAACTAGAAAAAAAATTTAAAAAAATTTTGGAAAAATCTGGTAATTGCTCTAAATTCATATAACGTACAGATTGAGCATTCAACATTTAACAATTGCATCCAAATTTACATATTTTGAATCCAAAAAATGAAATACAAACACAGTTACATTTTAAAAATTGTAATCAGGATCATCAACTAAATATATTCTATCTTCTCCTTGTTACAGATCCTTATCATCATCAGCGACACCTTCTTCTTGAAAATCAAATTCTTCATCTCCTTGATGTTGTTGTTGCACTCCTTCCAAATTAATCCAGGCAATGTCTTCTTCAGTTAGGAGGGCATTTTTTTCAGTGTCTTCCATAACCCAATCTTCTAATATATCAAAATTATCCAAACTTATTGGATCGAACTGACTTTCTTCTCTATTTACTTTTTTTAATTGCCTACGACAAACAAAGATAAACAAGTTAAACAATATTGAATTTAAAATTTGAAAGTAATACAACATTACCTTTCACGAAGGTACATGTTACAACAAATATAAACTAAATTATTTAGTCTTTTGTGTTCCAACATATTGCGCTTCTTTGTATGGATGTGTTAAAAAACACTCAAATTTTTTTCACAACTTGTTGCACTATAGGTTTGGCTTAAGGCTCTCACTGCAAAATCTCTAAGGTTTGGACAAACACTTCCAAACATGTTCCACCAAACATCTATAAAAAAGACAAACATTAGAGACATTATCATAATCCACAGTAATATAAGATGCAACTTAAATATGAAAATAAACAATTTACCTAGATGCATAGTAATACGATTGTGAATTGCAGCAGGCAAACCCATCAAGTGAAGAACATTATCATATATCTCCATCTCTTGATGTATCGCATCTTTTTGCTTTTATCAGGGACTAATCTGTCGATACAATCAATGATTCTTCGATTAACCTCACCGTCCCTTTTGAAGGTTGCTGAGTACCTCAATGATGGGTTTAGATAGTAGGTTGTTGCATGAATAGGCTCATGCAATTGTTTATTTCATCTACTATCAATTATTTTCCACACGAGCACATAATCTCTCTTTTTTCCATTAAAGTTATTTCTGATCGCTTCTTTTCCTCTATCCATGGCATCATAAAGGTAGTCCATAGATGGTTTCTCCTCACTGTCAGCCAATCTCAAAACTTTCACTAAATGACAGGTAATTTAATTAACACATGCATTCCAAAATGAACTTCTAAAAACTGTTTCTGCAATCTCATTCAACTTTTTATTTCTTCTGTTTTGAGGCAACTCTGCAAATTGTTGTCACTCATCTCAGGAGAACATTCTTTTTAAAGCTTCCTTCTGTCTCACAATACTCTGTACAGATAAGAAGTTTGTTGCGAACCAAGTTCCAGCTGTGTGAAGAAGCTCTGCACCTTCTGTGTATCTCCTCATCATACACAAAACAAATGCATGGTTGTAAATGAATTTTGTAATATCTTGGCAACACTCAGTTGCTGCCTTTATCTCATCCATCTCACCAATATCCTCAAGGATGAGATCTAAACAATGGGTTGCGCATGGTGTCCAATAGAAAGTCGCATAAGTATCAGCTAACTCCTTCCCAATTGCTTTGTAGTTAGCTGCATTATCTGTAATCAATTGGATTACATTCTCTAGCCCAACCTCCTGTATAACTTTATCAAATTCTTATCGTAGGATCTTTGTAGTATACCTCTCCTCTAACATATCTAGAGATCTCAAAAACATGAGTCATTTAAGACAGTATACAAAAAAGTTTAGCAATGTCCTTCATCGTCTATCTATCCATCCATCTGTTATGATAGTGCATCCCGTTTCCTTCCACGATTGTCTCAAAGTCGAACAGTATTGCTACACTTCAATGACGGTCTGATCTAATATCTTCCCTCTCAACTTCTCATAAGAAGGCATCTTGTATCCTGGACCAATGTTAGCAATTGCATCTGCCATTGATTGAAAATAAAAACTGTTTGCTGCATTAAATGGAATGCATGCATCATAAAACCATCTCCTCACTGCAAGGTCTGCCTGATCATGCAGTTGTTCTGAAGCCATAGCAGCACGAATTTCAGGTTGCGCACCAGGTATAGTGGAAGGAGGAAAGAATGAATGTATGCTAGAAGAAGCTCTTCCTCTACTCCTTGTTGAACTTCCTCTTCTACCACCGCCAAAGTCTTCAGCAACCATCTTTTCCCTACTAGGTACTCGTGAACTGCTACTATCAACCTCTATTCTACCATTTGAAGGCAAACTATCAGTGAATCCAAATGAACTACTGCTACTATCAACCCCTTCCTGCCATCTCAATGGAGTACTTTAATTCAAACAAAAACCTAAAAATAAAAGCACTTCGTAAATCTCCAATCTTCAAATAACACTCAAATGGAGTGTCTCCCACTTCATGAATGCAATAAAAATCATATACACACACTTAATAACTTCATATTTTGTCATTCAAAAAAAAAATGAAATAACACAAAAAACAACTATAAAGTAAAAAAATGGAAAAAAATATTAAAAATATATCTAAATTCAAGTTAGGAGGCTTGCACGGACACCGTAAAGCACGATTTTGGAGCTTTAAATACCAAAGAGGCGAAATCCGGCTCTTAGGAGCTTAAAACACTCAAAAGGGGAGAGGAAACCCACAAAAAATCGCAGGTTTTTGTTCGGCCGGGAACCTTTTATAAGGGTCCCCGGGCGTATCGCCCGGCGATACGGTGTGATACACTATGTTTTACGATACAGGACCCTGTATCGTATCGTGGATACATATCGCACCGTATCGTACGATACGATGCGATACGGATAACACTGATAGAATTAATATAGATTGGTTAAAATGAAGAGGTGCGTCAGGTATTCAATGTGATAAGAAGATACCATTAAAATTGAAAGGTAAATATTATAGAGTAGCAATTAGATCCACCGATGTTGGGTAGTTAACCATCACAATATACAAAAGATATTTGTGGCAAAAATGAGGATGCTAGGATGGATCTATGGTTATATAAGGAAAGACCGTATACGTAATGAGGTTATTAAAAACAAATTAAGAGTGACACTAATAGATGATAAAATCAAGAGAATTCGTTTAAGATGGTTTGGACACGTGGAAAGGCGATCAAAGAAAACTTCGATAAGAAAGTGTGAGAAACTATATGGTTAAAATGTTAAAAGATGAAGAGGAAAACTAAAAGTGTTAAAAGGAAATAATAAAGCAAGATCTAACTTTGTTGACTTAACTATTAGCATGACACAATATCGAGCCCTCATACCGAATACAATTTTTAAAAAGTGACATGAATATTTGATTATTTATAAGAGTGACTTGTTAAAAATACAAATTGATTAATTTGCTCGTAGGAGAAAAGATATATCATGTTGTAAGGACGGCAAAGCAATTCTAGGAGAATAGCTTAACTACCCAACATCGACTTTTAATAATAGATTTACATATAAGAAAGTGAACAAAGGATACTAGAACTACTCGTCTTTATTCTCGATGCTTTTCGTCTTTTGGCTTATTCATTGTTTCTCTGAGCCATATTTCATATCGAGAGGCAGTTCTTAACCCCCGCTGTGACGAGTTATGGATGAGGAACTTTACGCTTTGCATAAAGGCAATTAGCAGGTTCCGGCCTCCTAGTAAGAGTGTGATTGGTTGTCGCTGGGTATATAAAATCAAAACAAAGTGGAGTAGATTGTTGAGCGATACAAAGCTAGGTTGGTTGCATAAGGCTTTTCTCAACTGATATGGTATAGATTATAGGACATTTGCTCCTGTTGCAAAAATGACTACTATTCGTACTCTTGCTTATTGCGGTAGCTTCGGTTCGTCGATGGCATATATCTCGACTTAGATGTTAAAAATGCCTTCTTGAATGGAGATCTTCGAGAAGAGAAGTTCCCCATATGGCACCTCCTCTCTGGTGTTTCCACATGATTTTAAGGTATGTTTGCAAGCTCAAGGAAAGCGTTATATGGTCTCGAACAAGCACCTGGTGCTTGGTTTAAGAAATTTTCTGTTGTGATTTTTCTCTTGGATTTGCTTCTAGTAGTCATGATTAACTGCTCTTTTTCGTTAAGTGCAGCGAAATCTGGTCGTATCATTTTGTCTTTATATGTTGATGAGCATGATTATGCTTGCGTGGTGATATTAATGGTATTTCGGTTTGAAGATAGAGTTAGCTAGGCGAGTTTGAAATGAGAGGATTTGGGTTCTTTATGATATTTCTTGGGTATTGAGGTGGCTCGGCTACTCGCAGAGGTTATCTCTACTCTCAGTCGAAATATGTTGTAGATATTCTTGATGAGCGAGTTACGAACTTGCGATAATAAGGCGTAGATACTCACCATTGAGGTTAATGCAAAGTATTCTTCTTCGATGGTTTTACATTGTTAGATCCTACTTTATATCGTACTATTGTTGGGAGCTTAGTTATGCCTTACATATTTACTAGATCGAGGATATTGCATATCTGTTGTTCATATTGTTAGTCGGTTTGTTGCTTTCTCCTGTTACGGTTCATTGGGCAGCTGTTCTTCGTATTTTGCGGTATCTTCGAGAGACACAGGTCTTTCAAAGTCTTTTATTTCCATCACCTCTTCCTTGGAGCTGCGTGCATTACTGATGCTGATCATGGCCGGTGATCCCACCGATCGTAAGTCTATTCTTGGTTTTACGTATCTTTTGGGTGATTCTCTTATTTCTTGGAAGAGCAAAAGCAATCTATTGTTTCTCAATCTTCAAGCGAAGCAGAATATCGTGCTATGACATCTACTACCGAAAGAGATTGTTTGGTTACGTTGGTTACTTGCGAGATATGGGAGTTTCTCTTTCTCATCCCACTCCTATGTATTGTGACAGCCGGAGGTTCTATTGATTGCTCTGACTACGGTTTTCATGAGCGAACGAAGCATATTGAGATTGATTGTCATTTTGTTCGTAAAGAATGCTTACATAAAAAGATAACTTTGTCTTATGTTATATCAGAGATGCAACTAGTTGATTTGTTTACCAAATCTCTCTCTGCTACTCGCTTTCATTTCTTATTGGACAAACTTTCAGTATACACTATAAGTTCGAGGGGGCTGTTAAATGTAATAGTCGTTGGAGGCATTGAGGTTCCGTGCCTCTTGTTAAATGTAATAGCCATTAGAGGCACTAGCCTGGCCAGCACCTATAACTGGTCTGTTTTGCAACCTTTTATTGTTCCTTTCTCCCTTGTATAACCTCTATATATATCCTCTCTCTTTAATAAAGATATGTTGTCTAACACAACTTTTGTTTGTAGTTTGTTTCTCTTGACTCTTGCATTCTTGACTTTAGACATCCATTATTTTATGATTTGATATCTTGACGTTTTGACGAATTGTAACTTGAACGATGCTTTGACGAATTATATTTATAAATGACACATTCCATACCAACGAATTTCTCTTGCCTCTTCTATGATTTGATTTGTCATGCATATGTAGTAAAAAAAAACTGATTTTATGCGTTCTATATTTTCTTGTATGTACATTACGTTGTTTTTCCAATTTTCCAATGGAGACTATCATCACGTACTACTTATCTTCTTCAATTTTTTTGTGAATTTTCAGCTCTCTTGAGCATTTCACAAAACGCTGAGATATGCAAGTAAGCATTGGTCTTGGTCATTTCATCAAACACTTATTTAAAAGTTGTTTTTGTGGGAACACTTGATGTGCATCGTGTGTCTCCCACTAAATGTAATTTTCACAGCCTCGGTGACAAATACCCTAACAAGTTCACAACTCACTGTCAGGGCATCTGCACTTACACTTGTTGCTCTGCCTCTCTTCCTTAACGTCATGCATGCTGCCTCATTCCAAATCTCACTTTGAACTATAAACCGTCGGACAATTACAAAATCTCGCTTGCCAAAACATCAGCGTTCTATCATCTTGGAGGAGGCCAACAAGAGAAAGCACCTTGTTGTGCATGAGGATCGCGCATCCCGGTTCAAGCTGGTCCTTGTCGACGAAGGAAAGAATTCTGACGTAATACTCGGGTCCCAGAGACGAGGAGACGATGGCATGGTTCTCGTCGATCAATTACTCTAGGTTCCCGATGCTCATTGGAGATCCGCGAAGATCGAAAACCTTCGATCGATCCTCCTCGTTCTTGTCCTCCTGGGGCTTGAGAACCTCTTGGCTCATAACGAATTCCTCCTCCGAAGATAGTCCTTGATCCATTCCACTTTCAGGAGTCGAAGCTTGCACTTCGTGAGAGGCGTCACCGTCTGTAGCCGGTCGACGGCCTCGGGCCCCTTCTGCTTTCGCTGCTTCCGGGTAACGTGCGTCGGAGGGGCCGCTGGATCGAATTTCTTCTCCTTCTTATCGTCGTGCTTTCGGTCTCCGGGGAGACCTTGCCCCTTCATGCTGCCGAGAGAACCCTGACCCATCTCTCTCTCTCTCTGATTACTCTCACAGAGGGTTTCGCTTTTACGTCGTCTTCCTCTTTCGCCTCCTGCAATCGACTCAACGCGATGGGCGTAAGTCACTCCATGTACTGCCCTCTTGTGTTTGTCGCTTCTCCATCCATCATCAAACGACTCGATACGTGTTTGGAAAATATGGATAGCGCATAGAATAAACGAACGATCGAACGAGGGGACAGGCCCTATAACGAACGCCGTCCCCTCTGCCTATCTTTCTTAATCTTAGTCTTACGCTAATAATAAGTCTACCTCTTATATAATGGGTTCTTAAACACGAAATAATAAAAATACTCTTAATACTACGAGCAATTACAATAATACTTAAAACATAAAAATTACTAAAATTGATACTAAAATATCATATATTTATATTCTTCTTTATTTTTATTTCATACTAAATTTATTAATGACATTGTTCTTAGATCATGTCTTATAAAGTTATTGATACACTTGAGATAATGAACCAAAAAATGCGACTTGTTAATGGAGAGCCATTAAGTGATCGTACTCCTTATAAAGAGACGGTTGGGACACTCACTTATCTCACCATAACACATCCAAATATTACAAATACTTTAAGTGAGTTTGAACATTCTCCTAACTATATGCATATGAGTGTTGTCATGAGGATTATTCCATATATACGACAAACCTCAATCAAGAGAGTATTTCTATCATCCTCCTTATTTCAATTAATTGCATATACTAATATTGATTGGGAAGGTGATGTAAATCATAGGCACTCTACTATTTTTCTTTGCAACTCTTTTATATCATGAAAATACAAGAAATAAGAGAAGGTGTTTCTTTTCTCCATAGAAACTGAGTATCAAGTAATGAACAACACAACCACTTAATTAACTTTGCTAAGACGACTGCTTAAGAATTTAGGAGTAACATTGGAAACCCCTCTAATCACATACTATGACAACAAAAGTACTATGCATATAACCAATAACCATACATTTCATCAGCCAACCAAATATATCGAAATGGATTACATTATATTCATGAAGAGTATCTTCGAGGCAATTTAGCAATTACAGTTTGTCCAAACATAATATCAACTTGTAGATATTTTCACCAAGTCACTATCTGCCCCACGATTTCAGTTTTTGGTTAGTAAACTTTTGATTATGGTACCATCAGTTTGGGGGGTGTTAAATTTACCTTTTCTTTATGTATTTTTTATCCTTTTTCATATAATATATATATATAAAGATAGGACCTGAAGGCACCGGTCATTCGGGTCCTAGACAAGCCAGGAAATCACTGGCACCATGCCACTAAGGCTAGTGCCAGCTCCAATGGCTACTAGCTGTTGGGAATTAGCTCCCTTGCTAGCTCTTCTTTCACACTCCTCTCTCTTATCTCCTACCTCTATAAATACACTCTTAATGTACATGTTAAATTATGCCTTTTGTGGTTAAACAATATAAAATTATCAATTTTCCTTTTTATTGTGCCTTTGTTGCATATGTTTTATAGCCTTTGTGATTAACTTTTTGAGGTGATATTCATCAATCTTTTGCTGCTACATTCAAGCATTGACTTCATTATAGCTTGGTATGAAGAGGTTGTGTAAAATAAAATTAAGGTAAAAAAGATACTTTATAAATTATATCATATCAACAAATTTGATGAAACTTGAGAGGCTTATAAGAAGACAAAGAAAGAAGCAAAAAAGGCCACAAATGAATTAAAAGTCAAATTTTGAGAGGATTTATATAAAAAAGATTAACTCAAAAAAGGTGAAAGAGATGATTTTAGGATAGTTAAGGCTACAGAGAAAGACTAAGGATAATATCTAAGGACATTACTTTCATCACATGCATCAAAGATAAAGATGAGAAGATTCTAGTAGCAAGCGATGATATAAAAATAGATGAAAAGGTTACTTTTAAAAGCTTCTTAACAAAAAGATAGGTACTACTATTAGCTACGGAGAGCTAACCAACTCACAAGGATATATAAACCATAATGTTTACTAACGTATTCAAAGGAATGAAGTCAAAGAGGCTCTTCAACCCATAAAAGTTGATAAATCTATAGGACTAGATGATATTCTTATAAAAGTACGGAAAAACTCAAGAGAGATGGGTACTACTTATTATAAGATTATTAAATATGCCCCATATACAATTATAAGATTATTAAATATGGAGAAACCAACAAATGTTTGAGAAATAAAGTAGTACAATTATACCCATATAAAAGAACAAGGGTGACACTCAGAATTTTGCAAATTATCAAGTTAACATAAAACTAATTTTAGAAGATATCTTTTTCTATTATCATATCTTCCTAGAATATACATAGAACTTTTTTTCTCTTAGATTATTTAGGACTTGTTCATGTATATTTGTTTGGCATATAGTAAATTTAGGGAATTGAGGGGGTTGACTAGCTGTTGGTATAAAGTCCACCTGCAAGTCAAATTATTTGTTGGAGCACCTCCAGTGGATTAGGCTGTTGGGCGTGTCACCTCCATTCTCCCTCAAGAGCCTATGTATTTGGGCCTCATTCACTTTGCAAATTTTAGTCCTAGTGTCCAACCACTTGATATCCTGATTTTTATTCGAAATTTCTTGAAATATGTGCCATTGAGATCTTGGTGAAATTTCATCTTCTTGTTTTTCTTGGCGATATATGTTTGTATTGCTGGTGCTTGTTTCACACACACCTCCAACATGACAGCTAAATTTAACTATTGTGAGGCTAAACAAAGGCTTGAGCAACATCAACCAAGTAGAACAAAACCAATATCAGAAACAATCAGTTTTTGCAAGGTTAACTGCCAGAAGCACAATTGAGAGCCATAGCTCAAGGCATCTGCGGGATTCTGGCATAAATTCTTATCGTGGGACATAGGAGATAGGACAAGGGATAAACTTGCCCAGTAACTCTATTATGCTAACAAAGCAGCTATACAAATTGCGTCCAATAAGATATACTGATATAGATTGTGTTTTCATGAGAAAATGTTACAAACTGAGAACTTGAGATACTTAAACTTCCATTCCCTGAACAATTTTCAGGTATTCTTACCATGGTTGTAACAACAATTATGTAGTATACTTTCTAATAATTTTGACTATTAACAAACTTGTTCATCAATTTGTGGTCATGTATAATTGGGACTCTTGTTCTTAGTTACTTGTAGATTTGATTCGGAAGTGTTTTTGTGCTTCTTGATTTCTATTTTGTTATATAAGAATTACAACTGATGTTACCAATAGATAAGGAAGATATTGGTCTACATGTCTGCACTTGTGCTGCGGATTCTCCATGGGGAGTTTGTGTACAATTAAGCCAAGGCATGATTTTACTTACTTCTTGATACAAGATCCGGCCATGCATAATGTAATCCTGAAAGATTTACAATTTCTTGAGTTGGCTTTACCAATGGCTTGATCTGTTCATTTTCACCAAAAATCAATCACCTTTATAAAAGATCCGTGGACTTAAAAAAAAATAACAAAGATACTTCTACCAGAAGAAATGGCTTACCTGGAGGAAATATGTGAATGAGAACTTGCAACCAAAAATCACCAACCAAAAACTCATATATCTGCAAGGTTTGAAACCACCACCAGTATAATAGCATAAAAGACATAATGACTTTACTATCCCTATTTGACACACATAAAGCCTGTGTTGGATATATTGAGTGGATAGCATGCTTAAGGTAGGAGACTCAAAACCACATGCAACTGTTTGGTATCACTTAATGTCCTATCAACGCATGCTGTTTCATGTTGGACGCTAAAACATGTGTTTGCTTGCTCTCCCTTGACATGCCACTTTGGTGGCATTTCATATGGGATGAAACTGAAACATAACTTCAACACACTAGCACCACTCTGTAGTGCATGACTATCAAATAATGCTACCATATGCAATAAGTGGCATCCGGTCCCAATAAAGCACAGACAAGGATTAAGCAGCAGAAGAAGCACACCCCATTAAGGAATAAGTAAAACATATAATAACTATTAAATAATAAGCATGCTATATATACAATTAGTATGTTGTATAAATGACAAAAAAAATGATCTCAAACATTAAATATTTCATACAGGGGTTAGATAAGCTGGGAAATAGCCTGCGAGGAGAGATAAAGTGGGCCTGAACATTGACAGGTGCTTGCATTGTGCTAGCTGCATAAGCAGGCGCTTGCTCTAAATACATGTTACTTAAATAGATTCTTTTTTTAAAGAACTTTTCTTAACTACCTATACAAACCATCTACTTTTTTCAATAAAAAAATATTCGAATAAAAATGCTCTCATAGTCCTGTTTAGAGTATGAAGAAGGTCAAAGAGTGTAAAGACTCAAAGAGATGATCGTGATTGTCTATGAGTCATACACAGATTTGATATCCAGATTTGTTATTTTTAGTTTTTTGTTGTTATGTATCTTAAGTGTTGTTTTTAAAGGTAGCTTTAAATAAGCCTCATTAATGGCATATATGTAAATAAGTACATTGTAATGCTGGTACTTAAAGGGTGAAAACTCTACCAGCCATCTATCTTAGTTTTCTTGGAATATAAGAAAGAGAGAGAGAGAGAGAGAGCCGATCTCTCCCAACCATCTTCTACCCATTTTGTATTTCCTACTGTATTGTTGTTTTTTAAACATGGTATCATAGCATAGGGGCTGTTTCAGCGAGCAAATATCAAGATCTTGATCAGATTATGAAGCAACAAGGGAAGAAGACTTGAAGGCATATTTGAAGTGCAGATTTTTCAATTTCTGGTAAGTATTAAACCCTGATTTTGATTAAGAGAATGAAAGGAAAGATGAAGGAAGAATCTTAAGTTGCTCCGTTTGGCAACGAGCAAAAGATTGAACCCTTTCAAATTAAGAACATTCGATTAGAAGGTAAAAACTATAGAGAATTGGCAAGATCAATCGAATTGGCACTGAAAACAAGAGGAAAACTATCGATAATCAAAGCAAACCGGATCAAACCGAGTGAAGAAAGTTCAGAATTTGAGAGATGGACGAAGGATGATGCTCTAGTCATTTCATAGTTGATTCAATCAATGAATCCCTCCATTAGCAAAACCTTAATGTACATGGATTCGGCTGTAGAAGAAGCATACTCCAGACAAAAGAATATACAACAACAACAACTAAGCCTTTTCCCATACTAGACGGGGTCGGCTACATGGATTCTTTGTTTTCAGAGAGTCATATCATGTGCCATGTTAGCCGTTAGTTAACTCACAATAAGCTAGATCATTCCTTATTGTTTCTTTCCAACACTTCTATGGTCATCCTTTACCTCTTTTAATACTTTCAAAATTTAGTTTTCAAACCTTCTATCTGTGAGACAAAAGAATATAGCTAAAGAATATGAGATCCTTAAAAAGATAAAGAAATGTCGCCAAGGAGACAAATCTATCAACGAGTATTAAGGAGAACTGTGTGGACTTTGGAATGAACAAAAGTATATTGTGGAAAATATGTGGAGCCGCTATATAAAAGAGAGAACAACAAATGGTGAAATTCGAACTGTGATTGATCTTCTCTAAGGGATATCTCTTGAATATGAATCAATCAAGCTAAATATTCTCAGTAAAGAAAAACTTTCATCGGTAGGAACAATATACTCTCTCTTGATGAGATAGGAAGATCGAAGAAATTTAAAGAAAGGAGAATAGATACATACCAAAAAAATCTATATTTGCAAGTAGAGGGTATATCAATTATTAGAGAGAAAGAAATTCAGTTAAATGTAGAAGAAGAGGACGAACTCAGAATTATGATGATAAGAACAAACAATAATGCACTCATTGCGGGAAAAGGCGACACACCCACGAACATTGCTGGTAGATTATATGCAGGCCAGTTGAGTACAAAGATTATGGTAGTCATATGACAGTTATGATCAAAAAGAAGATTAAATTAAGTTCTATAAATGAAATGACAGAATTGAAGAAGAAACTTATAGAAATAGAAGACTGCATGAACAACCCTCAACTTCTTCACCAATGAAGTTACTTCCACACCTCAGTATGAGAAAGTAGCAAACGACTTCTTAGTTCCAATGGAAGGAAAGCGAGTAATTCAAAAAAATAGTCTTATGCTTAATTCAGTGATTTATATTCTCAAATTTCCAGGTGTTCAATCACTTTTTCCTCTTATAGTTGTGTTTTTCAGAATATGAGGAAGGGAATAACCTTTGGATGTGGTGAGCTAAGGAATGGACTATACATACTACATAGACATAAGATTTCAGTATAGAAAAGTGCATTAGCAATGACTACTGCAAAAGAAGAAATGAGAATTTGGAATAGTCGGTTAGGACATCTACCAGTGTGAAACTTCAAGAGTTAGTTCCTTTTGTAATCCCAAGTGATTCAGTCTTTGAGTGTGATGCATGTCAAAGGGCTAAACATCATAGAGCTTCTTTTCCATGTATTCCTTTTTAGTTGATACACTCTAATGTATGGGGTCCATGTTTGATACCCTCACTTGGAAACTTCAAATATTTTGTGACTTTCATTGATGACTATTGAAGACTTACTTTGTTTATCTCATGAAATCTAAGTCAGAAGTGTCTTTGATTTTTTCTATGGTTCATAATCTCATTAAGACTCAGTTTGGGCACACCATTAAGACTCTCAGATCTGATAATGGTGGTGAGTTTATTAATTATCAGTTGCAATCATATGTACAAATCCACGGTATATTACATGAGACTTCTTATGTCTATACCAGTGTTGTCTGACGCGTATCATATCGTGTATCGCTGGGCTCCACGATAAGGTCGTATCGTATCGTATCATATTTTAATATTAAAATAATACAAAAAATAATTAAAAATCAATAAAAATTAGTAAAAATCACAAAAAAATCAGGAAAATTTCAAGAAAATTCTGGTAATTACTTTAAATTCATATACTGTAAGTTTAGTACAGATTCAGCATTCAACATTGAAAAATTGCATCCAAATTTACATATTTTGAATCCAAAAAATGAAATACAGATTACAGACACAGTTACATTTTACAAATTGTAATCAGGATCATCAACTAAATAATCTTCTATCTTCTCCTTATTACAGATCCTCCTCATCATCATCAGCGATACCTTCTTCTTGGAAATCAAATTCTTCATCTCCTTGATGTTGTTGTTGCGCTCCTTCCAAATTAATCCAAGCAATGTCTTCTTCAGTTAGGAGGGCATTTTCTTTAGTGTCTTCCATAACACAATCTTCTAATATATCAAAATTATCCAAACTTATTGGATCGAACTGACTTTCTTCTCTATTTACTTTTTTTAATTGCCTACGACAAACAAAGATAAACAATTAGTAAATAATATTAACAATTGAAGACTGAAGTTAAACAATATTGAATTGAAAATTTGAAAGTAATACAACATTACCTTTCACGAAGGCACATATTACAACGAATATAAACTAAATCATTTAGTCTTTTGTGTTCCAACCTGTTGCGCTTCTTTGTATGGATGTGTTAAAAAACACTCAAATTTCTTCCACAACATGTTGCACTATAGGTTTGGCTTAAGACTCTCATTGCAAAATCTTTAAGGTTTGGACAATTAGTTCCAAACCTGTTCCACCAAACATTTGTAGAAAAGACAAACATTATAGACATAATCCAAAGTAATGTAAGATGAAACTTAAATATGAAAATAAACAATTTACCTGGACGCATCGTAGTGCGGTTGCGAATTACAACAGGCAAACCCATAAAGTAAAGAGCATTATCATATATCTCCATCTCTCGATGTATCGCATCTGCTATGCTCTCATCAGGGGCTAATCTGTCGATACATTTAATGATTCCTCGATTAACCTCACCGTCCCTTTTGAAGGTTGCTGAGTACCTCAATGATGGGTTTAGATAGTAGGTTGTTGCATGAATAGGCTCATGCAATTGTTTATTTCATCTACTATCAATTATTTTCCACACGGGCACATAATCTCTCTTTTTTCCATTAAAGTTTTTTATGATCGCTTCTTTTCCTCTATCCATGGCATCATAAAGGTAGTCCATAGATGGTTTCTCCTCACTGTCAGCCAATCTCAAAACTTTCACTAAAGGACAGGTAATTTAATCTAACACATGCATTCCAAAATGAACTTCTAAAAACTGTTTCTACAATCTCATTCAACTTTTTATTTCTTCTGTTTGAGGCAACTGTGCAAATTGTTGCCACTCATCTCAGGAGAACATTCTCTTTAAAGCTTGATTCTGTCTCACAATATTCTGTATAGATAAGAAGTTTGTTGCGAATTGAGTTACAGCTGTGCGAAGAAGCTCTGCACCTTCTGTATATCTCATCATCGTACACAAAACAAATGCATGGTTGTAAATGAATTTTGTAATATCTTGGCAACACTTAGTTGCTGCCTTTATCTCATCCATCTTACCAATATCCTCAAGGATGAGATCTAAACAATGGGTTGCGTATGGTGTCCAATAGAAAGTCACATAAGTATCAGCTAACTCCTTCCCAACTGCTTTGTAGTTAGCTGCATTATCTGTAATCAATTGGACTACATTCTCTAGCCCAACCTCCTGTATAACCTTATCAAATTCTTATCGTAGAATCTTTGTAGTGTGCCTCTCCTCTAACATATCTAGAGATCTCAAAAACATGAGTCCTTTAAGACAGTATACAAAAAAGTTTAGCAATGTCCTTCATCGTCTATCTATCCATCCATCTGCCATGATAGTGCATCCTGTTTCCTTTCACGACTGTCTCAAAGTCGAACAATATTGCTACACTTCAATGACGGTCTGATCTAATATCTTCCCTCTCAACTTCTCATAAGAGGGCATCCTATATCCTGGACCAATGTTAGCAATTACATCTGCCATTGATTGAAAATAAAAACTGTTTGCTGCATTAAATGGAATGCATACATCATAAAACCATCTCCTCATACAAGGTCTGCCCGATCATGCAGTTTTTCTGAAGCCATAGGAGCACGAATTTCAAGTTGTGCACCAGGTATAGTGGAAGGAGGAAAGAATGAATGTATGCTAGAAAAAGCTCATCCTCTACTCCTTGTTGAACTTTCTCTTCTACCACCGCCAAAGTCTTCAGCAACCATCTTTCCCCTGCTAGGTGCTCGTAAACTGCTACTATTAACCTCTGTTCTACCATTTGAAGGCAAACTATCAGTGAATCCAGATCCAGTGGCAGTAGCATCATCAGGTTCTTCAACTATCTGGAAATCATCCTTTTGTTGTCTCCTTTCCTGTATACTCTCAATCAACTGCAGGCATTACCATTTAATACCTTCTGGCACACTTCTAACTCTGCCTATGCATGGAACAACTTCTTTCCTAGTCCCTGCTAGGTGGTGTTTCAACCTTCAAATTCTACCACTAACCACCTTTTAATAAAATAAGCATCTAATTTTTCACCTAGAACCCTCAACTGGTATACCCCACTACCATACCGGATCATCAAACCGATAATGGGAGGCTCTACCACCCATTCCTGTCATCTCAGTGGAGTACTTTAATTCAAACAAAAACCTAAAAATAAAAGCACTTTGTAAATCTCCAATCTTCAAATAACACTCAAATGGAGTGTCTCCCACTTCATGAATTGAATAAAAATCGTATACACACACTTAATAACTTCATATTTTGTCATTCAAAAGAAAAATGAAATAACACAAAAAAACAACAAATATAAAGAAAAAAATGGAAAAAAACATTAAAAATATACCTAAATCCGAATTTGGAGGTTTGCACGGACACCGTAGGGCATGATTTTAGAGCTTTGAATACCAAAGAGGCAAAAACCGACTCTTAGGGAGCTTTAGGAACACAAAAGGAGAGAGGAAACCCATGAAAAATCACGGGTTTCGGTCGACCCGAGACCCTTTATAAGGGTAAAAGGGATACGGGCGATATGCACCGTATCGTGCGATACGGCCCGTATCGCATGATACGATGCGATACTTTGGTTACAGCGATACACTGGGGTGTATCGTATGTATCACACCGTATCGTACGATACGGTGCGATATGGATAACACTGGTCTATACTCCATAGCAAAATGGAGTTGTTGAACTGAAAAATTGACACATCTTAGAAATTGTGAGAACTTTACTTCTAGAACATAATATACTTAAACTTTTTTTTGACCTGAAGCTATACTTACAACTGTATATCTCATAAGTAGACTTCCTTCTCTAATACTCTATGGAAGTTGATCAAACCAGAAGCTAAACCATTCCATATCATTCCATGAGTTTGCTATGTTCATGTCTATAATTCATTTTGAGATAAACTTGATCCATGGGTAGTTGAATGTGTGTTCATTTTTTTGTGAAAAGAAAGGACGTGTTTGCTATGATCCAAAATCTCATAGGAAATATATTTCAATGGATGTAACCTTTTTTGAAACTACTTCCTATTTCCAAAAATCTTCTGAATTTCCAGATTCTAGTATAGAAGAACAGGTTCTTCCAATGAATATTACAAGTGAAGGAATGGATGAAGACCAAGCTCTTGTAGAGGAAGACAAACTACGAGAAAAAAAAAATGAAAGTTTATAGTTATACAAAAGGAGAGAGGAAGATAGTCATGCCCAATCCGATGGACACCACAGACCAAGGGGGAGAACCTTCCTCATATCTAAGTGATGAAATCTTAGAAAGAAAAGGCAGTGGTGATTTGGATGTTCCCATCACTCTTCGAAAAGGAAAAAGGTTGTGTGGTAATTACCCGAATTCTCAATTTATCTCTTATGATCAATTATCATACAATTATCATAATTTTGTATTAAATGCTAAATTGTATCAAATTCCTAAGGATTTTCTTGAAGCATCGAAGCATGAACACTGGGTTAAAGGCACTTAAAAAAATAAGACAGAAAGCATACTTTATATTTGTTACGAGATATTACGATGAAAAATTGTAAGCCAATCTATACTCCCATGAATGTAAACCATAAGTTGCAGATGGAGGATCCAGCTGGTAAAGTAGATGTAACTAAATATCAAAAATTAGTTGTAAAATTGATATATTTGACTATCACTCGCCTGGATATAGCATATGAAATAAGCATAGTAAGCAGGTTTATGCAGTTACCTTCCAACCGCCATATGGATGCAATTTTTAATATATTCAGATACCTAAAAACTAATCTAGGATATGGAGTAACTTATAAAGTCAATGGTCATACAAAAAATGAAATCTAGAGAGATACAGATTGGGCAGGTTCCATAGAAGATAAAAAATAAGTTATTGGATATGTAACTCTAGTTGGAGGCAATATAGTGTGTTAGAAAGAAACAATAAAGAATGATCTAGCTTATTGTGAGTTAACTCCTAACATGGCAAATGATTGGGCTCTGTGGTAACAAAGAATTCATGTAGCCGACCCCATCTAGTATGGGAAAAGGCTTAGTTGTTTTGTTGTTGGAGGCAACATAGTATCATGAAAAAGTAAGAAACAGTTGGTTATGGCAAGTCGATAGTTGAGGCATAATACAAAGTGATTGCTTGAAGAATATGTGAAGGAAAGTGATTGTGTTCCTTACTAATGGAAATCGGCTTACTTGTAGAAGATTCAATTCCTATATATTGTGATAGTAAAGCAATAATTCAGATAGGATCAAATCTTGTGAATCACAAAAGAACAAAACACATTGAAATCGATTGTTATTTTATACGAAAAACGTGTGTACTAAAGAATTTGAACTTAAACATGTGAAGTCAGATAGTCAATATACAGATATGTTAACTAAAGCTCTTAACAGAAATCTATTGCTCAAATTATGTGGCAAGTTGGGTGTAACATCTATCTTTCACCCAACTTGAGGGGGAGTGTTGAGAGTACGAAGAAGGCCGAAGAGTGTAAGGACTCAAAGAGAAGATCGTGATTGTCCATGAGTTGTACACAAATTTGATATCCAGATTTGCTAATTTTAGTTTTATGTTGTTATGTATCTTAACTTCTTAAGTGTTGTTTTTAAAGGTAACTTTAAATAAGCCTCATTAATGACATATATATAAATAAGTACATTGTAATGTTGGTACTTAAAGGGTGAAAACCTTACCAGCCATCTATCGAGTTTTCTTGGAATAGAAGAAAGAGAGAGATAATTGGCGGCACCAAGAACAACCAATCTCTCCCAGCCATCTTCTACCCATTCTTTACTATATTTCCTCTGTTGTATTGTTATTTTTTATACAAGTCCTGCTAAAATGGGTGTCTCAAAAGTGGATATGCACTTTCCTGCAAGATAGGATATAGTTCTCTGACATCCAAGAAACTTTAAAAGATAGTTAAAGAAGATTTTTCAGAAAAATGAAAAAAACTTCACCATATAAATTTATTCTTTTCGAAAATGTGGCACCACGGAATCTGTAGCTGAAAAAGGATGGCACCCACATCAAACCAATCATGTGTTCATATAGATTTTCTCGTTTCCACTTAATGGAGTAGGGATGATGGTTGCCCTTCATATCAAGAAAGCTATGGTGCTGTTTAATGTCGATGCCCACAACACAACATACAAGCCGTGCAAAATTGCAAGCCTTAATCTATGCACATGAACCATTACTTCAACAAAGATTTAACTGTGTACAAACTCTTACACACAAAGCAAATAATAAAAAACAATTAATAATATCATAAAATTCGGAGTTACAAAGGATTGGGGGTTGGCCACACTCTTGGCGGCCGCCCCCTTTTTCTCTCTCCTCTTTCACGTTAATGACTAGGGTGTAGGGTTTTTCATTTTATAGTGGCTTCTAAATTGAATTCCTAATATGCCCCTACTTAATAAAAGTTATACCATGGAACTCCTATCGGATCAAATATGGATCCAATAGGAGCAGAGATCCGTTCCTTTTTTTTTCTTCAACATGCCTCCTCCAGTTGGGGCCTGAATACTCGTAACTCCCAACTTATCCAAAGTTCTCTTCAAGCTGCAAGCTGTAATAGGCTTAGTCAATATATCTGCTAATTGTTGTTCTGATCGCACATGTGTAAGGTAAAAATCCTTGCAACTAATTTCTCTCGAATAAAATGGCAGTCGACTTCGATATGCTTGATTCTTTAATGAAATATAGGATTAGATACAATCTGCAAAGCTGTCCGGCTGTCTGTAAAACATTTCACTGGAGTATTCCTTCCGAATCTAATTTCTTCCATGAGAGATAAAGCCCATAGGCCTTCACATATCCCAAGTGCAATTGCCATATATTCTGCCTCAGCACTAGATCTAGCAAGAAGTGAATGCTTCTTGCTCTTCCATGCCACTATATTACCTCCCACACTTAGTAAATAGCCTGATGTAAATCTTCTATCTTCGATAGCACCAGCCCAATCAGCATCAGTATAAATTTTGATCTCGAGAGAATGATTCGGTGAATACAACAAATCGTGAGTAATAGAATATTTGAGATATCTTATGATATGAAATACAGAATTCATATGTTGTCTTTTAGGAGAATGCATTCATCTACTTACATAGCTCACTCCGAAGCTGATATTTGGCCTGGTAATGGTGAGATATATAAGTTTTCCCATAATTCTTTGTACTTGCCCAGATCTTCATATGAGTCATCTGCTCTACTCACTAGGTCCTTTTTTATTTCAATTGGTATGGTACAACTATGATAATTTTCCATCTTGGTCTCCTTTAATAAATCTAAGATATACTTTCTTTGGCATAAGAATAAGCTGTTATTTCTTATAATAATCTCAATCTCTAAAAAATAATGCAACTTTCCCAAATCTTTCAAGTTGAATAAACTGTGTAGTTTCTTCTTTAGAGATATAATTCCTTCAATATCATTGCCAGTGATAATTATATCATCCACATATACAACCACAACAACAACAACAACTAAGCCTTTTCCCATACTAGACGGGGTCGGCTACATGGATTCTTTGTTTCCATAGATCCCTATCGTGTGCCATGTTAGCAGTTAACTCCCAATAAGCTAGATCATTCTTTATTGTTTCTTTTCAACACTTTTATGGTCATCCTCTACCTCTTTTAATATTTTCCAATTTTAGTTTTCTAACCTTCTTACCGGTTCTTCTTTTGATCTTCTTTCTATATGTCCAAACCATCTTAAACGATGTTCTCTCATTTTATCCTCTATTGGTTTCACTCCTAATTTGTTTCTAATAACCTCATTATGTATACGGTCTTTTCTTGTATGACCACTCATTCATCTCAACATCCACATATACAACCAATAAGATAATTTTCTTACCTTGTCTTATGAACAAGGTGTGGTCACTTACACATCTTTTGAATCCCACGCCAAGAACCCCTTCACTGAATTTTTAAAACCAAGCCCTGGGAGACTGTTTCAACCCATATAGTGATTTCTTCAATTTGCATACCTTGTTCAATCAGATTTCCTAATTGTACCTTGGTGGTAAATCCATATAAATATCTTCACTAAGATCCCCTTGTAGAAATGCATTTTTGACATCAAGTTGCCATAGTTCCCACTCATGATTCACAATTATACTTAGAAGGATTCGTATAGTATTCATTTTCGCTACTGAAGCAAATATCTCATTATAGTCAATTCCATATGATTGACTATAACCTTTAGCGACCAGTCGAGCCTTGTACCTCTCTATGCTTCCATCTACATTGAATTTGATAGTATATACCCACTTATAGCCCAAATTTTTTTTTTTGGTGGAAGGTCTGAAATAATCTATGTTTTATTTTGTTCCAATGCTTTGATTTCTTTATCCATAGCAGCCCACCATGTACGATTCTGGTTTGCTTCTTCAAAACTCTTAGGCACTTTTAGTATTTTTTGCATTCATCACAAATAACTGGTATTTTTTTGAAAAATTAGTATAAGATATCATCTGATGTAATAGATATATAGCAGTCCCACGTTTTCCTTTTCTCAATGCAATAGGTAAATCATCAAAAATGTTAGAAGTACTAGATATTACCTGAGGAGGTGAAGGAACTGTTTCAGGGTGAGGATCTTGATTAAGGGTAGCGTCTTGGCTATCCATTACAACTTTTCTTTCTCCTCTCGAGTAAGTTTTCCATTCAACCTCTTTTTCTGGCATGTTTTCCTGAGTATCCACATCATTTGTTGGAGCTTCCTCTGAAGGTATGATCGACAACACTATAGGAGACTGGCTACTAGCTGATTGATTGTCCTTGTTCACATAAAATGGGACTTCCTCATAAAACGTCACATCCATGGTGACATAGCATCTTCTATTCTCTATATCATAACATTTGTATCCTTTTTGGGTAGAAGAGTAACTCAGAAAAATACATTTAACTTCTCTAGCATCAAGTTTTGTCTCTGGCATATATATATATATATATATGTACAAAACGTGTGCAACCAAAAATTTTTAGAGGAACATGAAATTGTTTTTGACTTGGACATAAAAGGTGAAATGGAGAGTTTCCATTAAGAACAACACTAGGCATACGATTTATAAGATAAACCGCAGTTAATACAGCTTCTCTTCAAAAATATTTTGACACGTTATTTCCACTCAATAATGTTCGTGCCACTTCTAAGATATGTCTATTTTTTCTTTTAGAAACTTCGTTCTGCTATGGAGAATAAGAGCATGAAGTTTGATGTAAAATACCTTTACTGAGGAAGAATGAGTTCAAAGTGTTACTCATATACTCTCCCATTATCACTGCGTATAGTTTTTATGGGCAGCTGAAACTGTGTATGAATAAATTCACAATAAGTTGGCAAAATATTTCTAACTTAATCTATAGATCTCATTAGATAAACCAATAGTGAATATGGTACAATCATCTATAAAGGAAACAAAGTATTTATATCTATGTAAAACAGTAATAGAGCATGGTCCCCAAATATCTGAATGCACAATCTCAAATGGTTTTAAAGATCGAGTTTCATTGATAGGCAAGGAGGCACCATGATGTTTTGCCTTCTGACAAGTTTTATATCTTAAAACAAAATCATTACAGTTCTTAAACTCTGGTAACAAAAATTTTATTCTAGAGAGTGTTAAATGACCCAATTGTTGGTGCCACAAAGTAAGATCTGCTTTCTGTTTTTCTGTAATAAGAGTCAATCCATCTTGAATGATGCTAGTCTCCTCATAGAAGTACAATCCTTTCTTCATACTACCCTGACCACTGATCATCCCTGTCTTTAATTCCTAAAAAACACAATGAGTAGAATCAAAGATCACTGAGTAATGTAAATCTCTAGTCAATGCATGTATAGAAATTAAATTAACTGAGAGGGTAAGAATATGTAGGACATTATGTAGAGTTCCTAAAGATGTAACTATATTCCCTTTTCCAATAATAGGAGTGTTAGACCCATCATCCATCTTGATTCCAATATCTTTCTCAATTGGGAAGTAGTCCTGAAAAAATGATCTCGTTCTCACCATATGATCCGTAGCACCTAAGTCAATAACCCAAACTATCATCATAAACGAGAATGGATATGCCATGGTAGCGTGGGAATCTGTGGTGAAAGATGTGGAGGCCTTCTACGATTCTGCAAGTCGAGACTCTAGTTCATTTATCCTCTTTTGCATTTCAGTCATTGAGTTCTGACCACCCTCTTTTTTACTTTTCTCATGTTGGTCACTAAAGAGAGCTCTAGTTGACTGGGTTTTGTCATATATTGGCCGACCAATCAACTGCCAACAAGTTCTATGTGTATGCCTTGTTTTTCCATAATGTGTAGATGAAAGTTTATCTTTATCATCTGATGACTGCTGAATTCTTCCTCTTTCTCTACCATATCCTCCTCTATCTTTAAACCGAGAGGTAGAATTTTGATTCCTTCCTACGAAAGCTGCAATTCCTTCCTACGAAAGCTGTAGTTTCAGGATTGTGAATTTTTCCTTCTTTTTCCAAACGCTTTATGTCTTATTCTCTTAGAAGTAGAGTATAAATTGTACTTAGTGATAGAAGTTCTTCCCTACTCATTATATTATTTTTTACAGTTTCATAATCAAGTGACATGCCCCATAATAGCAAGTAAGACTTTTATTTCTTCAAATTCTTCATGTCTTTCCTTCATACAATTTTGACATTTTGTCTTAGAATACATCGATAACTCTTCCCACAATACACGAAGTTTAGCATAATATTCACTGACCGATCGGTTGCCTTGTCTACATTTCCTAACTCTTTCAATGATTTTATACTTCTTGGCTATATTCTTTCGTTGTGCATATGCATCTTATACTGCCAACTAGATTTCATGGGTTGTCTCTAGAAACATGAAAGTGGAACCAATAGAATGAATCATATAGATTGTATTAACCATGCACTTACCCGAGTGTTTTCTCTTTACCATCTAGAATATGTCGAATCAATAGGGTCTGGTGCTTAAATCTCTCCTTTAAGATATTCTTATCTTTCTCTTATCAATATCGTAAGTTCAATGGATTGTGCCCATTATAGATGGTTTTTCCCATCTAATTTGATGCTTGTAATTTAAAATGTTTCGCTCTTATCAATGCTGAACATTTCTACACTTTCCAACATTTTCTCCTTTTCAGACATGATTGCGCCCCCTTCTCTAGGTCACAATCTCAAGTTTTCCTTCACTTTTTTTTTCGAATCTTCCTCAAATCTGATGTAGTACAGCTTCCACCTATTTTCTTGATTGTTTTTTTAATAAACTTCAACCCTTAGGACATAAACAATATTGCTTACTAACCGTGAAACCCTAATCCCATGGATTAGGCTCTGATACCATATAGAAACTCTTACATATAAAGCAAATAATGAAAAACAATCAATAATATCATAAAATTCAGAGTTACAAAGGATTGGGGGTCGGTGCCACACTCTTGGCAGCCGCCCCTTTTTCTCTCTCCTCTTTCATTTTAATAATTAGGGTATAGGATTTTTCATTTTATAGTAGCTTCTAACTTAAATTTTTAATATGCCCCTACTTAATAAAAGTAACACCATGAAGCTCCTATTGGATCAGATATGGATTCAATAGGAGCATAGATTCGTTCCTTCTTTTTCCTTCAACAAACTGCATGAAAGGCATTGCATGTTAAGGAAAGTCGTTCTAACACGTAACGAGAGTCAAGTCATGTAAATAAGTTGTGTCTTATGTTAGTTTGTAGTTTTGAGTCTTATGTCATCCTAGAAATATTTAATTTGTAGTAGGGGTAGATTAGGAAATTAAGTTAGACAGGGTATTAATAAGTGATTAGGGTTAGAGAGAAACATTAAGAAAGAGTGGGGGACGGCTGCACAGTGGAAGCCGTTTTTGGGCTTAGGGCAGATTGGAGGAATGTCTCCAATCTGCCGTACATTGTAAGTGTTATTTCTCTTGAATGATATGAAGTTTATTTGTAAGATGGTATCAGACGTCCAGGTTCTTTTTGTTTAAGATTCTATGTCTGCCAGTATCCATTTGATGCCCGTGTGACAGCACTTCTGTATGTGTTAAGAAGGAGCCTGCTGTTTGCAATATTGGATGTCAGTGTCAAGAAGACTCCCTTGATTTTTGCCCCCATCTACACTCTGAATGGTGTTGCTTGGCGTACTTGCGGGAGTGGCATGAAAGTTCTTGCTTGATGTTATCCTTCCATGTAATCCTTGGCAAAGATGCAGAACCACAACAATGAAGATCTTAATGGACACCATGAAGCCTCTTCTCATCTTGCGGCATGAAGGGACAAAAAGGTGTTGCGTGCATTGTCATAAACCAAAACATTGATTTTTGCCCTGTCCATTGTCATAGCCCATTGATTGCGTGACCCTGCTCCAAGTGGATTGCATTCCCTGCTCCAAGTGGATTGCGCGAACCCTGCCCCTTGATTTTTGGTTGTGTGTTTTCGTATTGGCCATTTTCGTATTGGCCCCCTTCTATTCTTTGCTGCCTGAAATCCGTTGTCACTACAGCTCTACCCTTCGTCTTCGCCACATTCAGTCTTTTGTGGCTGCCCTCGTGGGCTACGTTTTATGCAGCTTACACAATCCCACTTGCTGAATTTTTTTTTTCCTTCTAAGTTCCCCTTTAATGGCTGACAAGGGTAAAGGTATTGACCTTACTTCTCCTATCGGTGAATCCTCTGGTCTCTTTGACAAGCCTGATCATATTCAGATTACTTCGACTAAATGGATGGCCGTAATTACATGGAATGGGACGTTCTGTGGAACTAGCCATTGTAGCAAGGGGGAGATGGGAACATTTGATGGGTCAATCCTTTATTCCCCCGCCCAGTGACAGTCTTTATTCCACTTGGAAACGAGAGGATGCTTTACTCTCCTCATGGTTGCTCCAGTCCATGCTTCCCCCCATTGCCAAAACTTTTATGTTTTTAGACTCTGCCCATGCCATTTGGTGTGCTGTCGTTGAGGCTTATTCCCGGAAGAAGAATGTTGCCAAAGAATATGAGATTCTGGAGCGAATTCGAAAGTGCAAACAAGCCAATAGATCTATTAGTACATACTATGCCGATCTCCGTGGTCTTTGGGATGAACTCTTCTACTATACGCATATCCAGTGCTCTACTTGTCATTCTGAACGACTGGCTGCGATTGAAAAGAAGAAAGTCTTTGATTTATTGTGGGGTGTAAATCCAGAATTTGAATCAGTAAAACTGCATATTTTAGGCAGAGACGAACTTCCATCTTTGGGCACTGTTTACTCATTATTAATCAGAGAAGAAGACCGGCGCAATCTTGAGAAGGATCAGATTATTACTCCAGATCAACATGCCCTTCAGGTTCGAGATGACAGTTCACATTTTCGTGGCAGAGGGGGTCTTCCCAATCGTGGACGTGGCCGTGGCCGACTCACTTCTGAAGATCGAAATAAACTTGTCTGCTCCCATTATGGCAAATCGCGTCATACCAGAGATCACTGTTGGGAATTACATGGTAAACCCGATTACTATCGCTCTCGGAATCCATTAGTCCACTTTGCCGACAGTTCCACTCCCAGCACTGAGGGCATTCAAGAGATTCTCAAACGCATAGAGGGTCTTGAACAGCGATTCTCTGCACAACCATCTGCTTCCCCCAACCATGCTACCATTGCTCAGGCTACACATACTGTCACGGGTACTCATTTATCTTCTTCCCCTTCCAAAACTTGGATAATTGATTCAGGGGCCACAGACCATATGGTTGGCGACTCCACATATTTTTCCACTTACCAAAATCTTACAGAACAGGCACCTATTAAATTGGCAGATGGATCCTTCACATATATGATTGGACAGGGCAGTGTTTCTACATGTCTTTCAGATTTACCATCCGTATATCATGTTCCCAGCTTTCCGCTCAATCTTCTTTCCGTCAGCTCTTTAACTCGTACCTTGAATTATTGCGTAACTTTTCATCCTATTGGACATGGTAAATTACAAAGAGGATTATACATTCTTGAAGATTCATCTATGCCTTCAACCTCCTGCAGTGTCTCCACTACATCAGCTTCCGATGCAGATCTTCATCTTTAGCATTATCGTCTTGGTCATCTCCTTGTGTCTAAAATTCCATATGTTGTTCCTCAATTTCCAGTCAAGTCCAATAAATATCCGTTTGAATGTGAAGTTTGTCAACTTGGGAAACACCAGCGGGTCTCTTATCCTATAAGTGATTCTCGATGCTCTCAACCTTTTGAACTTATTCACTCGGATGTATGGGGTCCTAGTCCAGTCAACTCTTTGTTTGGTCATAAGTATTTTGTATCCTTCATTGATGATTGTACCCGACTTACCATCGTGTACTTAATGAAATCTAAGTCTGAAGTTGCTTCTATTTTTCCCATTGTGCATAAATTTATTTCTACTCAATTTCATGCCACTGTTAAAATTCTCCGGTCCGACAATGGGGGCGAATACGTTGGGACTCAGTTAGCCAACTATCTCCAAGCCCAGGGCATTGTACATCAGACTACCTGTCCGTATACCCCTGAGCAGAATGGTCTTGCTGAACGGAAAAATCGTCATATTCTGGAGGTTGCCCGAACCCTTCTCCTTCAAAGCCATGTTCCAAAATTCTATTGGGGTGAAGCTGTACTTACTGTCGTTTATCTTATCAATCGGATGCCCAGTCATACTCTTCAAGGGGAGAGTCCTATTCAGACTCTTAATAAAGACTCCAAATCCTTTCATCTTATTCCTCGTCCCTTTGGGTGTACCTGCTTTGTCCATATTCCTCTTCCTCATCGTGATAAACTTGCTGCAAAGTCTGATAAGTGTATCTTTCTGGGTTACTCAATATCTCAAAAGGGTTATAAATGTTATGATGTATTGCGTCAAAAACTATATGTTTCCCGAGATGTTACTTTCTTTGAACTTACCCCTTATTATTCTCCTTCCATGGAAGCTTCTACCTCTCCTCCTTGTGTGCTTCCACTAGTTCCTAGTGAGGAGGAGTATCCTGAGATCGTTGACCATGAGAGTGTAAACCTCCAGAATGAGGGTGCGAACCAACAACCACTCAGATATTCTGAAGTATACGAAAGGACACCGGAAGATTGTGTACACTCAAGAAGACCCATGTGCTAAAGAGATTTCCCCTGAATCAGATCCTCCAGTACGAGTGGACAATGACCTTGAGATCCCTATTGCTATTCGCAAAGGTAAGCATACATGTGCAAGATATCTAATTTCTAATTGTGTGTCATATGTTAATACTTCTTAGAGCTATCAAACCTTCATTATGAATGCTGAAAAACAAAAGATTCCTTCCAAGTTTGAAGAAGCAATCAAGTGTCCCTTATGGAAAGCTGCAATTGACGAAGAACTGAATGCACTGGTTAAAAATAATACATGGACCATCACAATGTTGCCGTCTGATAGGCATACAGTAGGATGCAAGTGGGTGTTTACTATTAAATATAAGGAAGATGGAACCGTGGAGAGATATAAAGCTAGATTGGTTGCTAAAGGATACAGTCAGTCATATGGCGTTGATTATACAGAGACCTTTGCACCTGTGGCTAAACTTACATCAATCAGAATACTTCTTAGCATGGCAGCAAATTTGGGATGGGAACTATGGCAATTGGATGTTAAGAATGCTTTCTTACAGGGAGACTTAAATGAAGAAGTATACATGGAACTACCTCCAGGAATGACGAGTAATTTATCATCTTATAATACAGTATGTAAACTCAATAAAGCCATATATGGGTTGAAACAGTCTCCAAGAGCATGGTTTGATAAATTCAGCAAAGCAGTGTGCAGTTTGGGATACAACAGAAGCCTCAACGATCATACCATATTCTTCAAGAAAGGGACAAAAATATCGATTCTTGCAGTTTATGTTGACGACATTATTGTTACAGGAGATGACCTTGAAGAGATATCAAAGTTAAAAATGAATCTTCATAAATTATTTGATATTAAAGACCTGGGCAGACTTCATTATTTTTTGGGCATAGAAGTTCTTTACTCCAACAAAGGTATCTACTTGACTCAGAGGAAATATTTAATGGATCTCCTTGAAGATATTCAAATGCTTGAATGTAAACTTAGTGACATTCCAATGGAGGTAAACCAGAAATTCTTTAGCGGCGACAGTGAAGAATACAAAGACATCCATAAATATCAGAAGCTAGTAGGTAAGTTCATATATTTAACCATTACCCGACCAGATATTGCATATGCAGTTGGGATTGTGAGAAGATATATGCACTCACCAACAAAGAATCAGATGGATACAGTGTATAGAATTCTTCGATATCTCAAAACAACTTCAGGAATGGGTTTACTTTATTCAAAATCATCAAATTTGGACATTGAACTTTATTCTGATGCTGACCGGGCAGGTTCTTATGATGACAGGAAGTCGACTACTGGATATATTACTTTACTTGGGGGTAATATTATATCTTGGAAAAGCAAAAAACAGACAGTGGTTGCAAGATCTACGGCAGAAGCTGAATATAAAGCAATAGCCCAAGCTATGTGTGAAGGAAAATGGATATCTTCATTGATCACTGAATTGGGTTATTCAATTAACTATCCTATAACCTTATATTGTGATAGCAGTGCAGCAATTCAGATGGCATCGAATCCGGTATATCATGAACGGACAAAGCATATAGAAATCGATTGCCACTTCATCAGAGAGAAGATATCTAATAAAGAATTTCAGCTGGAGTATGTTCATTCCTTCAAACAGAGGGCTGATTTTTTAACTAAAGCTACTACCAGCAAACTATTAAAGGAGACTTTATCCAAGTTGGGTGTCATCAACATTTTTCACCCAACTTGAGGGAGAGTGTTAAGGAAAGTCGTTCTAGCACGTAACGAGAGTCAAGTCATGTAAATAAGTTGTGTCTTATGTCATCCTAGAAATAGTTAATTTGTAGTAGGGGTAGATTAGGAAATTAAGTTAGACAGGGTATTAATAAGTGATTAGGGTTAGAGAGAAACATTAAGAAAGAGTGGGGGACGGCTGCACAGTGGAAGCCGTTTTTGGGCTTAGGGCAGATTGGAGGAATGTCTCCAATCTGCCATACATTGTAAGTGTTATTTCTCTTGAATGATATGAAGTTTATTTGTAAGATTGCAGTCACTGAAACCATCCCAATCCCCCTTAAATCATAAGCACGACAATGGACATCCATATATGAAATTATGTTACACCAAGTAGCTTACAAGGGTTTGACGAGATAAAGAATGGTCACGTTATCAGTACCAATGCAAAAGAGATTAAGCAATCATCAATTTCCAAATAGAACTGCTAAATGCAGCATATATATTTACACAATGCTACATACACATATACATATTAATACATGTATCTGCCACTAGATGCTTCAATATGTATTACTGCAGTCTTCCATTTGTAAAAACCTTAACCTCGTGAACAAGATATTGTTACAAGGAACATGCCGCACATCACAGATTCGAATCACATTGGCTGTATGACATATGGAGGAGGAAAACAAGTGAATACCTGATATAGTCACTTGTTCGTTCATAAAGACCATGCCCAACATAGTGTTGATCCTGCCGCAAAGAGAAAAAAGAAAATCTTAGCTTTACACAACCAAAAAGAAAAAGGAAGGGCATGCTGATGATGAGGGGGTACCCAAAGGATGAGCTAACACTTTTGGAGTATCTAGTCACTGACATTCTATGTACCTGGTATATCCACTTGAAAAACTGAGAAAAGGAACACCAGTCACACTTTTGAAGCAAAGTATGACAAGCAGGGAATTTTAGTAAAACTGCAAGGAACAAGCGTAAGGCTGCATAAACCCCCAAGACAAGAATATATATCCGAAAATAAAACGAATCCAAAGGTCTCTGAGTTTTGTCCCGTACAACTTTCCTGCATTTTGTGATATGAAAAGAATTTACTAAACAAGTAGATGGAGAGTAACAATATAATGAAAAATCTATTGCAAAAATAATACTGTCTAACAATTTTGAGTCGCTCAAGGGATGTCATTGGACTTACAAATAGAGGAAAGAAATAAACACAGAGCAGCAAGTGAGCCAAAAAGTTCTAATACAGTGCATTGTGATTGCAAAGACTCCGGCAGTAGTGTAAGCTCCAAATGTAAGCATCACATTTAACAAGCCTACAGATCACAAACAGCAAGTTTCCATAAACGTGAACAGAACCTCGAAAAAAATAATAAATAAAGAACAGGACAAAAAGAAAAATGACTACCATCCAGACAAAAACTAGCATTGAACTGGAAGCAGATTTAGAAGGAGAAACTACATACTCTCTACAAGAGACATAACAGCAAATGTTGGCCCAACACTAAGCAGCTGCTTAAAAGTATTCATGTCTATTGTCCCATTGAAGGCAATGATTGCCAAACCCTGAACCATCATACTAGAGTTATCACAGAAAGTTTTAGCTTGATAAATTATCTCCACTAGAATGCAATCATATTTTCATATATGAAACATTAAAGCAACTTGTAAAAATGTCACAAGTATTTTTTCAAAGTTGACCTGGAACATCATGACCAAAAAAATCCATAGACGGTGAAAGCTGCGATATAAATGAAGAAATGTCCGATGCTCTACAAATCCACATTTCTTTGCCTGAAAGCAGAGGTAGAACAGGTACCATCAATTGCATCATTAGACTTTAGTAACATAAATCAAGTAAAAAAAGAACAGAATTTAGATTGAAAATGCTCCACTCTTCTCGAGTTCCTCGAGTAAATAATACATTGCATATTTTCCAATCTCACTCAAACAAAAGGGATAAAAAGGACAAATGCAGGGAGCAGGAATGCGATGAATATAACAACTTGATATTTTTGGAGGAGCAATAGCTGCAATACTGAAAGTAACTAATGCAGGTTTCAATGCACATTTGTTTCAGTTTACATGCAAATGAAGCAAAATACAGGGAGAAAAAGGAAAAGCAGGAAAGAGTATTTGCATTGAAGGAGGAGCAAACATTGGGGTTATGCGGCCTCTGTTTTACTGAACACTTTCCAAACTCCTCGCATATTTAC
The DNA here is from genome assembly GCA_036023115.1 of Brasenia schreberi. NCBI lineage: Eukaryota > Viridiplantae > Streptophyta > Magnoliopsida > Nymphaeales > Cabombaceae > Brasenia > Brasenia schreberi. The sequence continues at coordinate 2,273,756 of JAYKKT010000043.1, forward strand.
ATTCAAGCTTCATGGTCATATCTCCAAATTTTCAAACCATCGTAAATGAAGATCCCATATTTGTGTTAAGAAAGACTAGCCTTCTTGGCCCAGCCAGGGTCCATCATGCCACGAACCCAATGGCTAGTTTTTCTAGCCATTGGGCTACCAGCTTGACCAGGACCAGCATCCAACCGCTACCCTTCTAGTCATTGGATGCTGGCCAACCTCCACCATTTCCTTTATAAAAGCACCTAATGTGTGTTAGAAACACTCATTTTATTGATAAAATAAAGAGAACTTACATATTTCAGCAGATTGGAGGACTTTCCAATCTGCTCTCGTGCAGAAGTTGGTTCCCTGCCATCTCTCGTTGGCTGCCACCCTAGTTTCTGCTTAAGCCTAAACCCTAATTACAACTTATACTAAGATTCTAACTTGAATAACTAAAATACCCATACTACTAATTAAGAAATACAAGATGTACAGAACATGAAATAGGAGCAGTACGGGTCCAATATTGGAACTCGAGATCAGTCTTCATTCTCTAACACTCCCCTCAAGTTGGGTGAAAGATGTTGATTACACCAAACTTGATCAAAGTATATTTGAGTTGCCTGCAGTTGATTGCTTTTGTAAGAAAATCAGCTCTTTGATGTTCGGACTTAACATACTCTAGTTTGAATTCTTGATTAGCTATCTTTTCTCTTAAATGACAGTAAATTTCTATATGCTTTGTTCTTTCGTGATAAACTGGATTGGATGCCATTTGAATCGTTGCACTGCTGTCAAAATATAAGGGTATAGGGTGTGTTGGAGATTCTCTTTGATTTATATTTCTGCAATTATTTCTTATATTTGGATCATACCGATCCCTCTGATTCTGATCCATTAGGGGCTAAGTATTATTAATTCTACTAATTTGGGGCATTTAGGTCTTTCAAGTTATAAACTAGTATAAGTAATGCCCTAAGTGTAAACCATTTTTTCAAGTGAATGGAATAAGAGAGAGAGGGGGTGACAACCCATGGATGCCGATACCTCCTTGCTTCATTTAATGTTGTTTCATGTTTAGTTTTGATATTATTCCTATTTGGGTTGTTTCTCAACATGGTATCAAAGCCTAATCTATGAGATTAGTACGGTAGATTTGAGGAAGAGTGATTAGGGTTACGTGGATTGATCGCAATCAGAAGAAATTTTAATCAGGTCAGTTATTTTTTAATCACGATTGTTTCTGAAAAACCTTTCCAGCAATACAGAAAAAGAATCATTGAAAAAGAAAGAAAGTTTTATTTTAGCCCCTCAAATAGGGGTTAATCATCATGAATGAAAGAGAGAAAATGGTAGATTATGGTGAGAATGTTAGTTTAGATAAAGGAGAAGGCTTTCAAATTATAAATATAAAGTTGGATGAAAAAAATTATCTCCAATGGGCTAGATTCATCGAACTAGCCATGATGGTAAGGGGGCGATGGATGGGATTACTTGACTGGAGATATTCTCATGTCTGATATTTCTCATCCCTCTTACTCTAGATGGCACGAAGAAAATGCTCTTGTAAGTGCATGGCTTATTCAATCTATGTCTCTTTCTATTGGAGGTACTTTTATGATTTTAGAGTTAGCAAATGATATATGGTTGGTTGCTCAAGATGCATATGCCCAAAGAAAGAATGTGGGTAAGAAGTATGAAGTTATGGAAAAGATTAGGAAAAGATTAAAAGATGTAGACAAGGAAGAAGGTCAGTGAGTGAGTAATATGCTGAACTTCGTGGCTTATGGGAGGAACTACAATTTTATTCGAATACCAAATGTGAGAATTGTATAAAAGAAGAAAATAGAGAATTTGAAGAATGGAAAGTCTTTGATCTTCTGTAGGGCATCTCTTTAGAATATTAGGCAGTGAAAAATAACATTCTAAGTCAAGAGGAACTTCCATGAGTAAGTACCGTATACACTCTACTTTTACAGGGAGAAGATAGAAAGCACTTAGAAAAAGAAGAAAAAATCAATGACACTACTGTATTTGTAGGCAAGAATACAAATATATCACATACGCGTGACAAAAACAGAGGAAGACTAGATTAAAAGGACAAACTGATGTGTTCTTACTGTGACAAAACTAGACATATAAAAGAAACGTGTTGGGAACTAGTGGGTAGGCCTGCCTATTTTCAAAATAGACCTAATAGGGCTTATTTTAGTGATCAAAGTGAAACATAGAAGGTAGAAACAGGGCTAAATTCATTAACTGAGATGAAGAAGGAATTAGAAGACCTCAAAGCCAGAGTAATTGCATCATAGAAGGCATCTACTTCTTCTAGTGTTGATCCTCAAGCTATCATGGCCTATCCCTTCTCCTTCATGGTATTGGGTAATATTTTCTCATATAATTCCAGGATATGGATAGTTGATTTGGGGGCGACTGATCATATGGTTGGCATGAAAGAATTTTTTGATGATTATTAATCAATTTAGAAGGGGACATACATCAAATTGGTTGATGGATCTACCATTCCCATCTTAGAAAAAGAGAGTATAACTACAGATTTTGGAACTATGAAAAATGTTTTACATGTTCCCAACATTTCAATTAGTTTGCTATCTGTACATGCCTTGGCCAAAGACTTAAATTGTATCATAACATTCGATTCTACTCATGTTGTATTTTAGGAATTGAGGACGAGAAAGATCTTTAGTAAGGGTAGCATGTGGAAGGGACTCTATGTTTTTCAGAAGACTAGTAAAACATCGATGCAGTCTATCTACACTACAAAAAATAGCTACAAAAAAGAGGAAAGAAGAATTGATCTCATAACATCGAAGACTGGGACATCTTCCACTTTCTAAGATTATAATGATATTACCAGTATTTTCTAGTTGTAGTGATTTGATTTTACAATATGAAACTTGTCAAATGGCCAAACATCATCGTGTGTCTTTTCCATTGAATGAATCTAAAACTTATCAACCTTTTGAAATTATTCATAGTGATGTTTGGGGTCTATGTTCTACTACTTCACTACAAGGGTACAAATATTTTGTTTCCTTTATAGATGATTGCACTCGATTCACTATAGTCTACCTTATGAAAACTAAGGATCAAGTGAAAAATATCCTCCCTATGTATTGTCAATTTATTCATAATCAATTTTAGTTATCTATCAAAATCATTCGTAGTGATAATGGTGGTGAATTCATGTCCCAATCTCTAAATTCATATTTCTTTAGTCATGAAATATTACACCAAACATCATGTCCTTATTTTCTACACCAAAATGGAGTTTTTGAGAGGAAAAACAAGCATATTTTGTAAGTTGCAAGAACCTTGTTGATTGAGAATAACGTCCCGAAAACCTATTGGTGTGAGCTATTCTAACTGCTATTTTTTTAATAAACTGCATGCCTACTAATGTACTGAATGGTGATTCTCCCTTTCATACTTTATGTCCCACTCAAAAACAATTTCATGTACCACTAAGTGTGTTTGGATGTACTTGTTTTGTACATATTTTTTGTAATATAAGAGACAAACTTGATGTTAGGGTAGTCAGGTGCATTTTCTTGAGATATTCCTCTACTTAGAAGGGATAAAGTGTTATGACTCTGAAAAGAGGAAGTGATATATTACCATGGATGTTACATTTTATGAAAACTTACGATGTTACTTTGGTGCATATCATAATAAATTATCAAATTCTCCGAATAGTATCGTCTTCCTGATATTGATAATGGAAGAAAGGAATGAAGAGAAACAAATCCGACTGAAGGAAAGAAATGACCGACTTATTCAATAAGAAAAAGAAAGATGGTCCTACCAAATCCTAATGCTACCCTCAACCAAGATTTGACTCCTGAATCAGTTCCAGTAAGTACTCATGTAAATCCTTCAAATCCTTCTAGTAATTCAAATGATTTACTTATTTCTCTTTGTAAAGAAAAAAGGGAAGGAGCCAAATATCCTATTAATAAAATGATATCCTATTCTAATTATCCAAAAGAATATCAGTTGTTTGTGATGAATGCGGATAAGGCTTATATACCTAAGACATATCAAGAAGCTTAACAATGTGCAGAATAGAAGACATCTATGCGAAATAAAATTCAAGCACTGGAAAAGAATCAAACGTGAGAACTTACAGAGTTACCACTAGAGAGGAACACCATTGGTTGCAAATGGATATACACTATCAAGTATCAAGCAAATGTGAATATAGAAAGATATAAAGCCAGGTTGGTGGCTAAAGGTTATAGCCAATCCTATGGGATTGACTATACCGAAACATTTGTGCATGTTGCAAAATTAAATACTATCAGAATTCTCTTAAGTGTAGTGGTGAATCAGAAATCGGACTTGTGGCAATTGGATGTGAAAAATGCATTTCTTCAAGGAGATCTTACTAAGTATATCTATACGGACTTACCACCTTATTATAATCAGAGGACAGTCACACAAAATATGCAAGATGAAGAAATCAATTTATGGATTAAAATAATCACCTAGAGCATGGTTTGAAAAATTTAGTGAAGGTGTTTCTCAAATTGGGTTCCAAACGCAGCACGACTGACCACACATTATTCATCAGACATGGTGAGAACACTATTATCTTTGTTGTATATGTTGATGATATTATTATTACAATGTGAAAGGAATCATAGACTTGAAGCGAAACTGCACAGACTCTTTGACTTGAAAGACTTGGGAAAGCTACACTATTTTCTCGGCATTGAAATTATAATGGTCGTCTATTCTTATAAGGTATCCCATCGACATACATTAATCTTATAAGAGACATGTACGATGATTCAGAAACATGTGTCAGGACTCATGAAGGAATGACATACTTCTTTGAAGTTAATATTTGGTTACATAAAGGATAAACTTTAAGTCCATACTTATTTATAATGATGATTGATGAATTAATAAAACATATTCAAGATAAAGTACCTTGGTATATGTTATTTGTAGATGACATTGTGTTAGTGAAGGAGTCTAAGGAAAAAGTTAATAGAAAATTATAACTATTGAGAGAAACATTAGAAAGCAAAGGCCTCCGACTTAGTAGAACAAAGACAAAATATATGGAATGTAAGTTTGATCATTTGGTTACTTCAGAGGACATAGAAATTAAAATTGGCACACATTGCATCCCCCAAAAGGAAATTTTAAATACCTAGGATCAAATTTTCAGAGTGATAGAAGAATTGATGGAGATGTTATAAAATTAATGTTGGTTGGTTAAAATGGAGAGGAGCATCAAGTATTCTTTGTGATAAGAAGATACCATTAAAGTTAAAAGGTAAATATTATAGAGCAACAATTAGACCTGTCATGTTTTATGGTTCTAAGTATTGGCCAGTTAATCATCAAAATGTATAAAAGATATATGTGACAGAAATGAAGATGTTGAGATGGATGAGTGGTCGTACAAGAAAAGACCGTATACATAACGAGGTTATTAGAAACAAATTAGGAGTGGCACCAATAGAGGATAAAATGAGAGAATATCGTTAAAGATGGTTTGGACATCTACTAACATAGCTTACTGCAAAGGTCATATCTAGCCTTTTAATGGTGAGATATATGAGTTTAGCAACTAATCTCTGATATCTGCCCACATCTTCATATAGGTTCTCAGGGTCTTCAACCGTCCCTCTTTGAACTTTAATAGGAACAATACATATACGGCAATCTTCCATCTTGTCCCTTTTAACAGATCCATAATATATTTACGCTGGCTTAAGAATAGACAACCATTACAACAACAACAACAACTAAGCCTTTTCTCATACTAGACGGGGTCGGCAACATAGATTCTTTGTTTCCACATAGCCCTATCATTTGCCATGTTAGCAGTTAACTCATAATAAGCTAAATCATTCTTTATTGTTTCTTTCCAACACTTTTGTGGTCATCCTCTACCTCTTTTAATACTTTCCAAATTTAGTTTTTCAGCACTAAGAAGTAATATTGTCTCATGAAAAAGTAAGAAACAATTAGTGGTATCCAGATCTAGTGCTGAAGCAAAGTATCGTGCGATTGCCCTTTGTATGTATGAGGGATTATTGATTTTATCGCTATTGGAAGAAATTGGTATGGAAAGGATTATTTCAATTAATTTCTTTACACACAGTAAAGTTGCACTCCAAATAGATTTTAATTTAGTCTTGCATGAGAGAATAAAATATATCGAAGTTAACTATCATTTAATTAGAGAAAAGGTTTCTCAAGGAATTTTAAATATCATTTATGTTCATTCTGAAGATCAGTTGGCTGATATTCTTATAAAACCAGTAGTTGCGAATGGATTAAAAAAAGCTCTCGATAAGTTGGGTGTTTCAAGTATTCAAGACCCAACTTGAGGGAGCGTGTTGGAGATTCTCTTTGATTTACATTATGCATTTATTTCTTGTATTTGGGTTATACGGATCCCAATAGATCAGATTCTGATCCATTGGGGGATGAATATTATTAGTTCTACTAACTAGGGATATTTAGGTCTTTAAAGTTATAAACTAGTATAAGTAATACCCTAAGTGCAAACTGTATTTTTCAAGTGAATGGAATAAGAGAGAGAGGGGGAGGAAGCCCATGGACGCCGACATCTCCTTGCTTCATTTAATATTATTTCATTTAGTTTTGGCATTATTCCTATTTGGGTTGTATCTCAACAGGGTCAGTAGAACTAAATCCCAACTCAAGAATCAATGATGATATCCACATTCCTTTACACATAGCATGAACTATAGCTCTCTGTATTTTGCTTATGTAGTGGATCTAGTAACTAATGTCTCCTTTTTGCTCTTCGAAGATATAAGATTTCCGAGTTAAGTAACCCCTAGTAGACCAGCAATCATCTCTAGAACCTACCCAGTTTGTATCAGAATATACTTCAATACTGAACTTACATGTTTTTTAATAGAAAATGTTGAAGAATATATGTATCTATTATTTTTAAGAGTTATTTATATAATTTCTAATATTTGGGTATTATTATAATTGTCTGTAGTACTAAGGGTGTTTTAGTCATTTTATATTTTACAACCCATTATATAAGGGTTGGACATTTTGTATTAGGGTTGAGAGTCTGATTAATAGAAAGAGAGAAAGAGAGGGGGGCGACCTCCATTGGAGGGCCTGCTCCCTCCTTCAAATCTCTATTTTTACTCTTCAATGTCTATTTATATTTCTCATATTTATTCTTCTGTTGCACTATCAAAGAATTTCAACATGGTATCAAAGCAAATCGTGGTTGTGAAAGTTCTTGAGATGCTGAAATCGTGGTCTCTGTGTTAAGGCTATTGCACGTTGCAGTTTGAAACTGAGATGTTGATGATTGAAGAGTCCGCCAACCCCTCCAAAATAATCGCAACCCATGAAGAAATAGTATTGAGAGACAGAAAAGCTTGTACGGATTCTTTTTGTTGTTGCTATTGCTAAACAACCATCAAATATTTTTATCGATGAGATAGACAACATCATGTTTGCAAGGACATCCAATGAGAATGAATCAAGCCGAAGGCTGAAATCAGAGTTCCTAGTTCAGCTTGATGGTGTAGCATCAAATTCAAATGACCTTATAATTGTCAGAGGCAACAGAAGGATATTCTAGTAGCAACCTGAAAGCATTGTGTGAAGAAGTTGCATGGATGCCAATTAGAGAATTTAGTCTGCAGGTTCTCAAAGTAAAGGCAGATCAGGTGCGACGTCTTAGGTGTGCTGACTTCGAGCAAGCAATGAGCGTCATTCAAACAAGCATAGCAAAGAGAAAGTGGGAAGAACTTGAGAAATGGAATAAGGAACTTGGCTCCCAATAAATTATGAGGATAACTACTTATGTTGCAACTGCTCCTCATCTTCACTATGCAAGCTGCCAACATACCTATATTCATCGGTTGAAGAAAGATGTCTCTTCAGGAAGTTTTTCTACTTGCATGTCATGTAATTTATCATGCAACATTCCGAGATGGTGCAGAAACTGCATCCAAGGTTAAAGCTTGAGCAGAAGTACCATGACAAAACTAAAAATGAAACTTCTCGAGGCTATGATTCATATGACGAGGTTGCAGATCAATCAAATGACTTCTTTGTGGATGAAGTTCTTTTGGCAAGAAACTCAAAGATAGAAATGTCAAGGTATTTAACCATGTTGTTGCCTATCTTGAAGCATTCAAGGTGCAGGTAATATCGATTTTTTTGTCGCACCAAAAATCATATTGTGACTAGTATTAAGTTTAATGAAGAGCCAAATTATTCAGTGGATTTCAGTTATAATGAACGCAGCCCCATGAAACAAAGTTATCATTTTAATGTAGAAGTTTGAAGGTTGTTTAAGAAAATGCACTAGGAAGAAGAAGATGACGAATGGGTTGCCAAAAGTGACGATGGTGGTTGGACCATCATTTTCATATTTTTCAAAAGGGGGTTATAAGAAATTCTGGAAAGAAAGATTTTTTTTTTTGAAAAAGATAATTTCAAAATTTTGAATATCAAATGGTAAAGCTGAAAAATAAGTTATAGATTACTTTCCTGATTTTGTGGAATGCAAACCAGAAAGGTAGATATGGAAAGTAGATTTCCTTATTTTGTGGGAAGGAAACCAGAAAATTAGTTATGGAAGATAACTTTCACGATTTTATAAAAAAAATATAACCAAAAAAAGGAGGATTATCCTCATGATTTTAAGAAAGAAAAGTATTAACTACTGCCCATCGTCTGCATAAAGAAAGTTGTTAGAGAAAAAGGAAGGATAGAAAAATATAATCCATTCCAGATTTTGTGAGTTGTGCAGGAAAAGGAAGGGCCTTAATGATGATAAGAATATAGTGAAGCTTGGGTTGCTTTCACTATTGGCTGTCTTTTAGTATGTTGTTGTTCGTTGTTTGTGTGTTTTACTTGAGGCTCACCTTTTTTTGATGGTCGTGATGCTCTAGATGGGTCAGGTGTAGGCTTTGTCGAAACTCTTGAGAATGACCTTCTTCAGTTACGTGAGAAAGTTATTGATGTACAGACAAAACTCTGGATAGGTCCCCAATGGCTAGTAGCCCTACTGGCTCGGGCAGGGCAGTCTTGGGCCCACAGGGCTTGTCGGGCCGAGCCACTTGGGCCCATTTTCTAACAAAAACATGGCAGGTCTAATTGCTGCTCTATAATATTTACCTTTTAACTTTAATGATATCTTCTTATCACAAAGAATACTTGATGCTCCTCTCCATTTTAACCAATCAGTATTAATTTTATGCATAACATCTCCATCAATTCTTCTATCACTCTGAAAATTTGACCCTAGGTATTTAAAATTTCCTTTTGGGGGATGCAATATGTGCCAATTTTAATTTCTATGTCCTCTGAAGTAACCAAATGATCAAACTTACATTCCATATATTTTGTCTTTGTTCTACTAAGTCGAAGGCCTTTGCTTTCTAATGTTTCTCTCAATAGTTATAATTTTATGTTAACTTTTTCCTTAGATTCTTTCACTAACACAATGTCATCTACAAATAACATATACCAAGGTACTTCATCTTGAATATGTTTTGTTAACTCATCAATCACCATTATAAATAAGTATGGACTTAAAGTTGATCCTTGATGTAACCCAATATTAACTTCAAAGAAGTATGTCATTCCTTCATGATTCCTCACACATGTTTTTACACCATCGTACATGTCTCTTATAAGGTTAATGTATGTCAATGGGATACTTTTTTTTTTCAAGGTTCTCCAAAGTACCTACCTTGGTGCCCTATTATAAGCTTTTTCTATATCAATAAATATCATGTAAAGGCCTTTCTTTTTTGCTCTAAAATGTTTCATAAGACGTCTCAAAAGGTGAATCGCTTTAATAGTGGATCTGCCTGACATGAATCCAAATTGGTCATCTGTTGTACTTGATACTTGTCTTAACCTACGTTCGATAATTCTTTCCTACAATTTAATAGTATGACTCATTAACTTGATACCTCGATAATTCATAGAATTCTGAATTTAATAACATTTAATTCATGTTTATATCCTAAATATTCAGTTGATGCATCATTGATATATGTGAAAGTCCTAAAATATAAAAAGTCACATGTGAGGGACTTGTACATGTGATACCAAGAGGAGACAAAGTTTAGTCCCATATTAAAAAATGTGACAAGCTCGCATGTCTTTTTATACAGTTGGTAGCTCATGAACCTTAGTTCAAAGATTTTGGGGAGGACATACTAGACCACACATGCGCGTGCATGTGCACTGGGCCGGCTTGGACTTGGGAATAGTATTTGGTCGATGAGTTGTCTCTAGGGAGTGGGGTCTTCTAAATTTTCTCCATCAGTGGATTTAAACTTAGTACCAAGGACTTCAGGAGTAATAAACTATCTTGTTGTCTGTGACAATGTTATCCGTATCGTACGATACGCCCAAAAAAAATCCTTTTTTTCTAATTTTTTTTGCAAGTTTCTAGCCTCTCTTTACTTCCCTCCAAGGCATCCTCCGATATGCTTGTTTGGGATTGCAAGTTGTGTATGTAACATGTAAATTTGGATTTATAATTTCATTTATTGAATAAGAATAATTTATGAACAAACAAAAATTGTAACAAAATCATTTCTCTTTTTGTTGCCAACTTTTAGGTATATTTCTGCTACCAATTTCTAATTTCATGAAATCGCAAACAATGAAAAATAATTTGGTTGTCTCGGTTTATTTAGTGGGCATTTCACAACTTCACTATTTTAGGTTCACTTTACGTTGACTTCCATTGAGTTGAACATGATCAACGTGTGTGAGGCTTAACTCAGTCTGTGAAGTGAGAAATGGAGCTCAAGCATTAGTTAAAAAGCTAGTCTCCAGTAAGAGAAAAAGGGGATATCATCAAGTAACAATATCACATCACTGAGGTGTCATAGACTCAACTCAATAATAAAAGAAATGGAGCTCATCGTTTTGCTCACATATAAAAATTAGCAAATATGACAACTACATGTACAAAGATAACAGTTTGTTAATTTTAATATATTAGATTAGTGGATTATGGAAGATAACGAAGAAAATGCACTCCTAACCTAAAAAGACATTGCATGGATTAATTTAAAGGAGTGCAACAACATCATGAAGGAGATGAAGATTTTGATTTTGAAGCAAAAGGTGATGAGAAACTTTGAATCTTCATCAAGGAGAAGATGAAGATTATTTAGTTAATGATCCTAATAGGCTGATACAAATTTACAATATGTAAAATGTAAATGTATTTCATTTTTCGCTTCAAAATATATAAATTTGGATGCAATTATTCAATGTTGAATGCTCAATCTGTATTAAACTTTGTATTATATGAATTTAAAGCAATTACAAGATTTCGAGATTTTTCTTATTTTTTTTAGTTTTTTACTAATTTTCTTTATTTTTTAAATAATTTTTGTATTTTTTTAATATTAAGGTATGATACGGGCGATACGATACGATATGATACAATACGCCCGTATCGTGGAGTCCAATGATATGCGATATGATACGTGTCAGACAACATTGGTTTGAGACAACATTGGTCTGTGAGACCAAATCTTTTAATTACATCATTTGCAAATTTAGTTTGAGACAAAATATCCGCGAGTGTTTATAACAATCTCAATACCCAAAAAATAACTAAGAAGACCTAAATCTTTCATATCAAAATTTTGATGAAGGTTATACTTAACCTCTGCAATCCCTCCTTCATCACTCCCAGTGATGATCATGTCATCCACATAGAAGACTAAAATAACAATACATGCATCTCTCTTTCATACAAACAAACCAATATCATTATAACAAGATATAAAGTGATGCAGATGCATAAAATTTTTAAAGCGATCAAACTAAGCCTTCGGTGCTTGTTTCAAACCATACAACGCCTTTTGTAGTTTTATACATGATCCTGGAGAACATCAAATCCGAGAAGAGGGGTCATATAAACATTCAATTAAATATTCATTCAAAAAGACATTTTTAATATCAAGTTGATATATATCTCAATTTTGAATAGCACTAAAGACTATGAGAATTCTAATAATAGTCATTCTAGCAACATGAGCAAAAGTTTCATCATAATCAATTTTATGCTCTTGAGCATAACCCTTACTACCAGTCCAGCTATATATCTTTTAATATTACCATTGCTATGAGGTTTAATTTTATAAACCCATCGACATCCAATAACCATTTTATCCTTAGGCTTAGGTACAACTGTCCATGTTTGATCTTTGTCTAAGGCTCTAAGTTTGTCACTCTTAGCAGCTTTCCATTCCGGAATACCCTTAGCTTGATGAAAAAATCTAGGTTCTTTTACTTGATAAAGAGTTGCAATCAAAATTTTTTGTTAAGGTTCAAAAGATTCATAGGATACAAAATGTTGAGGAGTTTTGAAATTCTAGGTTCCAAACGTGTGTTGTTCCATCTTGAACATTAATAGCATGAGAAATATCATGATGAACTTTTGAATCACTATCATCGTCTTCTTCCAAGTTGAAGAAATCTTGAGAAAAAGATGTTTGATTATTTTCGAAAGATCTAGTTTTATAGTAATAATCATTAAAAAAAAATTACATCTTTGAAAACATACAATTTATCATTAACAGGATTAAAGCATCTATAACCTTTTTTGTTAATCCTATAACCAAGAAAAACACATTGAATGGCCCTAGAAGATAATTTGTCATTTTTGTCAGTATAGACAAAGCATTTGCACCCAAAAACTCTAAGTATTTCACAATAAGAAGAAAGATTATATAATTTTTTAAAAGAAGAAATATTTTCAAGTTTAGTTAAAGGCATTATATTGATAAGGTATACAATAGTAAGAGTAGTTTCTGTCCATAAAAACTTAGGCACATTCCTAGCAATTAACAAAGTTTTACATGTTTTTATAATGTGCCTATGCTTTCTCTCAGCCAAGCCATTTTATTAAGGAGTTTTAGTGCAAGATTTTTTTATGTAAAATTTCATTAGTTTAAATAAATTTTTGAAAACCATTTGACAAATATTTTCCTCCCGAATAAGATCTAAAAATCTTAATAGTGGAATCAAATTGATTTTTTATCATATTGCAAAATATTACAAAATTTTTAAATACTTTCGATTTATATTTTAAGAGATATATCCAAGTAAAGCGAGTAAAGTCATCTACAAATATTACATAATATTGAACTCCTCCCTTGGCATGCTTGGAATATTAATATTGACCTCGGAAAGCGGGTGAACAATACATCTAAAAGATTCAATTTTGCTCTCCATTTTAAGCAAGAAACAAAAGTCTTAGTGTTACCTCAAGTTTGAAGTGATTTCATAGACTGCAATCTTGGCATGCTTCTCGATGTGCTCGAATTCTTTAAAATGAGGCTCTAATACCATGTAAATAATTGTTGGTAATTAAATGTTGAATCAACCAAGTTATAAAACGTCAAAGTATTTGTTGAGTTGCCAAGATATCAAAGCATCTAAATATAGAAGTCACAAGCCAAGAATGCAACAAGAGTCGAGAACAAGAGAGTCAAAACACAAATTAAAGGTTGTACTAGACAACTTGTTATTGGTATTAATTAAGGCTCTATATATAGAGCAAGATATTACATCAAAGTGGGAAAGAAATGAAGAAGAAGGAGATGCTGGCCAGCACTAGCCCTTGTGGCCAGTCTATCTAGCATCCTCCAACGGTTATTACATTTAACAGGCCATAGGCCCTAGTGGCCTGGGCCACTCCAACTCCAAGAGACACGGACCCAAATTGCCCATGTACCTATTACATTTAACAACTCCTCGCATATTTGGTTGTACATGTTTTGTCTATGTCCACCTACTTGGACGAGATAAACTTGATCCTAGAGCCAAAAAAATATATCTTCGTTGGCCATTCTAATTTCCCAAAAAGGTTATAAGTGCTATCATCCTATTGATCGAAAAATCTATGTATCCATGGATGTTACCTTCTCTGAATCTACTCCCTATTATGCTTCCCAAGGGGAGTCAATAACCTCTGAAGTCATATCTCCACACGTTCTTCTAATTCCTAGTAGAACAAAACATAAGGAAGTTGACAAGGAAGAAAAGACAGTTGAACCAAACTATATTGTATTATGTAAGCAAAGACCAAGGAAGACTATCTTCATCCAAGATCAAACCGCAAAGACTACAGCCAACAATCTTTTCCCAAATTAAGATCCTCAATCTATAGAAGAATCCAATTTGGAACTTCCTATTGCTATTCTCAAAGGTAGACGTTATGCTCTCGGTACCCTATTTCTAATTGTGTCTCTTATGTCAATACCTCTGAAAATTATCAAAACTTTATCCTGAATGCTAAAAAGTATAAGGTACCAACAAGTTTTTAAGAAGCTAACAGATGTCCCTTATGGAGAGTTGCCATGGAAGTACAATTAGAAGCTCTTACAAAGAACAATATTTGGACTATTATGAATCTTCCTCCTAACATAAATATGGTGGGTTGCAAGTGGGTATTTACCATAAAGTATAAAGGAGACAATACACTTGAAAGATAAGGCAAGACAGGTTGCCAAAGGTTATAGTCAATCGTATGGGATTGGGTACAATGAAACCTTTGCACTAGTAGCAAAACTGACCTCCATAAGAGTAATTCTAAGCATGACATCCAAATGGAGATGGGATCTATGACAACTTGATGTAAAGAATGCATTCCTATAAGGAGACCTAAGTGAAGAAGTGTATATAGAGCTACCTCCCGAAATAAATAATAAGGTACATGAAGGTAAGGTTTGCAAACTAAATAAAGCTATCTATCAGCTAAAACAGTCTATAAGAGCTTCGTTTGAAAAATTTAGTGAGAGCATGTACAGTTTGGGATATCAAAGAAGCATAAATAACCATACATTACTCTTTAAGAAAGGCACAAAATTATTTATTTTGTTGGTATATGTGGATCATATCATTGTAACAGGTGATGATACTGAAGAAATATCAAAATTGATACAGAATTTTCTTGGGTAAACTTCACTATTTATTGGGAATCGAAGTGTTATACTCTAGCCAAGGTATTTTCCTAACACAAAGAAAGTACTCTAGCCAAGAAACAAATATGACTGATTGCAAACAGTGTTATACTCTTATGGAGGTTAATCAACAATTTTGTCTTAGAGATAGTGAAGAGTTCAAAGGTATTTGTAAATATTAGAAGTTGGTTGGTAAGTTTATCTACTTGACTATTACACGTTCTCATTGTTGAAGCAGTTTACTCCAAAGGCAGGTCGACAGCATGAAGATTCATCAATCACGATCTGCAAATAAAGCAACAGGAAATAGTTAGAGTGTAGTTTATTTACTTTTAGTCATTTTCTGCTTTGTTATTTCCCATTTTTAAAGGTAGCTTTAAATATGTTTCATTAATGGCATTTAGGTAATTTGTAGCAGTGTACCACTATTATTTAAAGGGGAAACCCTATTGTTTTTTACTGGACTAATTTGTTTAATGAGAAAGAAAGAGCACGGGCGGCTGCACAGACGACTGCCACATACAACCATCTTCTCAGATACGTATACTCTGTGATATTTCAGTATTTCATGTCTTATATTCTGTACATGGTATCAGAGCACAAAAACGTCATCAGTCGGCTATCAAGGCATTGAAAATCATCAATGTGTTAGTTGATGTCCTGTGGAATAAACACATTCACATCTAAGTGTTTGTGATACATCCACTGGGAATTGAAATATCCACGACAACATCTAAGTGTTTGTGATACACTCTAGTGCACCTGATTACATCAAAATACCTGTAGAAACAAATTGAAGTTAGTTTGAATAATTGACATAATGGAAAGAAGAACGAAGGAGGAACAACAATCAGTCAGAGGCAGTAATGAATAGAAATTAGAACCTTTCCAAATTACAAATATTCATCTCGAAGGAATTACAGAGAATAGGCGAGATCAATCGAATTGGTTCTCTAAGCAAGGGGAAAGTTATCAATCATCACATCAAATCAACCACAAGTAGACGAAGAGGGTGTCGACCTTAAGAAGTGGATTAAAGATGATGCTTTGGTTTGTTCATGGTTGCTCCAATCAATGAATCCATCTATCAGTAAAATGTTTATGTATATGGACTTAGCAGCAGAAATCTAGACAACAGTTAGAGAAGCATATTTAAGGCAAAGCAATATTTCTAAAGAGTATGAGATTATTGAAAAAATTCGAAGATGTAGGCAAGGAAATATTAAAGATATGAGTTTAGAGTCAATTTTAGTACATATAATGTCTTAGGATAGTAAAATTGATGTTTAGAGTATTATTGTAATTGTCCGAAGTTATAAGGGCATTTTTGGTAATTTTTTATACTAGGGGTATTTTGGTCATTTTATGTTTTACAGCTCCTTATATAAAGGCTGATAGGTTGTATTAGGGTTTAAGTTGTTGAGATTAAGAAAGAGAGAGAAAGAGGGGGGGCGGCCTCCATTGGAGGTCCGCCCCCTCCGATCTCCATATTTTTCTTTATCTTTTGTTCATTTTTTTTATTGATTATTCGCTGTGCAACCATGTTTCCAACATGGTATCAGAGCCTAAACCTTAGAATATTGACCGAAGTGAAGAAAAAAAAGGTGAAATCGGAATGGAATATCATTCACATTGAAGGCGTGGATCATATTTAAGGTTAGTGTAAGTTTTCTTGAGACAGAATAATTATTTGCAAAGTCTGTTGTGTGGCAGACATCATATGGGTATTGCGGTAGAGAATGCTCATGTCAAGAAGGCCTGAAGATGCTAGCTTTCATTTGGATGAAATTCTCAATGGGATCCATAGCCAGAATGGTGTGGATAGTGACTGAGGTATCGCTCAAACTCAACAGCGAGTAAGGTCTTTCAGAAGATACTTTGCACAAGGATGGTATCATCCTTATGGACGACTCAGGTTTTTTGCTAGGCGTTCACGAGTTCCAATGACAACCACGCAGAGAGGACATGTCCATTCACAAGATAGCGGTGCTGGCAGTGACTCATGGAATAGTTCTTTTGTCAGCAATGTCTGGAAAAGGCTTAACCAGAATCATCTCGAGGGACATGAGAGATTATCTTCTATAAGTTCCACCCTTGCCAACATGGAAAACATTATTGCAAGCAATACATGATCCAGCATTAACTAGTACTTCAGCCGGTGTGTCTCAAGATAATGAACTTGGTGAAAGCCTAGTTGAGCTATGCGGTATGGATAATTCACCTTAAAGTAGAAGACGAGAGAGTGCCCCTGCAGGTTCATCGGCTATGAATGGAGAGAAAAGCAATAGAGAACAAAAGAGTGGTTTCTCTAGAGGGATATTTTGAAGAAGGATGCAACTGCTTCAACAAGGAAGGAGGATCAAAATCATGGAGCTCCTAGAGGCAAGTAATCAGACGTGTGATTGAGTTACAGGAACCCTCCCTGATTATTCCTACTAAGATGAAATGTGTACCTGGAGATGGCCAACCTGCTGATACATTAGCTTATGATGATGTCACAGTTGATTCAGTCATTAGGGGTTTTATAAAAGACTGGGATGCTATGGAAGATTTGCTACGTTATGTTCTCTACACTAGTTTTGAATGGGAAGAAGGCAATGAGGGGCAGATTTTATTTACGGATCCTATTGCAACCGGATCCTATTGCAACACCAAAGGGCGTATCTCAGGTTGCAGTGTGATGTTGGGCATGGAAAAATTGATATTACTCCTGTCTGTGAAGGTGCTGTTCAGCACATTGCCTAAAAAAGGTTTGAAGAAAGGTTACACAAAATCGTGGAAAGAAAAATTTGAAAGGTAATTTCAAAATTTTTGAATAATCAAATGCTGGAAAAGTAAAGTTCCAAATTACTTGCCTTATTTTGTGGGAAAGTAGTTATAGAAACTTCCTTTTCTGATTGGATGAGAAAGTAAACCAGTAAGTCTTATTCCTACATTTTTTGGGAAAGAAAAATGGTAACTGCTATTCTAACTGCTATCCATTATCCACATAAATAAAGTAGTTACTGCAGATAAAGGAAATACAGGTATTCTGCCAACACAAGGTGATGATGTAGATGGTGAGTTGTTGGATGAAGGAGAATCTGATTCTCTTGGAAATATGCTATTCCTCATGGGGCTTTGCATCAATGCCAGGTTGATCCACTAGAGGGCCAAATGCATTAAGACACTGCTGGTCAGGAAAGGTATGCAGCGTTGGCCCCTCTATACTATCGTGGAGCAGCTAGTGCAATCATTGTCTATGACATAACAAGCATGCATACAATCCATAAAGCACAATATTGGGTTAAGGAACTGCATAAACATGGAAGTCCTGACATTGTCATGGCTTTTGTAGGGAACATATTTCTGAACATTCTGATTTTTTTTTTCTGGATGCATCTGGATCGAGTTGAGTTGGGGTCTGCTGAAATCCAGTTTATCTTATAATTCTTTCGCCAGCAATAAGCAAAAGAGGTTTCCTTAAACGGGATTTTAGATCCACCACTTCCCGTTTCTTCAGATTGCAGAATTAGGTGAATCCATGAAATTGGAATTCGATCCGAAGAATTCACGAGGAACATGAAAGAGATGAGCTAGATTAAACAGGAGAATGATCCCACGTTCTTTTCAGAATCCTACTGTGACTTGTTGGATCCTTCCGAGAATTAGAAGTTGCATGCCAAGTGTTCGAGAAATGCTTGCAACTGGTGGCAATGCACCACGATTAAGTACTAGAACAGTACATTTCAGAAACTTGCAGAAGTTTTCAGTCAATTACTTATGGTGAAAAGGAAGAAATGATGTCATCAGCATAAGACCCATTTTATATTGTCAAGAAGGAAATTCAAGAATCCATTGACAAACTTCTATCGACCTTCCAAAGACGGGAGCAGCTCCAGCCGAATGGAGGGGAATATGTGCAACTTCTGAAAGAGCTTCTTGCAGGATGCGATAGTGCTGAGTGACATCTATAAAAGACTTGTATGCTAGAGAAAGATTGTCAGAAGAATTATTGTTTCGGGTGTCTAAAAAGCATGTTAACAATGATTATTTGTAATCATTGAAGTTGCAAAAATTTACAGCTATAAAAGCTGCTGGAAAAGACAGCCACACAGGCTGAATTGAAGAGTTGTTATAGCCAAGAAGCCAGTGAAAATTATCGCAGCCGAAGCTGCTGAAGATATTGCAACCGTGAAGGTTGCTGAAAAAGTGTTGCAGCAAGGAAGACTGCTTGAAAATGGATAACCAAGGGACTGTAAAATTCAGAAAAGAGCACAGAAAATCAGTTTACTTGTCACCACATATGCATGACAAATCAAATCATAGAAGAGGTTAGAAGAATTTGTTGGTATAGAATGTGGCAGTATCACCAAGAAGTATGAAAAAAATTAAAACCTTGGGTTGCTGAAGTAAACAGACAGGAGGGCTAGAAAAGCAGTTGCAGTCACCATGTGAAGGGGCACAGACCGACTAGTATAAGCATATGTCTGTATTATGCTATTTGAGTGGTAGAGAGAGGGCACCCAACCAACACACCGGCTGCAGCCACCATGTGAAGGGGCACAGGAAAAACCATGTGAAGTGTGTATGGTGGAGTAGTACCTCCTATCACAAAAGATTAGCTTTCTCAAGAGTAGAAGAAACATGACTTTTAAGTGTAGCTGCCGAATCACTTTATGGAGAAGAAGAAAGAGAGAGGGAGTAATCGACACCCATAGAAGGGTCGGGTGTTACCCATGTGTTCTTAATTGTTCAAGTTGTTTTACAAAAGCCTCAAAGAAATTACTAGTGCACGTGTGATGAAGAAAGTCATGAAGATGATCAACCAAGAAGGCTGAGTTGATGTTGCAGCCAAAGATGTTGCTTGAGATGATCAACCAGGATGGCTGAGTTGATGTTGTAGCCAGAGATGCTGCTTGAGATGATTAGCCAGGAGGGCTAAGTTTATATTGCAGCCAGAGATGCTCCTTGAGATGATCAGCCAGGATGGCTGAGTTGATGTTGTAGCGAGAGATGTTGCTTGAGATGATTAGCAAGGAAGGCTAAGTTTATATTGCAGCCAGAGATGCTGCTTGATATGATTAGCCAAGAAGGTTGAGTTGAATATATTGAAGCCAAAGAAGTTATTGAAGATTAAACCAGTGATGAAGACAGATGAAAAATGTTACAGACAGAGATTTTTGGCAAGTTTGGAGTTCGAAGTATATCACTCCTAACTTGAGGGGAGTGTTGAAGATATGAGTTTAGAGTCAGTTTTAGTATATATAATGTCTTAGGATAGTAAAATTGATGTTTAGAGTATTATTGTAATTGTCCGAAGTCATAAGGGTATTTTGGTAATTTTCTGTACTAGGGGTATTTTGGTTATTTTATATTTTACAGCTCCTTATATAAGGGTTGATAGGCTGCATTAGGGTTTAAGTTGCTGAGATTAAGAAAGAGAGAAAGAGGGGGGGCGGCCTCTCTGATCTCCATATTTTTCATCTTCATCTTTTGTTCATGTTTTTTTCTATTGATTATCCGCTGTGCAACCACGTTTCCAACAGGAAATAGACCTGTAAGTGAGTATTATGGAGAGCTACGAGAATTACGGAATGAATGACGATACTTTGTTGAAAACAGATGCAATTATTATATAAAAGAAAGAACTGCTAAAAGTGATATTCGAAAATTATTTGATTTGCTCTGGAGAATTGCACCAGAATATGAATCAATCAAACTGAATATTCTTAGCAAAGAAGATTTGCCATCTCTGAGAACAATTTATTCACTCTTATTGCGAGAAGAAGATAGAAGAAACCTAGAGAAAGGAGAACAGAGTCAAACTGAGAAATCAACATTTACGGGCAGAGGAAATATGAACTATCAACGAGGTAGAGATTCTGTCAGAGGCCGCGAAAGAGGCAGAGCTCAGAATTATGAAGATAGAAACAAACTGCAATGTTCTCACTGTGGAAAACGAAGACATACATGAGAT
The DNA here is from genome assembly GCA_036023115.1 of Brasenia schreberi. Classification (NCBI taxonomy): domain Eukaryota; kingdom Viridiplantae; phylum Streptophyta; class Magnoliopsida; order Nymphaeales; family Cabombaceae; genus Brasenia; species Brasenia schreberi. The sequence goes on from JAYKKT010000043.1 coordinate 2,294,684, forward strand.
CATTGCTGGGAGATTATTGGGAGACCTGCTGAATTCAAGAATTATGGAAGTCATATAGCAGCTACATCTGAGAAAGAGAAAGAACAACCCAGTCCTTTAGATGAAATGGCAGAATTAAAAAGACAGCTTACAGAAATAGAGATACATCTTCGTGATCCACCTTCAACCTCATCACCAAAAATTGAAACGAGTCAACCTACATCGTACAGTATTAGTGGTAACTTCTTCAGAAAAAATTCCATATATTTTGATTACTGGATAATTGACTCAGGGGCTACTGATCATATGGTGGGGGATAAATCACACTTTAAAGACTATAAAGTTACTTCAACACCTCACTATGTAAAGGTTGCTGATGGCTCTCTAATTTCGATAGAAGGAATGGGAGTAGTTGAAGGAAAAATTTTTAAACTTAATTCAATTATTTACATTCCAAAGTTTCCAGTAAATTTACTCTCTGTCAGTTCACTAGATTCGAGATATGAATTGCTCAATTACATTTTCTCTATCTGGTTGTGTTTTTCAGGATCTAAAGACGGGAAGAACCTTTGGACGTGGTGAATTAAAGAATGGGCTATATATACGCCCTGGTCCACAGACTATCAGACAGAGAAGAGCATTAGCTGTTACTCCTACAGAAGAAGAAATAAGACTTTGGCACCGTCGTTTAGGACATTTACTTGTGTCAAAACTTAATAAGTTTGTTCCGTTCATAATCCCAAGAGATTTTATTATTCAGTGTGATGTATGTCAGAGGGCTAAACATCATAGTCTCTTTTTCTAGTAGTCTCAATAAACAGATGTGAGACATCCTTTTTCTCTTATCCATTCAGTATGCTCTGGGACCAAGTCGTGTCGGGCTTCGTCTTCGATTCTAGCATTTTGTTACATTTATTGATGATTTGCGCATGGTACTTCGAGTCTTTTTAATGAAGAATCATTCTAAGTTGTTTTCCATTTTTCAAAAATTTGACAAATGAAATTAAAAATCAATTTGGTCAAACCATTCAAGTTTTCAATTAAGTGACAATGCACATTAGTATTTGTCTCGATCAATTTCAAGATTTCATGGCAAAACATGGTATTTTACATCAAACATAATGTGTGTACACTCCACAGCAAAATGGTGTAGCTGAAAGAAAGAATAGGCACATTTTGGAAATTGCTCATACTCTCCTGTTAGAATATAATGTCCCTAAATTCTTTTGGCTTGAAGCAATACTTACAGCTGTATACCTCATGAACAGACTTCCTTCTGTGGTTCTTGGTGGACAATCTCCATTTAATATGCTTAATCCAGACATAAATCCATTTCATCTTATCCCCAAGGTATTCGGGTGTGTTTGTTATATACATATACATAGCCAGTTCCGAGATAAACTTGATCCAAGAGCGGTTAAATGCATCTTTATTGGATATTCCTATGAGAAAAAGGGATATGTTTGTTATGATACCAATTCTCATAGAAAATACATTTCTATGGATGTCACTTTCTTTTAAAACACTCCATACTTTAAAAACTCCACCGATTTGTCAAACATTCCAGTTGATGAACCTGTCCTTCCGGCTATCAGTACTAGAAATGAAGCATATAAAAATGGTTCAATTGCAGCTGATGATCAACACTATGAAGAAAAAGAGATGCAAGTATATAAAAAGGGGGAGCGAAATATATTTATACCCAATTCTACTGACACCACGAACCAAGAGGGAGTACCTCTCTCAGATTCAGATTCAAATGCAATAGCTGAAGAGTCAAGGGGTAATGACCTAGATGTTCCCATAACTCTAAGAAAAGGAAAAAGAAAGTACAGCAGGTATCCACTCTCACAATTTATTTCCTATGATCAGTTATCTTAGAGTTATCAGAAATTTGATTTAAAAGCTGAATTACATCAACTTCCTAAGAATTTCTATGAAGCATCACAGGAGAAACACTGGGTAGAAGCTATGGAGTCTAAATTACAGGCACTTGAGAAAAATCAAACATGTAAAATTAGTGATCTTCTACCAGGAAGAAAGGATGTAAGCTGTAAATGGGTGTATACTATAAAGTACAAAGCTGATGGGACCTTAGAGAGATATAAGGCAAGATTGGTGGCTCGTGGATATAGTCAATCATATAGGATTGATTATGAAGAAACATTTGCTCATGTAGCAAAGCTTACCTCTATAAGAGTTCTTATTAGTGTTGCAGCTCAAAAGAACTGGACTATGTGGTAACTTGATGTGAAGAATGCATTTTTACATGGAGAACTTAAGGAAAAAGTTTATATGGAAATGTCACCCGATTACGCCAATTCAGAAAATAAAGTTTGCATATTAAAGAAAGCCATCTATGAACTTAAACAATCACCTAGAGCATGGTTTGAGAAGTTCAGTAAAAGTATTCTAAACTTGGGATATAAGAAGAGTGTGAGTGATCACACATTATTCTTCAAAAATGAAGAAAAATTGACAGTTCTACTTGTATATGTTGATGATATTATTGTAACAGGAGATAATGTTGAAGAAATTCAATAATTACATCGGCTATTTGACATTAAAGACTTGGGACGACTTCATTATTTTCTGGGAATTAAAGTAGCTTACTCAGGTACTAATGTTTTCTTAAATCAGAGAAAGTGTACATTAGATCTATTGAGAGAAGTCAAATTGGAGAATTGCAAACCTGTATATACTCCTATGGATGGTAATAAGAAACTAAGACTGGATGATGGTGCTGATAAAGTAGATTCAATCAGATATCAACAACTTATTGGAAAGCTTATATATTTGACTATTACGCGTCCTGACATAGCATATGCTGTGAGTATAGTCAGTCGATTCATGCAATCTCCTTCAAAACTTCATATGGATGCAATTTTTCATATACTGAGGTATATAAAGGCAACTCCTGGACAAAGAATGTTATATAAGAATAATGGTCATACACAAAAAGAAGTTTATACTGATACTGATTGGACAGGCTCTACTGATGACAGGAAATCAACGACTGGTTATATAACACTCGTTGGAGGCAATATAATTTCATGGAAAAGTAAGAAACAGTCTGTTGTGGCAAGGTCAACAGCAGAAGCAGAATAAAAAGCAATAGCATCTGGCATATGTGAAGGAAAATGGTTGCATTCTCTACTATCAAAAATTGGTCTTTACTCAGATGATCCTATTCCTATATTTTGTGACAGTAGAGCAACAATACAGAGAGCATCAAATCCAGTTTATCATGAGAGAACAAAACATATTGAAATAGATTGTCACTTTATACGAGACAACATACATACTAAGGAATTCCAGTTGGAACATGTGAAGTCGGAAAATCAATGCCCTGATATACTTACTAAAGCACTCAACAGAAATCTTGTGATGAAGTTATGTAGCAAGTTGGGTGTTTTGTCCATCTTTCACCCAACTTGAGGGGGAGTGTTGAAGCAGTTTACTCCAAAGGCAGGTCGACAACATGAAGATTCATCAATCATGATCTGCAAATAAAGCAACAAGAAATAGTTAGAGTGTAGTTTATTTACTTCTAGTCATTTTCTGCTTTGTTATTTCTCGTTTTTAAAGGTAGCTTTAAATATGTTTCATTAATGGCATTTAGGTAATTTGTAGCAGTGTACCACTATTATTTAAAAGGAAAACCCTATTGTTTTGTACTGGACTGATTTGTTTAATAAGAAAGAAAGAGCACAGGCGGCTGCACAGACGACTGCCACATACAGCCATCTTCTCAGATACGTATACTCTGTGATATTTCAGTATTTCATGTCTCATATTCTGTAGACTCATATTACATATGTTGTTGGAATTGTGAGCAGATTTATGCATTCACCAATAAAAAATTATATGGATGTTGTGTACTTAATTCTAAGATATCTGAAAACAACACCTAGAATTGGTCTTTTCTGTTGAAATTCTTCGATAGTGTAGCAGAAGAACAAATATGAGAAAGATAAATAGACATTGAAGAGTAAAACTAGAGATTTGAAAGAGGGGGCAGGCCCTCCAATGGAGGCCCCCCCCTCTCTTTCTATTAATCAGACTCTGAACCCTAAGACAAAACGTCCAGCCCTTATATAATGGGTTGTAAAACATAAAATGACCAAAATGAGCTTAGTACTACGGGAAATTACAATAATACCTAAATATTAGAAATTACATAAATAACTCTTAAAAACAATAGATACATATATTCTTCAACACCCCCCCCTCTTAAGTTGGGAGTGAGATACTTAGAACTCCAAACTTGTCGAAAAATTGGTTCTTCCTTCACTTGTCTAACACCCCCCATCGGCTAGTTTAGTAGCTGTTGGGGGCTAGCTGTGACCAGCCCCCTTTCCTCTTCTTATTCTCTTGTGTTCTCCTCTATAAATATGATGTAAACTCCATTGTTTCACTCAAGCCTTTCGTGGCTAATCAATAAAGATTATTTATTCGGTTGGTTTACTTTGTATTCATTATTCTTTTGGTGTGCCCTCGTTGCACTCAACTTTAGCCTTTTCTAAGGCTTTGTGATAGTTACATTATGGTGATATTTATTCATCGATCTTTCTCAACTATATTGGAGCATCATCTTCATTACAGTTTTATTATTCTCAGTATTGGCCAGTTAATCATCAAAATGTACAAAAGATATCAGTGACAGAAATGAAGATGTTAAGATGGATGAGTGGTCATACAAGAAAAGACCATATGCATAATGAGGTTATTAGAAACAAATTAGGAGTGACACCAATAGAGGACAAAATCAGAGAATATCGTTTAAGATGGTTTGGACATATAGAAAAAAGATCAAGAACCTTTAAGAAGGTATGAAAAACTAAATTTGAAAAGTATTAAAAGAGGTAGAGGACGACCACAAAAGTGTTGGAAAGAAATAATAAAGAATGATCTAGCTTATTGTGAGTTAACTGCTCATATGGCACATGATAGGGCTCTGTGGAAACAAAGAATCCATGTAGTCGACCCCGTTTAGTATGGGAAAAGGATTAGTTGTTGTTGTACTGGTAGGTAGCCCAATCGATTATGCCACATCTTGATTTTTTCTTCGGAATGGATGACAACCGAATATGAGGTTGATGTGGTTGATGGCTGATATTTAATGATATAGAGCCCTCTCCTCAAGCTACCATGGCTAAAGATCTTTTTCGTCGTTAGATACTAAAATATACAACCAAAAGAGGAGAAAATCACTGAACACTTAAGGTGTTTTGTCAAAGAGTAAGTTCAATGAAAAATTAGGAGCATGAAAAACTTATACTAAATTGAAGAGCTTAGTATTCACACTTCCATTTCCAATCATATAAGAGCTAGAACCTTCAACCAACTTGACTACTTCTTTGTTAGGGAGACTTCTATAATTAGAAAGCCAAGTGTTATTCCCACCCATATGATAAGTGGCTTAAGAATCAATAATCCATGCTTTAGAAGAGGTAGATTTACCGGTCGCCATAGAGGTAGAATGAACTACTATAGCATGAGAATCTGAAGTGGAGGTTTGATCTCCGAGTGTAGACTCTAATCCTTCAATGCATTTTAGTAATTCATTTTAGTAATTCTGATATTGTGTTCATTTCTGCACTTTATGAAGGCTTCTCTACTGTATTAGTGTAGTAAGACTTGTTTTTGAAAGTTGCAGGTTTACCAATTAAGTCCAAGAGTGTTATTTGATATGATGATTTTTTTCACAATCAGAGCATTTAAGTTTTTCTTTTTCGTCAAGGAAACCCACGGCCTCTACCGTGATTACCATAGCCTCCTATACCTCTATTTGGTTGTCCTTGATTTCTTCTAAAGAAAGTACTCTTATCTGAACTTATAACATCTTCTTTCTCAAGTCACTTTTGTCTTCCTCTTAAGAAGCAATGAGTACACAGTACCTAATGAAGGTAATTCTTCTTTGCCATGAATATTAACTTTAATTGCGTCATAATCAATTGACACTCCCCAGAGCAAATTAAAAACCTTTTCTTTTCTCCTTCATTTTGTTCTTTTGAACATGCAATACACTTGTGTCAAGAACTTAAATTTATCCCAAAGGCCTCTTAGTTCTTCATAATACTCACTGATTGTGCGATTTGCCAGTCTGTATTTTCTAATTTTGTATATTTCGAATTCTTTTGCAACATTTTTTTTCTTGGAGTAGATTTAAGAAACAACTTCCCAAATTTCAGCAACTCATCCTAAGTACATAAAGGTTCTCTATATACAGGGAGCCATCGACTGAAATAGTCACGATGTTACCAAGGCATCCTCTTTTCACCATTTGAGGAAGTTAGAATCACTTACATTTGATTGTTGTTGTCCTCCAATTAAATAATTCTATTAACCTCTAGCAAGGACTAATAGTTCGATAGATCTTGACCATTCTAAAAAATTCTTACTATTCAATTTAGCATTGGTAATCTAAACAGAATCAACTTTTTCATCTATCATATTTACTCCCTATGTCTTTGCATGAATATTGGTGACAGTTGTATATAGTAGACTATACTTCACATCCAATTTAAAAATTTCTATAATAGTCCAGCCATAACTCCTATTCCACTGGATTTTTACCTTGATTTGCTTGGAATCGACTATCTATTGTAGATTGAATCTCCACCAACCCAAGCCACATCCAAGATAATCACATGCAGAAATCCCAATAAATCAATCACAAAATTCACCTATATATAGAAGTGAAGTCCGTTTCTGCAAAACTGCTTTCATCGTCCTGTTCTTCACTCCACCAGTAATGATTCTTCACCAACGAGTCTACTCCACCACCAGCAATCAATGGCGGCAATTGGCGGCTCAATAAGGCTCTGATACTATGTTATAAAGTAACCTTTATTGATAAGAATTTGTCTTGTACATATAAGTGGGATTGCCACTATAGCGGTCACACTTACATCGGCCACACCCACTTCTGCAGCTGTACACTTTTCCCTCTTATTCTTTTAGGTTTTCTTAATGATGCTTATATAGGAGTGTTCTAACTTAAAAGTCTAATCTACCCTTATACTAACAAAACAATCAACAAGTCACATTGTTACACTAAAGGACTAATAAGAAGACCACGGATCCAAAACTAATCCACCATTACTTCTCAACAGCATACACTATCTCTAGCGATGCTGGTAAGACTTCTACAGATGATTGTATGCAGCAACTATAGCTCATAAAAGTAAAAGGTCGACGAATGATGTTCAAAGTGAAGTTTCTCTAACAACCCAATTAAAACTAATAAAGAACTTACTCCTCTCTGATTTGTTGGTCCTTTAAAGAAGGATGATTCTGTCTCCATGGGCCAACTCAGCTTGAAGCAGGTAGGTGACCTACATAATGGAAATATTAAGTGGCAATCATGGAATAGGAATAAAGGGCCCTCACACATTCTAACACCACAGGGTTCTATAAAGATGACCACACGTTTAGCAAAGCAATGGCCTTTAGAAAACCTCAAAAATTTGACCCGAATGACAAAGAGCAGATAATATGAAGCCTAACCAAAAATACTCATTGAAATCATCGTAGTTTCTCCACAAAGAATGTGCTGCTTTCCCCTCACGATTCACTTCAGCCTCCTGCAAACACAGTAAGGATAGTAAACAACTTGATAGCAGGAACAAAATCTTAACAGTGACAACCAGAAAACAAGTTGCAAAGAAAAGAATGCTTGGAAAATTTGTCTAAGATGACGACACAACATATGCAAGAAAATAATTGAGACGGCCTGAAGTTGGACAAACACCATTTACATGTGCTGCTATCATGTAAAGAGTCTCAAAATAGAGGTAGACATGCAGCAGCCAAGGCACAGCTTGCAAGTATCATTAAATTGGAAAAGGTAAAATTCGGATAAAATCTCAATATGAAATTTCAATAGAGGCAGATCTTCAGAGCATGGAGACGTATGGACATTGGGCCACATGATTTATCTGATATCCACCATATGTTAAGATGAAACATGCTTTCGGTGAACATCCAATATGATAATAAGAGCACAGCCGAGCATGAGCTTTGGATGTCAACCTTAGCCTTGTGCAGCCTAAGCTAAGCATAGCTCATTACAACTTAATTGTATGACTAAATTGCTTCACTCCGTCAATATAACAGGAGAGCACTGTGCATAGCAGGGTACAATTTTATTAATTGGCCTATTTGCATCAGTACTTATAAAGTAACATATGGATACCATATACCAACCAAAAGTACATCAGGCTATTAAAAAGCTAACGCTCATGCTCAACCAAGAAAATGCGGTTACAAAGTGCCACACAATTAAGGGAAAAGAGAAAGTGTGGGAGGCAGCAGTATGTGGAGATGCCAGCCCCCATCTCTTCTTCTTCCTTTCCGCTATAAATTCCTATGAGTTTAACAAAGATTTGTGTGATAAATCAATATTAAAAAGAGCATCGAACCGTGACTTTATGAGATGTGACATTGCAAATGCTTGAACTCCTAAAATGACCATCAGATCAAGAAAGCGATGACTCCCCAAACTGTGACTCACTCCCACAAAAATGCAAAGAAGACCACATTACAAATTAGCATGATCACAGTCCATGCGCATCAGATACACCGGCGATTTTGAACTTTGAAGTGTAAACACTAGCAAAAGTCTTGCTAAAACCGACAGAACTCTCAGCAATATTTAGTAAAAACTGCAAATCATGTCTCTAATTTTTTGCTTGTATTCATAGCCAGCTGAAAGGAAAGGAAACACAATCTTCCCAAGAATGATAAAGTATAACTAATGCTGGTCAACATGCAACACAAATTATACAAACATACAACTCTCTAACAATGACATGACTAGATGCATATCAAGCGAGTTCCCTGATATCATCTGACCCATGATGTCCAACTTCTCTACCTTTCAGTGGTTCTCCAGCAAAACGTGATACTGAAAAAGGCTAACCTTTTGGATAGCTTTGTACAGAGGGCATATAATTTTATCAAGGAATGACACAGTCCCCTGCTCAGAAGTGCAGCTCTTTGCTGGTTGAAGACGCTGATTTAGTATCACATCCAACTCCTTTGCCATCTGCAGATATTGAAATTAAGAGGAAAGATGAAAAAAAAAATGAGTGTCAAACATTTAGTGCAAGCGACCGACATGTTACTGGTGAGCAAATTTACATGCAACAACCTTCATGTGATTACTTAAAAACCTTTGGTAAACGTCTCTGAATTCTGATGAGAAGATACATGTCAAATATTGACCAGTTAGTTCTTCATTTAGGCCCACGGCCTATAACTTTAATAATCAATTTTTACTATATAAAAGTAATACAACAATTTGACCTCAAGCAAAAAAGCTTGAAGGTGCTAAAACCAATAGAGCAACCTGAATAAAGTTTATCAAAGCTGGATCATTACTTTTTCATCTAGAGAAGAAAACAATCAAAACCAAATGGGAGATAATACTTACATTATGAAATATGTAACAGATGCATTCTGGCAAAAATCGAACATTTGCAGCTTCTCCCCATATTAGATAATACAGAGAAATGAAAGTCACCTTTTTCTCTCTGTTGATATTTTCTGAGCTGCATGCAAGACAAAAAGCAGGTGAGACATGCGATTTACAAAATGAAGGATCAAAAGAAAACTGAAATCACATAAACCTTGTCCATGCAAGCTGGATACACAAGTACTTGCACCATTTGATATAGTTGTCCATTACTTTCGTAAAGACTTGTGTTATGACCGCTTCATCTATCCTCTAGAGATCAAACAAAAAATGGCTTTCATGTAATTTAGCAGTTATTGTTGTTAATACAGTAGTACCACTCTGTAATGGCAAATAGATCAGTTACAATCAACAGATGCAGGATCTAGTGAAGCATTTAACAGAGTTGGTAGGAATAGATACATTACATGCATATCACATCTAAACTGGAAAGCTTTGTAGCTGAAAAAACTGCGAGAGTTGCCACAGAATAGCATCAAAATTAACTTCAACCACTGAAGATATAGTTCACACAAGAGAATGATAAAAGAATTTCTCCATGTAGGATAAAACAATAAAAGAAAGATAAAATTCACAAGAGTGCACGCGCCTTATAGCAGCTCGTAAACAACCTCAATAAACTGACCAGGCTGTTCATGGGTCCTTCACGGTTTCACCAACTCAAATCATGTTCATCTTCAGCTAGTCGGCTCATCCAGGAAGAGCCAAAAATGTGCTCAGTTAGACAAGCTGAGCACAAGTTGCTTGTGAGAGTTAAAAATATTAATTAGATGATTTCATTAAAAGAATTCTTCAACAATGAAGTCAAGATTGTACAGTTCTATGAAAAATCAAAACACTGACCATTTAGTTACATCTATATCCACCCAGTTACCTGGCCTAACATGGTTTTTTGAGATATATGTGCATTAATTATAGCTGTGTAAGTAAGCGGGCTTATATGACTCACACCGAACCCAATCATGTGATGTTCGCGCTCAGCTTGTATAGCTTAACAAGACAGATCATGCAGATCATGAATCAAATAGAAACTGGCCCATCATGACTCGATCATGAATACTCGGTTCATTTACCAGCCCTAAGCAGAAGTAAGCAATATGAAATCAGCAGAAGCATCAAAATTCAAACGACATGAAGAGGCTAAGATACTCAGTCTCGAAGGTCCTTCGAGACTGAAGAATATCTACTCTCTAAATCCTCATAAACAACCAGGGATGGTTATTTTGTTACACAGCCTACCCCTAGAGTTCAGGCATGCTACCAACGGCTTGCAGTTTCATTTGGATTGTCCTTATTCAGGATAAGGTAGCGAACTATGGTAAGAATTCCAAATAGCCAGCAGATGTGGCGTTTATGTGGTGAAGGAAAAGAGAAAAGAAGACCTATTCTGGAATGGAACGTGTTCCAGTTTTTGTTAAGGACATTCTGAAATAACCACCCAAGGCAGAGAAAAAAGCATGGCGTGTGAGACCTTTTATCATGCCCTCATCACAGGAGAGGTCATTGGCATTAGCTCCTGGTTTTGTCGTCTACATATGCTTGGTGGCTTGTTTGGTTGGTGCAAATGAAAGAGGTTTCCGGCATCGAGTCCCCTCCTCCCTTGGTTAACTGAAGAATATCTTGGAGGCTATTTTCTGGTCATAGGTGAAGTGGACAGATCTCTTTCCATCCCCTGTCTGCATCAATCAAGTACGCATTTCGGTCTTCCAGAAAAGTAAACATTGTCATTGACAGAAAACACGATTGCACTTAATCTTGTGAATTTGACGAATAAGCTTCCCGTTTGAATTATGCGTTAGATTTTCATGGAGTTCTTTTATAAAATATTTCGAAAATGACCTTTTTCACATAAATAAGCAGTATGCTTTCCATTTCTCCTGCCACAAGCTACAAGTTATTGGCAAGTTTAAAAATTTTCTCAATATTCCGTAAAAACAAAAGGCAATATTTTTATTTACAACCAAAGCCACTAGTGGATGTTGGTGTTGGTAGTTGCCGGTGATGATTGCTTCTCTAGTGAGTTATTGTGGACATAGATGGTGCTGGCCGCTGCTGTCAAAACGGAGCAAGATAGCATAAGCAGCATAGCGTGTAGTAGGTTATGGCCTCTCAAAGGCTACGCAACACGCTCTTGTCACATACTCACAGTGCAAAGGAGCAATAGCGTGGACCACATGCGTAAGTGGCTTAGTCCATATATTGCATCAAGAAATGTAGCAAATTGCACGCTATTATGAGTTTTCTTTCTGTTTCTTTTGTAATGCGTTTTCTAAATGGCAATCCAAAAGCAACCTAAATTAAGAAAATATAAATAAAAGCAACTATTACAAAAACATCCATGCAAGGGAGTTACTTTTACTCACCACATAAAGGCAAGAAGTAGAAACAAATCAAATGTGTATAGTTTTTGTACATACTCAAAGAGAACCAAGGAACAATACTTGCAGATTCATATTGAAACTGAATTAATCTGAAAGCACATTTACATCATAAACATGTCAAGATAATCTATGTAAAATAGAACCAAAGAATGCAAATCCCATTATAGTCAAGATAAAAAGATATAATTAATCTGGCGTCCATAAATTTGAGATAAGTGGCAAAAGTTGGCTGATGTTTCTTGAGGTAAAACTGTAAGTATGAAACTTACAGGTTCGACTTCAACAGGTATGACACAGCGGGACTGTGCATTTGCTAGAGAAAGAACCAAATTTTCGCGCTGATTGCTGATGTTGCCTTCCTGCATTTTACAACTCTATCGTTAGCATGCAGAACAGTATAGCAGTTAATATGCGTACACTACACAAGCAAATACATAGGCGCACATGCACACAGCGAACATCTTAAATAACCAAGTCATGGACAGGAAACATAAAAGGACGAACATAATTACCTGAAAACCAAACACATACTGCAGAAGATCGAACACGTCCAAATGGTGCGGCTGGGAATCCTCCACTGATCGGGGAAGTTGAGGGAGTTGAGGGAAGTCAGTAGGGTACCTAATTGCAGATATTGCAGCTTTCACCTAGACCATATTTGTCACGACGTTTCTTGTGAGCAGCTAGAAACAAGTGATGCTACAATGACTGGCTATCAATATAACAGCATAAGGTAAAATGAACCTCCGGGAGTAATCCAACGGCATTTGTCATTGAAGAGGCATCCAGCGGAACAATGTTAAATGGCATATGATTATCCGTTGTTGAGGCACCAGATGGGTTGATTTTTCTTAACTAAATCGAGGAAGGGAATGAAAAAGATGAGAAATATTAAGATAGGATATTCTAATTATAAAACTAATTTGACATTTAGGAAAAGGCCAGAATTCTCAAGTAAAAAGAATAGGACATGAAGCTAAAAGAGACGCAACCATGACATAATAGCATTAACTAATTTGACATTTAGGAAAAGGCCAGAATTCTCAAGTAAAAAGAATAGGACATGAAGCTAAAAGAGACGCAACCATGACATAATAGCATTAGAAACCCAAAGAGAAAAGGTCACCTCCTCATGAATTTTCTGCCCAGCTACTCCAGAAGTGGAATCCTTTGGAAGTGCCTCCATCACCTCAAGTATGGCCCTTAGGGTGGTATGAACCCTTCTCATCTTCAAATATCTAAGTTCCAACTTGAAACAAGTGGAGCAGATATCTTTTCCCCTATGGTATCAACAAGGCACGATCAGTAGTTTGTGCTTGACCATGATATGGCAATTTTGTAATATAGAAGATTTCATGGTACACCATCACTAGAAGCAGAAAAGTATACAATTAACTTTAAACAAAATATATACCTAACCGTTCTCTAATTAAGAATCAATCTAAAGTATAAATTATAAAATAAAAACAGAAACAATTCCCATAAACAAAATAAATACTTTATAAACATTGGTTAGACATAAAATGTACGTATAATAATGAAGATGTAAATTATAGAAGTAAAGAACTAGGAAAGATGAAAAGGAAAGCTACCGACATAAGCTAGAGTTTTGGAGCCATAAACAAGGAAGTTTCACCTAAATAATCATCTAAGATTTTCACGTAATATAAAACATGAACTTGTTAACAGGCTCGACAACTAGATATGCATAATTGGATCCATGATAAAATCAACTATATGTGTTTTACATATCATGAGGATATAAAAAATACAAGTCACTGGATATGCTTAATCAGCTGTCATATTACATAGAGATACATGTTCAATAACTACGGCACCTGGAACAAGCAAAAGCGTGGTCATTCTAAAACTTGTTTGACAGAATTACATAGTAGAAGTTGAAATATTTGTATTATTTATAGTGGAATGATAGGATAGTGATGATACCAATAAGTAACCACCGCAGAAAATTATGCTTATATGTTTCATCAGAATAATATACACATATTCTACTCAGTGAGAAGAACAAACTGATTTACACGTTATTTGTCCTATAGCAAGCAAAAAACATGACTGTCACTGTCAGTGTTGTGTTGTTCCATTTGCATCCGACATTCTTGCTGTAATACACAACAACAACACAAGGCAAATGACTGATTGTTTTATGTTTATCCGCACAAATAAAGAAGCAACCATAAGTTTTCCTTCCAGTAGTTAAACCAAAAGTCCGAACTTTTCCCATGCTTCTTCATGAAATGGTAACAAAACAGGCCACCTACTCAAGAGGAAGCAAGTTCTATGCGTAACCACATTACACGGCTAAGAAGCAAAGATTTTGTATATTTAAGCCAACTAAGAAAGAACAGAGAACACAAGTTCTAGGAAAGAAAAAGGAAGTTTTCACACTCACAAAGTTCAAAAACGAAAATACAAAATAGGAAATAAGGTCTCATGCAATATAATAGTCAAAGGACCAAAAAATATTTGTTCATATTCTATGTACTACACAATGACAAGATGATTACCTACCATCATGTGCAAATAAAACATAAAAATCAGTTCATGATCTTAAACTGGGGCAATCATTAGTAGAACTAGTATTAACAAGAAATCAATGAACAATAGGTGCAGGAGTACAAAATGGCATGAGCATTCACATTGTAACACAAAAAAGCAAATGTTGGCTATGTCACAAGATCAATAACTGTCCAACCTAAGTGTGCGACAAAGTTTACCAAATCAAGCCTGAAACCAAGTTGACCAATACGACAATGTATCAGCTCACACTACTGGCAGGAAAATCAATGGAAGACCTATGTTGCAGCTCATACATATACCTAGTGAAATCGACAAAGGATTTGGTGCTTCTTGTTCACCATATTGCTTAATTAAAATCCTTGTGTTTGTTGGACTTGAGAGAAAGAAGGCTTCTCTAAGGACAAGTTTGCTTTGCCCCGTGATCTAGAAGTTTTCGCAGATATCCATTACAGTCAATCGTAGCATGATAGAATTATAGGATGAAATAAACCCAAGAAAGCTCATCCTATGACCTCATTGTTAAAGTGTAATAGGGAACAGGCCCTAGCCCTAGGCCCCATTGATCTTAGTCCCTCTGGCCTGGGCCAAGGGGCTGTTGGGGGCTCCCCACCCAATGGCTCTCCTCCCTCACTCTCTTTTCTCTTCTTGCTATAAATAGCTCTTTTTGCTCTATAAATAGAGCCTCAACCTACCTTAATAAATCATCCTTGTTTTGAGGACATCACCTTGGTTATTTGTTTGACTTGACTTGTGTGTTTGAACACCAAGTGTTTGGTGTATTGATTCATTTGGCGATTCTTGGATTGTGATTTGGCTTAGACTCTTCAAGTCAACTGAAGAGTTTTTTCTTGCACTCCTACTCAACTAGTGAAATATTTCCCGTCCTCTTTTTTATAGTAAGTAGCACCAAGCCTGTATTAAATCCTCAATGCTATCCCGTGAAGTCGAGCAAGGGGGGTGGCCATTCTAAGCAACTTATTATGTACTTTGGGTATGCCAACCTGAAATATATTTCTTGCAAAAGAACAGCAAAAGTTTTGGTTGGATATAGGCTGCAATATAAATGAGGAAAAGTATGCAACCTGATTTGGAATCTCACAAAGTAGGAAAGTTAGAGTTGAACCCAAACCTGTCAACAAAAGGATACATTATGGTCCTAAACGTAATGCTGCTACTTATTATTTTTTGTGAAATTCAGATTCTGTACAATGGTAACAGACTATGGTTGTGCTGTCAAAACCTTGCTAAGAATATCAATAACTTTGAAGCTCGCTGCCATCAGTAACTTGTTATCCCTGATCATCCCAATAAATCGAAGCTCCATAACTTCATTTCACTTATAAATCAGAAGTTTAAGGAGTGAAATTCAAAATTTAAAAACAAAAACTAGAAAAACAAAATTGATGCATGCAATCCAGCAAAAGCTGCTCATACAGTAAAGCAATTAAGTATATGAACAAGTAGGAACTTCAAGCAAGATATATCTTCTAATTGGCACACAAGCAAATACAAGAAGCTTGGTAGGACATACTCCTCAATTTTACCACTAAATGCTCCACATTCCTTCCATATCCTCTCTTCCTTTTGAATGTCATCCACCCCATGGCTTTTCCTATATAACCGGTAAAAGTTCAACATGAAATCCATATCACGGCTGCGGTCGATCTTAACTCCTTCATTTTTGCAGAGTTTTTGCTGTTTCAATCATTCATTCACCACAACACAAGAACCAAACCATTAAGAAACAATAAGTTCGCAAATCAACGGGAGAACAATGCAGCAGGTTGTGAAAATTACGCAGCAAACATGCGGATAAAAAGTTCCTGCATTAAATTACAATCACAGTTAATTGAATAGTATATTGCAAGGACACCTCGTATCAGCACCGAGTACAAAAGAAAATAAGGTAGAGTTCTTCAGATCTACCTATTCATTTGATCTTATGTTTAGAAAAAACTTTGAGAAAGTTATATAGAAATTTATAGCAGCTTTCTTCTAATCCCGTATCATGATGTTACAGACCATGCAGAAAAGACAATTTTACACAGACGTGAAGACCATGACTTGAGACAGAAAAGAAAGAAAAGCAAGACAATAGCACTATGTGGTTCAGATAAGTTATGACATGCTCTAGAAATCAGATGAAATACACAATGTTATAAAAATGTCTTCATCATAAGACGAGATATGATCTTAGTGTATGTTAGTACGTGGCCAATTATGAATCAGATACATGTAACATTTATGACAATTTCATGCATATCATACAATGATATGGTGGTGTATCATTCTGCATCATATGATACAGCCTACACTGTACTGGTCATTTTTTATTTCATTAGCTTTCCATAGTCAGGAAAAACAGTGATGGGGATTTTAAGCCTCTTATCATATGATACCGTACGATAGTTTCTTAGTAGGATATAAAGTCAAATAGGCTATTTATATCGTTATAAATCAATATGTTGTTTCAATGGCAGCACGTGCAATGACAATTTATACCTAACATCTCGCTTGAATCTAAGGTGGATCTGAGTGTATTACACGACAATCCATTTGTGTTCTAACCAAGTCCACAATGAACCTAATATTAACTGCCAGATGAAATTTTATCTCGTATATTCCTGTACTAAAATAAATATGATGAATCGTAATCTAATGGTAAAAGCAAACAAGAGAACTTCGAGCGTCATCTCCATCCAGATGTTTGTTGCCAAGATTCAACAGAAACAAGGTTCAAGCAGCTGTACCAGGTACAAGAATTTACTAAATCATGAATGCACATACCCACATTAAAAGTCATCATCTCACCGCAATCAGTGACATCAGACCGGTTTTGAATTGCAATATGCCTCTGCCTTTACAATTTGGATCCAGGCTTTGTGACATTAAATATGCTTGATCACACACTGCAAAATACCAATACTGATCACTGCACACATTATTCCATTACATGGTTTGTAGTTCTTTCATTCAACACAAATTAATGATACATATCCAAGGATGAAAACCATAATGAGATAAGAATGTCTGAACCAAGAGTTGTTCATCATTTGACGACTGCATCGTGTTCTGGTTCTCTCATCGAACATAAACTAAATTGGACGTTTTCAAGAATGTAACATCTAATAAGACAACAGTATCGTATCCAAAGTTGTTCAATTTGGTGGCACTGTTGGATCATACACTAATGAAAAGTAAGAAGCGTCCACTGATGGAACTTATGAGTCATGACCATGTTTGCTAACACATGCAGATATATTAAGAAAAAATGCCATGTCATGCATAGAAAAGCAAAGATCTTGCAGCAGCGTACTTATAGTCAATGCAGAATACTTCTGCCTAAGTTGCATATTTGAGAACGTTAATCCTAAACAAGGTCAACTTCTGAGACATTTTTCCCAAAGGGCAGCTCTGCAACCTCAAATAGATGGAACGAACTCAAACTTTGACGTAAACAGGTTTCATGAGTGTCTTACAACGGAACCTTTATTATCTACCTAAACTCTAAACAGGTCTCATAAGTGTGTTGGTAAAGGAACATGGAACTACTTCCGATGTTGCTGAAATATGGTTTCTCACTCTTTGCTGAAGTCTTTGGAATTCGTTCCCAGTTTGAAACAGATTTTAACAAAGTAAAGCATTTAAAATCTATGAATGGATGAAAAAATAGATTTTAACAAACATAACATTGCTTCTATGAAAATATTTTGTACGGGTTCTACCTGAATCAACCCACTCTGACTACTAATCTTTACTTCTGCAAAAGAAAAACAAAGGCAATCATATGGTTGAAAACGACCTTACTTAGTTAAAATAAGGAGATACCCAAACAAGATTTACCAAAGCATCATACGATATGGCAGGGAGTATTTGTTTCTACTTAAAGTCGAAACAGAACTCAAAAGGAGAGTTGACAACACAATCTGGGACAGCTCTATAATGTGCTGGCAGACGAAATTTCTCACCCTTCATTTCTAGACAAGGTGAAGGTTTCTCCAGTGATATAAAAAGTGTATTTTTGGACAAAAGAGAAAATTGTCAAAACAAGAAGTGTAAAATGATGTGCACCGGTTCAATCTAAAGATTCTAAACCACTGTAAAGTCTAGAGTATGAACCTAAGGTGTCATTACCTTTCAACAGACAAGGTGAAGGTTTCTCCAGTGATATAAACAGTGGATTTTTGGACAAAAGAGAAAATTATCAAAACAAGAAGTGTAAAATGATGAGCACCGGTTCAATCTAAACCACTGTAAAGTCTAGAGTATGAACCTAAGGTGTCATTACCTTTCAACGGACGCCAACATTTTCCAATTTGACTCGAGCTTGTAAAGTTTCAATAGAACCTAATTTCTGACATTAATCTCCGTGACTTTTAACGCTTACTTCTAACGGTAACTCGTTTTCTCCTTTCTGTTTACCTCAACCTCATGGCACTCGAACCACCCTCATCTCTCACATATGTTGAGAGATTGCTGCAGCGTTTGAAGTTGAAACAACAGCGCGTATCGCCCATATGGAAACAATACGGAAACGTTGAAGAGATTCATACGCCCCACAAGATGAAATGTCAGGCCAACGGCCTCAATACATCGCAGGTCTTACAGTGTTGTTCAGAGCAGGAGTCAAGCACTTCCAACTTCGTACGCAGGCCCAACAACAGTAACTGTTTCTTTGTTATCTATGACGGTTCATGCTACAAATTGCCACTAACCTTTCTTAATGTGTTACAACCTAGCATGTCGATTACCAGTGAGCTGCTTATTCAGTTAGTAGTCATGATCTACTCTGGAAAGAAATGGAGGAACAAGAGGTCGAAACGTAATTTTGTATTCCAAAAATGCATAACTGACAACGTGCCTCAACGTATATAAAGCTCATCATTCACAACGAGATATAGTTCCAGGTTAAAACGTCAATAGGACACCGGAAAAGCGGTTTTCTTGTTCTCGCGTTTTGCGTTCAACAGAGACAGACTTAACTAGTTGGCAATCCACGTTCTCTTAGCCCAAAACAGAAGGAAGATAGAAGAAATGAAGAAACTCACGGATCCTTGCAAGATTCACATTTTCTTTCGGATCCTTGTTCGGATTTATGTCCTCGATCTTGTGTGCAATTTCCAGAATAGACTCGATCTTAGTCCTCTTCTGGAGAGACGGGGGCACAGCAGAGGCGAAGCCATAGACCTCCTCTCGTATCTCTTGCCGCGATATCCGTAGTTGTTCCCTTTCAAGGGTTTTCCACACCAGGAGCTCCCAATTGCTCTCAGCTGTACCCATCTATCGGCAGATCCCTGACCTCGGAAAACAATACGGCAAACAAGATCGGCCTAGAGGCAACACGATCGTTGGAACGAACTTATTAGCCTTCTAGGATCAAAGATCGGGTACTTTGAAGAGAGAGAGAGAGAGAGAGAGAGAGAGAGAGAGAGAGAGAGAGAGAGAGAGAGAGATTACTCAATAACAGGTGATGAAATGCTCCGTCCTAAACCTCCGAAGACGATACAGCAAACCAAGATCGGCGTAGAGGCAGAGGATCCTGGGTCAATCAATCCATTAGCCTTCTAGGATTAGAGAGAGAGAGAGAGTATTGGCGCGCTGAATTCGATGTTCAAACAAGAAAATTACTCTTTCAGGCCGTGGAATCGCCATCAATGTCTTCGTTGTCCTCATCTCGTTTACTTTCGGAGGGACGACCGGGTGAAACATGCTCGCAGACACGAATGTGCCACTTGGTCCTATTTAATATTTATATATGACTCGTTTGAACGCCTATCAAGGTAGGGTGGCAATGAACCTGGTCGAGGAGGTATACTGATTCGAACCTCAATTTTCTGCTTCGTCTGGCTCCATTATTACCTTGACCTTGGAACCTAAAACCAGAATTTAACTGGCTCAGGTCGATTTCGGTACGGTTTCAGTTTGAATCGTAAAGCGCTTGAAACTAATAGAAATATCAAAATTAAAATTTTAAAAAACTTAAAACATTCTGAAATTGGATTCTGGTTTTGGACTGGTCTTTAATCCTGAGTCAGGTTTCACCGATTTCAGTTTCTGGTTTGTTTCGTAAATCGTGAGATGCTGGCCAGTTCTAAACGGATCATATATATATATATATATATATATATATATATATATATATATATATATATATATATATATATATACACACCCATCGTGTTACCTGATAATGTAGGTACACGTTGGTTTCTGTTTCTCCAATGGATAATTGAGCAAGTTTAGGGCACCCGTGTCTGCATTGGTCATAAGTCGAACTCGGGCTTGTGGGCTCGCGATCTCAATAGTCTTATTAAAATTAAATATATTTTGAGTTTAAAGTCACAAATATAATCTAAATAATTCAAAGTTAAATTAAAAATATTTTAGGATGCCATTGAGTATGGGGGCTTCATGAGCGAGGGCGATATGTAAAGAGGCTCTCGACTTGTTGAGATAGGAATGAACAAGAACAAACTAATGTTACCACCCTATATAGTGTCACCGCCTTTCTACTAGATTATCGAAAGTGGTTATGCTTAGTGATGGTGACAATCTTTAGTTTGATTTTTCTAACATGTAACGAAATAATCTAGAATGGAACAACCTCTCTTCTACTTAATAACTCACGGCCACCACAACCTTATATGGAATAGGGATCCCCAAGAATCAATCAATTAGTCTCTAATAGATTGAGTTTTTCAAGCGCACAAACACACACATAGAGAGAGAAAGAAGAAGAGCTCACCATTTTCTCTTCAAGATATCATTTTTATTAATGGTTGAACTCTTATTATAATACCTTAAATAATAAAATCCTACCAAATAGAAACGAATCCAAATGAATCTTTTCAACCCCAAACCAAACGATAAAATCAAATAACAACAAATGAACCTAATTAAACCCAAATAAACAATACTCATATCCTAATGATATTTTCCTTACATCGGCTTGAAACAAACAAGCTCAAGCTAACATGCATTGTATGAGACCTCTTATTACATATCAAAGTAAATAAACAAAATACCCTAATTTTATAACTCATGATTAGTACACCCACCAACCCGAAAAAACTTTGACACAAAGAGGACTCCATCAACAGTGGTGAGCCTATACAATCTTTTGGATTGAGGATGAGTCCTGTTGGGTGAAATTTGGCTTATAATTTCTCTGAAAGTTTATATTACTTATAGAAACCTTTTGAAAATAAGTCGGCCACTGCGCACCAGTTTTATAACGTAACAGACTTTATGACTGGAGTCAGGATGACAATTTGAACCCACCCCGTGGGTACCATCTTCAACCCGTCTTGCATTGGGTGGGTTTTCAGATCTGAAAACCCGCCCTGTAGAGGGCATGGCTGAAGGAAATACGGGGCGTGGGAAGGTTTGCGATAGACTTGATGCAAAGTATATATATATAAGTGTTTATTTATATAAATATATTTTAATATATATAAGTAAAAAATGAATTTATGTATATACAAAAACAACAACTAAGCCTTTTCTCATACTATATATGTATATATATTATATAAATATAAATGTATATGCATAATAACTTTTAGTTTAATAATATAAAATACCATAAAAAGATTTTGTATTTTATATAAAATATAATATTAAATAGTTTTCTTAAAAATATTTTTATAGGTTGAAGTGAAGTGGGGCGGGCCAGGTTGTAACAAAAGGGTGAGAGGCGGATGTGGGTTTGATCCCCAAAACCCACGAGAAGAACAGGGTAGGTTTGTATAAAGAAAATTTTAGGACGGAGCATGTGGTGGTGGAGTGAAAACCTCTGCCCCACCCGGCCCCATTGTGATCCCTAAACTGGAGGACTTTTGTTTATTTACACTAAGAGGCAGAACTCTAACAGACACACATGAACCTCCCAAGAATGGATTTCACGGCGTGCGAGTCGACTTCGGGGATTCCTGTCGATGAGTTAACACTCGGGTTGCCGGAGAAATTCGTCTGTGCATTACGTAGTTATTCTCTTTTGTTTAATCAGCCATTGTGATAAGCTAGAATCTTGGTACCTTTTTCAATATTTATAACCCACTAATGATAAAGATTAAAATTCATAATCACTAACCTTCCTCTTTGTTATTGTCGGAATTTTAGATGCCGTTGACATATGGTTGTTAGTTTTTGCGCAAATTTCCGCACGTAGCCACGTCTTTTGAGAGAGGGAGAGAGGAGAGAGAGAGTACGGTGTTGTTTTCAACGGTCGAATTCACCACGAAATTACGTTTCAGCCCGTGAGGTTGTCATTAATGTCAGCAGTATCCGCATCGTTTACTTTGGAATGGAGTGCGACGTGCTTGCAAGCACGACTGTGCCGTTGGATCATTACAGTGGGACCCTGCAATTGCACTGGAATCAAAACAATATTGTTAATATCGGAACCTTAATGAAAGGCTTAAATGTTGCTCATATAATATTTGCTTGTCTTCCGTTGACAATCATACTCATAAATATACATATATATACATATACATATATATAGGGAGAGAGAGTATGTGGTTCATGTTCAAACATTTATTTGGCACGGTTCCGCAACTCCAACCACCAGCAGCCACCTTACAATACCTTCAACTACTTCACTCTCTCAAACTGTCTTCCATCAATTAAAACTATCTCAGAACCATTAAAATCACTTAAAAAGTCCAACTATTATTATATATCTATCTATCTATCTATATATATATATATATATATATATATATATATATATATATATATATATATATATATATATATATATATATTAGTGATTTTGACAAGTGGAAGACGTTTTTCGAGAGTAAACGAATAATAAAAGGTGTTAGAAGCATCCACTAATGGTTGGAATGGCAGAAACATGTGAAAAGTATGTTTGAGCACTGTGTTGGATTGAGCATGAACCAATTCCTATATATAGATAGATAGATAGAGAGAGAGAGAGAGAGAGAGAGAGAGAGAGAGAGAGAGAGAGAGAGAGGTGTTCAAACAAATAAAATGCTCCCAGCCCGTCATGTCCGACTTTATCAATAGATTGATTCATGTCTACACCTTTCTCCAAGGATGGAAACAAAGATTGGTCTACCATGGATCAAAAGGAAGCTCTAGTACCAAGTGACGCCATCCCCTTCATTTTTTCCAAATTGGATGACGGATTCAGATGATTTTATAAGACTAAAAGTACAAATGCTAATAGATCGAATCTAACATTTTGCACTTTTGACCGAGGAAGATTAAACAATAGAATGATGATTTTAAGTTTGATTTTCTTTATCCTTCATTCAAACTTGATCAACACAAATCTTAGCTTAGAACTTAATTTCTTCTCCAATTTACTTTTACTTTTCAGTATTATAACGAATCAGCAAGTCGAACTGCGTCCACGTGATATCATTCTCTTCCATAAAGAATATGGATCGCGGGTTGTCGAAAGGAGGCAAATAATAGAAAATTGAGAGAAATTCAAAGGAATCCCAAGTAGGTACGGGATTTCCATTTTGGTAAGATGAAAGTCTTCCTATGTTATACTATTTAACCCGACTCTCAATGGATATGATAGATCAAACCTATGGATGCAGATGGGTTTGTGCAGTGAAGTTTAAAGCAGATGGAAGAGTGGAAGAATTGAATTAGTATCAATATTAATTTTCTAATCAGATTCAGTATTATCATAATGTAATTAATCTAATCATGTTGAATTTAAAATTTATAGACCAAGTCTCTCATTCCTGCACGATAGACCTCAGTTTCTTGCTGAGTAAGATAAAGTTCAATTGTGAGATTATGAAAGTAAATGGACTAACATAATCCGTCTACATAAGCTAGGGTCCGTCCATGCCACGTGATAGAATTTTATAGACCATCGGTTGGATAGCCCGACAAAATCAGAAATCCAATACATATTTATTCACAAATGAAGATCCCAACACGTCGTCCAACTACATGCAAGACAAACTATCTACGGCCTATCAATATGTTATCATGGTGCAACATATGTCCAGACGTTACCAAGGACGACAATGATTTTGGGTGGGGGAGAATGTGATCTTTCGACCGCAAACTCATGGTGTCACACCCGCTCGGGTCGCGACCCGACCCGGCTCGAGCCGATGCCACATGGCCGCTTCTTGCGCGGACGTGATGGTGAGCAGTAACAAAATACAATACTAATTTAATTCAAACTCAATGAAATATCTAACCGAAATAAATATTCATATCGAAGTTCTAAACAACACGTCCAAAATGGTGGGGGCCTCACCTAATAATAACCCCGAATAATAAGATTTTATAAATCATTTAACACTTATCATATCATCTAAAATAAAAATGCAGCTCTATCCAACTCCTACTCTGCTCCGTGTGACTTCAAAGTGCTAGCTTCAGGATGAGCTGTAAAATAATGGGGTGAGCTCCTATACATGGCTCAATATGGAGGTTAAACATCTTTAAATAAAAATCATACTAAAAGCATGCCGAATTTCAAAATCATTTCATAACAAAGCACAATTACCTTTAAATCATGATATCAAATTCATATGCACACACTCATACACACGCACACATCATTAGTTATGATAATTACAACCCATACTATGTCTGCCCCAAAGGCTACAGGAGTCATCCAACCCTTCCTAACGTGACCTCGGTAACTCCATCCATGATGGTAACCACGCCGACTCTCACGGTAGAGTGTCCTGGAACACACCTTATATTCGCCCTAAGCCGCATTGCCCGAGGGACCTGCAAGTCTCTAGAGACCCCACACAACTCACACAAGTATGGCTCGTATATTCCCACATCATTATATTTCTAAAACCAATTACAACTCATCACATTCACAAATCATATCTAGATCTACGAATATCCAAAACCAAATCCATATCCATACAACATTTAAATACCATGTTCATACAACACATGCATATCAAAACATGCTCTTTATCAATCAATGTCATAAACATGTTTTATTTAAAAAGCATATCTAATAACTCATAATTACGAATAACATTTCATAAACATTATTAAAACATTTATCAATCATGCACATTTAAATCTATCTAAAACAAGTAAAATCACTTCTATCATGGTTCTGTAAAAGAATGCATAACCCCCTACTTGAAGGAGCGCTAAGATCGAGTCCCAAAGCAGCTTGGCCACTCTTATCACCACCAAATCCTTCAATTTTAATTTCTAAATAATTATAAATAATTAAAATATTAAAATTGATTTAACTACGAATCTGACGCAACAAACCGTATCCAAATCGGATCTCAAATGACCTTAAAATCACCCAAAACCTAATCTGGATTCGTTTAAGCTATCCAGGATCCAAACTGACACCTAGATCCATATTCGATCCAAATTGAGTGACGTAGTAGGTAGCCTGTGTCACTGTGTCAACACAGAACCTGTAACTACTGACACAGGTCATGTTTTTAACCTAGAAACCCATTTAAAGATATAACCCAAACCTAACCCATTTCCAACACAAAACTTATTTTGACACAAAACTGGTTCTTAACATGCGGCACGAGGACATGACACGAATCAGTGTCGGTTCATGGCATTCCAGACACAACACGACACAACACGAAAATAGGAATACGCCCAAAAGGGTTGGTTCCCATGGTTTTCCGACATTGATTTCGCCTATTTTCGGTAACGATTAAGGTCAATGATGGTCCTCAATCAATCGCCTACGCTTTCTCTTCCAACCCAATCCATCACCGGTCGCTGACGATGTCGCTTTGGTAAAAAAACTCATTGAAACAAAATGTTGCAGAAATTGAGGAAAATCGGACGAATCAGAACCGTTTCCCAGCCAAATCGACACACACGACTTACCCAAACCCACCAAAACTCTTTGTTCTACCTCAATGCTTCGATCCAAGCCCAAAACGATGATTATCAACAAGTTTTTCATGAAGAATCGAAAAAAAAACAAAAATTGAAAAATAGGTAAACTCACCGGATTTCTGCCGATGTTTAGTCGATGCTCGGTGTTATCGTCTTCTCTAGAGGCTGCCCCAATATGTCTCAAGAACGTCTATTGTGGAGGCCTCTTTTAAAGGCCGTTCAGATCCCCTTCAATGGCTGTGCATTGACAGCCATTGCTGTCTTTGCACAACAACTTTGTGTAGTAACGCTCGGGCGTTACTGCACTTAGCCCTCTTTCAAGTGGGTCTGGATCTTGAGCGTTACTGCACTTGGCCCTCTTTCAGGTGGGTCTCGACTCATTACACATGGCCTAGTGTCACCCCTTGTACAAAAACCCTCTTTGAGAGAAGAGTCCCTAACGTACCAGTGTAGCGCTCGGGCCCACACATTCCTTTATGCTATCAATAAAGTTATTGTCATTTGGCTTTGCATTAAACGTGTCTTTATTACTTTTACTCTTAAACGTTTTGTCATGTTGCGTGGTGTGAGTTAAATGGATGTCAAGTCCCATTTGAGGTACTTAGCATCCGAGGAGGGACCCAACTCACATTCTCTATCATCAACATCATCACTAACGCTCGGGTGTTACTGCACTTGGCCCTCTTTTAGGTGGGATCTAGACCACCCGACTCATTACACATGGCCTAGTGTCACCCCTTGTACAAAAACCCTCTTTGAGGGAAGAGTCCCTAACATACCAATGTAGCGCGCCGGGCTCACACATTCCTTTATGCTATCAATAAATAAAGTTATTGTCATTTGACTTTGCATTAAACGTGTCTTTATTGCCTTTACTCTTAAACGTTTTGTCATGTTGCGTGGTGTGAGTTAAACGGATGTCAAGTCCCATTTGAGGTACTTAGCATCCGAGGAGGGACCCAACTCATATTCCCTATCATCAATATCATCACTAACGCTCGGATGTTACTGCACTTGGCCCTCTTTTAGGTGGGATCTAGACCACCCGACTCATTACACATGGCCTAGTGTCACCCCTTGTACAAAAACCCTCTTTGAAGGAAGAGTCCCTAACATACCAATGTAGCGCGCCGGGCTCACACATTCCTTTATGCTATCAATAAATAAAGTTATTGTCATTTGGCTTTGCATTAAACGTGTCTTTATTGCCTTTACTCTTAAACGTTTTGTCATGTTGCGTGGTGTGAGTTAAACGGATGTCAAGTCCCATTTGAGGTACTTAGCATCCGAGGAGGGACCCAACTCATATTCCCTATCATCAATATCATCACTAACGCTCGGATGTTACTGCACTTGGCCCTCTTTTAGGTGGGATCTAGACCACCCGACTCATTACACATGGCCTAGTGTCACCCCTTGTACAAAAACCCTCTTTGAGGGAAGAGTCCCTAACATACCAATGTAGCGCGCCGGGCTCACACATTCTTTTATGCTATCAATAAATAAAGTTATTGTCATTTGGCTTTGCATTAAACGTGTCTTTATTGCCTTTACTCTTAAACGTTTTGTCATGTTGCGTGGTGTGAGTTAAACGGATGTCAAGTCCCATTTGAGTTACTTAGCATCCGGGGAGGGACCCAACTCACATTCCCTATCATCATCATCATCACTATTTCTACGGTTTTTTTGGTGTACGATCTACATAAAACAGCCTCCAAAACGCACTTAGAATGCCCACCTAGGGGACTTGATTCACAAGTCACAGGTCATGTACCTATGTTTCAATCTCCGCATTTTCATCAAAACAATTAATTTGTATAAAACTTGTTGTAGACTTGCTTTATTGCCTACTTATCATCCATTATTTAATAATTGAAATGAATTAAAATTCCTAATTTTAAAATATGTATCCTATATATCAAACATAGTGAGAAGATCTATGCGGGAAGAGCTATGTTTGAGAGATGTATGGTAACACACTTAAGTACAAGAACATCCAAATAATAAATCTCAACTATTCAATCTTAAAGATGAATGGATAGGATTTTAATTCAAAAGCAAAAAAATACGAAAGTACTTTATAGGTGTACTTTATTCACATGCATATTCATTTACTTTTTTTTAATTTAGATCTCGAGCATCTGTTTTTAAGATTGAATAAGTATTTGTTTACATATGCTAACAGTCCATGTGTGTGGATGAATATGAAATAATCAAATGATTGAAAAACACCTCTTCTTCAAATGTAATTTAAAGAACAATAACGCTCTTGACAACGGAATGCAAGACTTCTCTTCAGACACTGCACGGCTTGGGAAGCTTCACGCAAAGAATTGTTAGTACCTTTTCTGTGGTTCAATCTATGTGCATTAATGCACGAGGGTTGCAGCTCTCCTGGCTAGTAATCAACTCAAAGAACCTTCAAATTGAAGGTCTTTAGTTCGATCCCCTATACCAATCAAAATGTTCAGGAGTGGAAGCACAATTTATGTACCCGAAGCCTCTTCTTGGTCTCGACTTCCCTTACCAAAAATAGGTCCGGTAAGCGGAGCCGAATTAACCAAACATGGGCTGCTCGTACT
Organism: Brasenia schreberi; assembly: GCA_036023115.1. NCBI lineage: Eukaryota > Viridiplantae > Streptophyta > Magnoliopsida > Nymphaeales > Cabombaceae > Brasenia > Brasenia schreberi. Next base: position 2,323,501 of record JAYKKT010000043.1, read on the forward strand.
CGGGCTCATTTCCTATAGCACTACCTTATGTATATTTACCAATAATGCATGTTCAAACTTGTCTCTCAGTTCATTATTTCATAACAAGCCAAGTTCAAGAACATGTCGGACCCGGTTATGGGTCCAATCAACCTATATCCTTAACCCATTCACAACCAATAAAAGGTTTAGGCAAGATTATGATGACACAAACAGCTCAGCTTATTTGGCGAGCATTGCGAGCTCTCGCTGTTGAACCCCGAATCTTTCTCTTTCTCGACATATGCCGCCTCAAAGCATGCAATCTACTGCAAGGTCTCGACTTGGCTGTGTTGCACCGCAACCCAGATTTGATTTAAGAATCGTCCATTGTTCAAATGTGCATAAACTTCTACTATTATTCAACTTAGACAGGTGGAAACTGAATTTTCTAAAGCATTGGATAATAGATGTATTAGCACAAGGAGCAACAACTAAACCGGCTTGAGAGTCGGCTTGCAAGTTAAAGGTCATGAGTTCGATACCAGGGGCAACTGGCTTTTGCCTCCCCATTGTACCCAACAAGAAATGTACCCAACAAGAAAACAGATGTATTAAACTAACCGTATTTTCCGGTCTACCAAATTTGTTTGACATTCGCTTGTTACATTCACATATAAAAGCCCAAAGTTTTGTCAACTGTTTCAGCCAACACCGACGTATTCATCTATATTTCAACACTGCGTTTCATAATGAGAATGGGTAGATGTTTTAAACACGGTTTCAAGATGAATAGAAAGGTCAACTAATAGATTCCCTCGCCCACAAGCTATTTTATCATCCTATTGAGGGGTTTTAAGAGTTAATGGATTTTTTTTTCAAGCCAGGTAATGCACGCCCTGGATATTGAACTCATGACCTTCGACTTGTGAGTTGAGATGCCTAGCCAAGTGATCTGTCGCTCTGAGTTCCAAGTTAATGGGGCTCCCTCGCATGAATAAGGACAAGGGGTCTCATCAGTTCAAATAATACATAAAATCCATATAGAACATCAGTTCAAATATGAATCATTTGCTGTTTGGCGTCATAGGTAAGGCCTACCATACAAGTCGAAAGCTACAGTAATCACGTTTCAATTCCTCCCAACAATGACTAAACAAATAGATGAACTCAAATTAAGATACAAACTTTATTATAACTATGTGTTTAACTGAATTTCATGTCGATAAATCTCAACTATGATCAAACCAAAATTCAGATCACATAATATCTGAAATTAATTTAATGGACCAGATGAAGTCAAGCTACAAACAGCTTGATTCATTTACCTGTGCCGATAAACACAGTCCAAAGTTCAATCACACTCACAAGATGCATTAAGCACACACAAGAAGAGCAGTTAAATCCTCTCCACAATTGTCCTGTTTCTCCATATATGCCTCGGAAAAATTGCAGAAGTAGCTTGAACTGCACCCCAGAATACAACTTGTATTTCAGATTCCACAGGTCATAATAGGCAGCAGCAGTATATTAAACCTCAGAAAACCTTCTCCCAAATGAAGGTATAAGCTTCAATGCCTACCAAGGAGGAAAAGAAAGGGATTTCATAAATAATCACTATATTCCGGACCAGCCAAGCACCTCATACAACTATCCAATTCACTGTTGTAGAGAGGAAAGTGAAGAAAGCAAAATTATTCATTTACAGTGAGCACCCACAGAAAACGTAGGTCACAAGACCAACAGGTAAACCCACAAGTCACATGGAGCTGTATAAATGATTCAAATGCATGAGAAATCTCAATCAACATCCAGCTATTTGAAGAAAATATGCAAAATGTTTAAGTAGTTTTTATCTTAAATAGCTACAAATTAACAAGAAACTGGTACTATGGATAGAAATATTATAAAATAAAGGCTTTCGAGTTAGTAGAATAAAGACATAATATATAGAATGTTTACTGCATCAAACATGGAAATTAAGATTAGTACATATTACATCCCTTAAAATAAAATTTTTAAATATCTAAAATCAGTGCTTCAGAGTGATAAAAAATTCATGGAGATTTGACACATAGAATCAATATAGGTTGGTTAAAAATGAAGAGGTACATCAGGTTTTATATGACATGAAGATACTATTAAAGTGGAAAGGTAAATATTGCATAAATGAGATGCTGAGATAGATATATGGTCAGAAGACTGTATTTATAATGAGGTTATTAAAGACAAATTGGGAGTAGCACCAATAGATGATAAAATAAGGAAAAACCTCTAAAATGATTTGATATTATAGAAAAGGTGACCGAAAGAAATCTCCTAATAAGAAGTGTGAGAAACTAGATGGTGAATATGTTAAAAGAGGAAGTTAGAATACTATAACTCAAAATTTGAGTGTTCCATGTGAATGTTTATGCTTCCCATATACTTGTCTACTGGTATGCTACTTGAAGATATACCCCTTTTTCCTTGGTCATGAATATCAAATTGTAAAACCTATTCCTCAGTGATGTTTGGTGACACTTGTTGAAGAATATGCATATTTAGTGTTCTTAGTATTAGTTTTATAATTTCTGATGTTTTTAGGTATTATTATAATTTCCCAAAGTACTAAGGGTATTTTGGTAATTTTCTATACTGAGGGCATTTTGGTCATTTTTGGCGACCTCCATTCGAGGTCCGCCCCCTCCTCTTATCTTCACATTTCCTCTTCAATGTTTCTTCATGTGTATGATTTTTTCCTTTCCAATGCGTAACTGCATTTTTCAACAACACTTGCATCATAGGAACTGCCTCAGCCACCAGCCAACCCCGTCCTCCCTCAAAGTCAAAAACTTCTTGTTTCAAGTCTACCGAGAGCTAAAGACACCTGTATAAGATAGATTTTTACTATATTGACCAATATAAATGACCCGTTTAGACAGAAACCCAACAAAATAGAACTTTTGACAAAAAGAAAAGTCTCCATTGAAGAAATGCAGAAACAGAAGTAAGTAGCATGTCCGTGGAGTAAAAGCAGGTTGTGCAGAACTGAGACACCATCATTTGCCCACCGCCACCCCAAAAATGAAAAAAAATCCAACATATACAGGACCAAGCAAACATACTTGTCAATTAATTGTTTAAGTTGAAGGCATTAAACATCACAAACAGATAAATACAGATCTAGCCTACACATCCTGACAATCTCAAAGAGTATAATAAGCTAAAACCAATTGGATGAACACCAAAAAGGAGAAGGTAAATAAAAAGTCAAAAACAATTTTGGTACAGTTATCAGGTTTAACTTTGGAACTGCATTCCATTATCTCAATCAACAAACCACTTTGGTACAAGAGACAAACTTCAGCCCAAGGTTACAACCTTTGATGGGGCCTCAAAGGTTTAAAGCTGTATTGAAGTTATTTGACTTGAGAAGAAAGAAGGCAGATCTCTAAAGGCCGATGCTACAATAAGTTACCATTCAGATTTCAGTGTGAAGAAGTCAAATTCCAGCAATGAATCAACTAGCATTGTTGAAAAGGTTCAGAAGTCTTCAAATAGAGTACACTTCGTCAAGGAGTGCACATTTGTGCGTGTGTGATTCTTGTGTGCATGTCTGCATGCGTGTGTGCATGAGAGAGAGATGAGAGATTCTCCCTAAGTTTGAAATCAAGAGGCACTGCACACCAAGATAACTGAATTCCATCATCAATTGAAACTTTGACTTGATATCAGATTAAGACAATGACAAAGGGAGTGAATAACGTGGGGAAAAAGTCACTGTTATATGATACAAGTAACAGGGGTTCAACAATACAGAAGAACAAGATCCTTTCAATGCTAGAAGCGGAAAAAACAGATCAATTAACTGTCAAGAGCCTCCTTTTCTGTGGGATATTTTAGCCAAGCTCAATTTAGTATGAAACGCTTGTGACATTTCAGGAGAATAGCAGCAGTACACGCATGAAAAGATAAATCGAAGTTCCAATAAGGACACTTTTGGAAGCAGACTCCAAAAGAAAAATTGTACACTCCAAATCCACCAGTGTAGTATGGACACTCACCAATGAAACGACATGCTATTGAAGAAATTGAGACATTACTCGCTCATTATATCTTCATCATCTTCTGCTTCTTCATCACTCAATGCAAGATCAGCCAGCAGCTCCTCCATCGGCACAGAAGGAACATCATCTCCTTCAGCCATAGATGCCACCTCAGATGGTAGATAATCCTTATTCCTATATAATGATACATTAAACCTAATCTCTGGATCCTCTTCCAAGTCCTCCAAAAACTTTTCATATTCTGTATTCCGCTTATCAATATCTGTCCTACCTCTGGAAGCATTCTCCACTTCCATATCCAAATTCTTAAGCTTCCAAGGACGAGCTTTTCCACGTCTTTTTTGACGCTTCTCTTCATAGCTCTTCTTCACTAGAACAGCATCTGGAAGACTAAAGTCTTTGTACTTATCGGGTTCGATGTCGTTACTGTTTGTTCCATATAGATCATAGCCAAGTGCATAATCCCCAGGACGTAGAAGGTGGCCAAGGTGTGTTCTCACATTGAAAATCAAATCATTTTCCCCAAAGTCTGATACACGTGCTACTTGTGCATCTGCTAATGCATACTTTGTGCTACTGGGGTTGTTCCCCAATGTTACAGGTTCTATATCCATAATCACAGACTCAACAAGGCGAGTACTTGACAACATAGGTTTGAAAGGAGCCCTCCAATACTGATTAGCATCTAGAAAACAATGCCTCAAGTGAATGGATCAAGAAGCATTATGCTATTGCTTATCTTTATGCACAATACGAGAGGACCCAAGTTCCCAAGGCCAACAGCAACTTTTGGGGGAAGGCAAATTAAATCCTTTCTGCAAATTGGGCTAATCTCAACAGAGAATGTGTACTTATAGTTGTAACCGTTGCTCTTTGGGTCATGTGAAACCAGCTGCTTGTCATGCCGACTCCTGATTGGAACTACGCTACCAACAAATTCCACAAACTTCACAGCATGGCTTCTGTTACCGAAAAAAAATTCAATACCATCATGCATTTGTTTGATTTTTATAGCACGTACCGCTGTATCATGCTTAAGAATGACCTGCTCAAGAAAATAAAATGTCCGTCTGTGAGAAACATGCTGCCTCAGTTGCACAGATGCTACCCACTGATCAGGGTTGGCTTGAACTCTAGTACAAGATTCACACATATGCTCCTGCTGGACATATTCCACAAGTTCAAGTATTGTATTGGCATAAACCTCCTTCTTCACTCTCAGCTTCACTTTGATCCTCTTGGAGTGAGGTTCAGTCCAAATAAACTCTGCATGTGACAGATGGACCTTGTTCAAATTCTTCAGCCTCTTAATGCAAAATGCTAGAATTTCCTTAGATTCCAGTTGAGATTTGATCCATGTTTTGGGTGGCTGGAGGTAAGAATTACAGTCCGGACAATGATAGATTATTACATGCTTCTGTAAACCCTCAGTGATGTCTACTTGTGACCGCAAGCATTTGACACACATATTCGCATTATTTGGCGTCATGGGTACTCCACACATGCAACAGAGGACTGTGCCAACCGTTTGTTGCAACTGGAACATCACCGGCATTGCTTCTCCAGCCATAACTAATGAGTTCAAAGATTAATTCTCAAAATTGATTCCTGTAAGACAGTCGAAGGATCACTGATAAGCATCTTGCAGGAAAATTTTCAACAAACTCTTTACAGACTGTCAATATTCATAACGACCAAACATAATATATAAACTTCAAATTATCAATAGTAGATACTCTGTGCCGAACTTGCATACCCATTGCTTTTTGGAAATGGCGAAAACATTCTATTAAAGAAATAATTTTAAATTAGAGAGATGCATCACTATTAATTCCTTTCTATTGAAAAGGAGTCAGCTATCTGCACGAGTCACCTTCTTCTAGGCTCTGATCTCCCTCTTCTAAGCTCCACTGGAAACCCATCATTCACGTTCCTTATAGTACTAGGCTGACCTAAGGATATTGGGGAAAAGTACGGTAAGTGATGCTACATAATTTCAAGATTTATCGTTGATTTTGGAAGCAACTGTTGAAATCAATGGGAAATGACCAATCATGATTCACAAAAATGTCCAAAACCAGTTGACTTACTGTGGCATGTAATTTGGAGCATAAAGCAATTCACACTAACATAAATCTGGTAACGGTCATCCCTTACACCTCCCAAACGAGGGAAGTCACATGCGAATAAGCATGACGAAGGGGGAGCGCCTGCCTACAGGCACATACAAAACAGTGTTAGAACCTCGTGTTCTCACCCACATACTATTCCGCTGCATCTTCAGAGGGCTGTAAATCAGAGAGGCCATCACCGGTTTCCTACAACAAAAAAAGAGAATCATATACACGGCTCATTCATAAGTGGTATAAGGGCCTGGTTCCCTACAAAGAGGAGTGAGAGAGTTAGCAAAAAGAAAAAGAGAGACGAAACAAAAAAAAAAATGAAAGAGAGAAGGCGACAGTCGGCAGAGACTGAGAAGTCACAAGGTCAAAGGTAGACCGACACAACCAAAAGCCAAAGGTAAAACCCAAAAGTAGGCCGTTAAAAGCACAAAGGCAAAGGCAGGCCGACAAAAGCCTAAAGGCAAAGGCAGGTTGGTAAGAGCCGAAGCAAAGGCAAACTGACAAGAGAAGAAGCCAGGAACCCGCCGATAGCCGACGAATGGCTAGAGAATCCCCTCCGGCCCCCTCCCTCTCTGTTTTCTCTCTCTCTCTGAACCTTCAAGAGAGTCTCTCTCTCTCCCTCTCTCTCTCTCTCTAAAATGCTGTTAAAGCATTTTTGTATATTAATTTTTTTTTTTAAATCAGCGGTTTTGGAAAACCGCGGCAGGAAAACCAGTGGTTTTCCCAAACCGCTAATAGTTTTCTGAAACCTCCAGTGGTTTCTAAAAACCGCCTCGGGGTTTGTAGAAAAAAGACAAAACTGCCCTTGTTTGTTTTCGGATATTACGCAGTTGCCACGGTAAAAAGGTAGTTTTACCCTTTAGCTGTTTATGAAATTTACTAAAAAACCACGGGTTACCATTTTACTGTTTTATCCAACCCGGTTTGAATAATTTCAGTTCTGCCACTCAACCAAAAGACTAGTTTACCCCTATTCTTTTGGAAAAATTATAAATTTGCCTTCAAGGTTAAAATTATTTTAACCTTGATCAGTTGCAAATTTTATAAGAATACCAAATAGTGATTTTACAAGTTTGTCCTCATGATTTTATAAAATTACAAAAGAGGATAAATAGATAAAATTATAGTTTTATCCCTTGTTATCCTTTTAGGGGTTCAGAGGCATAAAACCCCTTAGAATTTTTTTTTTCAAAAGATTATCTGCTATATATTCTGCATCACTTTAATATGTCTCTTGCTATGTGTGCCTTTATTTTGGTTTCCTTTTTAGACCGCTTGATAGTTATTTTTGCCAAACACTTAAAAATGAGTTCTATGATATGTGTGTCTGAACTAACAAAAATAGAAAAATTAAATGGTATGAACTTTTAGATATGGAAGAGAAGAATTCTGCTGGCTCTAACACTAGAAGGTGTAGAGTATGTCTTAAAGGAAACAATGTGTTCTCCCCCTCCAGACACAAGTCAGCAACAATTAGAAATGTATAAAACATTTCTAAAGGACGATACCATAGTAAGAACAATCATGTTAACCTAGATGGAGGATGATCTGATTAGGGTCTTTGAAGAATTTGAGACCGCGAAAGAGTTGTTTGACTCACTAAAAGCTAAGTATGATACAACTGCAAAATTGCATTTATAGTTGCTACTACAGAAATACAACTCATTCAGAATGAAAGAAGGAGAAAATGTAGTAGAGCATGTAAATCACATGCTAGTGATGGCTAGAGACTTAGCCGTAGCAAAATCAGTCATCCCCGAACCGATGCAGATATCAACCATACTGAACAGTCTACCTCCATCATGGAACATGGTCACAACTGCCCTAAGATTAAGGCCTGAAATCAACCTTTCTGAGTTGCCCCTAAAACTAGCAGTAGAGTAAGAACATATGCTCAAAAACAAAAAGGAGAAATTGCTAGTGGTCTAGGATGAGTTAGCGTTTAGCTCCAAATCCAACCAGAAAAAGAAACAAAATAAAAGGTTTGACAAGAATAATAGGAAAGATGGTCAAAGTTTTAAGAAATCACAGGAAGCCGCTTCTCAGATCAAGTGTTTCAATTATGGAAAGATGGGACATTACAAAAGGAATTGCCGCAACAAAAAAGGTGGAGGAAATAACCCACAGCGCGAACAGTCGAAGAAGCAGGATATAATCTGCGTGATTTCATAATGCCTATACTTAGATCGCCCGGTGACAGGTTGGTAGATAGACTCGGGAGCTACAAGACACATCTCGAAGACCAAGGAAAGGGTAATGGACCTGAAGGAATATCAACCCAAAAAACATCGTGTGTATATGGGAAACAGTACTTTCTCAAATGTTCTAGGTATTGGATCATTTCGAATATTTGTACAAGGCAAACTAATTGTATTGACCGATGTGTTAATTGTGCCATCTATAAGGCGTAATCTGGTATCGGTCTATGCCTTAGTTAAGAACGGTTTTGAAGTTAGGTTTATACCTAATAAGGTGATTATGGGCAAACATGGGAGAATCTTGTTCTCAGGAGAATTTGATGTAGAACAAAGATTATTCAAATTATCAGATAATGAAAGTCATCCATCTTCTGCTTATATTGAGAGTGCCTTTTCTGTTGATGTGAATATGTGGCATAAATGCCTAGGGCATATAAGTCTGAAAAAGTTGAGGAAATTATCCAACTTTGACTTATTGCCCGGATTTGAGGAAGAGACTTTCAACAAGTGTGAAGCTTGTATACAAGAAAAAATAATAAGGAAAGTCTTTTCCAAGAAAACAACAAGGGCAACAACCCTGTTGAAAATTATTCACACAGATTTATGTAGACCTTTTACAATAAAGACACATCGGGAAAAGGGTTACTTTATAACCTTTATCGATGATTACTCTAGATATATGTATATATATATCTTTTGGCATATAAATCAAAGGCACTTGATGCTTTCAAACAATATAAGTAAGAAGTAGAAAATCAACTAGGGCATTTGATCAAAGTCTTGAGATCAGACAGAGGAGGTGAATATACCTCGGCATAATTCTTGGAATTTTGCAAAGACTTTGGTATTGCTAAACAAAATACAATGCCTAAGACACCTCAGCAAAATGGTTTAGCTAAAAGATACAATAGAACCTTACTGAACATGAGAAGGTCAATGTTGATTGATCCCTCTCTTCCAAGGGTATTTTGGGGAGAAGTAGTAAGTACAATTGTTTACATACTCAATAGAGTATCGTGTAAAGCTGTATTCACTACACCATATGAGATGTGGTTTGGAAGAAAACCCAACCTAGGTCATCTCAAGAGGTGGGGATCTATTGTACATGTCAAGATCCTTGATCAGTCTAGAGATAAGCTAGACAGTAGGTCCTTGAGATGTATATTCATTGGATATTCAAAAGGTTCAAAAGGATATCAGTTTTATCATAAGGACCACATACTCATTGAAAGCAGAGATGTTGAATTCTTAGAGGATACTAAAAATGATATCTTGGAGAACAATGAGGAACGTGTTGATGATTTGGTAGATTTAGACCAATCATCTTTTGAGTCCATAGAAGACCTAAAACTACTGATACCTTAAGTGGACATAAGAGGTCAAGAGTCACTCCGTCCTACTTAAAGGATTATCACACTTATCTTGCACAAAAAGTGTGTAATTCGGTAGATTTGGATGAGTTGACTGATAACCCGACTTATCAGTAAGCAATGAACTTATCGAAAACAATAGATTGGGAGAAAGCTATGGATGAGGAGATTGAATCCATTGAGAAAAACCAAGTTTAAGAATTGGCTGATTTGCAAAAAGAAAGAAAAGCTATAGGCTGTAAATAGGTTCTGAAAAAGAAATACAAGGTCGATGGTACAATCAACAAGTTTAAAGCGAGGGTGGTTGCAAAAGATTTTTTTGCAAAAAGAGGATATAGATTATGTTAAGACATATTCCCCAATTGTGAAATTTGCATCCATACGGATAATCTTGGCAATATCTGCATACTATGATTTGGATTTACATCAGTTAGATGTAAAGACAACCTTTTTAAATGGTGATTTAGAAGAAATCATATACATGCAACAACCTGAAGAATTTGTGGTTGAAGGCCAAGAAGATAAAGTATATAAGTTGAAAAAATCCCTATATGGCTTGAAACAGTTACCTCACTAATGGTATTTGACTTTTCAAAATGTCATTATAGAACTTGGGTTTGTGGCTAACAAACTTGATCACTGTATTTATATTTGGAACAGTGGGAGCCACTTTGTCATCTTGTCATTGTATGTAGATGACATATTATTGACTAGAAACGATAATGAGATAATTGTCAAAACCAAGTCATGGTTGAACTCCAAGTTCGAAATGAAGGATATGGAGGAAGCATCCTATATCTTGGGTATAAAGATCTCTCGAGATAGAGGATCTAGACTCTTATGCCTGAGTCAGGAGAGATATATTGACTATATCCTCAAGAAGTTTAAAATAGGTGAATGCAAGTCTGTAGATACACCTGTTGCAAAAGGGGCTAAATTGAGTAAGACTGATTGTCTCGGTGAAGGAGACGATAAGCCTAATGTTCCTTATGCACAAGTTGTTGGCAGCTTGATGTATGCTATGTTGTGTACAAGGCTTGATATCAGCTTCGCTGTTGGTCTTGTTAGTAGATATCAAAGTAATCCTGGTTGACATCATTGGATAGCTGTAAAAAAGATTATAAGATATCTGAAAGGAATAAAGGACTTGAAACTATGTTTTCAAGCAGATGAATTGAAAGTGGTAGGATACTTAGATGCTGACTTTATTGGGAGCAAAGATGACAACAAATCAACCTCGGGACAAATATTCTTATTTGGAGGTGGTGCTATTTCTTGGGCATGCAAGAAACAGGGCTGTGTAGCGTTGCATACACAGGAAGCTGAGTATGTTGCCTGCTGTATGGCTGCAACAAGTGTTCTATGGATAAGCCGCTTCATACAAGATTTGAAGCTGGAGATAACAGACGAGCCAGTAGTTATCTATTGTGATAACAATACAGCAATTACTCTTATTAAGAGTGGAGCAGGTTGCTCGAAAAGCAAGCATATAATGGTAAAATACCATGATATGGTTATGAGAAAGGAAATATCCATCTCATACATGCCAACGAAAGACATGTTGGTAGACCCCTTAACAAAAGGCATAACAGTGGAACTCTTCTCAAAACATGTCAGAAACATGGGTTTGAGATATGTTTGATTGTTGTATAGGTAAATAATCATACAACGGATATACATTGTTGTATAGGTAAATAACCATACAACGGATATACATTGTTGTATAGGTAAATAACCATACAACGAATAATTTGTTGTGTAAGAAAATAATCACACAACAAGTTCTGATTGTAATAGTAATCAGAAATCGACATAACTAGGGAAAACCCCTGAAAAGTGGGAGGAAAACCAGTATGTCAATACACTTGGCTCGAATGACCAAGTGGGAGATATTACAGTATGTGGCCATTCTCGGCTCAGGTAATGGCTGGACTGACCATCCAGTCTGTTACCTGAGGATAGGCCTAGATTTGGTAACGGACGATCGTTACCGGAAAACATCCGTTACATCTCCCAGACGAGGGAAGCCACAGGCGGATAAGCACGACGAAGGGGGAGCGCCTGCCTATAAAAGGTAGACACATACAGAACAAAGATATAGTGAAATATAGTGAAAAACATACACAAAAGGAGTATTTGTTTGTGTGAGCCCCTGTGTGGGAACCTTGTGTCCTCACCCGCATACCATTCTGCTGCATCTTCAGAGGGCTGCAAATCAGAGAGGCCATCATCGGTCTCCTGCAACAAAAAAGGAGAATCAGGTACACGACTCATTCATCACATATTTGGATGATCATCAAGAAACACACACAAACGTGCAGATTTAAAAAGTGCAAGCATAGTCGTCCAACTGTCCAAGTCCCATAATATGCACAAACGGCAATAATGGCTCATATCCCACCCTTTTTATAGTTGAGGGTGGCTAGTTCCATATCCTTCACTTTTTTAAATGACTCATTGGCTTCTCAAACTCCTAAATAGTGGGTGATAAATATTATGCCTACTTTTAGAAGGGGGTTTAGCCATATCGACTAATGGGTCACTGCTTGAAACTTAGTAGCTATAATGGCTCATTATTCATCGATTTCAATAATGCTTCCTCACATCCCTCATATGTGCACATGTTGGGAAGTGGCTCCTCGGGTCTCATCCAATTTCTGACGTAACAAATATATATAGAGAGAGTCTTATATGCATAATGATGCATAGTGCATAATCCCCCGTTTAACATGGCTCCACGGTCGCCACCCTCTATCACTTTTACTATTCTTCCATTTTTTAAAACCACCTTTCACCGGTCAAAACCGTTGCCGCCATTTTCAAACCACTTCGCAAACCACAACACAGCCTATATATAAATATTTGGTTTTGTAGGTTCTTTTGATGGTGGCTTGATCGATGGAAGGTGGTTTTAGAAGATGGAAGAGTAGTAAAACGTGATAAAGGGTGACAGATGGTAGTTGAAGCCATAAAACCATGTCAAATAAGGGTTTATGCTGAATTATGCATCATGCATCATTAATGCATACATGACTGACTACCTCTCTCTCTCTCTCAATATATATATGTCATTAGTGTTTGGTTAATTTGCCTTGGCTTAGGCATCGAGGAGTGCATTAATTACGTGAGGTTTGATTAGATGAAACAAACATGATAATTAAATGCAGCAAAAGTACTATAAATTGACTTACCAATAGTTGATCGGATGGCGACATTCCGAAGTGTATTGGTTCGGCACTTCAATTGCCATCATGTAATATCACCTTGTGTGTTAATTATATAGGAAAATGCATAAAAGGAATGTATCTAATGATGTTTTGATGTGTCATACTGACTTAGCTTTGAGAAACATGGAAGGTAACACACAAAGTATCACAACTGTGTAATAGGCTCAACTCATCCTATGCAATTCCTTGATATTTATTATTATTGGTAAACAATGATCAATAGTGAATATGATAGGTATCTTAGTAGGCATCAACAGAGGTGGTTCAACACTAATTGAAGCCCAAAGTGAAATTTCTAATTTAACTTGCAAACAAGTTTATGCGGCATAAAGTTTTGAGGACTAAATTTATGAGTCTAAAAACACTGGACCTACAAAATTGGGTTGTACAAGTGCGACCTTCAAATTTGGGGCCTAAAACATCATATAATACAAGTGTAAAAAAATCTGGAAGCCCTAGAAAATTGGTTGTTATAAGTGTGACCTAAAAATTTGGGGCCTAAGCACTCGTAGCATTAGCTCATAGGTAAGACTCTTTAACACCTTCTCGAAGTTAGGCTTCAGCTTCCCATTGTAAACCAAAAAAAAGGGCCTAAAAGCTTATATACTATAATCATAGAAGATTTTGAGGCTTACAAAATTGACATTGTGATGAGTTCAAAATTTCAGGGCCTGACACGATTGCTTAGGTAGCCTTGTCCACGAGCCACCTCTGGGTATCACCTTGATAATAAGTAAATATAAATTAATGGAAACATATTAGTTTTTTGCATTTCAAATCGTAGCTCCAGATAATTTGATGCGCACACACACTAGTAAAATTGAAGTTTTACTAATCTTAGATTCATATATAATTGTGTATAATATACTATAATAGGTCTGACAAATATAAGATAAGATACTATAACCAAACACAGACAACCTGATGAAAATCCACATTTGTGTCTGCCCAAAATAACAAGAAAACGATTAGGTTGCATTGAGGTGATCTGTTTTTTGAAATATACATGAAATTGCACTATATACCTGAAACACGAAATTGCTGGCAATATAACACGCAACACAAGAACCTCATCACATGGCAGCCATATTAGCATGCTCATGCCTCAGAGGTGCGTGTGCCTATGGTCACCATAGTGGTGACCGTGTTCGAGGAGACGGCATCGATCTATTAACAACAAAACAAAAACAACTAAGCTTTTTACCATACTAGATGAGGTCGGCTACATGATTCTTTGTTTCCATAGAGCCCAAGCCTGATCACGTGCCATGCTAACAGTTACGAATATGACCGATCAATAGACCTTCAAATGTGAAAAAAATTAGATGGAAATCAGCCTTCAAATAATACACTTCCGAATATGACCTAATCATTGGGAAAAACTCATGCCCCATTGTTTCTTAGGCTGACTCTGGAGTACCATGTACTGTTCCATTTTCTCAATTGAATCTCTTTCTTTGTTGGTTAAGAAAAACACAGTTACAATAAAAAAAAAAACTTGAGTGGTAAATCTTTTCAGCCGTTGATTTCTTTTCTGTGCTGCAAAACTACCAAACTGATTCAGTTTTAAGGATTCAAAAATGAACGGTGTGTGTCTTATGTATGTTAAGTCCATCTATTTAATCAGATGGAGCTGAGCTACCCCCGACACTCTGAAATAAGGTCTCACGGTAGGTCTTCATCATATGCCACCGGCAGGTGATCACCAGTGGTGGTAAGAGCACACTCGAAAGAGAGAGATGACATGATAGGGTACAAATTGAGGTGAAGTATTTTCAAGGGCCTAAAAGCGTTATAATATTAATTTAATGAACTGTGACAATGTTTTAGAAAAGATTCCCACTATTTCTAAGTCTACGTACTGAAGATCTTCAACAAGGAGATCCCTTATTGCCTTTCCTTATTTTATTTTGTACTAAGGGTTTATCTTTTTTGTTACACAAAGCAGAATATAATAGGGAGATCCAAGGCATCAAACTTAATAGGCAGTGTCCTACAATCATAAGCAGATGATTCTATCTTATTTTGCAAGGAATCATTGAGTAACTGTGTCAATTTGCTTGAAGTATTGAAGGAATGTGAGCGGTTAAGCGGAAAACAAGTAAATTTCTCCAAAGCAGTAGTTTTTTCCAGACAGAATACTCCTATGCACATTAGGCGATGACTTGGAGAGGCTTTGACGATATAATATATCGGCTTGCAAGATAAATATCTTGGGACTCCGACTTTTAAAAGATAGCAGAAGGAAACCTTGAGTTCATCAAAGAGAAGGTGGATTCCAAGCTTCAAACAACAACAACTAAGCCTTTTTCTCATACTAGATGAAGTTGGCTACATGGATTCTTTGTTTTGATCAATGTTCTAAAAACGTATCGTACAATACAATTTTATCTTATCTCATACGAGAATATGGTACGATATAGTTATAAGTATCGCAAGACGCGATTTATCGTGTCATATCGTATAATACGGGGTTGTATCATATTGTACGATACATCCCGTATCGTATGAGTCAATGCTGATTTTTTTGGATATACATTTTGAGAATCTAATGTTGCGTAAATTACTTGTAGTTCCCAAACCCTTTTTCACGTCATTTTCTTTATTACAAATTCCTTTCTCATCATTTTTCTTGTTGATTTCGTCGTTTCCCATCTCTACGACTTTTATCAAATCCGTGACATACCTCTTTCCTTTTGCATTCTACATGATTCTTCAATTATAAATTTGGGAGTTTTATAGATTTCGTGATTCTTAACTTTTAGAAAGCCTTTTTCTTCTTGTTGATTGTCTACTCTCGTCTTAATGACTTTCGATAAAGTCGATCCGGCATAAAAATATTTACCCCGGTGTATGAAGGCAATATGCTTGTGAATAAGTATATATTTTGCAATGCAGTAAAACATAATGGTATTTTTTGTATGAAACACCACCTTGTAGGAACCAAAAGGATGGTGGTGCTTGTCCTTAGGTTTTCGAAACAGTAAAGTACGAGATTGAGAAGGTATTGAATGTTTCGAAGGCGAGGAAAAGATTAAGGGTGAGAGGGCAAAAATAAATGGTTGAGATATGTCTTAACCATTTGAAGATGCTTCTCAAGGAATGTATGGTGATGAATTTCATGGTGGAGTTGAGATAAAATAAGAGACGGTTGATCAGGAGAGGAAAATACGAGAAAAGAGAAAGAGTGTAGGTTCTAGTGGTAGTAGTAGTGGAGTTGACTCTTGTCTCATTGGAAGAGCTCCTACTCGCCCAATGCCTACGAGGGGTAGTAGAGGAGGAGATGCTTGGAAAGGTTGAATGACTTGATCCGCACTCTGGCTTCATCTCCAGCCTCATATCCTTCATCGAATTTTGGATTTGATTTGGTTTTCCTTTCATGATTTTTCTCTCTATGTGCCCGAGATGAGCTTTCATGTGATTGATGCACCTTAGCCTCATGGCTTAGAGCATCGATCTTTCTAAAGATTTCCTTTATAGCAGCCATCTCTTCTTGGGCTTTAGAGGATTTGGAAAACCACTTTGAAGCTTTCGATGAGGATTTCCTCGGCTTGCTTTCATCCATTGTTTTCAAAATTTGTGCACAAGTTTGAAAAAAACACTAAGTTTTTGCAAAGTTTTTGGAGTTCACTTTTTGAAAGAAAGTTCCTCAAGACCCGAGTCCCACCGGGCGTGCCATTTCTGTAGACATGAAAATTCTCATTTCAAAGTCTATGAGACAAACTTGAAATGAAACTTTCCACACCTACGCTTGCGCGAGCGTGCCAGCTAGTTTAAAACTAGTAAATGTTTGTAAGACTTCTAGGCGATTGTGTACAAGCAGGATCTTTTCACTCACACCTTCTTGAGCCGATGCTCAAGGGTCAGTGTTGAGCACTTAGGAACTTCATTTTATAGCAAAACACGACTCCCTTTTACATAAACAAGTGTCTTTGAAAAATTTGTTGAACTTATGCACTTGGATTCAATACTTGGAAAAACACAAGCTGCTGAAAACAGAGAATTCTGTTTTCAGAGCTATTTTCTAAAGGCGTTTTGAAGGTATCACAGACTTCCAAAAATTATCACAATTTTACCAGACGAAGCTGGTAGTGTGGAGACACTGTAGCCTTTTTCAAATCTTCATTTGGAGCAGTTTTGAATCAGAAACAAATAATCTACTCAGACCACCTTACTGACTCGAAACAGTTCTGTTTCAGAAATACAGAAACTCAAAGATGAGCCTGTATCTCTCTGCTCAGAACTCCGATTTTGATGATTTTGATGTTTCTGGAAATCTATGGATGTTATATTTCCAATGCATTAAAAATCAATTAATTTGGACTCCTATGAACAGAGATATGGGACTTTTACCCAACCTCTGTTTTAGGAAACCCGACTGTGCAGATAGTGGTACAGAAATTTGGTCTTTCTTAATATGCTTTTATTACGTGACTGAGCGGCCCTAAAATCTTGTAAATTTTATATAGAGTGACCAAAGGTGTGTGTAACAAGTGTGCAAAATTTTAGACAAAAAGGATCAACCGTTCGGAAATTAAAATTGCTGCAATCATCAGATATAGAGATGCTGAAAGTTCAGATATATTCACAACTTCTCATCTGTGTTCCTTTATTTGAATACATCCCAACGATAAGTGAACAATAAAATCATGTATCATGCAATCTTGATTAAAAAGAATAAAATCCGTCCTTAATCTTACAACTCTCATTATAATGTTAGTCAACATCATTAGTTGACTAAACCAATGACGATTGGGGAGCCTTGAACATAAGCAAAAAACCCGTGTTTTTGTAGGTTTCTGTTTGGTAAGGAACCCTTTTACAGTATCACCATATCGTACATGCCGTATCATACGATATCACCGAGTGTTGTATCGTATCATGGAGTTCCACAACATGATACGTACGGTGTAATATGGATAATAGTGATCGATTGGTACCACTCCCAATTTGATTACCTCATTATGCATGGTCTTTCCTTGTGTGATGACTCATTCATCTCAGCATATTCATTTCTACCACGGATAGCTTTTTATACATGTTGATGATTAATCGCTCAATGATCAGAACGATACAACATAACATGTCTAATTATTGATATATAATATATACCTTTCAACTTTAATGATATCTTCTTGTCACATCCACCTCTCCATTTTAATTAACTTGCATTAATTTTATGCATAACATCTCTATTAATTTTTTCATCACTTTGAAAAACTGGACTTAAGAGGGATGCAATGTATGCTAATCTTAATTTCTATGTCATTTAAAGTAACCAAATGATCAAACTTGCATTCCATATATTTTATCTTTGTTTTACTAAGTCGAAAGCTTTTACTTTCATGTTTCCCTCCATAGTTCCAAATTTCTATTAACTTTTTCTTTAGACTCATCCAATAATATAATGTCATCCGCATGATGAAATTAAGAGGTTTCAGGAATGGTGGTGGAAACTGCTCTCTTAGGAGATCATTTGGGTGGCAAGACAAGTTAACATTAATTTCTTTCACCATATGGCATCCTTTGATGGCAAGAAATGAGAAAATATTTGAAACGATATCAAAAAATACTGATGAAATTAATACCTTGGCAATGAAATTTGCAAATGAGTACAGAATATATCTCCTGCAAGGTGATATCACCTCTACAATTGGACCCAATTCGGGTTGTTGTCGTTGAGCCTATTTCAACTATCAAATATAGCCGAAAACCATATTTCCGACTGTCGTTGATCCAATTCCATCTCCTAGGTGATATCACCTCTAAAAATTCTTGGTTTTCTAATGGTTGATTTCTGATCACTGTTAGAACGTTGGTTTTGTAATATACATATTCTATTATGTATGGGAATTTCCCAGATACTGATTATGAAGATGGATTGTATAACTATGAATTCTACATCTTGTACATTTTACTGTTTCTTAATAAAATTTTCCTTTGGAGACAAACTATAGTTATCCAAAATGAGTGGAGGACTATCACAAATAAGGATCACTTGGTATTGTGATTGTCAGTCTTGACGGTTTAATCGTCGGAATTAGTTCATGATAAGTTGTGGTTTGTTTGACCTGTCTCCCCACTAATAATCGAAAAATGCCTAATTTTTTGCCAACGGGGCATGAATCCTTTTCGATTAGACAAATACATGCTAAGAATATCTCCCATTAACATATGGGTCAAATATGGTATTGAGAACTATTTATATATCTAATGGTAGTGGTGAAACTCTTCCCATGTAAGAGATCACCCTTGCATGGCTGGTCCCAAGACTGGATAAAGGAGAAGGGTTACATTAGACTTTCAACGGTCATTGTAAAACTTTGTTGAATTTTATATTATGAATTATACAAATTATGAGTATTATGTTGGGGTGTTCCATCTTACTAATGCACTGTAGAGCTAATGCAGTGAAAAGTAAACAATAGTCTCTATATTTTCGCCCAGATGTAGTGAATCAATTACAGAGACGGTTCTCATATCATAGACGGGTGTGGGTAAAGAAGTTAATCTTACTGCATTATCGCTATAATATAGTGAACAAATTGCATAGAGGGTCTCCACATTTTAAGCATAGATGAATGATGAGGGTAAGGAAGCTAGTCCTATATAATAAGATTCGTATTGGTTCTTGTAATATCGAAACATTGTCCGATAAGCTAAAGGAGGTGGTAGATATTATGATTCAAAGAAAAATTCATATCCTATGTTTATAAAAGACAAAGTAGGTTAGAGAAAAAACAAAAGAGATTCAATATATGAGTTTTAAATTATGATACTCAAGAAAATAAAAGGCTTTAAACGGAGTTGGTATAATTATAAATAAAGATTTAAAGGATAGTGTAGTAGACATATAATGATATAGTGATTGAATCATGACGTTGAAGTTAGTGTTAGGAGTAGAGGTTTTGAATATAGTTTGTAGAAGGATAAGGTGATTCAAACAATTTCACAAAGGGAGATGATTTATTTAGGAGGAAACTTAAACGGATATATCGGTAAAGAGGGATTAGGATATCAAGGTATTCATGAAAACTTTAGTTTTAGGGATATAAATGAGGAAGATAGGAAAATTCTAAATTTTGCTATTGCATTTGATTTCTTTATAGTCAATACAATCTTTAAAAAATGAGATTGAATATTTAATTACTTATAAGAGTGGCTTACACAAATACAAATTGATTATTTTGTTTGTAAGAAAACATATAGATCGTGTTGTAAAGATTGTAAGGTAATTCAAGTTGAAAGCTTAACCACCCAACATCAACTTTTAGTTATGAATATACATGTTAAAAAGTAGACAAAGAAGAAAAGAGTGCATCAAATTATTCAAACTAAATGGTAAAACCTGAAAAGCAAGAAAGAAGATATATTTAAACAGAAAGTTCTTCAAGAAGATGCTTAGAATTGTTAGTATACCTTGTGATATATAATATGGTTATACATATTAGGAAAGTTGCGAAAGATGTGTTAGGTGAATCAAATGGAGGTGTACCGGCACAAAAATAAGCTTGGTAGTGGAGTGAAGTGGTGCAAGATAAAATAAAGATAAAGAGAGCATGTTACAAATTACATTATGCTAAGAAGACTAGTTAAATATTAGATACTTATAAAAAAACAAAGAAAGAAGCAAAAAAGACTGTTAGTGAAACAAAAGCTAAAATTTAGGAGAATTTATATAAAAAACTCAACTCAAAAGAGAGTGAAAGCGATACTTTTAGGATAACTAAGATTAGAGATAAGAAAACTAAGGATCTTATTTTCTTATATGCACCAAAGATGAGGATGAAAAAATTCTAGTAGCAAATGATGATATAAAAATATATGAAAAATTAATTTTATAAGTTTTTTAATAAAAATAAAGATGTTAGTATTAACTTAGGAGAATTAGTCAAATAAAAAAAGCATATAAACCATAATTTCTACTAACGTATTAAAAGAAATGAAGTTAAAAGAGCTCCTAAATATATAAAGGGTGGTAAATCTGTAAGATAAAACAATATTCCTATAAAAGTTTTGAAAATCTTATGAGAGACATGAATCACTTGGCTCATAAGACTATTTAATAAAATATAAAAAAGCCAAAAGTTGTCCAAGAAATGGATAGTGAGTACATTTATACGCATATAAAAGAACAAAAGAGACATTTATAATTGTATGAATTATCGGGATATCAAGTTAATGAGTCACACTATAAAATTATAGGAATAAATTAGTGAACATAGGTTAAGAAAAATATTGAATACAACAGAGAACCAATTTGGATTCATGTAAGACAAATCTACTATTGAAATGATTCACCTTTTGAGACATCTTATAAAATATTTTAGAGCAAAAAAGAAAGATATTTACATGATATTTATATATCTAGAAAAAACTTACAATAAGGTACCAAGGAATGTTCTTTGGAGAACATTGAAAAAAATATGTATATCATTAACATATATAAACCTTATGAGAGACATGTACGATGACGCAAATACATGTATCATGAAGGAATGACATACTTCTTTGAAGTTAATATTTGGTTATATTAATGATCTACTTTAAGTCTATACTTATTTATAATTGTGATTGATGAGTTAACAAAGCATATTCAAGATGAAATACCTTGGTGTATGTTATTTGAAGATGATATTGTGTTAGTGGATGAGTCTAAGGAAAAAGTTAATAGGAAGTTGGAATTATGGAGAGAAACATTAGAAAGTAAAGGCTTCCAACTTAATAGAACAAAGACATAATATATTGAATGTAAGTTGATTTCGGGTGAGGGGAACCTTCAATGGTTTTGGTTGGGAGGAACTATGTATTATAAACCATACACCCTACCATGGGCTATAGACTTTTATGTTGATTTTCAAAATTTCAGGTTCACTCAATGTAGATCCACCATTGTCCAATGGATATCTGCAATTAGATTTTCAAGCAACTCTCATCCAACTCCATCTTTGGTCATCCCTATTTTGTGAGTATATTCAAAGTATCTTAAGCAAACTCTGCCAATGTAAGGGATCACCCTTGCATTGCAGGTCCCAAACCCGAATAAAGGAGGAGGGTTGTGTTAGGCTTTCGACAACCAGCATAAAACTTCGTCGAATTTTTATAACATGGATTACAAAAATTATGAGCATTGCTTTAGGGCGTCCCCGCCTAACGACGTGTTGTAGAGCCCGATGCAGTACTAAGTAAGCAAGGGTCACTACATTTTCGCCCGAATATAGTGAACCAATTGTAGAGAGGGTTTTCACATCATGAACGGGTGTAGGTAAAGAAGTTAGTCTCGCTACATTGTCGTCCAAATGTAGTGAATAATTTTCAGAGAGGGTCTCTGCATTTTGAATATGGACGGATGCGGGGAGGTAAGGAAGCTAGTCCTAAATAATAAGATTCATATTGGTTCTTGGAATATCGAAACATTATCCGGTAAGCTAATGGAGGTGGTAGATACTATGATTAGAAGAAAGATTCATATTCTATGTTTACAAGAGACAAAATGGGTTAGAGAAAAAGCAAAAGAGATAAAGGATACAAGTTTAAATTATGATACTCAGGCAAAGAAAAGGCCCAAAACGAAGTTGGTATTATCATAAATAAAGATTTAAATGATAGTATAATATACATACAATAATGTGTTGATAGAATCATGACGTTGAAATTAGTATTAGGAGAAGAGGTTTTGAATATAATTTGTACTTACGCACCTCAAGTGGGACTAAAAGATAGTATAAAGATATCTTTTTGGGAAGAGTTAGATAAGGTGATTCAAAAGATTTTACAAAGGGAGATGATTTGTTTAGCAAGAGACTTAAATGGACATGTAAGTAAAGAGGCATTAGGATATGAAGGGATTCATTAAAACTTTGGTTTTGGAGATATAAATGAGGAAGGTAGGGAAATTTTAAATTTTTCTATGACATTTGATCTCTTTATAGTCAATACAATCTTCAAAAAACGAGATGAACATTTAATTACTTATAAGAGTAGCTTATCACAACCACAAATTGATTACTTTATTTATAGAAAAAAAGATAGAGCGTGTTGTAAAGATTGTAAGGTAATTCTAGGACAAAACATAACCACCCAACATCGACTTTTAGTTATGGATTTACAAATAAAAAAATGGACAAAGAAGAAAAGAGTAAATCGAGCTATTCATACTAAATAGTGGAACGTCAAAAGTGAGAAAGAAGATATATTTAAACAGAAAGTCCTTCAAGGAGATGTTTGAAATTATGTTGGTACACCATGTGATATGTAGAACAATATGGCTATACATATTAGGAAAGTGGCCAAAGATGTGTTAGGTGTATCTAAGGGAGGTATACTGGCACAAAAAAAAGCTTGGTGGTGGAGTGAAGTAGTGCAAAATAAAATCAAGGCAAAGATGGCATATTACAAATTACATTATGGTAAGAAAACTAGTGAAACTTTAGAGGCTTATAAGAAAGCAATGAAGTAAGTGAAAAAGGTCGTGAGTGAAGCAAAAACTAAAATTTGGGAGGATTTATATAAAAAACTCAACTCAAAAGAGGATGAAAGAGATATTTTAAGATAGCTAGGGCTAAAGATCTTAATTATGTTAGATGCATCAAGGACGAGGATGAAAAAATTCTAGTGGCAAATGATGATATAAGAAATAGATGAAAAAACTATTTTTTAAAGTTTTTTAATGAAAATAAAGATGTTAGTATTAACTTAGAAGAGTTAGCCAAATCATAAAAGTATATAAACCACAATTTCTACCGATGTATTCAAAAGAATGAAGTCAAAGAGGCTCTTAAACATAGGAAGGGTGGTAAATAGAACCATATAATATTACTATAGAAGCTTGAAAAATACTAGGAGAAATAGAAATCACTTGGCTCATAAGACTATTTAATGAAATATGGAAAAACCAAAAGATGTCCGAGGAATGGAGAGCAAGTACACTTATACTCATATATAAGAACAAGGGAGACATTCAAAATTGTGCGAATTATCGAGGTATCAAGTTAATGAGTCATACTATGAAATTGTGAGAAAGAATTATCGAACGTAAGTTAAGACAAGTATCAAGTACAACAAAGAACTAATTTGGATTTATGCCAAGCAGATCTACTGTTGAAGTGATTCACCTTCTGAGACGTCTTATGAAACATTTTAGAGCAAAAAAGAAAGACCTTCAAATGATATTTATTGATCTAGAAAAAACTTATGATAGAGTACCGAGTAGAGTTCTTTGGAGAACTTTGGAAAAAAGAGGTATTCCATTGATATACATTAACCTTATAAGAGACATGTATGATGGTGCAAAAACACGTATGAAGACTCATGAAGGAATGATAAACTTCTTTGAAGTTAATATTGGGTTACATCAAGGATCAACTTTAAGTCCATACTTATTTATAATTGTGATTGATGAGTTAACAAAACATATTCAAGATGAAGTACCTTGGTGTATGTTATTTGCAGATGACATTGTATTAGTGGAGGAGTCTAAGGAAAAAGTTAATAGAAAATTGGAACTATGGAGAGAAACATTAGAAAGCAAAGGCCTCCGACTTAGTAGAATAAAGACAGAATATAGGGAATGTAAGTTTGATCATTTGGTTACTTCAGAGGACATGAAAATTAAAATTGACACACATTGCATTCCCCAAAAGGAAAGTTTTAAATACCTAGGGTCAATTTTTCATGATGGA
The DNA here is from genome assembly GCA_036023115.1 of Brasenia schreberi. Classification (NCBI taxonomy): domain Eukaryota; kingdom Viridiplantae; phylum Streptophyta; class Magnoliopsida; order Nymphaeales; family Cabombaceae; genus Brasenia; species Brasenia schreberi. The sequence continues at coordinate 2,348,107 of JAYKKT010000043.1, forward strand.
AGAATTGATGGAGATGTTACACATAGAATTAATGCTCGTTGGTTAAAATGAAGAGGAGCATCAGGTATTCTGTGTGCTAAGAAGATACCATTAAAGTTAAAAGGTAAATATTATAGAGCAACAATTAGGCCTGCCATGTTTTATGGTTCTGAGTGTTGGGCAGTTAATCATCAACATATACAAAAGATGTATGTGACAGAAATGAAGATGTTGAGATGGATGATTGGTCATACAAGAAAAGACCGTATATATAATGAGGTTATTAGAAATAAATTAGGAGTGACAGCAATAGAGGATAAAATGAGAGAATATTATTTAAGATGGTTTGGACATATAGAAAGAAGATCAAAAGAAGAACCTGTAAGAAGGCATGAAAAACTAAATTTGAAAAGTATTAAAAGAGCTGGAGGACGACCACAAAAGTGTTGGAAAAAAACAATAAAAAATGATCTAGCTTATTGTGAGTTAATTGCTAACATGGAACACGATAGGGATTTGTAGAAACAAAGAATCCATGTAGCCGACCTCGTCTAGTATAGGAAAAGGCTTAGTTGTTATTGTTGTTGTATTCAAAGTATCTTAAGCACAAGAAGCCACAACTCTCTCGTTGAAAACTTTGAAGTTGAAGGTCACAAGTTGGATGCAGAGACATGCTTAATAAAATCTAAGTGCATTTTGTATTTCAGAGTCAGATGGTTGGTGGGATCTCGAAATCACATTTAGATGGCTTCAAGATTGATTTGAACTCAACTTGAAGTGTATTCAATGCCCATCTACTTCTCTTTCTCTTCTAAATGTCACAAAGAATCATCATCTTCTTTCTTTTCTTAATGAATATGACTATAAATTTTACTTTTAGAGGAACTACTCATTAGGTATAAGTTCCATATATACGAAGGACTCTAATACTTCATCAATTGGTTGATGACAATTCTACAGTGAACAGTGTACATATTACACACACACACACACACACACACACACACACACATATATATATATATATATATATATATATATATATATATCTTTCTATTAATTAGATATTTAAACCATTTTTACCATGCAAGCTGAATATATTACACAACAGCTACAATCCATTGATTTAAAAGGTTAACCGAGAATAATCTTCAAGCTAAAAGTCTCGAGTTCGATACCGTAGGCTTTGTTATATAGTTGATGTGCATAGCCAATATACAACAACAACAACTAAGCCTTTTCCCATACTAGATGGGGTCGGCTACATGGATTCTTTGTTTCCACAGATCCCTATCGTGCGCCATGTTAGCAGTTAACTCCCAATAAGCTAGATCATTCTTTATTATTTCTTTCCAACACTTTTGTGGTCGTCCTCTACCTCTTTTAATACTTTCCAAATTTAGTTTTTCTAACCTTCTTACACGTTCTTCTTTTGATCTTCTTTCTATATGTCCAAACCATCTTAAACGATGTTCTCTCATTTTATCCTCTATTGGTGCCACTCCTAATTTGTTTCTAATAACCTCATTATGTATATGGTCTTTTCTTGTATGACCACTCATCCATCTCAACATCTTCATTTCTGTCGCATACATCTTTTGTATATGTTGATGATTAACTGCCCAACACTCAGAACCATAAAACATGGTAGGCCTAATTGCTGCTCTATAATATTTACCTTTTAACTTTAATGGTATTTTCTTATCACAAAGAATACCTCATGCTCCTCTCCATTTTAACCAACGAGCATTAATTCTATGTGTAACATCTCCATCAATTCTTCCATCACTCTGAAAAATTGACCCTAGGTATTTAAAACTTTCTTTTTGGGGAATGCAATGTGTATCAATTTTAATTTTCATGTCCTCTGAAGTAACCAAATGATCAAACTTACATTCCCTATATTCTATCTTTGTTCTACTAAGTGGGAGGCCTTTGCTTTCTAATGTTTCTCTCCATAGTTCCAATTTTCTATTAACTTTTTCCTTAGACTCCTCCACTAATACAATGTCATCTGCAAATAACATACACCAAGGTACTTCATCTTGAATATGTTTTGTTAACTCATCCATCACCATTATAAATAAGTATGGACTTAAAGTTGATCCTTAATGTAACCCAATATTAACTTCAAAGAAGTCAGTCATTCCTTCATGAGTCCTCACACATGTTTTTGCACCATCATACATGTCTCTTATAAGGTTAATATATATCAATGGGATACCTCTTTTTTCCAAAGTTCTCCAAAGAACCTCCCTCGGTACCCTATCATAAGCTTTTTCTAGATCAATAAACATCATGTGAAGGTCTTTCTTTTTTGCTCTAAAATGTTTCATAAGACATCTCAAAAGGTGAATCGCTTCAATAGTAGATCTACCTGGCATGAATCCAAATTGGTTCTCTGTTGTACTTGATACTTATCTTAACCTACGTTTGATAATTCTTTCCCATAATTTCATAGTATGACTCATTAACTTGATACCTCGATAATTCACACAATTTTGAATGTCTTCCTTGTTTTTATATACGGGTATAAGTGTACTTGCTCTCCATTCCTCAGGCATCTTTTGGTTTTTTCATATTTCATTAAATAGTCTTGTGAGCCAAGTGATTCCTATTTCTCCTACTATTTTCCAAACTTCTATAGGAATATTATCTGGTCCTACCGATTTACCACTCTTCATATGTTTAAGAGCCTCTTTGACTTCATTCTTTTGAATACGTCAGTAGAAATTGTGGTTTATATACTTTTCTGACTTGTCTAAATCTCCTAAACTAATACTAACATCTTTATTTTCATTAAAAAGATTATAAAAATAGTTTTTCCATCTATTTCTTATATGATCATTTGCCACTAGAATTTTTTCATCCTCGTCTTTTATGCATCTAACATAATTAAGATCTTTAGTTTTCTTATCTCTAGCCCTAGCTATCCTAAAAATATCAATTTCACCCTCTTTTGAGTTGAGTTTTTATATAAGTCCTCCCAAATCTTAGCTTTTGCTTCACTAACGGCCTTTTTTGCTTTCTTCTTTGCTTTCTTATAAGCTTCTAAAGTTTCACTAGTTTTCTTGGCATAATGTAATTTGTAACATGCCCTCCCTTAGATACCCCTAACACATCTTTCGCCACTTTCCTAATATGTATAGCCATATTGTTCCACATATTACAGGGTGTGCCAACATAATTCCAAACATCTCCTTGAAGGACTTTCTGTTTAAATATATCTTCTTTCTCGCTTTTGAGGTTCCACCATTTAGTCCGAATAGCTCGATGCACTCTTTTCTTCTTTGTCCATTTTTTTATTTGTAAATCCATAACTAAAAGTCGATGTTGGGTGGTTAAGCTTTCTCCTAGAATTACCTTACAATCTTTACAACACGCTCTATCTTTTTTTCTAGAAATAAAGTAATCAATTTGTGTTTGCGATAAGCCACTCTTATAAGTAATTAAATGTTCATCTCGTTTTTTGAAGATTGTATTGACTATAAAGAGATCAAATGACATAGCAAAATTTAAAATCTCCCTACCTTTTTCGTTTATATCCCCAAAACCAAAGTTTCCATGAATCCCTTGATATCCTAATGCCTCTTTACCAACATGTCCATTTAAATCTCCTCCTAAACAAATCATCTCCCTTTGTGAAATCTTTTGAAACACCTTATCTAACTCTTCTCAAAAAATTATCTTTATACTATCTTCTAGTCCTACTTGGGGTGCGTAAGCACAAACTATATTCAAAACCTCTACTCCTAACACTAATTTCAACGTCATGATTTGGTCACCATATCATTGTATGTCTACTACACTCTCCTTTAAATATTTATTTATGATAATACCAACTCCATTTCGGGCCTTTTCTTTACCTGAGTACCATAATTTAAAACCTGTATCCTCTATCTCCTTTGCTTTTTCTCCAACCCATTTTGTCTCTTGTAAACATAGAATATGAATCTTTCTCCGAATCATAGTATCTACCACCTCCATTAGCTTACCCGATAATGTTCCAATATTCCAAGAACCAATACGAATCTTATTATCTAGGACTAGTTTCCTTACCCTCCGCATTCGTCCATAATCAAAATGCGGAGACCCTCTCTGAAAATTTTTCACTACATTCGGGCGGCAATGTAGCGGGACTAATTACCCACACCCGTCCATGATGTGGGAACCCTCTCTGCAATTGATTCATTACATTCGGGCGAAAATGTAGTGGCCCTTGCTTACTTTTTACTGCATTCGGGCTCTGCAGTACGTCGCTAGGCGAGGACGCCCCAAAGCAATGCTCATAATTTTTGTAATCCATGTTGTAAAAGTCCGTCGAAGTTTTACGCTGGCTGTCGGAAGCCTAACACAACCCTCTTCCTTTATCAGGGCTTGGGACCGGCAATGCAAGGGTGATTCCTTACATGGGCGGAGTTTGCATAGCCAATATAGCTAACAAAAGTAACATGTACATAAGTTTTGATTCCTTACATGGGCGGAGTTTGCATAGCCAATATAGCCAATATAGTCAATATAGTTGTAAAAATCATAGTAACATGTACATTTCGATATGTACATAATTTTGGTATCAAAACTTCAACCTTCAACTCAGTGGTGCTTTTGGGTCGATCCCCTGGCCAGGGAGGTCGATCGCCGGACTGGGGGAGTAGTGACTGCCAGTACATATGTGCCATATCTTCTTCCATGATTTGGTAGCTTGTGATAGATCCACATTATAGTTAAGGGGCCAACTTGACTAGAATTGACCCACAAATTAAGGTTGTAATTTTCTCAATTCGTGATAATATATAATTTTATTAAAATATTAATAAAATATACAAAAAATATAAAAGATAGCCTAAAGCTTGGTGGATACACGAATATGGCCAATAGCTTAGGCATGGGGCATGTTGAATTTGAAGTTTGTGATCTTGTTTTCTCCAACGGTCAATTCACATGGGCGATGGCTTTTCAAAGGTCTTTGGCGCCACCTGATGATCGTCTAAATAACCGGTTATGTGCTCGGAGTCAGGATTCTTTGATGGTAGTGGGCTCCACTATAATCCGCTGCGATGTCATTGGTCGAACAAATAGTCGATCTTTTAAAGGGATTACGATGTTCCGCTGCCATTGTGGGGGACGGTCATACAATTCCCAAGTCAAATTTCGGTGAGTTGATTCAATGATGTAGCTTTCCATTCTTCCTTTCCGATTTGTTTATTCCGGTGTGGAAATCATCGATATATTATTTATTTTGGGTGTCTGTAGATTCAACGAAAGATTTCGAGAGTGATGTAATTATTGGTTCGGGTTTTTGGAAGGAGTTTCAGAGGCAGAATCTGACAATTCGATCTCTCGTTCGGAGGTCGGAGCCCTCGATCGAGTTTCGAGGTTTTAAGGTTTTGGGTTTCGATCAGATTTTGGGAAGGATGAGGGCGGAATCGGGGAGAAGATTGGAGTATTTGGGGTTTGTTCTCTTCGGTATCGGCTGCTTTGTCGTCGGAACGTTTTGGAAGCATCTCGATTCCGGGAAAATTTTCTCGTTTTCCGGCAACTATGTTGACTCCAAATTCGCCGTTGATGAGGGAACTGAGCACCAGCTGAGTCGTTTTATCAATGAACCGGAGAATTCGTCGTCTACGCTGGCGAATAATGGGGAGAGGATCGAGCTGTGTGCGCCGCATATGGTGAATTACGTGCCGTGCTACGACAATTTCGATAGAATTCGGAGTGTGCTGCTGCCGGACGTAATCCGCCGGAATGGGCGGGACTGCCCGGACGAGAGCAATTTGTGGTTCTGCTTGGTTCCAGCCCCAAAGAGATACCGGAAACCGCTGCCCTGGCCGCAAAGTTTGAATGAGGTAACGGCGGATTTTTCTTGTGATCTCTGTATTTTCTGAATTAGTAAACATCAACATTCAATTTATCTAAGGGCTGTTCACCATTGTCTGCTGCCGTTTCGATCCTTTCGAGTTTTTACTCTTCAAGGTTTCTAACCTTCGATGCAATATGCTTAACCGTGAACAGAATCGATTTCTATTGATCATTGCCATTCACTGTAAGGAGCCTTGTTGGTACTTATCTTTTGTTCATTCTTTGTTTTCTTCTCCGTCCTGAGCTTGAATTGTATCATAAAGTCGCAATCTACTTTAGCATTTAACATTTGGTTTTATTCATAGACCAAGTGTTTGCTGTAATTTGAATAGGCTAGTATAGTGGTGCGAGAAAAGGTGTATTATGTAATGCTTGCCGTGATCTGCTGTGAGAAAGGAGCCCTTAACAATCATCCGCTTGAATTAGTAGGGGTGAGCTTTAGTTGAGACTGAAAATCTCATTGATTAACCAGTGTCAATGTTTGTTATCTAATCCAGATGAGAGTTATTAAGTCAATGCAAAGGTGCAGCCTATGCACGATGCTTTTGGTATAATGGTTTCTTTGAGTAGCTAACAGTGTTATAGATATGGCAGGAGCATGGATATCATCCATATGCATATGATAAAGTGATCTCGGATATACCAGAATAACAAATTGGTTCTCAATAAATCGAGTATTGCAACTTGTCCTTGGAGCCTTATGTCTTCTATACACTGTTTATTCTTAGTTCTTCCATCTCGAGGTCTTGCCAGTGTTGCAGAAATCACATAGGATGCAATACTATTTTTATTGTATACCATAGCCTGGATAGATATGAGCCAGCTATGCGAATCATTTTCAACACGTTACTGGTTTATGGTGTGATGAAATTGCATCGCATGAGTCTATTTTTGAAGAACTCTTATTGCATGGAAACCCACATTTTCTAGGCTACTTAAAGTCTCAAATTGATCAAAGGGCTAAATTTGAGCCATTTTTTCTAACCCAATCCGTCACCATACCTTCTGAGGGTCTTAAGCTACACGTACAATGGAACTTGTTACAGTTACAAAACTGCTCGAGTTTGGGGAAATATAGAAACAATAGGGTAGAGTGGAAAAACGAATCCTATGCCTGGCCACTATTTGAGCTTGCCTTCCATGCCAGTTTGTTGTTTGTTGATTTTTCCCTTTAACATCCACCTTGAGTGTTTTTTCAATTTAAAGTTATATCTGATAAGACTGTTAGACAGGTATGGACGGGTAATCTCCCACTATCAGGACCCATAAACTATGGAATTAGCAAAAAGTTCCTTCTACCAGAGGGGGAGAAAATTAAGCTGTTGGAACATGGAGACGAACATTTTGTACTGCAGTTCTTGCGTAAACTGGGAAAAGTATCTTCGTCTAACTTTTTCTTTTAATCTTCCACAATTAACCTCTTGTTGTCTACTGGACATCTTTGTTTCTATTTTGAAATTCTAAAACCATTGATTTCATCCTACTCAGACAGCTCCTCATGCAACACTTGGCATCCACATCAAAACCGCCCTGGAAATTGAATCTGGGTTCAGTGGAGTTGGCGCTGCACTTGTTTCAAACAATGTACAAAATCTATTAATAGCAACAAAGGACGTGTACAAAGATCAAGTACAGATATCTCTTGAGCGTGGGCTTCCTGCTATGCTCACAGATTTTGGGGGTTATAAGCTTCCATTCCCCAGCAAAGCTTTCGATTTGATTTATTGTTTGAAGTGCACTATTGATTGGGTCACTGATGGTATGCCAACAATCATATCTTGTTGAACTATATTTTCTTGTAGTCCCTGCTTTTTAGTAGAGTTGTGCAGCGTCCTTGTCTTCTCATTTGGCGGTTGGACTTTTGCTTTACTTATTCTACTAGCTTTCCTATTTTACTGTCATTGTTTGGTTTCTGACTGTGATAATGCCAATAAGAGATGGTGTGTTTTCAGACAATGCTTACAGACTGCTTATAAAGCATAGCGTGGAGTTATTTTTATTGTAATCCACGTATATCTTAGTTGGGACAATTATCTTTGTTTCATGTTGCCTTAACAAGGTGAATAAGTTCTTCAAAGTACCAAATTTATGTTATATTTTATCCTGATGTGATGTTTTCATCCAATGACCATAACTTTCTGAAATCTTCATGCTTCCTGCTGCTGGAGAAGCAGTTCGTAATAATTTTCTATATCAGTTCTGTGTTACTTATGAAACCTCATTATCAAAATGCTTTTGGTAATTACACTGTATATCACACATGTAATTCGTCAAAATCTAAATTTGGGTGGTTTCCGTGACGTCTCCCTTGATCATGAACAGTTTGATATGATGGCCAAGGAACCAGTGGTGCACTGCGTTGGAGAATTCAGATATTAATTTTCTCCTGAACTTTTATGCTTTTTCTTTTCCATGTAACTTTATAGTTGTGGGAATTGGAAGAATCATTAAAATGTGGCATTGTAGTGTGTTCAACAGTCATGTGGGTATATTGGTTGGGTTGTGGCAGTGCTTCATAAAGCACCTATTGCATGGTGGGAAACCCAAAATTTAGTTGAGATCTGATTCTCGAATGATCCAGAAGTGATATAAAAAGTGAGCTTATTTGGTTAAATGATGGAAGAACTCGTTATTTCTTATGTTCTCTTTGATGTGTTTTAAACATATTATTTATCTTTACTTTTCCCAGGAATAGTAGTCGGTATGCAATCCAGTGTCTTCTAACATCTTATTACTTTGATACCTTACTATCAAAGCTTTCTAGATGTGGCATGTACTTTTGCATTTTCTCACAAATAAAATGATTTATCAATCCTAACGCAAGCTATTAAATTTCTTATCATAGCTTTCTTGACTTTTTTTATTTTGACATCATCTCACATCGCATTCTTACTTGCCTTGGTAATTGCTCATATTGCTTCATTTTGCTTGGGTACTTGAGTTTCCTTAAAAAACTATAGTTTGACAATTCTTGCTTCAAGGTGCTGCATGTTTTGCTGCTTCTCTTTTTGGTTTGGGATTTGTCCACATCCATCTGGAGAGATGATATGGAGCTATTAATTTTAGAATGGGGACATTTAGCTGTGGGCATCAAGATCAGTGCCCCACCATCAAGTGCATCTCCACTTCCTTACTCAAGTAGATTAATCCATTTGCTTATGGCTTCACGCATTTGGTATGTGTAGAAAGAAAACTGCTACAATTTTTCTTGATTTTATCATGCATACTTTCTTTTGGTTTAAGAATATGCAGTGATCAAAGTATAAAAATTGCATACAGATATTATATGATAATGGATGTACAAAATAAAGCATGTTTATGTACTCTTTGTGAGTAGAAGCGAGTTGAAGAATATCAGATGTGGCATTTTTCTTCTCAAGTACTCTTTGCGTTTATTTTACATGAAAACAACCAATACATGGTTAACTGCAAAATATAGCATTCTATTGTATCAGTAGTTTGCTAGTACATAAGACATAATGTACAACTAATGACAATAAAGGTTACAACTTCACCAGTATTAGTGTTACATAATGATGTCTAGCTACTACATTTTCTATACCATCCATTTTCAATCAATGAAATGCTTATGCCTTCTTTGTAGCTATTTTTTAGCAGAACAATTTCCAGATTTGTTGAGGCTGACACCTTTTTCGTGAAATTGTAAATACTTCTTTCATGATGCTAATGCTTGCCTCTTCTCAAGTCAATGTATGTGGGTGCATGTGCATATAGCATGTTTATGTACACGTTCATAGGAATGTTAACTGTGGTCTACTGTGGTGAAGGTGGGCTTCTGCTTCTTGAAGCTAATAGGATGCTGAGAGCTGGCGGTTATTTTGTTCTGGAGATGGAGTTTCCACTGAAAAATGATAACTTTTGGAGAGGTATACTTTTCTCTGTGGTGCAAATTTTATCACCTCACTTTGAGGATGCATCTTTTACGTCTTACTTTCTTTCCTATTAAAAGCCAACCAACGAATACCATAATCTTTAGTAAACACATCATGAATATGTTTCACCATTTACATTCATTGAGTTTTATAATTCTTCTATTTGATCAAATGCTACCAAGTTACTACACTTTCAATTGCTTTATTCAATCCTTTTTGCAGATATGTCAAACTTATCACAACAGATATGCTGGTCAATTGTTGAGAAGAAAGAAAATGTCTCAATCTGGAGGAAGCCTTTAGATGGTAGTTGCTACAAGAGTAGAGAAGCAGGAGCTCAGCCCCCGCTATGTGACCCATTAGATAACCAGGATGACGTATGGTAGGTCTTGATTTTAAAAGGCAGATATGCTTCATAAGTTAGTAAATGAATATGTATTGTAGGTGGTGCTTTATCAAAGATAAATTATAAATTGTCGCTTGCATGACCTGGTACTTGCATACTTATTTATGTTAACCATCTGCATTTATTCGGTAGAACTTGCACGGAGTCACGATTTCATAAGATACTAGTGAATATGTATGGTGAGTCTCTATTTTAAAAGATAAATGTGTGGCATAATCTAGTAAATGAATATACATGGTAGTCCAGCTTGTTCTGTTTTTTATTTTTTTTAAGATATTCTGAGCACATCATATTTACACATCAAATTTATAACTAGCGAAATTTATAGTATGCTCCGTGCTCACTTATGGGTGCCTCATTGTATCATGAAAAGTAGCTGAATGCGTTTCTCCTTTTCATGCTTGCATGCAAATGCGTCCCTTACTATCCGAGTACCTCTATCATATTTGTTTGTTTCTGTATGTTTTTCAGGCTTGTTAAATTGAAGAATTGCATTTCTCCGTTGACTGAGCATCCTGATATGACCTCTCATGAGAACCTATACACCTATGAAATACCAAACCGGCTGAATGATCTGGGCTTGGAAACTCATACATCAAAATCCATGACATTCAAAACTGAACAACGATATTGGAGAATGGTTGTTAATGGCTATTTCGAAAAGCTTGGATGGGAAACTTTGAAGTTTCGCAATGTGATGGACATGAGGGCTGGCTTTGGAGGGTACGTGGTCTTGTTGTCTAATCACTGTTTGAGGCCCTGGGATGTAGATTGACATGGAAGGCCGTTAATTCCTAATTTTTTTTCCTACCACATTCCTCTGCAGCTTGTATTAATCATTGAATTTGTTGCAAGCATGTTGAAGTTAGCATAAGCATCTCTCTCTCTCTCAGGGCTTCTTTTTGCCTGTTTCAGATTTGCAGCTGCATTATATAAGAAACAGGTGAACTGTTGGGTGATGAATGTTGTGCCTGTGAGCGGGCCTAACACTCTTCCTATAATTTATGATCAGGGATTTGTTGGTACCGTTCATGATTGGTATCACTTCTCATCCACTCATACGTTGTATCCTTTTCTTGAGACTTGATAGGAGGGGTAACTTGTAACCTTTAGCTTCTGATATTTGTTATGTGAATAGGTGTGAGGCCTTTGATACATATCCGCGAACTTATGATCTTATCCATGCTGCGGGAGTTTTCTCAATTGAATCTAAGAGGTAATGTAGTTATTCATAGGATTCTCTCTTGATATTAATATTTTCTGTGGATGCAATCCATAGAGGAAAAATGTAAGAGTGACATTATCAGTTCCAGCCATGGGAATGTTACAATTTTTTACTATGATCAGCCTCATGTGGTTTCTCGCCTATATGATGTTACTCCCAATTTTAGTACAGTAACTGTTGCATCGTCACTTTCTGAATGAAGGTGTGATATGGATAGTGTATTAAGTTATACCTTTCGTGTAAATTATTGGAATACATGCGCAATACCTTATCTTAGCAACTTGGTTAAACAGCTTTCATGTTTGTTACCGAGGACATTAGCCTCAATACAAGAAAAAAAAATCGTTCTCAAACATATTCTATGATCTTATGCCAAGAAAACATTACTGACAAAATCAAGTTTTTCTTCATTGGTCTCTCCAGATGTGATATGATAGTGGTTCTTCTTGAGATGGATAGGATCCTGCGCCCTGGGGCACAGGTGTATGTAAGGGATACACCTTCGGTCCTTGCGGAGGTTAAATCGCTAGCAGAGCAGATTGGCTGGAAGACTTTGACCGTTGGAACTCAGGAAGGATCATATGGTGCTTCAGAAATTCTGATTTGCCAAAAACTTTTTCTACATTACTAGATTCCCACACAGAATACTATGGGGTTGTCTTATAAACAAGGTAATGAAAAGATGCCCCCATATGGATGTTAAGCTTAGGCTATTTCTAGTTATATTTTTTGTACCTCATTACTTTGTTCTTTGTATAACTCGTTCCATTTATATCAAACAATAAATCCGATGAGTTGTTTCATTGGGTTATTCAAATAAAAAAGGTCAGGACATGCTTTTCTTTTCTCGTTCTATTTATCTTTCTCATCAGACACTTCCTACCACTGCTGCCTGTTGCTGCCACCACCACCACCACCACTTGCTGCTACCCTCCACCATCTTTGGCCGTTCATTATTAGTAGCCGTCCCCATTTAATATGAGTTGGATGCATCTAGGTAAATGATTCTAATAGTGGCTCGTTGATAACGCCAAGGTAACCGCCTGAAGCCCTTGAATTTTAAACTCGTTATCATATCAATCTTAGGCCCCAAAATTTTTTAGCCACCTATAACATATAACTTTTTAAGCCCCAAATTTTTAGGCTACGCTCATGATGTCCAATTTTGTAGGCCCAAAACTTTTAGACTTGGGCACGAAATATTTAAGTTAGTATCCAATTTTTACCTTAGGCCTCAACTTGTGTTGAGCCGCCTCTGAAATTTGATTCACTCGATCCATAAGTAGGAACACAATTGTCTGACCTCAAGGTAAGAGGGGACATCAACTGCTTCCCCATCTTGGACAACTTAGAGTCCATTACTGTTGCTTGAAACCTTCGCTTTAATCTGTTGCAGGCAACTTTTTCAAGTTGTCTAGCTTACACTGTCTAGGATACAGTGATCGCAGAGCCGATTTGAACTTATTTCGCCGGGCTCATATGGTTTCTAGGTCCTGTTTTTTAGGTAAATACTTGTCATAAGCAGGTCTATAAATCTTTCTCTCTCTCTCTCTCTCTCTCTATATATATATATACATATTACTACTACTACTAACATGTCACTTTTAACTAGAAGGAAGCAGGAGGACGGTAACATATACAGAGTATGAACTCACATTCTCTTAACTTTTCCTCTAGAAGACATTTTGAGGAAAGTGCCTGGGATCCAGCCGATCTCATTGTTGTTTATGTCATCCGTACATCTTCCTGCACAAAGGCAGTGCTGAAAAGAGAAAGGATCCAAAAATTCAACTAATGATACAGCAAAAATAAATCAAACATCATAAATAAGGATATACAGATTTCAATTTAAGGTTATTTATGTGTACATCGGAGTTAATGAAGTGTATCGCCCCTACTAAATCATTAATGATAGATTACATTTTTAAGGGTAGCTTGGTAGCTGCTAGAGCTAGCAGATGCTATCGTCCGTCATAAATTTAGATCTGTGGAATCTGACTGTCACCGGTTTCACATACTTTTAGTATCATTCGCATGAATGAGCACAGCAAAGTATAACAGCACAAAAGAGTAATTCCATATTATTCTCGCCATACCAACATAAAAACCTACTCAATCTATATATACACAATCAACAAGGTAGAAAAGACTAAAGAATCTTACAGCTAAAACAATTCTTACATATCATACTTTTAGTGACAATTCATTGTCAATTCAGCACCTGCAGGTCGATGATGCATGACCCATCAAATTCAACAAACTGATGCCAACAGCAACACATCACTAACTAAAATCAAAACCAAGCCTTGATCTTGTGTCATATACAATGAACCCATCACTAATTAAGGGAAACAGAACCATACACAAGTTACTACACTTGTATGTTCCCGCCGGAATCCTGATCGTTTGCGTCGGAGGGGGGACTGATCGTGATCCAAAGCAAGGAGACGATGATGGCAATTAGCCCAGCCCACACGTATACAATGGTAGGCGTCCTCCCGCGCCTCCCCATGAGCCCCTTAGCAAATGGGTACATGTGAGCCAGCACCCAGAAGCTGAAGAAAACCCCACCGATCAGCTTGCTCCACTGTGGTATCGTGCTGTAGACTGTCCTCGAGAAGCCGACAGCGATGGCGATGAGGTTGATGATGATGATGGTGACCGGCGGTATCATGAGACTAGTCCACTTGATGACGTATAGATCAGCATATATGTCCTCCTCGTCCTCGGCCGCCGACTTCGACGTGAGCTTGAAACTGATCTCAATGCCGGCCACCACTTTGAGTAGACCTTGTAGGACGGCGGCAAGATGTGCACTGGTACCTGTATGAATTTATGACCAAGATGAATAAAATCAAATAACGACGACGAAGAAAGAAAAAGACTAAAATTGTGAAATTTCCTAATTAAATCAAGCCTATTTATTCAAAGTACCCCCGATCAACCAGAATTGCTCGTTTCTCCAGTATTCTTCAAGGCCGATGCCGGACCATTTGACCTCGAGGAGGGCAAGGCTAGTGAGGGTGAGGGTGATGAGAAGGAGGTAGGTGAGGAAGGTGATGTTGAGGGTCTGCACGATGAACTCGCCGGAGAAGAGGGAGAGGGCCGGAAGGAGGCAGTAGGCGATGAGGAAGATGGAGGTAAAGGGGTAGACGCAGACGTTGAGGTAGGCGAGTCGCTGCAGGAACTTCATGCGTGTGGAGGCGAAGACGGCGTTGTTGCGAGAGAAGAAGATCTCGATGGAACCCGTCGCCCACCGGAGAACCTGGTGCAGACGGTCTGTCAGGTTGATCGGCGCTGTCCCCCGGAAGGCGTCGCGCTTCGTGATGCAGTAGATGGACCGCCACCCGCGGTTGTGCATGCGGTACCCCGTCACCACGTCCTCCGTCACTGACCCGTAAATCCACCCCACACGACCTCCCCACTCCGTCTTGTCTTCGTACCTAATACCAGATACCATACGAATCGTGTCATGATAATGTGCCACCAGAACCTATTTTTATGGTGGAGATTTATTATAATGGAGTAATAACCTATTTTACGGTTGAGATTTAGTAAATAGTGTGGGGATCTTGATGCACAGGAAATAAACTTTTAGTTGAAAAAAACCACGACTCGTGTCGTGTCTCATGCCACATGACACTGTTACTCGAGATGGATACGTGTAAATCGCTTCGTACCAGCAGGAGATGACAGAAACGGCCTCTGCGACAGTGTTAGCGTCGAGGGGCTCGCAGGGGAGGATGAGTGCACCGGCGGGCCTGCCGTTCTTGACAACGGGATGGTCGGCGAGGGGACGCCCCTGATACTCGGCGACGGCAATTGAGTCTGCAAACAGAGTCGAGTTACCAAACCGCTTCCGTAGCTCAACACGTGAAGGATCATTAGCGTCAGGGTCGGCATCGGGGTTGAAGCCGATGGAGTTGGCCGACGGGCAATCAAGTCTCTGCTTGGAGTTGCCGAGCATGCCGGAGTACTCATAGGCCCGAGGAGGGTCGAAGCCGTAGAGTGCGAATCGCCGGAAGAAGCAGCCGGTGCCGACATAGACCGGGCCCTGCAGGCCGTCTAGAGCGCGCATATTGCCGTCGAAGAAGACGGTATTGTGGTTGGCGTAGCGGTCGGAGGGGTCGATGCCTTCAAACCGCTGCGGGAATTGGACGTAGCAAATCCGATCTTCGCCGCGGTCCATCATGAAGCAGATGCCTTCGCGAAGAGCCTGAGAATTATAGACGTAGTGATCACAGTCGAGGTTGAGGATGAAGGGGCCGTTGGATATGATGGCCGACGCTCGCACCATCGCGTTCATGGCTCCGGCCTTCTTGTTGTGGTCGTAGCCGGGTCGTTTCTCTCGAGAGACGTAGACGAACATCGGCACTCGGACGTCGACGCCGGAAAGATCGATGATCTTCTCTTCCGGGCACCCCATCACTGGGTCTGAGCCCGGCAACTTCGTCATCACCTGCATGCATGCATATAACATACGTATCCTCTGAGTCCCACCGATCCAACTCACCGTTAGACTGTTACTAACATAAGGACATCGTGAGAATGACATGGTAAATGATCTCAACCGTCCGTTAATGTGATTCATGAGAGATAGATAACACCTTCAACGGTGAGGATTTTACATTAGAGATTTTTGTGCATGTTAACGTGTAAGTCACTTAGGGCGAGGTGTGTCTTATCCAAAATCTTAAATTTTTTATTTTTTTTGTGTTTATTATTATATATAAAAATATAAATGTTTTGTAGATACAAATATATATATATATATATATATATATATATCTCAAATGAAATGCAAGTGCACCTTAAAATTCTTGAGTCCGTATGAGCATCCTAATCCCAGCTTGTGAATAACAAAATATAAATCGCTTAAAAAGGTTTTTAATTTAAAAAAATTTACGGTCACCCCAAAAAAATCTTGAACATTATGATTTATCTATATTTGATTAATTTTATAATACAGAGCAAGGCTGCTGTTAATGATACCTGGAGGATACCGGCATGGTCACCCTTGGCGTGGTCCGCCGACGGCACCAACCATGTTCCTGGCCAGTGCGTGCCGTCGGCCATCCACGTAGCCTTCGGAATAGATTTAGTCGCGTCAGGGTCACCGTCACCGCCCCTGGCTGCAGCTTCGTGCGCAGCCTTGCTCTGCTCCCTCTTATTGCAAGCATCAGACCTCTTCCTGATTACATCAGGTAACCCATTGATCCTCACCTTGAACTCATCGTACTCTCTCTTCACCCTCCTCCGGTCCTTCACAAAGTCCTGGTCCTTCTTGAACTTGGTGGGATCGCCCTTCAGTGAGAAGTAGGAATCCGGGTTGCGCGGCTCGATCGAGTGCTTGCGGCAGAACGGCACCCACGTCTCGGCGAAGGCTGCGGCCTCGGCCATGGCCTCGAACGTGAGCAGGCTGCCACCATCGTCCGATATGTAGCAAGCGAGCTTCTCGATCGGGTAGTTGACGGCGAGTATGGAGAGGATGGTGTTGGCAGTCACAAGAGGGGGTTCCTTTTCGGGGTCGGCAGTGGAAACGAAGACGTCGACGCCGGGGAGGTCGGATCGCCCGGTGGGGTTGGCCGGTGAGGGCGTCTCGAACTTGTCTCGGAGGGCGGCGAGGTCTGTGGCTCGGTTTATGGGGTTGAGCTTGGGGAGCTGGTCTAGAATCCATGAGAAGGCGAACCATATCTCGCATACCACGGACATTCCCCATAGCCACATTGCATCTGGGTTCGGGTTCTGCACTCGCCAAACCAAAAACAGCGAAAGTACCACCAGCCGGAAACCAATCAACAGCCTGCAAGCGTGCAACCCGTTCACAGTATATGTATAGGCCACAAAATTGAATTATCAAAGCATGCATGGTGGGTGACCAATAAGATCCACATACACACATATATATAGACACGTGCAAGCACACACACACATAGTTTAACTTTGGAGTTCACCTGTATGGGCTGAGAATAGAGCCATCAATTGGGATCTTCCTCGTCAATGGTTTCCATGGCTTCTCCATGAAATCAAGCAAGCCCATGTTCGTGCCATCATCATCAACCACACCATAGCCACCATCATCTGCCGACCAGAATGCATTGCCATACCCATACGTCCCCTTGGTCTCAAACAGCCACCTATTGTGATCAAACTCCCCAGTTTGGCTCCTCAGCAGCATTGACTTGTTTGATTTCATCACCGACAACGATCGGTCCATCTTCGGATCGGACCCACTTTGCTCACCATCGTTACCTCTCGGTCCACGGCCTGCCTCACCACCTTGGTATGATGAGCTCGACCCATATGGGCCCTGGCCTTTCTGATCAGGTTTGATGGATGTTTCATCCATGGGCTGGTTGTCTGGGGTAGGGGGCATCATAACAGTGTAATTAACATAATCAGACGATGAGAAGTCGCCGGAGAGGTTTAGCTCATCGTCTCGCGTCAGGCTGGAGACACGGCCGCTCGACGTCCGGCGCGCAAACTTCACCTGTGGTGGAGGTTTAGGTGGCGTGGACTTCTTTGACTGGCTATGGCTCAAGAACTCCATGTTGGTTAACGCTGTAACTAAGTTGGTTTAGGTTTGTCCTCACATTGAATAATTCATACTCACAAGTTTCTAAATTATACAAAATGAAGCCTGCAAAAAAGGGAATATTTTTTTTATGTAGAATAACACCTAATCACCTGGAAGCTTCAATGCTGCCTTATTTCGTGTCCACTTGTAGACTAATTTATATAGGAAAATGCTCAAATTTGCTATATCCGTGTCCTGTCGTGTCACAGTGGGAGTAGAGGAGTGCATAGAAAATATAATTTAACATATTCTTTTTGAAAATAATACATGTTTGATTGCTCATACCTTTCCAATTTATTCAAAAAAATGCATAAAATTATAAATATTTTCTCATGCAAGATGAGATGACATCAACTAAAATGAAAACCTTTTATAGCATCCTGTGTCAGAAACGTTTTCCACATTCAATAATTCAATTCTCAGCATTTCCTAGGAAAATTTTCCTGGGATTCGTTTAAGGACATAAAAGGTAGAAAAATAAGCTTAGAAAATTATGAGAATTCGTGTCGATTTCAAAGGAAAACTTCCACTCTTATCATTGTCTCGGGGATCTTATGGGCTCACCTGGCCTCCAAACTAGGAGGATCATTAAATAATTACACATTGATGAGAAAAAAAGAAAGAAATTACCAGAAAATGTGTATGTATGAAGGTGGGATTAAGATTCTCATCTCCAGATAATGCGATAATTGTCCACCTTTGTGGACTTCACCATCTTGAAAACCTGAAAAGAATACAATGAACTCATCATCTTCCACGTCCGAACACACTTGAGAAAGCATTTTCTATGGAGAAAAGCGAAATTAATTAGAAATTGAATGAAACTGAACCAGTTGAAATGAAGCAATTGCACCAATTGGCTATGAATGTAACAAGAACAAGGTAGCGGATTCTTCACCGTGGAGAGAGAGAGAGAGAGAGAGAGAGAGAGAGAGAGAGAGAGAGAGAGAGAGATTCGGTGAGGCTGGTGAAGCTCCGGGATTGCAGAGAAAGGGAGAAAGGGAGAAGTTGAGACAACCAATTGACTCGGACGTCCATGCAACTGAATGATCATGATACCCCTTCATATGGGCACCAAATTACATAACTAGCCTTAAGTACAAAATGACCATGCGCGAGTTTCTCGCTAAATATAAACTAATAAATTTGAATATTTTGTCTCAACACATTATTCGAATATAACAGAACAACCGAACCGTGAACCGAAATTTCTATTTCGGTTTGGTTCTACTAAAATTGGGTTCAGTTTTGGTTTGAACTTTAAAAAATTTTGGTTATTGTTTATATATATATATATATGCACATATATACATATATATACCTTTATATAATACATATACCAAAATATACATATATATATACATTGTATATATTTACACACACACACATATATATACACACACATACATATATGCGCATATATACATATACCTACACATACCTATATATATAATATATACTGATATATATGTACATATAAAGATGTGTATATTAGTGTATATATTTAAATGCATACATGTATATACATATATAAAATACATATACATACCTATATATATATAGAGAGAGAACTCAATCATAGATGGTAAACCGAATAAGAGAACCAAACCAAACTGAAATAATTTGGTTCAGTTAAGTACCTGCACAATTCAGTTTGGGTTCGGATTTCAGAATCAAAGGAAGTTCGGTTTCAGTTATTTTTGAACCGAACCTATGGATACACACCCCTACTCAACATGACCCATGTAAAAACTAAGACAAAGTTGAATCATACATAATCGCATTCATGCTTATTCAAAAACATATATATTAAAAAAATTAAAAGTATTATCCAGAATAAGAGAAAAGTGTTTGATTCGGCTTCTTGATGGTATTTCTTTTTCTGGTAAATAAGGAGGCCGAAGCCTGCATGCCCTGAGCATCGAACTCATGACCTTCAAGTTGTGAGTCGACCGGCCCCCTAGCCAGGTAGTGCTCTTTGTGCCTCTTTTGCTGGTATTGTTATTCACTGTAAATTAATGTCGAGCACTTTCTTTCTTTCGACTTTAGAATTTTATATAGCATTCCAATTGCCATTACTAAATTAATGAGGATAAAATGTTAGAAAACAAAGACTTTCCCATTTTTCACTAGTACAAATCGTTGTATTTCCGGTCATTCGGGAAAATATTTATTTTTGCCGGTTAAAACCACCAGGAAAACCATCTCCGTCGATTGAAACGGTCGGAAATAGGTCCAAACCTCCAAAAAATATTCATCCAAAATAAGACGGTCAGAAAAAAAAGCTGAATAACGTTCGAAAATACTTTGAAAACAGTTGAAAATAATATATTAAGTCAAAATACTACTCTCTCTCACACACACCCACGCACACACACATATTTGCAACGAAATTCTTGATGCTTAGGTTGTTCCCATTCCTATCAATCATTCCGGGTTCCAAGAACTGGGAAAACCTGCTTTCGCGTACTCATGTTATCAGCACTATCTGTGAAAGTTGCTGAATGAATCCTTAGATTTGTCAAAGATTTATATGAATACCCGAATCTATACCCGGTACTCGTGCTCTGGCAACTATTTCCGGCCGCCCCCGACGCACACTATACACCACAAAGACTGAAACTACTTGCTCTCTCTCTCTCTCACACACACACGCACGCAAAAACACACATATTTGCAACGAAATTCTTGATACTTAGGTTCTAATTCCTATCAATCATTTCCGGTTTCAAGAACCAGAAAACCTGTTTCCCCGTATCCGTGTTATCAGCACTACCCGTGGAAGCAGCTAAATGAATCCTTCAGATTTACGTGCATACCTGTACCCGTACCCGGTACTCGTGCTCTGGCAACTATCACCATCCCCCTCCTCCCAACACACACGAGCAGGCCCATGCATGCACGAACGCACGCATAGTAGAAAAGGCCAACCGGCAGCAAGATGACTTCGGGCATGTGTGTGTGGAGGGCAGGTCTGCTTGTATGCATGCATATCTCTCTGAGGCACTCAGGCCCACAGTCATGGTAAAAACGGCAAACCGGTAAGATCACTTGGGGCCAAATCCACTACCAAATTAATATCAAACACTACGGAAAGCACTTGTGAAATGTCGACTTCAAGAATCCACGTTATAGATCTTCTTCTGCCACACACTGCGCAGAGATAGACGTCCATGGCCATGCATTGCCATTCATTTCATGGCGGCAGATTCCATCGCGCATGTGACTCTTTTCTACGTCTGCAGAGCTCTCTCGATCACCATCCATTTCGCGAAGATCTAAGACACTAAACGCACACAACTATCACTAGCTAGTGATCAGATATCTCTCTTCTATATATATCTAAACTGCTAATAAACTAATGGTTGGTGCCTTCTTTTCCCTGTGGTGTGAGAGAGGCGTGCAAGCAGTAAGAAAGTGATAGATGAAAATTGGATGGATGGGATTGTCATAAGTTTGTCGTAAGGCCCATCTTTATGATCTGTCCCTTTGCAACACGAGTATATATATAATCACCAGATTGCCTCGTGAACTTCCTACTTCTTTAACCATCCTTTTATTTTAGGAAAAAATTGAGAATATTATCTGTTAAATGTTTTACACAAGTTAAAAGTACAAGTAAAAGGTTGGCGATTGTTGGGAAAGGAAGCAATATGCCATTTAAGCTGTTCAAAACCTTTCTTTGACCAATACACAAACACACACACAGACACTTAATTACATATTCTTTGTGCCATCTTTAACTTATGCATTGCTAGTTTTATATGGTCAAGGCTCACGAGTTGGATTCGATATTCGTAAATATTCGATAAGTTCATCCTCGATCTCTCTATCCTTAATCAGTCGATCTGTAGATGGTCATCTAGTTGTCCTCACAATTAATTAGCTTAATTTATAAGAAAACAGATATTATTTTGGTTAGAATAAAAGAAGAAGAACAATGCTTAACATCAGGTCTTATAAAGATGTTTCTCTACAAATTTAACATAATTAAACAAAGATATCCTATTATTTAAACTATTTTTTTCACCTTCTAAGAATAGAATAAACTATTGTTATATTACTCTTCTTATAACAGTATGATATTGGTCCCTATTTTCTAATCGAAGAAAGGTCAGGGGACAGACTCAGGAGCAAAATCAGCACTATATTTCCCTCAGAGCTTCCATTTTTGTCTCTTCTCTGCAAAACATTTTCTTCCTTCCGTATAAAGCCCTTAACTCTCTCTCTCTCTCTCTCTCTCTCTCTCTCTCTCTCTCTCTCTCTCTCTCTCTCTCTCTCGTTCTCTCTCCATTTTCTTTACTAACTACCATCCTCGTCGAAGCTTGTGGGTGCAACCATGGCTGCCGACCTAAGCCTCAATCCATCCGGACAACCTGACCACCGCTCCAGCTCTGGCCAGTGGCTGTGGAACTCACACAGGCCTGACGACGCCGACGACTCATGGGAAGCACGTGCCTTTGCAGAGGACGCCGGCAACATCCTGGGAGCGACGTGGCCTCCCCGCTCCTACACTTGCACCTTCTGCCGGAGAGAATTCCGGTCCGCTCAGGCCCTCGGTGGCCACATGAATGTCCACCGACGTGACCGTGCCCGCCTCCGCCAGATCGAGCCAACCTCCTTCCCTGCAGCTGCTGCACCCGACCGCTCCCCAGCTGCCGCCGCCTCTTTCCCCTTCTCCCAAAGAGACTTTGCCACCCATACTGCCGCTGGAGCCGGAGGCCTTTGCATGCTTTACACCTTTCCGGGTGCCGTAGGACCGACGTTCTTTAGGCCAGATAATATTGCCGGATACACCGATTCACAGGCGGCACTTTTCCCCGTTTCTCACCACTCAGCCAGCAACAATGAAGCTAACCCACCGCCGCAATTCGCTTCTTCCGCTCTCTGTTTTGCTAACACTGGAATTGGGTGCACGGATTTTGCAACGAGGGCCGGGAGCTCGGCGCTAATCGAAGAACTCGATCTCGAGCTTCGTCTTGGACATAATCCGTAGCAATTCCGAGAATAAGGAATTGGAAACATAATTCATTTCTATTTTTTGCACTGATATTGTAGTAAGTTTCTTGAAACGCCGGCGCGTATGCAAGTTCCCTACCCAACTCCATCTGATTTTGTGAATGCTTGAAGGATACTTTTGAGATGTTGTCAGATTCCGGCGGGTGACTCTTTCAGGTTGGTGGTAGAAATCTCTCCTTTCCTTGAAGCTTTTGTATCTTTAGTCATTAATTAGCAGTGTGAATGAAGAGTAAGAGTGGGACGGTTCACGGCGAGTCTTGTCCTCACAAGTAGACAAAACGGAGCCTGACGTTCCGTACAAAGTCACGGTGAATTATTCCCTTATATGGTCTCCTCTGTGGATCTCAAATGACCAACAGATCATTTATTTTGAGTCATGACCATCTGTGTGTGTGTGAGAGAGAGAGAGAGGTCCTATATCAAGAGTCATTAATAGTGCCACAAACGGCTAGTAAACGAAAATGGCATAGATTTCAGGTTTGAGCTGTCTGTTTTAATTTCTTTTGGCAGGATTGAGACTGGTCCTACCTTAACTTATGATGGCACACAAACGTGTTTACTAGAGCATGCAAAGGGTTTCCGATTTTGTATATATATATATATATTGTTTGTGTTTGTTGGCCTGCTTCAGAATTGATTAAAGATTCTTGAACACTGAAATGTCAAAATGCTTACAGCAAGATAAGAATAGCCATATAATTGCAAGTTCATTGAAGAGACTCGAAAGTCCATTACACCATTCGTTCCAAAATGATTCTCCTTTAAGCCATTGAAGATATTAGTGTTTATTCTCATTCAGTAAATTATGAATGAAATTCACGATTTGTTCTCTCTCTCTCTCTCTCTCTCTCTCTATATATATATATATATATATACACACACGTACACATATAGGTCATTTTATCTTTCTTTCTTTTTATACTCTATCGAGAGTCAGACTAGATTTTTTCTTTTGCAAGAATCAGTCATGTACATTTATGTTCGTTTAGTTTTGCTCGTTATTTCTTCCCACGTTTTTCTCTTCGTAGATTTGGAAGCCTTTGGACACACCCTAACAAACTTCTGTCAAAAATTATAGACAGTGGTTTGGATATGGTGAAAATTAGGGAAGTATGAGAAGAAGAAAAACATAATAGAAGAGTGGTAAAACAAAATATCTAAAAGATGATAACACCCACACACCCGCGCGCACACACACACAAGGGAGCAGATTAATCTTTCATTCGCTTGATAATCTTTTGGTTTTCTATGCGGCTTGTTACTAAATTACATTACAAATTTTATGCTATATTTGGTGTGTTCCTAGCTGAAACATGCCTCTCTCTCTCTCTCTCTCTCCGTGAGCTCTGAAAGACCAATAACATATGTTAGTTTCAGTTTACAACTTGGAATACTTCTGTAACATTTGTTCATGAGAGAACCGCCATCGACATGGACGTGAGCGTCGTTTCTTGTGGATGTACGCGGCCATGCATGCATGTAAATACTTAATCCTTCAAAGTTCGAAGATAATTATGAATATACGAAAGCATGCAAAG
Organism: Brasenia schreberi; assembly: GCA_036023115.1. Lineage (NCBI taxonomy): Eukaryota > Viridiplantae > Streptophyta > Magnoliopsida > Nymphaeales > Cabombaceae > Brasenia > Brasenia schreberi. The sequence continues at coordinate 2,372,603 of JAYKKT010000043.1, forward strand.
AAGGGAAAGGGTGTCGATACGTACACACACACGCACACTGAAAACCTGCAACAGCTGACAGAGTTTCAAAGATGTTAGTGAGCGAGTACGACTCTAGATGAACATAATTTTCATCTTACGTAAAACCGATGAGAGTGTCAATCCGACTGCGAAGAGAGCAAGAAACAAATCGTGTATGTCTGGATACCTTTTCTTTCCATAACTTTTTTACGATAAGTCAACAGTCTTTGATATTTTGTGTTATCATTACTTTTCGGGGTATAAATGTATTATCCTTCATCCTTTCTTCAAAATTCTTAAATATGAGCAGAATCTGATATTTCCTAATATTAAAGTGAACTTAAAAAAAATCTATGAATTGTACGTGAGTTCATCTTGAATAAGATCCGATGTTTCCTTACAATTTCAATGGATGGATAAGATCATTAGTCTAAAATTTTCCATGTTAGTTGCTTGTATATCTTAAAGGAGTTCATCTTGATTTAAATGGTTTTCATGGCAAAGAAAATCATTTAAATTGGTTGTATAATGATTAAACTCATATAAGAGTAGTTATCTATTCCAATGCAAATAAGTTCCTCCTACAACGATTAATATACCAAATTTAATCATTATAAAAATTATGAGAAAGTATTTTTTAAACTTTAAAATGCTGAATAAATCCTTCACATATTTGTGTTGCCTGAAAACGAGAAGTCACGGCACCGTGACGTAGGACATACACCATAGTATCAGTGAGACTGTCAATGACAGGGACTGTGCCTTGTCGATGATGGATCCTGATCCTTAAAGCCCCACTTTTTCTAATCACTTTCCCTTCTTTAAACTTTACTCATTGTGGTTTTCTGGAGGACGAGTCAGAGGCTCCGGAACCCATAGTGTGGGGATGGATGATGGGTCAGGCGATTCCCCGGCCGTACCGTCGTGGTCTCTCGCTTTCTACTGACAGTGGTCCGCCCTGGGCGAGGTCCTCCGAGTACCAAAACAAGCCTACTCTTTTGCCATGTACACTACAGAGGATCAACAATGCCCTAAGGGGGTGTTTGAAGGAACTGAAAGTTCCTCTCCTAATCAAAAGCGGGCTAAGCACTCACCCCGTTTTTTATCCAATTACAACGCCAACAAGATGGGTATCTGATTCTGGAATGATAGTTTCAGTTCTATAGTCTCCGCCTCCTAATCAAACACCCCCTCCCCCATAAAGTACGGAAAAGCTCTAAAGTGTAATGGTTATGCATTAACCATGAGCACATTGACAATGTATTGTTGACAAAAAGGAATATATATATATATATATGGCATTGCTATATGCACACCCTTTTATTATACACCCCAATTTTTTAAAATATTCAAAATACCCCACAATATTTTCTCTTTCCTCTTCAAACAAAAATTCAACGATTTTTCTTCTTCCTCCAGTGACCTTTTCATTCGATCTTCGTTGATTGATAAGTTCTATATGATTACACCCAACCATCATCGATTAGTTACTTAAGAACCTAGTTGGAGTCAAACGAACGAAAAAAAAATTTGAAGAGACGATCAATCTCTAGATTTTTCTTGAATTTGGAGGGTTGGTTTTTATTAAAATCATTGCATTTTCATTGCTTTGCTTGAAATCTTTAATCTTGTAAATATTTAAAAATGATTTTCGATGTTAGGAAAAACTAGAGTAGTGGTCAAAACCACGTTGAGAAAAGCAATAGAGGCACGCCTTTTCTCATCGAGGGACATGCCTGACTACATCTCCCGTAGGAGGGAAACACGGTTCTACCACATCTCATTCATTAATACCGACGCGGCTGAGCCACGTCTCCTTGTCTAAGGCTGCATCTCCTTCTTAAGGGTAACGTGGTCAAGGCGCATCCCCCTTAAACTGTGTCTCCTTCAAATTGAATATTTTTTGTTCTTGTATTTGATATTCATGTTTTTATTAGAAAACGACAAACAACTCGAATGAAAACACTTACGATAAAAGCGATTTAGAGAAGATGTTTGCACATTAACGTACTTATCATACAATGACTAAGGATTGTGATAGTAGTTTCAGTACACCAGATGATGTATTTGTTAACTGGTTGGTAGAAGAGATAGGATGAATTTGTTGATTGTGAGAGTGATGGACTAGACTATTCTCTTGTGTTTGCGATTAATGATATGTTTAGGAGTCATAGTTATAGTTATTAGTAGTTTAAAGAGAAAATATGTAATAAGTAAGGTATGACTTGCATGCAAAAGTAATGATAAGTATTGGTAAAATCATGGTATTGATGTTGAAAGTACAAGATAGATATGCACTAAGAAGGTTGGTTATCCTTTCTTATTAAAAGGAGAGGATGGAGTAAGTGGATATTGAAAGTTGTATTTAGTGAATGATACACATAAATACCCTTTAGTAAGGTATGACTTGCGTGCAAAAGTAATGATAAGTATTGGTAAAATCATGGTATTGATGTTGAAAGTACAAGGTAGATATGCACTAAGAAGGTTGGTTATCCTTTCTTATTAAAAGGAGAGGATGGAGTGAGTGGATATGGAAAGTTGCATGTAGTGAATGATATACATAACTACCCTTTAGTATTGTATCTTGAAGGACACGCTTTTATAAATTGAGTAACTCTAAGTAATATATAATAAAAAAACCTCACACAAAGTCATTACAAACCGAAACATATTATGACACATTTAAAGTAAGTGGACGTAAAAAAATATAAGTATGGTAATGCATATTTACAATGAATGTATGAAAATCAGGAAGGAAGATCGTGGTTATTGAAGTATTTTATAACAATTACTATACGATCTAGACATTAACGATTATTATACATGGCATCATAAAGCTCTGATACCGATAACGTTAGTGATATTATATTTGCGATCCTCATTCCGTAGGTATTGAAATTTGACAACACATTTAAGACAATCTTGTCTTAATGTTGTGTAGTAATGTTTATCCTCTATTATTGTCATTTACGTTTATATATTTTAATACTTTTTCTAGGTATACGATGTATTTTCTTGAGGTTATTGGGTTTATATCAACCTCTAAGAACTTCTCCGTAATCTTTGCTTTTATGAGTTTAAAAAAAAGAAGAGAATTATATTTCGATTTTAAGGTGTGTGAGAGAGTTATGTACTCCAAACAAAATATCATGTGCCATCTGCAATAACCATGATATGATTTTGGTGAGTGTCATTCAAATAATTTTTTATCACTGCGAAACACTTTTTTTAGATGACATATAATAAAAAACAATACCTTTTATTGTAAAGTTGACAAGGAATAAAGAGATGATAAGTGTGTTTGCTATAAATTGAAAGAAAGTCGTCCGAGATCAATTGTCAAGATGTAGTAGTAGTAATAAAATTAAAGTGGAGAAAAATTTTCGCTTTACTCTTTTACATTAAAGAGCAGTGGTTGAACCATACAATGAGAGAATTATCTCAACATCAACATATAGGGTCATTTATGATAGTACTCATATGACTAATATCTATGTAGATTTGATTTTTAATGCATTTATATCATTTAGTATTCTTCAAATGTATAATTATTTTATATTCATATTTCTCAAGGTGAAAAATGTAAATGCAAGGTTGAAAGAGTTCATTGGTACACCAATTGATAGATTTGATAGAATTTGGAAACAATTACATTCCTTGATAGAATTATATATTAAAAAATTGAAGAAATCATTTGAAGAATCAAGAACTCTAACCATGCACTATATTAACGTGACAAAAAAGCTTGTTGTGAATATTTAGAGAAGAGTATAATCGTATAAAGATGGTAGGGTTAGATATACGAATATGTTATTGTAACTTACGACATTTACATAGTTTACCTTATGTCCATGAGCTTAGCCTTCTACTTAAATATGATTGTTTAATAGAATTATCAATAATTGATCCATTTTCAAAGAAGGTAGACATGGAGGAGGATACCATATTTGTTAACGATCAAGTAGGCGATGATGTAGAAACATCTATGAAGACTATTTAGAAAAAGTTATAAAATCATCCCCAAAATAAAATTTTTGTTAAGATATTAGATGAAGAATTAAATTATGAGTACACTATCCTATAAGAACTACCAATTAGTCATCATAAAGGAAGATCATTTAACTAATCTAATAGGCAGGACTTGTCGGCTTGAGAGCATGTAGGGAGGGTTACCTCATGTTGAGGAAGGCATGGGCATATATATGGTTGAGGATGCAATGTCTTTGTTGAGATAGGTCGATCCCCTTCAAGGAGTTGTGATCCTATATATTTCGTTGACTTATTAGATGATAATACCATGATTTATGAGCATCTTCTTAAATACTTGGATAAATGTTATTAGAGATAGACATGGTGAGTACAAAACCATTGGTGCACTTGTAAGTCAAGGAGAGGAGTGGTGGTGTAAAACTCGTAAAGATTACTTAAAGGAGGTAGTACGTAAGTGTCACATATATGCATAGGTTTTCATACTATTTGACGTAATACATACATTAGAGATAGGTCATTCTCTTAGCGGTATTAGATGACAATGTCAGATATGAGTTCAGTTATCATTACTTGATGGAACGTAGTGTTGGTACTTCTATCGATGATAGTGTCGATGATATTTCTGCTACTAGTTTGAGACACTTAGTAGTATGATGTGAGGGATGTGTGATATACGTGTTATTATCAGGCTACGTGACATTTTCTAGTGGTGAGCATAATAGTTATATATTTCATTATGTTATGATGACAATTCATAGATTGAGGTAGATATTAATCTTCTATTTTATTTATGTTTTTTCGTAGATGCAAATGACTAATGGCTCTCCGATACCTCCTATCTTCCTATCATGACAACATTATTAAGATGAAAGTGTTGGGAGTTGGCCAACTACGTTTCAAGAATATATCGACTTATAATATACAATTAAAAGGACCAAGAGATGATGTTATACATGATATTTGAGGACGATAACTGAGTCTCAACAATTGTCCAATTGTATATATCATTGCATGATTTTGGGATTTGAATGAATATGATGTATTACGTTAATTGATAAAATACGATATTTCACTACAATCACGTATGTAGCAAAAACAATCAAATGTCTTTCACTATTGTCGTCATTTACATATACAATGCATGAAATTTACAAAATAAGGTTTAAATACAGCCTAAACAAAAAATGTTACTGATCATCAATATCGTCATCATCAAGTGTCAACTGATGGATTCGTTAATGACATTGCTCATATGTCTCTATGAAGCCCAATAATATTGGATCACCCGCCAATGATTATGGTACAAGTTTTGAATCTAGTGAAGCTATTGCAAGTGTCACACGTATCACATTTATATGTTGGTATAAGAAATTAAGTAGAAGAAAGTTAGTATGGAAAAATAAAAAATAAAACCTCTAATATAAATAGAATGATTCATTTATCTGTATGTAGAATGCTTTACAAATATATATCACCTAAAATTTCTTTCGTACTTTTAACCGTCATCTCTTATGTCAAGGCAACAAGTTTGTCCTCCATTAGAAAATCAAGTATCTCGTGGACATCATGAAGTAAGATAGTTATCTTATCCCATGGCATATAGAAGTTGTTTGTGTCTAGTTGCCAACGCTCAATAAAAGCAATAAGCAATGCATGATTTATAACCTTGTATAGTTAGTTAGTTTGTCCCAAGAGTCCACTATGATTTGCAAGTTAAACCCATTTTTCAGGCCTAATATCCGTCCTCTTCACTAGTTAGGTTCTACCGACAGTTTAATGTGCATGAGTTATTACCACTTTTTTTTTGTATTGTTTGTAAATATATATTTATATAATATATTAGAATAAAAATATTGATATTAATACGTGTATAAATAATATTTACATAAATTTATAGTAAAGTTTTAAAGTACCTTTTCATCCTAGATCTTATATGGATGTGACCTTCAAAGCTTGGGAATAATCCTAACATATTAGGACATCCATCATTCCCACCGTATGCAATATCCATTTCAGTATTTGAGATTGATATATCCTTTTCGTAACGTGAAGGGTTGGTTTCTTTTTTTACTCATTGTTGTCTATGAGAGTGTTCTCTAAATATTACGACCTTATACTCATGCCCTATCAATGTATAAAAAATAATTTATTTATGAGGTTAATAACGTCTCGCTCAAAGTAAGAGATGCGCTTGGGGCGCATCTCTATTCCACGTAATACCGGAAAACCCAATAATGTAAAAAAACATCAAAATATGATGAAACATGAATATAAATGATACAACAACATACCTCGATAAATCGACGAATCCAACTTTGAATCGGCTCAAGAAATCAAAAATCTCTTCTTCTCCTCCATTCTCTTATCGGTTCTTCCCAAATCCACAGTTTCAACAAATTTCAATCCATTTTTGGTATAAATAGCTATAGATCTCATAATATGTGGCCAAAACAATTCGGAAATCAAAGAATGACTAGAGAAATGGAAGAAAACGGGAGTTAGAAGTTGGTTCACACAAGAGGAGAGAGAGAATCCAATTTTCAATAAGAATGATATTTTATAATTTTCAAAAATAACTTGAGAAAAGCAAAAATGAGGTGTGTGTATAGTAAAAGGGGTGTACGCGCATCAATCACACACACACACACACACACACACACACACACACACACATATATATATATATATATATATATATATATATATATATATATATATATATATATATATATATATATATATAAAGAAACCGGTACGATGATAAATAATTAAAATTTAAATCTAAAAAGTAAAAGTACATGTATACTTTTTTAAGTACACTGATACTTTTACTTTCTAAATTCTAAATTTCAACAAATTATGACAATTAATGGGATGGTTGAAATGGGTTTGAGTGGAGTTTGTATACTCCATCTTTTTTATATGTACATACACACGCATGCACGAGCACATGCACACACACACACACACACACATATATATATATATATATATATATATATATCGGATGGAAGTAAATGAATGTGTTCGATGTTTCAAGCTCATGTTGTAATGAAGAAGCTTCTCAGTACCACCCATTTTTCTTAACCAACGTTGTTTACTCTGCAATTCCAATCTAGATTACGTTAAACGTTTAAATCTGGCTTTAAATAGAAGTGAGAAATAACATTTGTGTGATTGGATCTGGAGAGAGAGAGGGGGAGAGAGAGAGAGAGAGAGATTATTACACGGATGGTGCTAAAAATGATCAGGAAATGAGAGACTGTTTCAGAAGTGGAAGCATCTAATAAGGCTGTGCTAGTTTCATATGAATGCCAATTCACCTGTTCACTGGCTGCATGCATGCCCTACACATTACATGCATACTGTGTGTGCGCTCTCATGTGTCATCTCTCTCCCTATATATAGGAAGAGAGAGAAAGAAAGAGAGAGAGGGAGTCTTAAGCACATAATGATGTTTGGTGCAAAATCTTCTACAAATATCTTTATTGTCTCATTTTTTAAATCAATGTTAAGATTCAAATCAAATATACCATTAGATATGCATACTAAATACAAAGTTATTTGAATTTTCACCATCCATCTAAAAAGATCAAACGGTAGAAATATTTATATAAGATTATGTACCAAAAACCGTTGAAGCTAAGACTCTCTCTCTCTATAAGTAATGGTACGTGAGGTCGTGATCGGTGCTTGGTGAGGTTTGCAGGGCACTGATGCTACAGTTGCAATTGGGTCGTCTTAAAAGCCTGTAGTCTTTTTGGGAACCGGACGATCTGAGCTTTTTGGGAAAGAAATCGAGAGAAGAGAGGGGCAAAGGGATCTTTGTCTACTGACCGTCACCTATCATCTGTACCCTGCACAGTACCGAGCTAACCTGAACCCTTTTATTGTTTCCCCTGAAAGACAGAGTGGTCCCAAGTTGTGGCAGATCATCGGCAGGGATAAATTAACTGCAGAGAACAGAAGACGATCTGTTTCTTTTCTTTTTTTAAATTTTGTTGTTCATGCAATAAAAAGTAGAAACATTCTTTTCCATTTACATATTATTATTATTATTATTATATATGTATGTATTTATATTGATCATACACAAAAAAGGTTTATTATTATGGGACACAAATCAAATTGTTGAAATGGATGAGTAGTCATAAAGAAAAGACTATATATAATGAGGTTATTAAAAAGAAATTGAGAGTGACACTCAATAGATATAAAATAAGAAAACATTATTTAAGATGATTTTGACTCATAAACAAATGATAAAAAATGCTAACTAGATTGTGAAAATGTTAAACAAGAAAGAGAAAAACCACAAAAGTGTTAGAAGAAAGCAATAAAAAAAATATGCCTTATGATGAGTTAACTATTTGTACGATACAAGATCGAGTTTTACAAAAACAACGAATCCATGTATATGACCCAATCTAGTATGAGAAAAAGCTTAGCTGTTGTTGTTATTGGCTACCAGGGCTAAGACTGCACAAGGTCGCTGCAGAGCACCAGTAGGTAGCTGTGTGTGTGAAATTAATACTGAATACAGAAGAATCAATAGATGGATGCAATCAACATCACCTAATTGACAAAAACAGACTCATAAATCATGATTTTGTTTGTGGAACTGCTATTTTTTTTAATGGACAATATGCGCCATTTAGGTTATCCATTTTTAAGATGAAGTACTTTGATACGTATTATTTAATTTAATGTTGGTATACCAAATGAGAGAAGAAGTTGATACATACTTGAACTATGGAAATAAATATTAAGATGACTAAGTATAACAAAGACAAAATATGAAAAGAACTAGATATTTTTACCGATACATATGACTACTCATATGGTATCTGAATATCCTAAATCTTGTTTACTCCAACTTCAAATCCGATTGTGCACAGATCATTAGCTCAATGGCAGGGCACTCTTGCACAGTTGTTGTTGGTGACATGTTCGAATCCTAGAAGGTGCATGTGTTGGTCAAGGTATACCTATCACATTATATATATAATTAATTTATATAATTTATATGTATGCATTTTTCATATAAATATAACTATATATAATAACTTTTAGTTTATTAATATAACATATAGTTAAAAACTTATATTTTATGTAAAATATATAATATTAAAAAAAAATTAAAATGTTTTTATAGGTTGAAACTGAGTGGGAGGGGGTGCAGGTGGAGTGAAAGCCCACCCTGCCCCACACTAATCATGAACCGAGCTCAACTCGCTTGCATTCATTTATGCACCTCCGGTGTTGATTAGTAGCTCAAAGGTAAGATGTTTCCTACCAATGTGATTGATGGGGAGTTCAACTCTCAAAGAGCGCATTTATCCTACTTTTTCTAAAAGAAATTGAAATAGTTTCATGACGGTTAAAAAATTGAAATAGTTCCATTGTAGTTTTTAACTCGGAACCGCTCCGAAACCGAAGCTTTCAAAACCAGAACCAAAATCGAATCTGGCCTTTGAGAGTTGAACTAAAAAAATTTGAAATAGTTCCATTCTGGTTTTTTACTCAGAAACGCTCCGAAACGGACGCTTTCAAAACCAGAACCGAAATAGGAACTGGCCTCTCGAGATACATGTGCACTCAACTCTAAAAAGAATTTTACATATTTATTTGGAACGTGAGGTTTTCTCTCACCCTTGTAGCATAAAACTCCAAGACTCAGTCTAACATTCATTCTCCTTCAATCTTCTCCCTTTCTTCTGGTAAATTTTTTTTTTGGGTTACAAGAGGAGGCCAAAGCTTCCAATAACAGATACTTTCAATCATAACTAAACCAAGGAATCAAGTTATACATATGATTCCGGAGCTAGTTCGGCCGATTCCAGTTATGTCTGGTGTGTGGTTCCCGTTCGAATTGTCAGGCCAGTCCTAAACCGGTCATGTCTAAGTAAAACTATACGTTATATGACGTGATCTGAACTGTGGAAGTGCATAGAGATTAAACTTCCAAATCATTTAAAATGCTTGGCATAATCCAAGCCTTGATCATTTATATGCACTTTAACTAAAATTTTCAATGGCTTGAATTTTATCCAATCACAATTTGGTTCTAAAATTTTCATGTTAGAGATCATCCTTACATGGCCGGTCTCAATCCCAGATAAAAGAGAAGGGTTGCATTAGGCTTCCGATAACTCGCGTAAAACTTTGTCGGACTTATCTATTATGAATTCTACAAATTATGAGCATAATAGGACTATTTGGAAACAAAGAATCTATGTACCTGACCCCATGTAGTATGAGAAAGGCTTAGTTGTTTTGTTTGTTGTACAATTTGGTTCTATTAAAACTAAGCATGTTTCTCACAATTAAATGAAATATATATGTCGAATGATCGAACTTGGATATGATTCTACTGTCTAAAAATTTAACTGAGACCCAGGTCATCTGTATTATATTTTCCAGGACTGAACTGGTTCGGGATAAGTATTTGATGCTGGACTAAAACCCCAAATTGGACCCAAATCCATATTCAACTATGTAGCCAATGAGGCCAAACAGCAGGTATTTGATGCTCGGCTGAGGTCACAAATGTTGCGCCATTTTGCTTATATATATACTCTTCGTACTTTTTCAAACCTTCTTAAAATTTTTGAATTGCACTCATATCATCCAAAAGCAATACATGAACATGAGTGAGCATATCATAAGTCATATATATATACACATACACACAAATATATATATATATATATATATATATATAATGAGAGAGAGAGAGAGAGAGAGAGAGAGAGAGTGAAAGCTTCTAGACAACCTTCCATACTAGACATTTCTTTAACATCACCATGTAATCAATCGGACAAAGGTGATTAAAGCACCCATCACATTTAATTCACTCATATACATTAAATGTCATCAATCTTCTCGTGTTAATATTGACACGTGGCTCGATCGGTGTTGTTCATGCGATCACACGAAATCTACAAATGGTCTAGTAGAGTGTAAAATGGTCTAGTAGAGTGTAGCAACTCTAAGTTTTCTTATATATATTTGTACACATACATACATATAAATATACACATACATACATACATATATATATATACATACATATATGACCATGCATTATAGCACAGAGCCAATGGTACTACAATCATAGTGTATCCACCTCAACTAAGAAAGTACCCCACGGTTGAATCTGTGGGTTATAATATAGAGTCTATCGCACGTCGTCAACAATTTCCCCTGGTTCTGATTTTGGTTTGGCTCTATTTGACATAATTCTCATCTTTCAAGCGATTTTGAACCAACAATTTTGCATTTCCAACAGCTTATTGAACCATAACTGTGAAGGTTCTCGTTTCGAAAGGCAAATCCCCACAAATTCTTGATTGGCATGAAAAAAAGGCAATTCCATCCGACCTGAGAAAACCTTTGCACGCCTCCGTTACTTTTTGGGAGGCTTACCCACTGAAACGGTCTGCCTGAGATTGTCCCTTAATCAATAGGTCCGCTAGAATTCTAGCTCTTTCAGATGGCTCGGCTTCCTCCCCTTTCTGAAGGAGGCCTTCTTCACCTTCCACCTAAGCTGTACAGGAAAGGGCCAAAGCTAATCCTAGAAAACAGTAAAGCTTTATAGGATCCTTTAAAATACTCATTGTTGTAGGAGGATCATTAGTTCAATCAATTATTTTCAACATCTTTTCTTGATTTCTTTGTGGAGCTTTTGTGCATGACATTTTCTCCTTCTCAATCTTTAGTTCTCAACATAAATTGAGAAGACTTGCTGCAGATTGTGTTTGGTGCCATATTTGAATCAGCCTTCTCTGAAATTCATAAAAAACTGAAATGTATGTGTGCAGTGATGGGAAACATGATCAAATTCGTAAGGCTGGAAATTCTTTTCTCGTAGCAGCAGTGGATATTCTACGTTGAGGCGGGGTGGGCTGTCTCACCTGAAATTCTGAAAACCAATGAAATAATTACAGGGGGCGATTGAATCCATAGCTACTATAATAGTTCGCTCATCTTAAACGATCGAACAGACAGTTCGCCCAACCCCACAAAAATTTCTAGATCCTCGACTATCTCGTAGCCATTTATCTTTCATTTCTAATTGTGCTTGAAGGGTAAGGAATAGAAAGAACTGTCAAAACTCTCACAGGTCGCCCCCTCGATCTTCAACCCACTGTTCTTTCACAACACAATGATGCTATCCATAGCTCTGTTTTGATCGTGGATTGGGTTTCACTAAAGGTGTGTGTTAGTTCTCTCGATGAAGGATTCTTAATGCCAAGAACTTTTAAGAACTTGTATCGTATATTACCTATCATGTTCATTTTTATGCCTCAAAATCTTGGAAGTTGCAGGATTTTAACCTGTTTGCCTTGCTTTTGTACCTATTGAAGACTTGGAATTCATGCGTCTCCAGACATAAAATTGAAAATTTGAGAATTCAAATTGTTGTTGCTAAAGCAAACTCAAACACGAGGGTTTGAGTTGGCCAAGGGGTTGATTCATGAGTTGAAGGTCATGAGTTTGATACCCCATCCGTGCGTTTGGCTTCGGCATAACTATTGTACACTGCAAGACCCACCAACAACAAATATGCTTCTTTTCTTCTAAAGAGTCTTAGGTAATTTTCATTCTCGCTTTTCACCATATTCTTTTGATTGTTCACACAGTTTCTTTCCTTTTCTTCTCATTTTAGTAGATTTTAAAGCTTTATCATAGTTGATTTCTTCTTGGTCTTTGAGAATGTCAATCCCAAACTAAGGAGTGGAGGAATTATTTGTCTCATTAATCTGATAAAAGAAATCATCACTTTCAAACTGGAAAGATTGATTGCACGGCAACCATTTGTGATGTCAAAAATCCTAGACCGACGTAGAATTTCATATGTTGAAGGGTGACAGATATGAGATACATTATAACCTTTTTATGCACCGAATAGTAATACCCCTGGTAACGAAACTTTGCCTTGTATAAGCATCAAATGCATCAACACCTTCCTATAACAACTTCAATTTATGCAATAAAGGTTGTATATACACATTGCCGTTTCCAGGATTATTTTGTCCAGGAATAAGCAGGAACAAACTAAATGATGAAGGCAAGAGTCAGAATATGTCATAAACAAATCCGATTGTAGCCAACAGCCGGAATAAACCTAGTGAAACCTCCTCAGGGAAATCCATCCCACACTTGACAGTCTTGCTTAGAAATTTGAAGCAACAAAGCAGAGCATGTTTGCAACGATGGATAAGCTGGAGAAACATATGTATAATCTACATATGCTATAACTTGACACTGAAAAATTAGAATCCAGCATTCTTGATCCTTTAATAACGTAGTTCACACCACCATTTATACAATAATTTACTCATTGTGGAACCCCACGATTCAAACTTGATTTGGTGAGGCAAAGTGACGCCCAATAGAGAACTGATGAAAGAGTTGCAATTAGAAAAGGCCTTCGAGGACAGAGATAGGAGTGGCTAAAACCTTTGAGATCACAACCTTGATAAAGATGCGTTAGTAGAATCGTTTCCTCCCTCGAGGCCTCTTGCGTCAAGACGCCGGGAAGAAATTGTACACGTCTAGAAACTAATGCGCTCATCCTTTAATTAATTGTGCTAAAGTACTTATGCATGTCATCCTTGTGCTTATATGTATATATGAAAATTGTATCAACCATCTTATATGCATGCATATCCATCCTTTACATTGAGGCCACCGGGCCACGAGTGTTATTTAAAAATTTATAAAACACTCTAATTATAATCATGACTTTCGACAATAAAAAGTGTATATGAGTATGGATGTATCATAGGTTCTAGGATTCAATCAATTATGCAGTAACAGATCTAGAAAATAGTATTAGGAGGGTAAAGTATGCATTTCACGGTGTCAAGAGGGCCAAGCATGTATCTCAATCGTGTATTTAATTGTAAAATGAGTGAAATGTCAAAATTTTAAGGGGCTGTCGTCTCCACCCTTCTATGTAGATCCACCACTGATCATATACACACATAGAGAGATAGTGATATATGCTCAATCCAATCTATGCTTAAATATACTCAAACATTTCTATTGTTTGATCGGTGCAATCTATCGATAGAGATTTGAAATAAAAAGCATCTTGTACCATTAAGTATAAGTACGGAAAATATAATAATATAATATATTTATTTAATTCAAATCGCTACATTGATCACGTCGATCAAAGATATTTGGCAAGATTTAAGCATGTGTAGAGATTGAGCATGGACCACTCTCTCTCTCTATATATATATATACACACACACCAAACTACTGTTAACCCTTGTTATGGCAAGCATGAGACAAAGTGCTATGAACTTAAAGAAAAATGGATATCATCAACACAAATGGTAGATTTATTTGTGGGCGAGTGAGGCGCCTGCCTCACCTAAAATGCCAAAAGTCTAAAAAAATTTAAATACAAGAACTTCTGGTGTTTCGAAAATTAAATTATATTGGCCGGCACACCTCAATTTCATCAACTTGGACTTAGCCTCGCCCGAGAATATTTTCTAGGTTCGTTAACACTAGAATACTCTGAGAAAACTAGAAAGATCAATTAAAGCTTCTTCTTATATAGTTTATCTATGTAGGTTTATATTTAGTGACCTAAAAATATGATATATATATATATATATATATATATATATATATATATATATATATATATATAGAGAGAGAGAGAGAGAGAGAGAGACCACTATAGAATTAATCAACTCAATTTCTAGACGGGGCCTCAGTTTTAGTTTCGTGGGAGGCACACGCATCGGAATTTAAATAACTTATCATCCTTAATTCGTTTATTTTATTGAGAGATGGATTTAAATAGTTTATCATCCTTATAAACAAGAAACAAGTACAAAAGCTTGTGATCATCTGCATCATCGTCATTAGGGATGTTCAAGGAACTGATAAACTGAACCAAACCAATTAAACAAATCCATATTGGCAATTTTATTTGGTTTGTAAAATAAAAAAAAGTTTTGGAGTTGGATTCGTGGTTTGAAGGTTGAAACTAAACCAGTCCATCGTCATCACACGTATCAAGACATTTTGTTCGAGTCCTAGAGGATGCATGTGTGGGTGTACGTGTTAGGCTTCGGCCTCTTGTAACAAAAAAAATGCACAGCCATGGACACCTGGGCCAAGACCCAAAAATCCAACCAAGATAAAATCGAGTCTGAAATCATGGTCTGCTTTGGGATGAAGATCCAACCCACATTCATTTGCACCCAGAGCGTTAGCTCAACGACAGGGCACTCTAGCACTGTTACTCCTGATGGGGAGTTCGAGCCTCAGAGGGTGTGTGTTAGGCTTCAGCCTCCTCCTGTAAAAAGAAAAAGGCACTTTTTTTTTATCTATCGATAGACTTCAACATACATTCCTTCCTTTTCCCTCCTTGTGTTCCCACCTTCTCTTTTCTCTTCTCTACATTGAACCCTAGAGTAATAAACTTCACTGAAATCACCTTTGAGGTTCACTGTAAACCTCCGATTACCCTAAAGGACCGTGATTTAGAACCGAACCAAACTAGAACCGGTGGTTTGTTGGATTCAGTTCTATGCACTATAGCGGTTGGGTTTGGTTTTCCAAAAATTGAGAATCCATTATATTGGTTTCGAGGTTGAGGCTAAAATCGAACCAACCCGAACCATGAACATCCCTAATCATCATAATCAACATCTTCGTTCCAAAACATATCAAAGCCACGACCTCTAAATAACAAATTAAAACTACTTTTAACTCTAACATGTGACCATTTTTTTTTTCTTTTTTCTTTTGGTTACAAGAGGAGGCTGAAGCCTAACACCCACACCCACAGCCACAAATGTACCTTATGGAAGTCAAACTCCCCACCATGCTCTGGGTGCGAAACCAGGCATTATTTTGCTTGATGGAAAAGCATCATGTACATAATTTACTCAAACAAGTAGAAGAACCCAAGAAGAAGGTTTCCCAGAAAAGATCAAAGATTTTATTTATTTATTTATTTGCAACATCACTGACATAAAAGTATCTCAATTTGCAAAGCATCATGTACATAATTTACTCAAACAAGTAGAAGAACCCAAGAAGAGGTTTCCAAGAAAAGATCAAAGATTTTATTTATTTATTTGCAACATCATTGACATAAAAGTATCTCAATTTGCAGTTGGTGTTGGAAGATGGCATTTAAACACTACAATCATATTGTTTGTCGTCATCATGATAAACACAGGCAGCGTAATCATCAACGATCATTAGTAGAAAAAGGGGCATTGGCCACCGGCTCTTGTTAACACCACCATGCTGGTTTGCCTTGATCAACATGATTAAAGACACCGTCTTACACCAGCACGTCATGTTTTTTCACCCACCATCCCCCACCAAAGATTCCCCTACGGTTTCGTCTTGACTGACACAATGAAAGAACCTCTGAGAATATCTTGGATTCCACAGTAGATGCGTATATATATATATATATATATGTGTGTGTGTGTGTGTGTGCGCACTATGTGTGTATGTATGTATGTATGCTAGGGTCGGGTTTGGGTCAATATAGTCCTGACTGCATGCCTCTGAACCCTAATCCAAACCAGAAGACCTTAACATAGTTTTTTCGGGCTGGGTCCTAAATTACCAGCTCCAATTGAGAAGAACGATCAAAGAGTAATGGTTTGTACCTAGACATGTCTGGTTTTGGGTAGATTAGAACGGACAGTTTCAAACCGCTTGTCCCAATTAGCTTGGAACCTGATACCATAACTAAACCCGTTCGGGGATGGTTCCGGTTATAGTCCTGAAATCACCAGTTCTGGGATGATTTCAGTTTGAGTTTGAAACCAGTAATTTTATAAAAAAGTTAAAATTATTAACAAAATTAAAAATACCAGAACCAGCAGTCGCTGGTTCCAGATCTAGTTTTATAAAAGGTGAAACTGAAATCGAAACCGAACTGGGTGGTCTCCAGTTTTAGGCTCGGTTCCATTTCTGGTTTCACAGGTTTCGTGTTCAGCTTGTTTGGTTCCGGATAGAATTGCGGACCGGTTAGGAACCATGTCTGGTTGTACCGATGCAAGGAGATGGAGAGCTGAATGCATCGAGCATGGTGTTGCACATGGAGGGATTAATTCACGTGAAGATGGAATCTTGGAAGTTTGATCACGAGGGAGCATGGTGGATAGATAAAGCGAATTTAATTAAATGAAAGGAAGGGAGAAGAATTGAATTCAATCCTCTTCAAAGAAGAATAGGAGGAGGAGGAGGAGTTTGAATTAAAGTGGACGCAAGGTGGGTTGGTCCGTAGCAAATGAGACCCACTGAGTTGGCAATTGGAAGTCCCAATGTACGTCTGTGCATTCATTCACTGATACAAGTCATAAAGGCAGTGAAACGTGGTTCAGCACGTGGGGACGTGATGCCATCTCATGTGCAACCCAACCCGGTCCGCTGATAAAGTTTGTGCTCTCTCTCTCTACAATTGAATTGAACCATCAGCATCTTCCGCTTGAGATAGAAGAGTTCGGTTATAGAGGGAGGGGATGTGGTTATATATATATGTATATATATAGAGAGAGAGAGAGGATAGGCGGTACATGCTCAATCTCATTCACGTGTAAATCAATTAAACAACTCCACAATTCGATTGACATGAGCAATAATGAAGATGGAGATTTGAATTAAAAAAGAGAAATGTTTTGTTGTGTATTAAATGTAATTTACAAAAGTATAACAATATAATTAGCATTTTAAATTTAAATCCTCATGGTTCATCACACTAATAAGATTTGAGCATGAATGAGATTGAGCATACGTCACTCTCTCTATATATAGTAATTGGATCTTGTCCAATATTTATTCACGTTCAACCATTGCTTTATAGGAAACATGAGTCAATAACATTATCTTTTATTTTTTTTAAATTTCTTAAATTTTTTAATTTACACTGATGTCGTCGAAAAACAATAAGTGGACATAAGGGAGCATGTTGAGGGTGGAGAAGATGGGTTTAAAGAGAGAGAGAATTCAGCGAGAGATAAACGATTGATGATGTTATTTGAACGGCACACTAATGTATGTTGCTGAGAGAGAGAGAGAGAGAGAGAGAGACAGAGAGAGAGACATCGTACCACCCTATCTTGTAGTTTCTTGCATCTTTTCGTGCTAAGGCTTAGTTCCTCAACCAACAAAACAAATCTCTCTCTTTCTCTCTTTCTACATAGAGAGTGACTGAATCTCCTTACCCGAACACCTATGGCTCATTGTTTTTAGGTGGTACCAGTATAATAAAAATAATCTGGTTGAGGTGTTAGTTTGGGCAGCTTCCAGTTTTTTCGTATATATATATATATATAATAGAGAAATTTGTTCTACTTTTCTCTTTCAATGGGTTTGGCAGTTCATCCTTCAACTAAAAATTAATTCCGAGGGAGTTTAGATTGTTTAACACCTCTCCATGGTATAGACATGGTTCATCCACCTTTATGTACCCTTCACACTCTTTCATAGTGCAGCTACCACTTCTAAACCTGAGGATTCTACTACTGCTTAGCCTTATCTCTCAAGTTTAAGCAATTTAAGACCCTCTCACAGACACACACACACACACAGAGAGAGAGAGGTGCATTTGGTGTACACAATTTATATGACAAGATAGTGCAGAAACTAGCTTCATAAGTTTGTGTCCAGAAAGCACAAAGATCAATCTTTTCCTCTTTGAGCATAAACGGGTTTGGTTTTTGAGAGAGAGAGAGAGAGGTGCATTTGGTGTACACAATTTATACGACAACAAGATAGTGCAGAAACTAGCTTCATAAGTTTGTGTCCAGAAAGCACAAAGATCAATCTTTTGCTCTTTGAGCATAAACGGGTTTGGTCTTTTAACAGAGGAGAGAGAGAGAGAGAGAGAGAGGTACATTTGGTGTACACAATTTATAGGACAAGATAGTGCAGAAACTAGCTTCATAAGTTTGTGTCCAGAAAGCACATGATCTTTGAGCATCAGGACAGGATAAACGGGTTTGATCTTTGAACAGAACTACTCTTTGTCAACACTTCGATCTCTCAGGAAACTCAAAATACTAAACCATTTTTTATTAGCTGCCAAACCTGCTGATGGCCACTACCATGGTATTCACGCTAAGTGCACCAGGCTCGTTGAAATGGCCAAGATGGTATCCTTCAAGCACGGAGTCTTCGATGATAATGTTTGTTTCAATTATTCTAGCGCTCTTCAACTTCTACCTGTCGTTGCTCTTCATTTTGCTGCCGGATTTGTTGGTTTCTTTCTTTGTGCGCCCAAGGGAGACAGAGGCCAATGGTGATCTCTCATGATCAGTGGTTGCTTGGTTTCTTCTAGCGACTGGCTGATTATTGGTTTTCTTTTGAGGATCGGATATACTCGAACGCAGTGTGTCGTTGTAAGTGAAGACAATTTCCCCTTTATGGGTTCTTGTTTTCACGATCGAACTTTATTTAAATAAAGAATTCTGTAGTCTATTCAATTTGGTATTAGGAAAGACTTAATTGTTGTCGTTGTTTATTATGCAGAAATGATAATAATTTGCTTGGAAAAGATATTGTGTCGATTGGACAAAAGAAAGTAGCCTGGAGCCACTCATGCTTGTCAGCATGTAGACATATCAATTGATAAAATTAATATATGAACCTAAAGACGCAAACATCAACAATTCCGGATATGGTTTTGGCGCAAGATACTGTCTTCTTGTTGATCCAGGTATTCCTTTGATTGGTACAGTGCTTCATCACTACAATTGGAAATGTTATTCAATTTTTGATCCACACAGATTCGACACATGAGTGCTGGCATTCGAAGTGATATTCCTTCCTGAAACCATTGAGTGCATGACAATACGTAGGCGCGCACGCACACATCACTTTTCATACAAATGAATTATATGTAAAGTATGCTCCAAGATAAGTTAACCCTAAATGCATTTCCAGGTTCAGATCAATAAAAAAAACACCCACAACAATGAGTTTCTTCTTCCTAACAGGCAGGTTGGGGACAGGCAGACTCTTCCTGGTGCACACGCACGTATGGAACTCCTGACCTAGCTACCAACAGAGGGCTGATCACATTCTAGACATGGATCAATGCCCTTAGTTTCATGCCCTAAATTGTATCTTGTAATGTGCGTGTGTGTGCAACGTGTTTTGTTTCATATTTTAGGTGTTCAAGAGAAGCAAACATTCCATGAGGTTAAACTTCCGCCTTTTGAAAAAAGCTGGATACTCTTAGCAAGAAAAGATTAAGATATAATTTGCATGGAACCAACCTCTGCTCTCACAAATTATATGCATATGAACTCTTTCTTGTATCTATATTTATTGATTTACTTAACTGGCTGGAACTTGCCCCGTCAATGTCCTTGCAGTACCTCTCTCTCTCTCTCTCTCTCTCTCTCTCTCTCTCTCTCTCTCTCTCTCTACACAGACGTGCACAATTCAAAAGCTATAATTTTTTTTAAGACAAAGTTTGTGATGAACTGGAAAGAATGACACCGCTGCAGATATTCAGAAAATTTGGAATAAGATGGGATTCTGCATTTTCCTCCGCAATGCTATGATCTCACATCTTATCCTGATTTCCTGGATAATCACGTAACGCGGAGGAAAATAATTGCATCATTGCGGTCCAGAAGATGGATACTAATTAATTAGCTTAATCAAAGGCAAGTGGATTTCCAGGAAACCAGATTCTCTTTGGTGTCGAGGTGTCTTAGCTCATGAATATATCAACCTCAACGTAATCATTCCTTTCCTGATGTTTAGATGCTAATTCAGAAAGAATGATGAATAGTTTCATCGTCAATGGCAAAGCATGCATCGTAGATAACGCTTAAAGTACTGCTTGCTCTCATATTGTTAGCTAGGGAATGGAACATTATGAGCTTGCTAGCCATATTCTCAAAATAAAACAAAAGTTCGCCTGAGACGGAGCCATATTCTCAAAATAAAATCAGAGTTTGTTGGAGACGGCCCAAAACTAAAAAAGAGCTTTCAAGTTTCATCCAGCAGATCAGTTACTTGTGGCGTTTTATTATGAATGCAATGGAAAAGATGTATGCCAACAAGATCGATGCAAGTTTTTCTTACGAGGATCTCCTACCGAGAAGGGTGAAGTCTCACTAATCTGAATTGGGGGGCTGATATCGTTGAAAAGGCATTGGCTGCACAAGGATCAGGCAGATGAAACTGGTCTTTAACAATTTTTGCAGGGTTTGCATAATTGGGCAGTCTGTGTTTTTCAGCTCATGCCGATAATGATTCATGATGTTAAGCTTTTATAAAATCAGGATGATGGTGAAGATGACCATTATCGTCACTGCATGCGCACCTGTAGAGTGAGAGAGTAAAAGAGGAGGTTTGGGGTTCATATCTCGTTTAACATTCAGTTTTGTCGTCTTAGCTTGTCTGAGGCGAGTCCAACATGCAAGTACCGACTTACACGAGAAGTTAAACCAGCTGAATATGAGGTGGTCACTAAAGTTAAAAGATAATTTAGATAAAACCATGTATTATTTTATACAATTTTCTTGTAAAATTTGATCCTTAATTGCATTATGACCACCCATTTCATCTGGTTGACATGGTCTTCTAGCATACACATAGATGTTTATGTGCTTAACTAAAAAAGCTCTCAGGAGCTGAGCTGAAAAGGACAAGCTGCCTAGGTTACATGAGTCAGTTGGTGTTCTGTTTATTTAGATCATAAACAAACATGAAGGAATTCATAATTATCAGTTAAATCGAGCTGAAGAACAAGCTGCTCGGTTCGTTTACTATCCACACACACACACACACAGAGGCTAATTAGTTAGATCATAAACAAACATGAAGGAATTCATAATTATCAGTTGAATCGAGGTGAAGAACAAGCTGCTCCGTTCGTTCACAAGCCCCCCCCCCCCACACACACACACACACACGCAGAGAGACTAATTAGAATGACGTTTGTGATTTGGCATTTTGCCTTTCTTTTTAGATGGCTTGCAGTTACAAGTCATCGATATCTACAAGAGAGAGAGAGAGAGAGATTAAATTATGATAAGGAACAAGTTGAACCAACATGATGATTAAAATAAAGGCCCCGTCGGCATCGTTCACGTGGGCACATCTTAATCATGGTTGCACACTCAATGTAGCCCCCCTTAATCAAGAATCTTTGATTATCTTAACCCTCTGGCTTTTATTAATTTATGGTCTTCCATAATCGAAGTGATGCCTTGGTGACTCTCTAGGCTTTTCTTTATGTACTCTTGATGCGGTCCCTTCATAAAGTATGTGATACCCAATTAATTTATTCAATATTTTATGCAAATTCCAAGATAGAAATGCATATGCTGTTTAAAAGCAGGTTTAAAGCTTTTGTCAACACTCTGCAGATTAGCATCAAACCCTATGCCAACGTTATAATGTGAGACCGAGTCAACAAGGAACCAGGTTTTCCCCCCCTCCTTTTTCCTTGAGATAATTAACCCTAAATAAAGAATAAATTAATTTTACTCCATGGTCATGTAATTACGCACTTAATTATTTTGAGGTTCATAACTATTTAGTGCTTAATTGTATGGGATGCTTCTTCCATGATTCTCAGACATATCACTTGTAAGTATGATGTATTGAATAAAATATGTATTAATCTAAACCAAAAACACGCCTTATCCCATGCAAGATTATCGTTTTCTTTTGATACTTTTGAGCTTTATAGCAGTTTTTCTAATGCACTCACCATCTAATTTGTTATACCTTCTTACTAGAGCTTCGTTTAACCACTTCACTAAACATCTAAGTGTCCTGTATTAAATCTTCTGTTAGTTAGCACCAACTTATCCATAAAATCAAACAACTTTAATGACTTTTTCGATATAATTTTCTGCAAATTCAGGACCAACAAGATTGCATTTGCACTACGCAATTATTATTAACAAAGGCTTAAAGGGGTTCTCTCTCTCACACAGACATGCACACACACACACACACACACACACACACATATATATATATATATATTGAGAGAGAGAATGACACAACACAATAATTCATTTTTTTCTTTTTTCTTATGATAATTTTTTTGTTTTACTATAAAATTTATTTTAAAAAGAAAAATATATGATATAGTAACTAGTGAGACGTTATGAGCGAAGAATAAGTGAAAGGGCACCTGGATCAAATTAGGTATTATTGTGTGGTGTGCCCGTGGGTATGATTTTTATAACATTGTGAGAACAAATTGCACCAGATGCTGCAGCAACGTTTTTATTGTGGGAGAAATAGATTTTAAATGGCACTTCAATAATCATTTTAATAGCACTCCTTTTGAAGAAGAGGATAAGGTCATGCCTTGTCAATTTTATACCTAGGCTTTTGGGCCTAACAATAACTTAAGCAAGGTTAATCAAGCAGCTTTTGAAACTAAAATTTTAAGCATATATATTTAATTTATAGATTTTATCCAGCCCCATAAGCATTTGTTATCCCAATCTGTACTTCGTCACACATAACTGTCCAAGAGCAAATGATTGAACAAGAGTATCCATCCTTTTCTTTTTGAAATAGAAGATCAAGATAATCTTCCCGAGGTTTTCTTGTGTTATTTAAAGAGTTTAAATAGGAAGTCTGTAGGGAATACAATATAGAACGCCTCGAACTATATATTAACCGAGATTTAATAATTATTTAGTATATGTTCACTATTAGATTGTTGCCTTTCATGATTAATTAAACTTTAAAACTAGCTTCTTAGAACTGCGTGGCACCCATCGGAGGAAGACGAAAGTGAAAAGTAATCCCAAGAATTTTAATATATTGATGCATGCATTCAATTAGCCGACCCGTCTAGTATGGGAAAAGGCTTAGTTGTAGTAGTTGTTGTTGATGTATGCATGCAATAATGCTGAAAAATGCCTACGTTTAATTAATGGTTGGCTACATAAATTATGGTAGTCAACTTTTAAGCTGTATCTGTATAGAATCCGAAGTTTCCCTTTTCTTTTCACTATTACTCACAACTCCATGCAAGATTTTTAAGTGGGATACGAGCAGAAGCAGAAACATTCAGTTGTTTTTTATCATCATCAATTGACAATTATTTCAATGGTTGAAGAACTCAAACCACATAACAGTCGAAAAAGTCGTCGGTACCGGTAGGATTAATGTAATGATTAGCTACAGAAATTGATTAAATTACTCGATGGTCTGATATCGTAGAGAATATTGAATTATATGGCAGTTCTTCATTTTCGCGACAACAGGGAGGTTGAAGCCAGATGCATGTCCCAGGTATAGAACTGATGAACTTCAATGTATGAGTCGATCCCCTAGCCAGGTGAGCTATTCGTGGCCCAAATTCGTAGTTATGCTTGCTCAAGGTGATGGATTTCTATGCAACCCAACTTTCTTAGTCAACTTGCATTGTTTTGTTTAGCCAAATTGCAAAGATATGCATATTAAGTCAACTGAACAAAAATATAGGTTTAATGGTGCCATGTTATGAAGTATCATGAGAATTTGCAGAGATGATGAAACATGCAAAGCTGTAGTATTGATTTTTTTTTCTTTTAAGGAGAAGACCTGACTAGAAATACTTGACTAATTGTCCCTTGAAGAATTTATGGCATTTCAGGGTACCCTTTACAAATCGTTCATTTCCAAATGTATACTCATTGTCATCCAAGTTTTCAGAGAATGGGAAACCTCATTTTCCTATACTAACTGCTACTTTTAAAAAACAGAGTCATATACAATTTCTCTTGAAAATTTGCAACTGTTAGTGCTAGTTTCTATTAGCAGTTGTCACAGGCATTAATTCCAGTGACCAAATGACCAATCTCAATGTCGAAAGTATCTTCTCTCACCTCCCCAACATGAAGGATACTAGCCATTCCGATCTTGGTGATGTAGGTGACACTCAATGAGGTTTTTTTGCTATATATATATAGAGAGAGAAGACATCTTAGTTGCATAATATTTGTTGGTGTATAATCTTTTACAAACATATCCACGGTTCAAGATCAACAGTGACTGATGGAGATTTGAATCACTTTGAAGTTCATTAAAAGCAAAGTACAAAAGTATAACTGTATTTATAGTTCAAATCTTTTGATCTCAAAGATCAAACAACAATAGATATATTTAGGTGTTAATGGAGGGATAACACATTCAAGAGTGTGTTGAATCAATAAGTCGGCATGGAGGGATAAGCTCACTCAGGTGTTAATGGAAGAGGAATCCAAAGGTGTCATGGGTACTGATATCAGCTATCAATCACGCTAGTGGGTATAGGTTATTCTCTCTTTCAAATTGATCATTTTTCACACAAATTAATTATAAAAAGAAGAGGTACCTCCAAGAAGAAGGTAAACTTGGGAGGAATTCTGTAGTTTTTTTCTTTAAAAGTCTAAACCACCGGCACCTGAAACCCCACAAACACCCCGACTAATCCAATTCGAGCTGTATCAGCTCACTACGAGGGTAAAGCTCTGACGGAACGGGATTCAATTTGTTCCCATACTTTCATGAAAACAGTGATAATAAGTTGATCACACATAAAATTCCCTTAAGACCACATATGATGTCAATATATTCTTGTCGCATCAAAAAAGTTGGACCAGAAATAAAAAAAGAACCTAGTTCCTTAGTATATTATAAATGATAAATTAATTTGGTGAATATTAACAACAACAATCACAACAACCAAGCTTTTTCTCACACTAGATGGGGTGGCTGGATGGATTCTTTGACTGCATATGGCTCGATCTTGTGCCATAACAATTTGGTAAATATTAAGGTTATTAGGAAAAATATAAGAGCTTAAAACCACCCATAAACGATGGAAAAAATAACCTTCACTTTGCCACAAGTGTTATATATATATATATATATATATATATATATATATAAGGAAGACAAACATACAAGAAAGTTATTGTACTTGCACCTGAAAAGAGTTATGGGACCTATTCTTCTTAAGGAGACCACCCCACAGATGAACAAGATCACTTAATTGCTCAACTTGGTGACCCCCGTCTCTCCCTCCCTTCTGTTGTGTATGTATCTCTTAGATAGAGAGATCATAATTTAGGACCTATGATGCTAAGGTGGTAGAGATGGGGTTGGTGAATCGTCCAAGGAACATATCTCATTAACCCAAAGTTTTCAGTCATTTTCTGCCCCACACAATGGTCCCATCCTTATTTTAAGGAGAGAGAGAGAGAGAGAGAGAGAGAGAGAGAGAGAGAGAGAGAGAGAGAGAGAGAGAGATGAGCCAACCCATGGAATCGTCACAGAATTTCAGGCCTCTTACAGTCTTACACATTTACATGTATTACTCGAACACATCCCTCCTTAAAATTGAGAGTTGCAGCTTGACCGAGGCCGAGTCATGTGAGGGAGGGCAGAGTGCCCAGATTTTCCGGGCAGATTAACCGATTCCCGATGAAAACGACTGTTGGATCGTGGCCGACAACCCTAGCCTGCTTTCTCTCCTTTCTCCCTTGACTTGTAGACAGCACGTGACTCCCTCTTAACCAGCTAATCGACCTCTAGAATGAACGACTTCCTTTTTCCGGTCACAGCCGTTCATTCCATTGCTTCCATCACTAGGTCACCCTCACACATGCTTTTAGATCGGATGCCCTAAACTATATACCAGCTGAATGAAGCTGTAATACATAAAATGATTGACTCATTTCTCAATAGAAATACCCCTCTTAATAATTATGTCATATTCAGTTCATCTCACCTCTATTTGGTTAACAAAACCGAGAACGTTAGCTCCAGTGTGCTCTAATGCCGTAGCTCTTGGTGGGGAGTTCAATTCTCAGAGGATGCATGTGTGGGTGTAT
This sequence comes from Brasenia schreberi, assembly GCA_036023115.1. NCBI lineage: Eukaryota > Viridiplantae > Streptophyta > Magnoliopsida > Nymphaeales > Cabombaceae > Brasenia > Brasenia schreberi. The sequence continues at coordinate 2,399,446 of JAYKKT010000043.1, forward strand.
GTGTTGGGTTTCGGCCTCCTCTTGTAAAAAACCTTAGTTGTTAACTACACTATGCATTGGTTAACATTATTATCTTTTGTACATCACACTCAGACCGTTAAGCTCACCTGGCAGTTTACTCGAATTCCCAGGGCGTTGATACCTGGCTTTCCCCATGCATGTTGTAACAAAAGCAAACACACATACATCTTTTTTTTATATATATATTTTATATATATATATATATATATATATATATATATATATATATATATATATATATATATATATATATATATAATGTGAATCATGCCCCTCATTTGGGCTTGACAGCAGATGCTTCAACAGTGCAATGCGTTTTTTTTATTTACAATGGGGAGTTCGAAGCCAGATGCATGCCCAAGGTATGGAACTCATGACCTTCACCTTGTGAGTCGACCCCCTAGTGAGGTGAGTTATTGTTCGTAGGTGCAAGAAGGCGAGGCTCTCAACTTTGGAACTTAACCAATGACTTTCCGGCTCAGCTGGTGGCGTAGAACTCGGAGGTCCGTCTCAACTATCTTTCCAAGCAAATTAGGCTTGCAACAATAAGGCCATGGGTGGCTCGTTTCGTCGTCGTGGATGAAAGTGACTGGAGACGATGACCCTGACTTATAATTTTCCAGATAGACGAAAAGAAACCCACAAAGGCATAAAATAATGTATTATATCATATGAACGAACCCGGGTTTTACACCTCATTGGCATGAACTTCACATTTACATTTTCCTTTTTTTTCTTAAAGAAGTTTAATTTAATTTCCATGATATTTATTGATCTAGAAAAAGCTTATGATAGGGTACCGAGGGAGGTTCTTTGGAGAACTTTGGAAAAAAGAGGTATCCCATTGACATATATTAACCTTATAAGAGACATGTATGATGGTGCAAAAACATGTGTGAGGACTCATGAAGGAATGGCAGACTTCTTTGAAGTTAATATTGGGTTACATCAAGGATCAACTTTAAGTCCATACTTATTTATAATGGTGATGGATGAGTTAACAAAACATATTCAAGATGAAGTACCTTGGTGTATGTTATTTGCAGATGACATTGTATTAGTGGAGGAGTCTAAAGAAAAAGTTAATAGAAAATTGGAACTATGGAGAGAAACATTAGAAAACAAAGGCCTCCGACTTAGTAGAACAAAGACAGAATATATGGAATGTAAGTTTGATCATTTGGCTACTTCAGAGGACATAGAAATTAAAATTGGCACACATTGCATTCCCCAAAAGGAAAGTTTTAAATACCTAGGGTCAATTTTTCAAAGTGATGGAAGAATTGATGGAGATGTTACACATAGAATTAATGCTGGTTGGTTAATGGAGAGGAGCATCAGGTATTCTTTGTGATAAGAAGATACCATTAAAATTAAAAGGTAAATATTATAGAGCAGCAGTTAGGCCTGCCATGTTTTATGGTTCTGAGTGTTGGGCAGTTAATCATCAACATGTACAAAAGATGTCTGTGACAGAAATGAAGATGTTGAGATGGATGAGTGGTCATACAAGAAAAGACCGTATACATAATGAGGTTATTAGAAACAAATTAGGAGTGGCACCAATAGAGGATAAAATGAGAGAACATCGTTTAAGATGGTTTGGACATATAGAAAGAAGATCAAAAGAAGAACCTGTAAGAAGGTTAGAAAAATTAAATTTGGAAAGTATTAAAAGAGGTAGAGGACGACCACAAAAGTGTTGGAAAGAAACAATAAAGAATGATCTAGCTTATTGGGAGTTAACTGCTAACATGGCACACGATAGAGATCTGTGGAAACAAAGAATCCATGTAGCCGACCCCGTCTAGTATGGGAAAAGGCTTAGTTGTTGTTGTTGTTGTAATGTGGCTTCAGTCAAGGCATAAGGGAGGCGGAGTTGGCTTGAGAAGCCAAGACAAAGAAGAGCCATCTCTGGCTGATTCTATGGCTTCATGCAGAAACAATGTTGATCAAGTTGGCCAGGATGAGCTGACCCTGACTCGATGTTATCATCTAAACTGAACGATCCAACGAACTGACCAAGTGACTGAAACTCTTATCTTTGGAAAGGCATTTAGAAAATCATAAGACGTCAAGACTGCACACTACGAAAAGATCATCAGGGTCTTAAGACACTATTTTTCAGGAAGGAGGTTGGCCAAGAGTGAACCCTAGAAGCAAACATGCTCATCAAGCCTGTTGACTTGATGTAATGTCTTAAACCTTTTGATTTTGCCCTTATTTGGGCATTGAAAACTAATAATGAAGCCAGTGACGACTCAGAACCAGCCAAGGAGACATCATGGGACCCATTCGCCGCATCATTCCCACTTACCACCTCCCTCTCTTATCATGACCTAACCCTCAGGTCAATCTCTCTCTCTCTCTCTCTCTCTCTCTCTCTCTCTCTCTCTCTCTCTCTCCCAAGCCTCCATGTACAGTGTGTCTCCGCCATCTTCCTGAACTGTTTGGAGTCCGAATCCCCGAGTTCTCCCACTCTTATTTTATACCACCTTGCACCCACAAAGCCCAAAAAGAGGTACAGAGAAAAGGAAATTATCTCCTCCTCAATCCCCTTCTCCTTCTCACATATTATATTTCTTTGTTTTTATTATATTTCGTGTTTTGTTTTCTTTTTCCAAAGAAACCGCAAAACAAATATTTTTCTTCATCGCTGGATGTAAAAGAGATCCATGGCTGGGCTCGATCTCAGCACGACCACGAGGTTCATCCACCACCCTTCGATCCTGAACCAGCGGCACGACCTCCAGCTGCAGCAGCGCCATCCTGGTGATGTCTCGGACGACGACGGCACGAATCAGGGCCGACTGGGTAAGGACGAGGAGGAGGAGATGGGATCAGGTGGAGGGGGTGGGGGTGGGCTGGAATTGGTGGCTGGAGGGGGTTCGGGAGATATCGTTGGGCGGCGGCCGAGAGGTCGACCGCCGGGCTCGAAGAATAAGCCGAAGCCACCCGTGATCATCACTAGGGAAAGCGCTAACACACTCCGAGCCCACATTCTGGAGGTGGCTTCGGGCAATGATATCTATGACTGTGTCACCAATTACGCCCGCTGGCGCCAGAGAGGCGTCTGCATCCTCAGCGGCAGCGGGACCGTCACGAACGTCACTCTCCGGCAACCGGCAGCTGCCGGTGCCATCGTCTCCCTTCACGGCCGCTTTGAGATCCTCTCACTCTCCGGATCGTTCTTGCCACCTCCAGCACCCCCAGGAGCCACCAGCCTTACAGTGTTCCTAGCGGGTGGCCAGGGCCTGGTTGTTGGCGGAAGTGTTGTTGGAGCGCTTATTGCCGCCGGTCCTGTCATGGTCATCGCTGCCTCGTTCACCAACGTTTCTTACGAGAGGCTGCCTTTGGAAGAGGAGGAAGCACCGCCGATGCAGATCCAGCCGCCAACCGCCAGCCAGTCATTCGGCGTGCCGGCCTTTGCCAGTGGTCAGTTTCCGGACCCTTCATCGGGCTTGCCTTTCTTCAACTTGCCGCTTAACATGTCAAATTGCCAGCTACCTGTCGACTCCCATGGCTGGGCAGGCAATTCCGGCCGGCCGCCGTTCTAAGTAATGTTGTGACACCGGAGAGAAGAGGATGATTTCTCCTCCTTTTCTCCTGCTTCTTCGTCTTCGTTTCTTTTCAACTTTATATCTTCGTTGTTAGAAGGTTCGAATTGGAGTGACGGGTGTGCCTTGTGCTTAATTACTACAAGAGAAGCCAAGGAAGAAAGAAAGAAGATCCGAATGGTAGGGTTTGCAAGAGGGAAGGGAGATAGCAGGCGAGCTAAAGCGCGCGAGCTTCCACCAATCAACAAGAAGCGTGAGTTCGATAGAATCGCCAAAGGTTAGCATGCACATTTCATGGTCTTTGTACAATAATTTTCTTGTTTTTCTCTTCTCGGTTCCTCTCTCTCTCTCTCTCTCTCTCTCTCTCTCTCTCTCTCTCTCTCTCTCTCTCTCTCTCTCTCTCTCTCTCTCGCCGTGGTAGTTCCTTCAGTCTTCCCCCTTCTTATGTATCAAACATTTGTGTTTCATAAGCAGAAGGTTTGAGGCTTCGTACTTGTTTCTGGAACAGCCATCATCTCCATCGTTACAGATCATTCATGTTACATGTGCTTTTAGCAACCGGTTCTTGGAACTTGTGCGACTACAATCGTGGTCGTCGTATCGCCCAAAGACCAACAAATTAGGAAGGCATATAGTTGCTCTTGTCTACACACATTTTGAACTGCTTGATTCCTCAACCTTGGCATACTTTAGAGCGGGACAAATTCATATATAATGAAACGAATTGCTTTGAAGATTTGCTTGATAGTTGGTGAAAGCCATGAATGGGGAAAAGGCGCGTAGACCGATTACGCAAAGATTCAAACAAAATACATTGAAGGCTGTGCAGTTATGTTTTTCTAAAGCACGTTGATCTTGTCTCTATTCCATTTACACTCTTATGTAGCCTTGTCCGAGTTTATTTTTAACACGCAGAGAGTTGAGCATTTCACTCTTTTTTGGCCTTATTAGTGCATTGCAGTTCTTCATTAACTATTTGTTCGTTTCCATGCTTCTTCGGTTCAAAACAATGTCAAAGTACCTACATACATAAATACATATGTACTCTGTGTGTGTTTTCATTCCTAATGCATGTTAAAGTCCATGGTAGAATAGCTGCCCTTATGTGACTCAAGCGCCTTTCCGCTCCAGCTAGAATTCAAGATCCAACTTTTCATTCATTCTCCTCTTTGATCTCCCGGTTCATGTTCATGTTTTCATTGTGTTACTGCAGATATTTATCATGCTCACAAGCCAACTTGGCATATATATAATGCGTTCTCCATCTTTATTGATTCACCTGAGTGTCAGTTTTAGTTGTATTGCACAAACCAGTACATCTTACGATATAAAACCTGCATTTGGGATTCAAAAATGATCTTTTTCTCAGTTGGTGGTACCTTGTGTATACGTAGGTTCGTTTTCCTTGCAAGTGAATGCATGCTAGCATGTTATAGCGATCGATGGTGTGGTAATAATCATGTATAAATAAATATCTATATATATACATGTACACACACATATGCATATGTATGCATGCATGTATGCACATATTGGTAATGTATATATATGTGTATAAGTATGTATGTACATATATATGCTTTGCATTTTTTCGAAAGATGACTGGGCTTTCTACTTCAATAGAGGTCTATGAAGGAGATAAATGTTGGGAGAAGTTGAATAATGATTTAGTTTTTAGTTGAAAACGTATATATCATTAGGTATTATTCCTCAATTGCTATGAGTTGTATATATCTTAGGATCTCATCATCCACTCAGCCTATTTTAGCAAGCACTGGATGAGTTTTCAAAGTTCTTACTAGATAGAAGGAAGAACAAATGGGGAATCATATAGGGGATTTATGGGGACAGTGACTATGTCAAGCATGATGATCATTATATGTGGAGATCGATCGATGCTAGGATACTTGATGCCAAGTTGCAATTTAAGATCATTCTTGTAGAACTAAGGCTTTTTATCTTCGTGATAGTATCTAATGCCCTAATGAAGCTCTTGCTTAATGGGATCTTTTGAAATCAAGCACTCTCAGACTTTCACTCAGAATTTATTACTGTATGTTGCTGATATCATTTGATTATTTTCTTATCCGCTAATGAAGCTATTCCCTAATTATTCCCTCAAAATTAATACTGATACAGGTACATTCTTTGGCAGCATGTACCTGTATCAGTATTAACCTTGAGCATGTACCTCTTTTATTTGATTGACAGACTGGTGTTAGGCTGACCACTTTCTGATATGCATACCTGGTTATCGAACTCAAGGCCTTCAACTTGAAGGTTATTTTGAGTCAACTTGCACACCTTCTTTTTCTTTTGAGGGAATTCAAATTTTATGCTAAAATGTACATGTTTCCAATCGATTTGAGTTGAACATGGCTTGTGGTTCAAAGTTTTCTGATCTTTCATGGCATGGGAAATGATTGAAGATAATACGAAATATATGATGTATTCCAACTTGTTAGATGATCATAATGGAGCTTTTGATATCAAGATAGCATAAGACATATACCAAGAGTTAAAGGAACCTTATATAAAGGTCGGGATAGCTGTTCACAGTAGATGCCATTGTAGTTTTCTTCTCTCTTTTTAAAATTAAATATTCATTTAGTGTTCTAACTCTTCATTTGGAAGCTATAATCTGCTGTTTTGTGGCTTGACTTCCGCTCAATTAAATGTTTTGGAGTTCTTCAGATACGAATAAAATGGCACCAGCCATTACAGAAAGAATACACGATACTTTGTTTCTCCATTCACTGAATCATAATCTTACCACAATTCCCATAGTAGTCAGTGCACCATTCTTAAAAGCCCTTTCACAAACACAGACACACCTAGAGAGAGAAAGAGAGAGTTTAAGATGAATACTTTATGTGCTAATGCGGAGACAGGTTTCTCAAAGTAAAGAAAATTCCCATCCCCCTTTGTTATCAATTTCCATGAGCTAGGATGCTAGTTATGTCAAAAGCAAAAGCAATCTAGCTATAGCTATGTTTGTCAAATCTCATCTGACATTGGTACCAACTAAGGCCAATATCTTTTTGGTGAAAAGTAATAAATAAACATTTTTGTGTGGGCTTATTAAAGATTGTAAATTGTGTTACATAACCTTGATACGTTATCCAAAAGTGAACCTAATTTGAAGTACAGATTGTGTTACTATAAATCCGTCATAATAGGTTGAGGGACATTTAAATCCTTCATAATAGGTTGAGGGACATTTCAGCATTTAATAATAGGAAAGACTAGGAATGTGAAACACACACACACACACACACACACACACATATATATATATATATATATATATATATATATATATATATAAAGAGCGAGAGTAGGATCCTACCCACTTCTGCTCACTCCTGCCTACACATCAGTGGTATGAATATAATAACAATATCTTTCATATTTTTTCAAAACCTCTTAATTATTTTTAATTTTACTCATACCACCCAAAAGCGTTAGGATTCAGTTTTCATATATATATGGAGATAGATAAGCGTTAGGATTCAGTTTTCATATATATATGGAGATAGATGAATAGAGAGCATGACCAAAAAATTTGTCTTTGGAATATTATGATAAACCATGTGCAAACAAATAAACTAGGAATCACATTTTATTTATGATTTATAACGATAAACTATGCAACCTAGCTAGTCAAATTATCGATTAAAATATCAAGAAGCCTTTTGTAATGTTCAATAAAGCCTCCGCTTAGACAAACACAAGCTGAATGCAAAAGTAAAGAGCTCTTCCACCCATGCAAGTGAAAGGTTCTTCAAACTTGTGATATCCATGAAGGACCACACTGCTACATAAAATTACATGAAATATTTGATCTGGGAGTTCTCGCAACGCATGTAAATCACATATTTCAATATAATACAAGATGTTGCCTCTATATGTGCGTTTAAATGCAAGTATTATGATTCAGAATGGTTTCTTATAGGCTCTATATGTGAGTTCAAACATTTCCGATGGTTTCCAACACCCTGAATTGATTCTTAAAACCGCTAAGAAAAATATTTAATCATCGTCGACAGTTCGCCTAATCGCCGGAAATAAGAGTATGACTGTCGGTAATGTTTGTAGAGATTTATTTCGGGAGTTGTTTTTATATTTTCAAGGGTTGATGAATTATTTTCCGATATGTTCGGGTTGTTCGAACTACCGGAATTGTTTCGTTTAGTGACGAAAAGTTAATTTTGTAATGACAGCCTGCTGTAGAGAAAAAAAAAAAGGATTTTTCATTCACTAGTGGAATCCAAGGGATTCCTTGTGGTGCTTTATTTTGCGACAGGAAATCGTTGATAAATGTGTCGTGGGGAATCGTGGGTGAAACAAAAAAATGCTCTAGGTACAAGTTTTTTTTGTGTTAAGCATGACAAAATCAAAATGATCTGTAACAAAAACAGTCACCAATTCCCTTTTCTGTACGAGTGATGTTAATTAGGAAAGGGAGGATCATTTGATCACGTGGAGAAACTTGACATAAACTCAAAGTTTTGTAATTACATGAGCATTTTTTTATAGATATAACAATTTATTTTTTTAGTGGTAAGGCATGCTAATGATGTATATAAGAAGAAGAGCTTATGTTGGATTCGAATTGTGTCGTCTGAATGTACAATGACTTATCAGGTAAAAAAATTATTGCATCTCTGTTTCTCTCTTACACACGCATGCCACAGTTGCTTTTGGTAATTACCCAGAAAAAATGAAAAAGAAAGGCATCGGTACCAAATCAGATTGAGCTCCATGTCTACTGGTGCTTTCTAAATCTGATGGTATTATTAATTTAATAAATTTTAAACTGAAGAATGTTTAATATTAAATATCCAATCATTTCTAGAAATCCCGAATGCCTACGTTTCTATGGTTTTATGAGATTATCCTATGCACGTTGAAGGCCTTATATATTAATGTTATTCAAGTTCCTACATGAAATATTAATTTGTATAAGAAAAAAAGATATCCTCAGGCTGAGTCTCTCAATACGCTCAATGTTGGCTCCAACTCATATTGAGTTGAACAAAATCATGAGTTTCATATTTCTTACTTTGGTTTTAAGATGGTTTGGACATATAGAAGAACGACTAAAAGATTCTTTTATAAGAAGGTAAGAAAAACTGAAAATATCAAAAGAGAAAGAAAAAGAAGATAAAAGTATTGAAAGCAAAGATAAACAACGATATAGTTTATGTTGAGTTAACCATTAGCGTGATACATGATCAAACTTTATGGAGACAAAGAATGTGCGTAGCTAACCCCATTTAGTACGAGAAAAGGCTTTGTTGTTGTTGTTGTTGTTGACTACCTAATGCAATCTTCTTCCTTCGTTAATCGGGCTTGCACTCAACTTAAACTAAACATTCATTTTATCGGAAGAAGTGGGTTTTCTTGGTCCAAGTTCTATCTGTGTCCTCGGATGCCTGTTCTAACTGCTACTCAAGGATAAGAAACTTCAAGTTGATGTAGCCAAGAATTCTTTGTGGGAAAAAGGGGAAAAGAAAAATATGTAATGAACTATGTTCAGTTAGCGGCTGTAGAAAGTGGTTCAGTAACGTGCGTGGGGCTCAACTAGGAGTGTTTAAGGTTTGGTTTGGTTCTCTTTTAACTTCAACCTCAATACAAACCGTTACTTGCAGCTTTTGGTATTTTGAGAACCGAATCAATAGTTGTTCGGTTCTATTCTGAACCACAACTCTACTTATTTAGCTAAAAATGGTTATGAGGTCAATGTGGTCAATGATTATCATGTGGTCAATGATTAATTACCAAATATTCATCTCATAAAAATAGATACTACACTTATCTTATCCAAAAGGCCAAGAAAAGTATGCTTTGTTCAAATCTTTATGACCTATTTTATAGTTATCATGAATCCTCTTGCCCCATCTCCTTTCTCACTACAATAACAACTAAGCCTTTTCCCATACTAGACGGGGTCGGCTATATAGATGCTTTGTTTCCACATAACTCTATCATGTGTCATGTTAGCAGTTAACTCACAATAAGGTAGATCATTCTTTATTATTTCTTTCGAATACTTTTGTGGTCATCCTCTACCTCTTTTAATACTTTCAAAATCTAGTTTTTCGTACTTCTTAAAGGCTCTTCATTTGATCTTTGTACATGTTCAAACCACCTTAAATGATATTCTCTCATTTTATCCTCTATTGGTGTGCCATACATAATTTATTTCTAATAACCTCATTATGTATACTGTCTTTCGTCCATCTCAACCTCTTCTTTTCTGTCAAAAACATCTTTTTGTACTTATTGATGATTAACTGCCCAACACTCACAACCTCTCCTTTCTCACTATGGTACTAAAACTTTTCTTTCTCAAAAGGTTTTCCATTTGTTTAGGTTCGGTTCCAGTGTTGAAATCGTGAACTGAACTTACAATTGTTTTCCTGTTAGAAACAAAACCAACCGAGCCAAATTGTTCAACACGTAGAACCGAACCAAATTGTCGATTTGGTTTGATTCTAGCGGTTCCTTGAACTCCCCTGGCCTCACCAATCATATATAAGCAGGTATTAAGCTTATCAAAGGCACAATGGCCGCTAAGATTAATGTGTAACCAGCCCCTCTTAGTTTGGAAGGTCTGACAAGTAAACATATGAAGCATGTCAAAAATTTGGATATATCCAATGCCAAATACGATAAACCGAATCACGAATCCGAAACCATGTAACTCAAAGAGAAGTTCAGCCGATACGTAAATAAAAAATCGAATTTTCAGACCATTACATAATATTACATGCATTTGGATTTTCATCACTAAAAGTTTGAGGGGCATAAATATAGTGAATGATGTATGAAGCTGAAGGATTAGTTGTTTCAATGGTTTCCTTCTTCCTTTCCTCCACCTTTACCTCTACCTTCTTCTCTCCGTCCTTTTTCTCGAATTTTACTTCCGCTTTCTTCTCTTCCTTCTTCATGACATCAACATGGGCTTTCTTCTTGAACTTCTTCCGCAGATGCTCAATGATCTTCTGTTGATCCATGGTTCCCTCGACTGTACAAGTCTGGGCTTTGAAATCTGTCTTCACACTGTAAATATCTGCAATTATAGAAATGGCACTCAATCCTTCACCTCTCTCTCTCTCTATTTATATATACAATATGTAATATATATATATATATATATAATATACAATATATATATATATATATATGTGTGTGTGTGTGTGTGTGCACGAAATCATGGTGCGTATATGCGTGCCTCGCTAGAGTACGACGGCAACGCTAATTCCTTGATCAATTACCTTTCAATTTCATCAATTCTTTTTTGATGTCTACTTCGCATTTCTCACAGTGGATATGAAATTTGAGGACAGTCTTCCTCACAGAAACCTGCAACACATAAATTTCAATGATACACCTCAGGTCTCCTTCTTCCATCTCGAGTTAAAGAGGTATTTTTATGGTTAGATCAATAACCTATACAAACATGACACTCCGCCCCGCCCCCAACACGCACACACAAAGAGCACCCTTTAAACATGCGTAAGCAAGAACATCAATATAAGAAACTAATGTATACCTCTTTCCTTTCGTCCTTCTTTTCTTCGCTCTTTTTCTCCTCTTTCTCTGCTTCAATGAGTTCCACCTTCCTGTTGATCTTCTTCTCGAGCTTCTGAAGGATTTTCTTCGAGTCCACCTTCCCCTTCAACGTCACTTTCGATTTCGCTACGTCAACGTCAACCTTGTGCACTCCTGTGCTTCATGAGTTGTTTAACTTAGCCACCAAACGTGAGCCCACAACCACAAACGTGCATGCAAGCTTAGTTATCTATCACCGGACACGTCTGCTTTTTCCTCGTGTCGTGTGGTATCATGGTTCTCCGAGATTTAGATGACTGTCTATAACACAACCAGCAATAGCTCACCTGGCTAGGGTTCGACTCACAAGTTAAAGGTCACGAGTTTTGATACCCGGAGAGTGCTGTCTTGGGCATCCCCGTTGTGAAAAGAAAAAAAAATGATGACAGTTTGAGAAGCCTTTTGGAGGTGGCAATCGTGTCTCAAAGCCGGGTCACGTTTGTGTCATCCCATTTCGTAATCACGCACCGAGATAGAACCTGAAAATTTTCCATTCGGGGTAGACATAGACACAGATTTTTTTCAGTCTTGTCCCTATTGAGCTTTCGTGTCTTTGGGCTAGCAACTTTGTGTTTTAGGTTACCGTCCCGTCGTGTCATTTTGTTTTCATGTCAAAAACAGGTTAATCCAAACATGTCTTAATTTCTTCTTTTTTAAAAAATGAACTTTTTGGTTTTCATATTTAAATCCAAATATATTAATTCTGCCAAACAATCTGGATTCCTTTGTGTTGTGCATAAATATCATATTAAGGAACAGTTATTCTTGTCAATTTAGCATTAAAATCTGACCCCACACCAAAATCTAGTTCGTAGAATCTGATCAAGTCCCAAGTATGGTTCAGTAGCAATAGGATCCGTCCACGTTATGACCCGCTGAGAGATACAAATGAGAAGCTTAGACATGGCTGGTTTTGAACCAGTCTAAGAAACTGGATCTAGAATCAAAGAGGACCCGGTTCGATTCAAGTTCTACCTTCGGAACTGTACTAGAACCAACAGTTTAGAACGGTAACAACAACAACAACTAAGCCTTTTTCCATACTAGATGAATTTCTTGCTTCCACATAGCCTATCATAATTTATAGAATCTATGGTAAATAAGTCCGACAATTTTACAATGACTGTTTAAAGCCTACCACAACCCTCTCCCTTTATTCAGGCTTGAGACCGGCCATGCAAGGGTGATCCCTTACATGGGCAGAGTTGCGGTTTAGAACGGTCCATTCTATAATTTTATTTTTTTAATATTTTCCACTTTCGAACAGTTTTGAACCTAAACTAGATCCAACAGTTCCAAACTGACACCAAGACCGAATGAATTCCCATTCAGTTCTTGTTCCTTGTTCCAAGCAAACCAGAACTAACGGTTTATAACCAGTGGTTCCGATTTACCTAATTGATGTTTACCTCCTTCAACAGCAACTTTTGTCATATCTTCTCTTGGAAGAAAAGATGATGTCAATCATGGCGAACAAGTAGCAATTCTACCTACCGCGCCAAAAGCTGGTCAAGGTTGGTGAGGAGACCCACCGGTCACCTAATTGTCTCACCACACCCAGACGGAGGCTCGGCCAAGCTGCTTTTGCACTCAGTTGCATCTGGTTTGTACCAATAAATACATAAATAAATCAAAGTTTTAACATTTTATAAAGTTTTTATCATAAAATTAAAGCTTTGACCATTTGATTAAATCTAGTTGCACAGCCCCGATATTGAACTCATGACCTTCAACTTGTAAGTCGACTCCCTAGTTAAGTGAGCTATTGCTCTTAGGGCACCATTAGTGTAGGAGAGGACCACAGTTTATTGGAAACTTCAGTGGAGATGGGTGTAGATCCAAATTATCGGAAATGGAAAACTACTCTACTAATCACGACTCGGACCCAGGGCTCAGATCAACCAACAATGGCCCAGGTCATGTGTGACTTAGGGATGGCAATCCATACCGACCCATGGGTAACCAACCCGACCGGACCCTTGAGCAGATTCTCACAGGTGAGAACCCACAGTGGATTGGGCTGTGATGACACTTTTAGGGTGAAAACAACCTAATTCCCCCCCTCAAGTACATACATACATACATATTGTTGTGTCTGTACACAAAAAAAAAATTATCTGTGTCCAAGGGGACGAACTTAGGCCTTGGTCAAAAAGGCCCAAATGAAGGTCATCTACTTGTTCTTATAGAAGCCCACGCCCTTCTCTCCTTACAACTCTTGGGACAAAACATCTCGTGTTTAGTCACATATTGAAGAATTTTAAGTTGAGGGGCGATATGAGCTTTTATTGTTTATTTGATTACATAAGAGAGAAAGACAACCTACTTCTAAATTGTTTTAAATAAAAAGAAAGATTTTGCACAATAAATCCGGGCTAGATTGGGTTGGGTTGGGTTGTGCTGGCTTTTCATGGGTCTAATGTGGGGCAGGTGAGGGTTGTGAACCCTGAAACCCATGGAGCTGTACGGAGCGCGTTATGATATTAGTTTTGTAGTGCAGGTAAGATTCGGGTCGTGTACCAACCTACCCCATTGCAATCCCTAGTCTGAGCCATTTCTCCTTGGCTCACCCAGTTCCATGCACCAAACCACCTGGTTCTTGACTGAGCTCATGGTCAACTATGAACTCACTCAGTCAACAACAACAACTAAGCCTTTTCCCATACTAGACAAGGTCTGCTATATGGATTCTTTGTTTCCACACAACCCTATCATGTTAGCAGTTAACTCACAATAATGTAGATCATTCTTTATTGTTTCTTTCCAATACTTTTGTGGTCATCCTCTACCTTTTTTAATACTTTCAAAATCTAGTTTTTCATACCTTCTTAAAGGTTCTTCTTTTGATCTTCTTTCTATATGTTCAAACTACCTTAAACGATATTCTCTCATTTTATCCTCTATTGGTGTCATACATAATTTATTTCTAATAACCTTATTATGTATACGGTCTATTCTTGTATGCCCACTCATCCATCTCAACATCTTCATTTATGTCACAAACATATTTTATACATGTTGATGATTAATTGTCCAACACTAACTATAAAACAAACTCTTTTGGGGTGAGGTGAATGGCCAGCCCTTGAATGGTTTCAGGAGGTGGGTGTGAATTATGTATTATAGCCCATGGTCTCACTGGGTTATAGACTTTAAATTTTCAAAATTTCAGGTGAGGCAAACACCCCACCTGGGCAAAATGTAGATCCCCATGGAACTCACTTGTCATAGAATCATGGTCAGATAGTCACCTTCCAATCTGGCGAGATATTTCTGAACCTCCACTCCACATTGCCAGCAATGCATAAACACCTTATAGTTGATCGAAATGATCTCTTCCTCTTTCTTTTCTTCCTTTTTCTTTCCCTGCAACAAATAAATAAACTTAAATTTTTATTCACAGGCAAAGGTTTAGTTAGCTATTAGTAAATCTATATTGAGATAACGCACGCATCTTGCCCATCCAAAACAGACCGCTTAGCTCCATTCATCTTCGGCACTCTTGTGGTGGAAGAACAGACAGTTACTATCTATACGGAGACGAATGGATATCTTGATCAATTAGAAATTGAACAGGTAAGGACATTTTTTGGTCAGTTAAATACCTATTTAAGAACGAATAAGCCTCAGTTCCAAGAAATTATATCTTCTACCAAGGTATTATAGGTGGCCTATAATACATAGTTCACTCGCCCCCCATATGCCTAAAAACAGTTTGGCTGGCGACTGCGCCACCCTGATGCAATTTATAGATTCAACACCAGTTGAGGCATACGCTGCCTAGTTCATAGACAGTCCTGGTTGGTGCACAAAAGTTGCAGGCCCCAAATTCCAGCAATGAAAAAGGAAGGAGGATGAAAATAGAAAGCTTACCTCCCCCATGGAAGCTGCTCCAAGTGTGGTGAAGTACCTTTGGACACACTGGGTTTGGGTTTTAGAGGAAATGGTTCGTTGGGGTTAGCTGTGGGTAGTTGACTAGTTGTTACAGCTTTGTTGCACAATATGACATATTTCTTTCTTTTCTAATAGTGAGAGGCAGTTCTACATCTAACATTTGCTCTTGCTTGCTCCAAATCTTCCTTGCGCGAGTAGGCTTGACTTTGATTCTTTGTTAAATTTAAACTGTGTTAAACCTTTATCAAGACTTTGTTTCCCTCTAGGTCAGCGAACCTCTCTCAGATGTACCCACCTCCAGCCCATATATATATACATATATATATATATACACTGCCCCGCCCAGCCTCACCCCACTTCAATCTATACTTTTTAAAGAAAATTTAGTTTTATATATGTATATATATATATATACATATATATACATATACATATATATACACTGCCCCGCCCAGCCTCACCCCACTTCAATCTATACTTTTTAAAGAAAATTTAGTTTTATATATGTATACACATATATATACATATATATATATATATATATATGTACACCGCCCAGCCCAGCCTCACCCCACTTCAATCTATACTTATTTTTAAAGAAAATTTAGTTTTATATATGTATATATATGTTTGCGTATGAATAATATATGTGTGTGTGCATGATGCACGAGTGTGTGTGTAATGCACCAGCAGTTGCATGATATGCGAACACAAGCTGCTTAAAATTGAATTTACTACAACATAATTTGATTTTTTGCAATGGAATTTAGCGAGGGAAAGTTCGCTTTTTGCTTGTTATATCCTCCTATTCAAGGTCGATGCATTATGTTGGTTTTCCATGAGATTATCATGTTTGCCGCTAATCTTAACCAGGAGAAACTAGGCATTGGGTTTAACCATGAATCTCTCTCTCATATATATATATATATATATATATATATATATATATATATATATCCCGATAATTTATTTATTTATGTCTACATAGATATGTATGGTTCTCGGTTAGCCTGGAACCGTAACCGAACTAGCCTGGACTGGTTCTAGTTACGGTTTCGGAATCGTTGGTTTTGGGGCAGTTTAGGTTTGAGTTCAGAACCGACACCTTTATTAAAAAATATAAAAATATAAAACCTTTTTCTTTTGAATACCGAAACCAATAGTTCCAGTTCCACTTCTAGCTTTATAAGAGTGGAAACCGCAACCAAGCCGGGTAGTCCCCAGTTCTGGTTTCACCAGTTCCTGACCCTGTCCAATTCTGGTTGGAACCATTGGGCCAGTTAGAAACCGGCCATGTCTATGTCTACATATGTAACAAGGCATGATCAGAAGGTCTCTGAATATTAAATAGAATAAAGTATCGTCCCATGCGACTTAAACCAGAGTGTTTTTTTGTTTGGTGGTAGAGATAGACTTTTCTAGTCCCAGTATTTATCTTGGTTTAGATTTACAATATTTACTGTATTTTACATTTTTTCCTCTTAATCCTTTTTTTCCTTTAATTGTGTTGCATTTGTTGAAAAAACAATTAAATGGAGATGAGAGATACCCAGATCTGTATATATTAGCCGTCTGATATAACTCAGATCTGACGAATAAGAGAATCTAGCATGACTTAGCACAATGCATACCCAAAATGATTTCAGGCTTATCTGGTTGTTTATTTTACTTGAATTAGGAGAAGGCTATACGTGGTCAATTCCTAACCGGCACAGCGGTTCCAACCGGAACCAAACCAGTGTAGAAACCAGCTGGACCCGAAACCGGAACTGGGACTCACCCAGTCCAGTTCCAGTTTCACCTTTTACAAAATTGGAACTGGGACATTTCTCGTTCGGATTTTTCCATGTTTACATAAGAAATTTAGTTTACAATGGGTAAGATGCATGTCTTTTCTCTCGACAAGTCCGCATGAGGGACATGTCAAAAGTAGGTAGGATCCGGTCTTCCTCTGATGGGTTCCCACGGGGATCCATGAGGATGCGGAGGCTGGGATAGGGGCTTTCTTGGTTCCCATCACAGGGATGAGGGTGGGGTTTTGAAACAGGGATGGAAGCAGAGACTTTAATCCCGCCTCCTGCTCCGCCCCATGGACATCCCTAGTTCTGGTTGAACTAGAACCGCCCATGTCTGGTTGATACTGTTTTTTATGGGCATTTCACATTTTGTTGAGACTGGTGGTGGGGAGTTCATAAACATGCTTGCATGATTCTTGGCAAGTAGAAATGATCGTCTGTGTGGGGTAGACCTGCGTAGAATTGATATTCATGCATCAAAGATCTCCTTTAGTATGATTTAGTTATTATACTTTGACTATTTTGAGAATATGGTTCTTACCAGGGCCTGATCACTGGTCATGTTCTTCGTTGTGGAGTAGCTGGTTTGTTGGTTGTTGCGATGGCCGTCCCGTTTTCTTTCTTAACCATATCCTAGAAACGTGTTTAACCCTCATTAAGATTTCCAATCCCATTCAAATTTTAAATTCTCGTTTGGTAATCATAGACCTACTGAATCTTGGCTCTGACTTACCTGTTAATACTTGTTATTTCCTCTGCTGAATGTAGATGGTGCTTAGTTCTGATATTTAACAATTTCGTCAGCTGGTTGTGAGAAGCACAAAACGAAGCCCCGTCCAAGACCAGTCACTCAACCATGAGCCTTCATCTGCAGTACCACAAACGTCAAACTTCGGTCCAAAAATAGCGGCAAGTCTGCAATCAAGAGGGACCATGAGTGAATCGTCTGAAGGTCCTGATAGCCTGCTCATGGAACGGCCAGAACCAAACTGAATCGGTTAGGTATATATTATAGTTTGTATACTTATATGAATTTAAATCTTGATAAAGTTTCTATACTCGTATGTATAAAGTTTGTATACTTATAACCTCATGTACATATAAAATGTGAACCACAGATCCAAATAATCTCATGGCATAATACATTGTATTTAGTAAAATACTTTGAACCGTAGTTCAAAAGCGACGATTTGGTTTGGTTCTCTAAAAGTTGAGAACCAGACCCAGCGATTTGGTTCAAGGTTGAAGCTAGAACCAAACCGTGAACACCCCTAGTAGCCCACAAGACATCAGCTCCGGCAACCGCTTGACGAATGCCCACATACCAGATGGTCACGGTCTCAGTTGGCAGGTAATAACAGGCATTAGAGCATATCATATTGACTAGTTGAAGATACTGATTGCATTAGAATTAGTTCAGGAAACTTAAAAGGCTATTTACTATACAGGCTGAGATGGGATCGAAGATGATCCATTCTGGAAACTCGTTGTCTCTTCATTTCCGGTACCATTTTAAGTCCATAAATGTCTGTCCGGATGAGGATGCAGATGCATTTCTTGATTAGGATCTTTTTGTTGTAATTGTATCTGTCGATTCTCTCATTATATCACTGTTCTAGAGAGAGAAAATGTGCCTTTCTCTTTGCTGCTTTCATTGACATCTCTCGCATTAATGTATCTTTGGTCCTTTCTTTGTGTTAGGAAAGCTGGGGCTAGGCAGGCTAGTACCAGATGCACGTCCAGGGTATTAAACTTGCAACATCCTTCAAACTGGAGGTGTTTGAGCTGACACCTGTGGCCAGGATACAGTGGCACATCCTTGTGTAGAGATGACCGGTTCTGGTAAGTGCATAACCTAGAACCATAACCGAACCGGTCCAGAGCTAGTTATGGTTTCAAACCACCCGTTTCAGGGTAATTTTATTAAGAAATCGAGAATACACTTTATGCAGATTGGCTCCAAAAAGAACCTTACAACAGCAAGAACAAAATGCACACCTCCAACCAAATGAACAATATGGAGAACTTATTATGTTTCAAGGATGAAAAATGTGATTGTACAAGAACCTAGGCTCTGTCAGCAGAATCGAGTCAACGCCACTACTGATGTTTGGGATGAAAGGAATTACCGTTATCTTCTTCTTCATTGGATGTCAGCAACCCGCAATAGCTCGCCAACCATGAAGCCGAACTGACACTAGCATCTGATTTCATAAGACCCGCCTTTGGTGATATAGCGAACCCATTCGACAGTGGTATATCCAGTCTTCTCCCACACCTGCAAATGGTGATGATGTTGAAGTTTTACTTTTTCCTACTCCCCATTTATTTTGAGAGGTGTGTGTGGGTGCACACGCATGTGTGCATACACGAAAGAAAGATTGACGGTGAGCCTTACCTTCAGAAACCGCACTCTCAATCCTGATGCTGTGAACATTGGAACCTGTTGAAACAAAAAAAAAATTGTAAATACCAACCTAAAATAACAGTACATAATGGGTTGCAATTTTTACATCCAGAACAACTATCACCAAAATAATGAACATCCATGCACACACTTTACCTTGTACTAAGTGACGAACCCTAAGCATTTAGGGTTTGTTTAAAGCATTCAACTCTCATGAATAACTCCTATTCATTTAAGTTTTTTTTATATTACAATGCCAAGGCAAAATAGCAAAAGAGAAATTCAAGTTAAAGTAGGAAAAAGCAGCAAACATATTACCGAAGCAGATGGGAATAAAGTTGAAAGCTATCTTACATGGATGCCTGGTGCAATTCCATGCCAGACCACTACCTGCAGGCATTTCTACTGTTCTCAAATTGAATCAACCTGACTTGGTCAACTTTACTTGAGTCAGTCCAGAGCAATACTGAATTGATGCTACCTGCTTTGATTCATTTCAGCTGATTCCCTTCACTTTGAGAACAGTTCTATTTGAAAACGTCTTGTAACAACATTGAACACCAACTCATTTTCGAAGCACAAGGCCAGGACCTCACCCTTAGGGCCAATGTTGGATATGGGCTTCCTCTTGGATATGGTGACCATCGGAACCAAACTATATCTGACAATCTAGCAGCCAAGACCGATACCACTGTGCTACCCATTCTACAGCAACTCGAAGAGTTGATATCATCCACTTATGCATGCATACGCATGCACGTATCTGAACTATAAAAGATATACATACATAATATAGTGTTCTATTACCAATTTCCCATGCATTTGTGCGTTGCTACATGCTATGGCTGGGATTTCATTGGGTCAAATTCATACCTGAGTTTGACCCAAAAATAAATCCTTTCGGAATTGCCAAAAATATAAGATTTGGTTGGAATATCTAATCAAGTCCCCCAGTTAAGCAGAACCACTTGGCCGTGGGTGATCGAAGGTAGAATACTATTTTATTCAACAAATTCCACGTGTAAAAAATATCGACCTGCCTTTCTAGTCTTGATTTTATGGCACTTCCAGAGTTAGGTTGGGATGAGGATCCTACATAGTCTATTTCAGATTTAGTTTGAGACACAAAATTGACCTGAATCCATATACAACTAACTGGGATCCGATTAAGTTGAACTCTAATAATAGGATCCAACTAGTTGATAGGGGTATATGATACAGCTACTTCAGAACATCATTTAAAAGGCGACAACATGTTCTCTAGAAATACAGGAGTTGCCCGTGATCAGGCTAAAATCATGTAAAGAATGAAGAGGCATGTGGAGAGTGCAAACTTCTAGATGGAACTTCACAATTTGACTTGCAATTTCTTTGCACAACGGCTGATAACCTTTCAACGAGCATATTAAAGTGTCTACCAGAACTAATCGCTACCAGTATCTAACGAACACAATGAAGATAGGTTAATGAGGTAATACTCCTTAGCGTAAGACACTTAAATGGATGAGAAGCAACTGTGAGCATGTCAATAATGAAGGTAATATGCTCGGCCCGCAATGTCAGACTAGAAACCATGACTAGCATTCAGATTTATCAAAACAAACAGTTAAGTACCTGAAACTCCATTTGAATTGGTGGCTTGGTCCATGATTTCTTCTCTGTCATTGTGGAGATCAATTCAACATCTGCACTCATCGTCGCCTCTGTCTGTCCTGGAAATTTTTTTATCCTGAAAATTTCAAGATGCTGAAGTCATAAATATGAAAGTTTACAGCATCGATGAACCTCACATACTATATTAAGGTTAATCACATGGTCAAATATGAACGGAACACTGTTATAGAAAAATCTGAAGACGGCAATAGACCCATTTCAAATGGAAAATCTCAGGTATCAAGGTCGCATCTATTTTCAATGGAATCAACATGCTCAGCTTTCAAAATACCAGAAAAATTGAATGTTCAGTTGTAAGCATGGCATCTTCAACTAGAACATCGGTATTTTCATTTATGGAAGCAACAATGGGGGTAACAACACATTGGTTTGCCCTAATCAAATTGAAGGTCCTTTTTCAACTGGAAAGGTTTCCTGTATGCCTTTTCACTAAGAGCTCAAAGAAAAATAACATAAATAAGACATCAATACTTACTTCCAAACCAAACAGTCGATAGAAGCATTATACTTGGCCCGACCTGAAGTCACTTGGAAACTTGTCTTTGCCGTCTGCTTTGGCACAGGAACCTTGACAACAACTCCTAGGGCAAACATTTTCGGACCAAATACGCTCTTCACCTGTAGACAGACCTTTTAGGTAACAATTTTACCAGCATCATCAGAATGAAATATCACCATAACATGCAAACTACTGACCTTCACATTTACTTCCATACGCGTCCGTCCCAGTTCCTTGATTGTTGGCAACACCCGGAATGGAAAATTGACACCTTCAGTAATGCGATATCTATGAAAAAGGAATCTTTAGATGCCAAAGATCTATTTGTATTACTGAATCGAAAGCAGCAACGAATTACTACGAAAACATGTGTTGGAACATAAAAAGTGAATATGGAATAGGTTAAGCATAAACTTTCACAGGGAAAGAGAAAAGATATTTTGTCCACTAGTGCCATTTACAAAGATTCCAGATGTCGTGTTAAGATTATTTTGTCTCACCAACTCAATTTACATGTATGGAGAAAAAAGTCCAATTTCAAAGTCATGACCGCACCATGAACAGGACTCTGAACTTAAAAAGGAAAATGAAGTGCTGATCCTTGGAATTCTTTCGCATGCCTCATCCACAATTTGGTTTGGAAGCATATGAAGGTGATCTGCTAAAGCTTCACCAACACAAACAGAATACTGTTCTTTTCTGGAGGCAATGAACAGAATCTCATATTAACAGTAGAGGAAAGCAGTGATTTGGTAATTGTCCCGATCTTATGAAGACAACTTCTGCTGGGGATGATTAAGGGATGACACATTAACAATAGATTATTTAAAAGGAAACTAATTAAGGGATGGCAATGGATATGAAAAAAGAAGGCATACATTTAGACATGCATGCGTGTGTGCATTTAACAATGGAGAAACAGAGGACAGAAGGGGGGGAGGCACAATAATCAAGTTCAATTCAGAATCGTTAAATGATACTGGTTCATAGGTAAAGGCAAGAATGCCCAAATGCAAGCTTTAGACTCCAGTATAAATCATTAATGGCATGACTCAAATGTCAATATTCTTCATTTCTACTGATGTACTAAAACCTATTGTTATTGTTTGATAGGTAAAGGCAAGAATGCCCAAAGTTCAAATTCCATTACTTGCATATGATCTTGAAGATACAGAGTGACTTGAGAAGCTCAAAGAACACTTGAACGAACAGAGAAGCAATTGAAAGATGTCATTCATTCATAAGCACTCCGAAATAAATGAGAAACATACGTTGTTAGAGTCATCCCCCCCACATCTTTCACTTTTTATATTTTCTTCTCCCAGATAAGAGGTTTATGTTGTTCCTAACTCCTCATAGCAATCAGCACCTCTGAGTCTTAGAACAGAAAATTTTACTAGTTGAGCAGGAAGATGCCATTATCCACTTCTTGCATATATTTGACTACTTCCAGTTAATTAATTATTTCACATCATTTTGCATTTTCTCTTGGATGCCATATATGTCCTTGACTTCTTATGCAATGGCCTAAGTTTCAATTAACAATTGCATAGTCTAAGTTTCCAATTGATGATACCTTTCCCAAGACAAGGATAACTATTCAAAGCTCATGAAAATAATGATAAATTTCAAGAGTATGTATCAAGAAATATGCAGCCATTGAAGACAAGTTTTTATATTTATCGAAGGTGAAACTGAACAACTGGTAAGGAAATAATACACGTAAGCTTACTTCATAAGTTCAAATTCTCCATCAGGAGGAACAAAACTGACAGTCTTTTCAGAGTTGAACCTTGTTAAATTCACGCATTGGTGGAAGGTGACATCATCAAGCTCAATGGTTTTTCCACTGGAAAAGAAGCATAATTTGGATTAGAATTTACAAGCTGAAATAAACTTTAAATAGTAGTCATCAGCATTCAAGTCTACATAAAAGATAAAAAGTGTGGATATACTAAATAGGAAAAAAGTTATTGTTTTCAGTGTGAATCATGGAACTGTCTTCATAACGTCCTGAAACCACTACAAACACTACAGGAAAAAGTGTAGCATTCCTCCTGACAGTTTAAACAAAAAGTTATTGTTTTCAGTGTCTACTGAAGTTAGCGTAGCTTCTGTCAATTTGTTTGCTGTTTTCCTATGGCATGGCTGTGCACCAACAAATTCATTGATCAACGGTTTTATCCAGAAATTTTCTCATCCATGAACTTGCGTATTTCAAACTTTTTTAGATCAGAAACTTGATTATCTCACGTTACCTCCAAATTATAACATCTATTGGCCTTTTGCCACTTTTTAGTTCAATGAACAAACATGACTCTACTGCCAAGTAGAGAACCACATTTGATAACAGAGAAGTTGCAAGTTACTAACAATAGCACGTCACAAATAAAGAATCTTCCTCCCCTCATTACCTCTTTGCAGGGCGAGACTTAAGCTGGGATTCCTTTTCAAGACCAATTTTGTCATTCAATCCCAACTTCAAATCAGGCATACCAGAAAGAAAGCACTTCATAAGAATCTTTCCAGTAACATCACAGCGCAGAACAACACCTAAAACCTTAAAACAATTAGCAGGCAAACTAGCAAACGACAACATGGAGACAATCGAAATCCATGACCCACCTTTTGAAGACATCAAAAGATTCACGCTTTCCACAATATCCAGGAAGACCTGCAATGGGTCAATGTTGTAAACTTGTAATAGTATGGCAATAATCATAAAGAGTGGATGCAGGATAGCATAAAACTCACCTCATTCTTCTTGTAAAAAAGTCCTTCTTGCCTCCAACCAACAGCACCAAGGAGACCTAACACCTTCTTGTGTGATGTACAACTTCAAAATTTCAGGGGAAAGATTTTGAGGGTAACCAAAATCCATAATTTCTACAGAATGTCACAAAAGCAGTAAGTTGGAGAGCAAAAAAAACATAATAGGAAAAGTGAATGCTATCAGATCAAAATCATAATAAAATTGAAAAACAGCAGCATAAATTTTAAGAAATCAAAATCTTCATCAAGATCCACAACAACAAGAACTAAGCCTTTTCCCACACTAAATGGGGTCTTCTATATGGATTTTCTAGCAAGTGCAACAAACCCACCAGTTCCATAACAGGGACTCTAATAACATGAGTTACTTTTAAGCACTTGGTGTTATATGATTCACGTTTGATCACACTAATCCAGTAAAAGGACAAAAAGAAAACATGCATAGAGATGTTTACATATTAAATCGTATTAAGCACCTGCTGTCTTCTCTGCTTCCTTCCTATAACATGGATACATCATACGATGAGGTATAACACTCTCCATCCTAACAACTATTTTGACATCTAATGAGACATTTCAAAGCACAACTATCATCATAAATTCCAGACATGGCTATTCACAATAAGCTTTAAGTAAGCTGTTTCTCTGCGTGTTCCAAAATACATGTTCAACCTCAAGATAAAAAACAAATTTTTTTGTAGTATCACCTTCTGTTTCCTTATTGTAAACCTTTTCACTCTTCCTCCTTCCATTGGTTACAAACTTGTTTAGATCAAAACTTCACGTCAATGATCTTTGGACTATAGAAAAGGTGGATTCCTCCTTATGCCAAAAAGCATACTCATTACCTACACCTGACATCTTTCTTGTTATTTATTTCACATTGGACTCAACAATAAGAGTCATTACAATTTGTTAAAAAATGTTTCTTCCATGGGATATGCATTCTTCTTGTTATTTATTTAAATCTCTTTCCTTGAAGTGTTTTTATTTTACCACTTGACAATATAACAATAAGGGTTCTTGCGGTTTATTAGAAGATGTTTCATGGGGCATGTGTTGTTCGCATTGCACTACAGACTACACTATTTAGGACTCGGACACACAGTACTACCAAGTTATCACCTTATCTCAGCTAAATACACGTGTGGAATCAAATACCTGACTGGTAGAATAGAACATTATAGAAACAAAAGCAGATGAAGAAACTTGAGCCTGATGAGAACTAAAAGTTAAGCAATTTTGAGATGCTTCGATAGCAACAAAAAGATGAAGCAAATCCATATGCAGATCCAAAGAGTGCATGCCATGGAAATGTAAATAATATTATTACAAGAAAATCAGAAGGGTTTCGATGTTTGTAAAAATGTCCCTTCAAAACCTAGTATACATTAAGACACATACCATCCAAAAGCTCATATATCAGGACAAAGTTATTCCTGATTGCATCCTCATCAAAGGCACCACCAAAATAAGATTTAAATAGAGACACGGCCTGTAGATAAAGATAAAATCAGGTCAGATTCTTATTCCTGACAATTGATGAATGGTCAGAAGGCTCTTAGGGAAATTTGGCAGCTTGACAAGCTGCACAACCAGAGAGTTCATCTTCCACAAGAATCAGCCTAAAGGGCTTTTTTGTATAAAGGAAGCAGCTTCAAGGATGAGCATATCAATAATCATGGTGCGCTTGAAAACTCCAAGCCACACAGAATATTTAAAAAATAATGAAGTTTGAACAGCAAATTTTGAAAACAATATCCACAAGAACAGGAATAAAACCGCTGAGGTGAATGTAAAGTATGTGGCGAGCAGCCAAATAATCGCCTAACTGCAAAGGCTTAAGGATGGAAGATGAAGCATTCTAGCAAAGATTCCCTTGCTGAAATTGGACATTGACAATTAGGAACCAAGAGAAGAAAGACTTTAACCTACATATGCAGATTTTTATGCCCACACTCAGGATTTTCCATGCCACAACAGAGACCCAGCTATCAAGATAGTAACTTCAAAAGTAGGCTAGTGATATAAAAAATTCCTAGTTGATACTTATGAGCACCTAAGTAGTATAACGTGGTTAAACATACCTCAATAATGAACTTGAATGCACAAGCAACATTTGCATTGCTGCTGACCACAACCACAATGTACACGTTGCTAATTTTCATGTACATGAAAGAGCAACCATCAATCTGCCGCACAGGACAGGTACCGAGTTCCTTTGTCTGCATTATGTGCATTCTGAATGCATCCACCATATTTCCACTGAATTATCCAGGATTCACGGAAATGTTTTAGGTCAAAAATTATTATGAGGAAGAGAAGAGTAGAAGACAAACTAAATATCTACAAATATATATATATATATATAAAACAGTTTATGATAAGATTACGAAACTATGAAGCATATACAAAATGGATTAGTCATTAGTGATGTTAGAAACAACAAAAGATGGAAAGTGAATCATCTGAAGAAAAGTAAACAATTGTTCTTCTAATCGCCATTTGTAACTCCATATGCAGTATCCTTTTCATAAGCCACTTAAGACGGTTTATCTGAATGTGCAATAGATTTGTGAATGTCCTGGCTAAGAAGCTCCCTCATTGGCTATTTTATAAGCCATTAGAGTTGGTTTATGTAAATCAAAAGCAGTTCCCTTTTCGGACTTGTGGCTTGGCATCTCCATCCCCCCTCCCCTATGCTATTTATTGCTTTGAATGCCAGTTAGTTCCTTCCATTTAAATCAGTTCCACCCAATAGGAAACCATATATATACATATATGTATGTAATAATGTATGTATTACATATACATATATGTACATATTACATGTATATATAATGAATAATTCATGCTTTTTGGTCCTTGTTCATCTGGGAATTACTCTGGACACTTGAGTCAGCCTTTATACTCTGCACTCTCGTCAAAGGATTTCTCAGAAAGTGGTGCTAAGTGTATAAATCAACCAACTTGTGCAGCGAATTAATTTTACAATATATAGCAGATCACCTCCATAGCTATGCTCAAGGTGTGCCGACTGCCGACAATTAGCATGCTCAGTTTGACATCCAGTGGACCAGTTCCCAGGAACTTAACCGATCACTTGACTAGGCAATACTCATCAAAATAAGAAAGTAGTAAGATTCAAGTGATCTTTAAAGGAAATAATAAATCCGATCCGCTTTCAGCAATTGTGTCTAGCTATATAAACGACACTATTCGTATCTAACGAACAGGAGATCAACGTCCTTCCTCGATAAAAAAGAAAAGCATCTAAAGTTATACAACTACGTCTAGTTACATGTGACCTACATTCTAGGAAACCACGACATCCGCAACTTTCAACAAGTAGGTCATCCATATTGCATCTTTTTTGGCGTTCCTTCCACCATAACATTTTTATTAAAGAAAAAGTCGGAAATATTCCCCAGTACAAGCACAATACAACTACTTCTAGTTAAGTATAACCCTATGAACTATGAAAACACGGCATCCGCAAGTTTGAACACGTGGATCGTTCATTTTTTTCAGTCAGAAACGGGCTTGTTTCAACCAAACCAATCAAGGAGAAGGAAACCACGCCGAACAAACGGTGCAAAACCAGTAAATTACAAAGGATCCCAAATTTGCAGACCGATCATGAGAGTACAAGAATCAAAAGAGTTCAGATTCAGCATACTGAGAGGCAGAAATTCTTACCCGACGTCATCGCGATAGAGGCGATTGATGAGGACGTCGCCCCGAAGATTCAGGAAGTAGATAGCGGAGGCGGCGACCGGCATCTGGATCAGAAACGACGGCAGATCACCGAATCTTGCAGTGACAGATCCCGGCGTACCGTCGCCCAAACGTATGCGAATCAGAATCTACAATCCAACGGCGAAAGCATCGAGACAAGGAAAGAGGGAAGTGGATGCCGGTTCTCAGATACAGGGTTTCTGGTTGCGAATTGCCGGCGGGAATCGTGATTTCCCGCGAAGAAAACGAAGAGGAAGCGAAGAAAGAACCAACCGAAACACCTACGGAGCGAAGAAATCGTCCTATACGAAGCTACTTTTTTCTTTTTCACGGCTTCATTTTCCTGTATTTACCAAACACGGTTACAATTTCGGGAAATCCCCATTTTTGTTGCTTCTAATGCCAAAAATACAACTGAACAGATCTGCTCACGAGCTACTCGAGATCCGCTGGACCGAGCTCAAGTTGTTGGTGAGTCGAGCTCGAGCTCGTTGGTACTCCGTCGAACAGTTCGGAAGCCTAATCAAGCTTTATAATCCAAATATAAATTATATCTACATTTTGCAAATTATGCTTACTCACATTTATTTGAGCTGATTCGCAAGCTTATTAATGAGCTAAGTTGAGTTTGATCTGATTCGAGTTCACTGAGCTTGATCCCCAGCTGAGTTTAACCGAATCAATTATAGTTGCACCGAACTCAGACAAGCCTAGTGAATCGAATCGAGCCCGAGTTGTTTGAACATAACTCGAGTTTGAGATTGAAGGCCAATGTCGGTTCGAGATTGAACGAAAGTGACGGTTCAGTTCTAGATGTTTGGTTCTCGGTTCCATGAGAAGCGAACCGAACCATTATATATAAAGTTTATATACATGTAGATATAAATCTTTATATGTTTATGTATATGAGTTTTATGACATTTTATACGTGTAAAATGTGAATATATATATATATGTGTGTGTGTGTGTGTGTGTATATGTATGTATGTATTTATGTATGGGTATATGGATTTAAATCTTGACGAGTTATAAGTTTATACACACACATATATATATATATGAGATTTATAACCTCGTACATATAAAATATGGACTGTAAATCCAAATAATTTCATGGTATAGTAGAACGGTAGTTCAAAACTGAACCAAACTGGAACCGGCGGTTCGGTTCTGGATATAGCACGCTTCATTTTGGTTCTCAACTTGTTAGCGGTTCGATTCGAAGTTAAGGTTAGAAATGATACGAATCTGCATAAATATAGATCCAAGATTATTAAATATAATATGATTTTTTCTAAGTTAATTGCTAATATGACCCAAGATAAAGATATATGGCACCAAAGAATGTATGTCACGAACCCACTTAATATGGGAAAAGGCTTAGAATGTCATTGATATCTTCATAGAACGAAGCCTATATTCATGTACCAAGTTGATTTGATTAGTAGAAGAATTTGATTGCACAGTATGAGATAATTAATACACAATTGTAGTGCTTTATACATACATTTAGATAGGTCTATTTGGAACTTGCCTGGCAGCGACAGTGTCAACCGAAACCGAACGGGTCCAAGAACCAACTGAAATTGGAACAGGGGAAATCGAATCTGGAACAGGGCCTAGTACTATAAACCATCTAGTTGGTTTTGGTTCCGCCTTTCATGGAACCGGAACTGGTCCGATGTTAGAACCGCCAATTCCAGACTTTTTAATTTTTCTTAAAAAATTTATTTATTTTTTACGGATTTTGGGTGGTTTAAACTTTCACCAAACTTTGTAAAAATGGATCACGATAACACGGATTATGGTATGCATTTTGGTGCTAGCCAGTTCATGATATTTCGAAAGTGATCACTTGATCAATGCATTGGTTTGAATCCGTCAATATGCCCGGTAGAGAGCCACCCCACGATTTGTGTTGGAATCACGCTACACTATAACTATGGAGAGAAATATTAGAAACTAAAGCGTTTCAACTTAGTAAAATAAAGATAAAATATATAACATAAAAATTAAGATTGATAAATGTTGCATCTCTTATAAGAAAAGTTGTTAATACCAAAGTACATAAAATTGATAGGGATGTTGGAGGATTAAAATTGAGAGGTATATTAGGTATTATATGTACTCATACTCACCATTTACTTGGGAAGTATATGAAATAAATGTGTCATTTTATATTCTTTAAACACTTTTTTAAGTGATATCATCTCCCAAAAGTAAAGGATAAGTATGGGCATACATAAAATGTTTTTGGATCTTGTTTATATATATATATATATATATTATATCTTAAAGTTAGTGGATGTAAACCATTTATGTGCAAACAATATCTAAATCTAAATGAATCTTAATCATATGTACGAGTGGTTGAAATTGAAAATCAAAAAGCGAAAAAGTAAATGTACTTTTTAGAGCATATTTTATTGCTTCCTACATACACTTTCACTTTTATTTTCCAATGTCAATCATTCATGCCCCTCAATAAGGTTATTGAGATTGGTTTTAATACATCATCCATTGTCTCTCTCTATATGTGTGGGTAGCATTCATATCTTAGAGAATCGAGTTTTGTAGTGGTTTTGCTTCTCATCAGTAATAGTTTGGGAATTTTTGTAAAAATGGTGTATGTATAATGAAATGAGGTGGATGAATAACAAAAATATATGGACAAAATGATGTCCATTTAGTCTATTTGCATCAAGTTTATAATCAAGGCTAAAACCAATCCTTATTGGAACAAGATCATTTCGCTTGGCTTTACGAGTGCTTTTGAAGCCCACACGGGAGCATCATCTTCCAATACCTTAACCTAGACATGACCGGTTCCCGTGGAACCAAGAACCATAACCGAACGGGGACTCACCCAGTTCCGGTTTCAGGTCCAGTTTCATGATGCCTCTAAGTTCAGCTCAAGATTCGGTTTTGGTTTTGGTTTTGGTTTTGGTTTTGGTTTTAGTTTTGGTTAAGTTTCGTTCTGGTCTTATTAAGGTTTTTGTGTTAAAAACATAATGAAAAATCTAATTAACCAATGCTGGGTTAAATGTATATATACACACACACATATGATAAAAGGAATCAAACTAAGGGAGGAGCCTGTGGTTCCAGTTCCAGTTCCAGTTGTGACTGCTTCTCCGAACAGCTGGTTGCATTTTTGTTATGGTTCCAGGTCGAGTTCGGTGGTTCCGGTTTTTAGACCTGATTCTGTTTCGGTTGGGTTACTGGGTTGGGTCTGAACTGTCTGTGTCTACCTTATCTGCGGATGCTTTCGCAAGCTGTTGATTATTTCATAACAAGGTGAGTTGCAACATAACGAGCCGAGCTTGAATCTGTTTGAACTCATTTTAACTTGAGTTTGAGTTTGTTTAACATAGCGAGCCGAGTTTGAATCTGTTTGGACTCATTTTAACTTGAGTTTGAGTTTGTTTAACATAGCGAGCCGAGTTCGAACTCGTCCGGATTCATTTGAACTTGTGTTTGAGTTTGTTTGCGGGTTTATCTTGGTTTGAGCTCATGTTACCTTGAAAACATGCAAATTTCACTTAGTGGTGCAAGTGAGCCAAGAAGCTCGTGAGCTACTCGAGCTCGGTCAAGAAGAACACGAACTCGACTCGATCTTTTTGAGCTCAAGCTGAGCTTAGAGCTTGCCTCCAGTGCTTGGCTCGAGCAGCTTGTGTGCCGAATCAAGCTTTATAATATCAATATAAAATTTGTTTTTATCTTGAACATTTTATGTGTTTAGGTTTACCCATGTTTATTTGAGCTAATTCACAAGCCCAGTCACCCTTGATCTGATTCAAGCTCACTGAGCTTGAACTGGAGATAAGCTTGATCAAGTCAATCTTGATTGTCCTGCTCTCAAGCAAGCCTAGGGAACCAAGCTCGAGTTCTTGGAACTTAACTCGAGCTTGAGCTCGAAGATGGAAGCTCAATCCAAGCATTTTTTTCAACGAGTTGAGTCAAGCTTTTCTAGTACTCGAGCTCGACTAGGCTCAGTTGCAACCCTAGTTTGACCGAGCCAATCTACGAACAACTCGGTTCGGTTTCAAGACTTAGTCCGGTTGAACCCTCATCTTAAGGGAATAAAACAAACATTTTCCAAATAATTATTATTTTGGATGTGTTCGACTCGTGGTGCTTTTGGAATATCCAGCTATATTAGTGCGGCAAAACATAAATAGATGAAATATTTATGCAGAATTATATATCCATTAAAGAACTTCCATTAAAGGACAACAAAGCAGTCTATTTCCCAAACTGATACCTCCCTTCCGGATTGCTTTGCTTTTCTCCCTAAACTCCTAAGCCCCATTTCTCCATCAATTCCAGGCGCGCGCGCGCGCGAGCGAGCGAGCGAGCTTCTATTGGATCTCCACCAACGGGTCCCAATCTAGCAGGTAACAAGTGATTATCGATTGTAGTTAAAGTCTCTGTTACCGCTCGTGTCTATTCAGAATCCCCTTTCTGTTCAGGTATTTGTTTATGTTTCTTCCTCAATTTCTCTTGTTTTGGATTTTGATCAATTATTGTGCTTGTGTATCTCGATGAAGGTACGTGCATAGACCCAAATATGAATTTCCTCTGGTGGTTATGATCTGTCGATTTATTTGTCCTTCTTTTGATGAATCTTTTGTTTGGGATTTTGTGTTTTTCTTAGTGGGTAATACAAAAAGAGTATCAGAGTTAGGAATCCTGATTCTGGTTCTGAAATGGATGCCACTACAGAAGGAATTACGATCAACGATAGAAAAAACTGTTCTAGTTTGGGTTTGACGAATATGGGTGACAGTATTCCTCTGGGTCAATCGTGCTCGAGTGGAGCCGAGTTTCTGGATGTTAGCAATTGCACAAATGGTGTCTCAGAATCCAATGAGATGGATGGAAGTGAGTGGGGAATCTGCAGCGAGCAGCAATTAGAGGAGTTGTTGTTGAGGAACTTGGAATTCGTTTTTAGTGAAGCTATACGTAAGATTGTGTCATTAGGATACAACGAAGAAGTCGCGAGAAAGGCGATATTGAGAAATGGACATTGTTGTGGCAGTGGGGATGTCCTTTCCAATGTCATCCACAATTCATTGGCTTGCTTGGCTGTTGGCAATGTTTTAGATGATTCAGAAATTGTTTTTGGAGACCTGAAGCAACTGATAGATTATTCCTTGGTTGGTATGGTGTGCATGCTTCAACAAGTTAGGCCCCAATTGAGTAGAGGAGATGCAATGTGGTGTCTTCTTATGAGTGATCTACATGTCGGCCGTGCAAGTGCATTAGAATTCCCAATGTGCCCAACCGAAAAAGACGGAGAAGTTGGCAATAGTTCGGAAGAAGGGAGTCGGCATCCATCACTGAGTGGCACTTTGGTTCCAATACCTATTCTTCCATCTCCAAATTTGGTGCCTGGACCTGAAGCTTGTGAGTGTGAATCTCATCGTGGAATGAGGTTTCCGGGTGAAGATGTGACTATCAATGGATTCATGAATAACACAACTACAAGAAACTTGACCTCTGGAACTGTCAGTGCAGATGGATTTTCAAATTGCTTGAACACGTCCCCTTCGATCAAATCATCAATGATGAACAAAACTGCAGTTTCCACGATGCCTTGTTTTTCAGAAGTTCCAAGAGCAGACAGACAGACACCTCATTATTCCTCATTTGGTTGTTCTCATCCTTCACTGGCATATGGTACACAACATAAAGGAAGAAGCAAGCCACAAGGCCCATCAGAATGCTCAACTTCAACGAAACAACAATCTGATGCTTTAAACAATGAGAATAAAAGTTCTAGTCACATGATGGCTGCTGCTGCTGCTGTACGCCCTGAAGTACCAACTGATTCTGGATCTCGGATTTCACTTGAACGCAGTGAAAAGTCCAAGGAGACTGGCGATCCTGATATCATAAGTTCCATACTTGGTAACCTGGAAAAGTTGCATCTTGATGAGAAACTTGACAGTGGGGTAGACCAAAGAGACGAAATGATTTTTGAATTGACACATCACATAGGAATTCTGGAGAGGCAATTGCAGGAGAGGACAGAGTGGGCACAAAAGAAGGCATTGCAAGCTGCTAAAAAGCTGAGCAATGATCTCACTGAGCTTAAGATGCTAAGAATGGAAAGGGAGGAAACTTTACGCCAAACAAATAGGTTGTCTCTTGAAGACACAACCATGAAGAAGCTCTCTGAACTCGAAGGTGCTTTCAAGAAGGTAAATGCTCAAGCCGATCGTGCCAATGCCGCCGTAAAACAACTTGAAACCGAGAATGCGGAACTTAGGGCAGAGATGGTTGCTGCAAAACTAAATGCCGCTGAGTCAGTTAAAAATTGTTTGGAGGTCGAGAAGAGAGCAAAAAAGAGCCAAAAGAAACTCTTAGCATGGGAGAAGCAGAATGCCAAGATTCGGGAGGATGTAGCCGAGGAGAAAAAGAAGAAGAATCACTTGCAGCAAGAGTTGCAACTCATCAAGGAGGCACAGAAGGAAGCTAAGGTCAGTAAGAAAAATGCATTCGCGGATAGAGATTCCTATATCTTTTCCGTGTCTTGAAATTTCTTTGCATATTAGCTCCCCCAACTGTGTTACACATTTATCTCAGTTTCTCTTGAAGTGTTTTCAGGGGTATCATGCAAGCCTCTGTTATTAGTGATTACCTGTTTTTTTGCGTTCTTCATGTTTACTCTCAAACCATGTCATATAGACACTTCTAGCAAGGTGCGGCACCCATGTTGGACACTCTGATACCAAAGTACATGCTTCTCCCATGTTCAACTCCAGTGTTGCCTGACGCGTATCGTATCGGGTATCGCTGGGCTCCACGATATGGGCGATACGCCCAAATTTTTTTTTCAAATCTTTTTTTGAAGGTTTCTGGCATCTCTTTGCCTCTCTTCACTTCTCTCTAAGGCATCCTTCGACTGCTTTAAAAATCTAGTAAAACATCTTCATGAATTCCTAAGAGTTTATAGTGTAGACATTAATATAATAATATTATCTTTCAAAAAAATTTACAAAATTTAAAATTACACGTATACTATTCAAGAAATAATAATTGAAAATAAGCCAAAATATCAGAAAATATATCTATATATATATATATATATATATATATATATATATATATATATATATATATATATATATATATATATATATATATATGAGCTGCTTGGGTTCAGCCTTCTAATGCAACAACGAACTCGACTCAGGTCATGATGGATGTGGACTGAGATTAAAGAATTTGTATTTGGTTAGTTAAGCTTTTTCCAGCAAACCTATTTGGCAACAGTTTGAATACTATCAACAAATAGGCGATTATTCATATTTGATACATAAATTTGATTGGTACATGCATTATATGATGAATATTTCTTTATATACGGGCATATCGTGTATTTGGCAATTTGGTTAGTTAAGCTTCTATCTACCGAAATTTATATGTTACATATACATTTTGCAATCTCAAACAAGCATATCGAAGGATGCCTTAGAGAGAAGTGAAGAGAGGTCCAAAAACCTTCAAAAAAAATTTTGATTTTTTTTTTGGGGCGTATCGCCCGTATCGTATGACACGGTGCGATATTCACCGTTTTACGATACGGGGTAGTGTATCGATACGATACGTATCGCACGGATAACACTGTTACTCTGCTCTATCTATTTTGAGAATCTTTTAGTGTTACATCACTAATAAACTTCATGAATATTTATCGAACATTAGTTTATCATTGAAAACTGCAATTTGGATTTGTTCACATGATAAGAATTTTTATTTATTCTTAAATAGTTTTAACATATTATCAATTACGAACAACAAATAACAACTAAGCCTTTTCCCATACTAGACGGAGTTGGCTACATGAATTCTTTGTTTCTACAGAGCCCTATCATGTGCCATGTTAGCAGTTAACTCGCAATAAGCTAGATCATTCTTTATTGTTTCTTTCCAACACTTTTGTGGTCATCCTCTACCTCTTTTACTACTTTAAAAATCTAGTTTTTCATACCTTCTTATAGGTTCTTCTTTTGATCTTCTTTCTATATGTTCAAACCACCTTAAACTATATTCTCTCATTTTATCCTCTATTAGTGCCACACATAATTTATTATCAATTATATAAAAAAATTATATAGATCTCTCTCATACATATAGATATGTGTGCCCACACATGATTTATGTCCAACACGGGTCCCACACCTGCACCCATACTGATGTGAAAGTTGTCGGATCTGCTTGTTTCATCTCACTGACAGACAATACAGGGAAAGAACTTGCAGAGATGGTCCTACTGTCAGTTTTGTGTTCCTAGTCTTCTGACAATTCCTTGTTGCAGATGAAGTGGAAGCATGAAATGGAGGCAAAGGAGCAAGCAATCTTGCAGGAAGAGGAGGGAAGGAGAGCGAAAGAAGCAACCGAAGTTAATATTGCAAGGAGGCAGGAGGCCTTGCGTAGTAAGATTGAAATAGACTTTCAGCGACACAAGGATGACATCCAGAGGCTCGAAGAAGACCTTTCACGTTTAAAGGGATCATCAAAATTGTCTCAGCTTAATTGTTCCTCGAATGTGCAATCCACTGATACAGATATGGGAAAGAGATCAAAAGATTCAAATACAAAGCCTACAACTGCACTGGAAAAAGTTCAGGAATCATCTTGTAAAGAAGCCAAGTGTAATAGGAAGTGCTTGGTTTGCGTGAAGGAGGAGGTCTCGGTTGTCTTTCTACCTTGTGCTCACCAGGTTCTTTGTGTTGGCTGCAATGAGACCTACGAGAAACAGCCAAAGAAAACTTGCCCCTCATGCGGTACCCAGATAGAACAGAGAATTCGTGTCTATGGTATTACCTCCTAGATTTACAAACTTTTAGCAGCCTATGGCATTGTAGTGCAGTTATAAAACCTGTGCTGTGTGAAATAAGGGCTTTGTGGCTACAAGTTTCAGTTGGAAGACAATTTTGAACTTGCATACAGTAAAATAAAGCAATCCTCTCTCAACCTCTCTACTGTTCCCTCAGTATGCTTGCTCATAAATTGAATCAACTGAAGCTTGAGATTTACATTTTCCGTTTGTTGACGTGTGTGCAATTTGTGAATTTTGTGCTGCTTATAAATCGGCATTAATTACGAG
Organism: Brasenia schreberi; assembly: GCA_036023115.1. NCBI lineage: Eukaryota > Viridiplantae > Streptophyta > Magnoliopsida > Nymphaeales > Cabombaceae > Brasenia > Brasenia schreberi. The sequence goes on from JAYKKT010000043.1 coordinate 2,436,542, forward strand.
GTGACATTTGATGCGTTGATTGAGATTGGTATATGTTAAATTACTTTGAAGAATCAATGCATGGACTTATATTATGTCAATGATTGAGAGGAAAAATAGGTTGCAAAAGATTTGGGAAATACTTGCAGGTGTTATGTTCTGTTTCGTCAAATGGGTTTAAACCACACGCTGAGTTTGTGTATCAAAATTTTTTAGGCTTTGCATGCCATAGCATATCTAACTATAACTGCTTATTAAGTTCTTACTGATGTATCCTTGGTATGAAATTCTTATTATTATGCTTTACTCCACATTTAACGTTTATCTTTTCTTTGATATTCATAATAATTATTAATTAGTTCTCTCTGACTATGTCACATGGTACGGGTGCGGGATACGACAAATTTCAAAAATATTAGGTGCGGGGACACGGCTAAGGTATATAATATTATATATATATATATAATATTCAAACTAGAGCAAGTGAGACATTAATTAACATAAGTATATGACAATAGTAATTACACAACTTTATATTAAAGCAAAACAATTTAACAATTACTAATTTTTATCATAATTGTAAACATAAGTCAAGATGAAAAGGAAATCATGTTTGATAAATAAAATGTACCTATACCTAAGAAATCATATATCTTCACTATCAACTGAAGGAACTAAAGGTTCAGTGAGTTCCATATTAAGGGTATGCAAATCTTGCAGCATCAGTGAGTTACATATTAAGGATGTGCAAATCTTGAGTGTCATCTAAATCATATTCTTCTGGATTTGTATCCCAATATTTTGATGGTCCTTCACTATAATATATTCAAATAAATAATTAAATTAAATCACTATGATTAATAGAAAAAAACAATTTTGAAAAGCAATGTTGATGTTGAATGATAACATTGATATAATTGCAAATCATGTCAAATTGTTAATAGGAGATGGAGTTAGTGATAACATTGACATAATTGTAAAGACAATATCGAGCTTTAGAGTCCCTCTCTAGTTCAAAAGGCCGTGCTAAAATTTTGTGGACTCTTCCACTTTATATGGTTGCATAAAACGAGAATTGATTCAATCAATGTCGATGTGTTAAGTTGCTGGACCTTAAAAAAGTTGAAACTAGGTATGCAAGATTGTTATTTAGCTTATTTTGGAAGAGAGGTGGATTTCCTATTCCATGGTTTCCACTTTAGATGTCTAAATTAACTTCAAAGACTAATGCAAAAACTGCATAAGGTCTTATTAGGTATGGGATGGCATAATCAAAAAGGTAATGGCAGAGGAGGCTAAACATGGAAGAGGTAGGAAATCTGTTTACTCCTTTAATGAAGGAAAGAAAGATGAATAAGAGTAGTAGAAAAGAATAAGCAAACCGGAAAAGGTAGAAAACTCGTACCTGAGCTGGTGACTGACTGGCGTGGGAGGCCACCGAAGACTCTTCAAAGAAGAAGAGTGGTCGGCGAAGAGTACGAGAGGCGGGTGACTGGCTGGTGTGGGAGGCTGTCAAAGGAGGTCACCGGCAGACGAAGAGCTGGAACGACCGTTGGACTTGGATGCGAAGAGACACAGGATCCTTTTATACCCAATGACCTAAGAAATTTGGACACATATGAACTCCGACACGTTGGCCGCACCAAGAATAAGCTTTGACACGTTGATCGTGTCGGTGTTCCACCAGTGTCGAGGTTGACACTCCACCTCCTAGAGGTGTATGTGTGACACAGCTCTCCGATGCATAGCCTATGAATTGACTTGTCACCTGCTGTGTGGATATAGAATCACGTCTGCATATTGTTGAAATGTTACTGCGTGGCCTTTGAATGTAAAGTTATGGAGGTTGTTGAGAACAATGAAACACAATACCCCAATGTCTAGACATGATTTGCCTGTTTGTCCTTGTATTCTTTCTCTCAATCTCATTCTGTTTTCTCTAAAATCAATGCCTAAACTACAATATTAAAGTGGGTTGTCATTGTCTGGACATATACGCCAAGATGTAACATCTATCCATAGTTTCAGAAGAGACACTACAAACGTAATGCATGAACGTGTGTCACGGGGCACTGCTATACATATATATCCTCTCTGTTGCCAGGTTTTCTCTTCCTGTTTCTATTGCTTAGAGATGATACACGCTGTGTTTCATAGCTGATCTTTTGAAAGGGAAGAAGTTGGTGAGTTGATATCTCGCCTTTACCATTCAAGTTGGTTCCAACTCCCGGAGAGAAGCTCAGATCCACAAGAAAGTGACAATGTTTTTGCTGCAGAACCGTTGAGATCAAGGCATATGTGCACAACATGCATGCATGCGCACACACACACACACAAATCATCACACAGACTCGTGAGAAACTACACGAGGATGTGAAGTGTTGAGGGTCGCCTTACATGGAGCACACACGAGTATGAAATGACTTATGGTTCCAAGCATCAGCTGAGGCTGCTCATAGTTTCACATCAATCCATGCATGGTTTCTATTCTGAAAGGGCGCTCTTTCCATCATTAAGGCATTACATGAGTGAAATAGTACTTCTATGGATATAAATATGTTGCATGTATGAAACAATACCTAATTGAGCCAAGACCTATTAATAACTTCACATTTTTTTTGTTAGAACAGGAGGCTGAAGCCCAACACATACGCCTCTGGGAGTCGGACTCTCCGCCATCGACACTACAGCGCCCTACGGTTGAGCTTACGCTCTTGGTGCAACAACTTCAGATTTAAAACGAGCCAGAAATAGCCAAAAAACCAGTTTCATTTTGTGGGGAGTTCATAAAAATGGCCCCAATTGGTGAGAGTTGCATTGCAGGTAGACAAAACCCCGAGGCTAGGAACCTTGCCCTAAAGGCACATGGCCCATAGTCAAGCGCTCTTGAATCTTCCAAAAGGGAAAAAACCCTTTGCCTAGACATGGCCGGTTTTTAACCGACTCGGCGATTCTAATAAGAACCAAATCAGGACAAGAACTAGTGAAACCAGAATCGGGAATCAAGAACCATCCTGTTCGGTTTTGGTTTCACGTTTTATGAAACCGGAATAGGCAATTCCAAACCGCCGGTTCATGTATTTTTTAAATATTTTCTATAATTTTTAATAAAATTATCAATTCCAAGCCATTCCAGACTCAAACCTAAACCAGACATGTTTACCTATACCCTTAAGGGTGAAATTAGCAAGTTACTTAACCTTTTGGCCTGAAAGGTTTGCGTAGTTGCTTTGCACCCTCAGTGCAAGCTCAAGGTGGAATGCTCCACAGAACCTGTTTGGCTAGAATAGAAGCAAAAGCAGAGAATCCAAGCAAATACTACAAATACCGTGATATTGAACTTCCCTTTCCCTCCATCTCTGATTTCAAAAGCCTTCTCATTTATTGGCATGGCGAGTTGCCAGCTTTAGGCCATGCAAAAAGATTAGGAAATATGGTAAATTTCTATTATTTTACAAATTATCCAACAATCTCCCACCAATTCTCAAAATAATTCAAATCCTTATCATTTCAAAAAACTTTATATTCAACAAAGGTGACCTGCTACTTGAACATTTACTTAAATAGTGTTTTTTATTAGTCCAAAAAAATGACAAACTAACTTTGAATCATTCAATAAATGCATATGATTAAGATACACAACTTAAAATAAGATTTTTGACACCAAACACATTTACAGCTTTGTATCCAATATTATAATATTATTATTTATGAGTGCTTCAAGAGTTAAAGCCCCAAAGTCAACGAAATGCCTTCACTCACTCATGCAGGTGGACTCTACCAAAACCCCCTTTTAATAGATGACTATCACACACATGCTACATGTCTGTTAATGGAAAATTAAAACTCAACCTTCTCATTTCATATTTGTACCGGTATTGGTCTAATTACCTTATACCTACGTTTCATTAACAGGTACTTGCAATTACTCTAACGGGGCACTTTGTTGAAAATGTTTAGCATCGTTCTTGATTCTCTGACCATGTCAATGGCTTAAGGTGATACAGAATTCATGCGGAAAGATTTGGACTTGGTTGAGCAGCAATACTGTTGTTGGACGCTGTAAAATAGAATCTTCTATGTTACTCATTTAGCTTTGTTCTATATATATCCCATCATTAGAGATCTTGGGGGGAGATTCTAATGTAAAATGTCCAAGCCTACCAGTACGATACAGATTTAGCAGTTTAGTAGCAACCTTGTTTAATCCTTCTACTCCAGAATCCAGCTCTACTCTAAAAGCTTCATGTAAAGCTCTGAGCTGATTGTCTTTCAGACCAACCATATCATCTTCATTTGCCAAGTCCCCATCGAAAGAAGAGATCTGCTTGGCAAGTGCACGCCGGACATCCTTCATGATGAAATCCTGTGTGTGATCTGTTGGGAACTGCTTTTTTCTCTTTTCTGGATTTTGTCTTCCTGAAATCTCCCCATTCTGGTGATAAGATAGGCTCTTCTTTGTCTCCCAAACCTTATATGCATCAGATGCATTAAAAATGGCAAGGAGATATCGAGCAAGCTCATATTCCCCAACTAAATGGTCCTTTATAGCACCTGAATTCCATCTAAATCGAAATCATATGAAACCAAATAGCATGGGAAATACATATCGAGAAAAACACAATGCATTAGGAGATGCTCCAGTGCAAAAGACGAACCTGTTATAGCCAGCTTTGCTCCTGCCTCGAGATCAAGAATCTCACAACCTAAAACACCAGGAGTGTCCAGAATGTAGATACTTGGATGACCAGCAATCTGCATCAAATTTCACAACAATGAAACCAAGAAAGCTGCAAATATACGGAGACCAAAGAACATCAGAGTTTGTTTATACTTTAAAGCTGCTAATGTCCTTTGTTTCCCCAGGCGATGAAGTCACCATTGCATGCCTCAGCTTGCCCTTCTCTGAGCAAAAAAGGAAGAAGAAAAAAACATATAAGATCAAAAAGAAATTCAGCTCCTTCAATTTGTCATAGTAGCTGATTTTCACTTTATAGTTTAAATAACCCGCTGGACAGCCTTCATTTGCTACTCATCAAGTTTTAAAATTTAATGGTAAACAAAATAAACTAATCCAGATGGTTCAGGTACAAGTAAATATAAAACAGTATATCTGTTGAGCTACTTGGAAGCAATCAGAAGAACACAATTTCTGGGTAGAGCATATGATCTTTCCCTTCCTGGTAATAACACACATCAAGGTCAACTACATGTAGGATATGGCTATCTGTGTGTGCAAGATAACCAGAAAAGAACAAATCTCAATGGCTATGGAGATTTTTTGAGATCACAAAATTAACAAGCATGTTCTACCTAAAGCACTGACTCGTCCAAGTTGATGCAAGGAGTTCGTTAAGGCCGACTTCCCAACATTTGGGATACCAATTAGCATCACAGTTGAAGTGGAATCTGGATGACCAACCTTCAACTCTCTGAGACGAGATCGCACGATTTGCAGAAACTGCATGAAGCATGTAGCAATCGGAGATTCCCCCAGTCAAGCATGACATGAATATGGGTTGATTGTCAAACAGACACAACCGCCACCAGGCAAAATGAAAGTCATCATCATCATATCTTAGTATAACCAGAACGAGTGTGCCAGAAAAAGACACCAATGATGCTAACAGAGAGAAAAAGAAAAGTTCGAGGGGAAATGAAAAGATGGCAGGAACAATTGACAAAAAAAATTGAAAGCTTGAAGTCCATCTAACTTCAAGTCTTCGTTAGAAATAGAAATAGTAAAAGCTTCACACTCTTTTGTTTGGAGGTCAAAATCACAGAGTACAAAATATTACCAATATTTTGGGTTTTTTCCTTTGAAATATAGTGGATGTTTGCATTCTCAAAAGCTGAAAGAGTTCATAATAATCTCTCTTGTAGAGCCAGGCTCAGGTTAAAACTTGGTGATTTTTAATCTTATCTTCAAAGCAGCCTGGCATATAAAACCCTAAACAGAACAGCCTCCGCCAGGCATGCTGAAAGTAGCAAGAAACCAATGATTTCTTCTTTTGACAGGAAGCCAAAGTTGAATCTCTGCCCGTGGTGAGAGCTCATCAATACATGGCTGGTCCCAAACCCGAACAAAGGATAAAGGTTGTATTAGGAAGCTGCTACCCGACATAAAACCTTCCAGGATCACAATCTTTCAAGCGTTGCTGCACCTGGATACGATCAGTCACCAAGTTAAGCCTGCTAGGACAAGATAGTAGTAGGACACATAACCTCATAGAAGCTCGTGAATTACACCCTAGCTGACCCACCTAGTGTGTCAGAAAGACTTAGTTAAAATCAAGGTTAAGGGAGATGGAACTAAGGAGAGGCATACAAGAAGCACCGAAAATTCCATGATGTGCAGCAGTTGCACAAAGAAATAGCTCACACGAGGCCAGTTGAGACTTCTGCACTATTTCTAATTCACTGTACCTTTTAATTGCAATCTACTCACATCTGCTAACCTAATGCTCAAAAATAAGTTAATATTACACTGTCACATAGCATTGAGTCATAGGTTCTAATGACTGTACATCACCACAGACATGGCAGACAAACAGTTTATACATGGACATTCCACATTGACATATCATGAATACAACAACAACAACTAAGCCTTTTCCCATGCTAGACGGGGTTGGCTACATGGATTCTTTGTTTCCACAGATCCCTATCGTGTGCCATGTTAGTAGTTAACTCACAATAAGCTAGATCATTCTTTATTGTTTCTTTCCAACACTTTTGTGGTCGTCCTCTAGCTCTTTTAATACTTTCCAAATTTAGTTTTTCATACCTTCTTACAAGTTCTTCTTTTGATCTTCTTTCTATATGTCCAAACCATCTTAAACGATATTCTCTCATTTTATCCTCTATTGGTGCCACTCCTAATTTGTTTCTAACAACCTCATTATGTATACGGTCTTTTCTTGTATGACCACTCATCATCTCAACATCTTCATTTCTGTCATAGACATCTTTTGTACATGTTGATGATTAACTGCCCAACACTCATAACCATAAAACATGGCAGCTGCTCTATAATATTTACCTTTTACCTTTAATGGTATCTTCTTATCACAAAGAATACCTGATGCTCCTCTCCATTTTAACCAACTAGCATTAATTCTATGCGTAACATCTCCATCAATTCTTCCATCACTATGAAAAATTGACCCTAGGTATTTAAAACTTAACTTTTGGGGGATGCAATGTGTGCCAATTTTAATTTCTATGTCCTCTGAGGTAACCAAATGATCAAACTTACATTCCATATATTTTGTCTTTGTTCTACTAAGTATGAGGCCTTTGCTTTCTAATGTTTCTCTCCATAGTTCCAATTTTCTATTAACTTTTTCCTTAGACTCCTCCACTAATACAATGTCATCTGCAAATAATATACACCAAGGTTCTTCATCTTAAATATGTTTTGTTAACTCATCCATCACCATTATAAATAAGTATGGACTTAAAGTTGATCCTTGATGTAACCCAATATTAACTTCAAAGAAGTCTGTCGTTCCTTCATGAGTCCTCACACATGTTTTTGCACCATCATACATGTCTCTTATAAGGTTAATATATGTCAATGGGATACCTCTTTTTTCCAAAGAACCTCCCTCGGTACTCTATCATAAGCTTTTTCTAGATCAATAAATATCATGTGAAGGTCTTTCTTTTTTGCTCTAAAATGTTCCATAAGACGTCTCAAAAGGTGAATTGCTTCAACAGTAGATCTACCTGGCATGAATCCAAATTGGTTCTTTGTTGTACTTGATACTTGTCTTAACCTACATTCGATAATTCTTTCCCACAATTTCATAGTATGGCTCATTAACTTGATACCTCGATAATTCGCACAATTTTGAATGTCTCCCATGTTCTTATATATGGGTAGAAGTGTACTTTCTCTCCATTCCTCGGGCATCTTTTGGTTTTTCCATATTTCATTAAATAGTCTTGTGAGCCAAGTGATTCCTTTTTCTCCTAGTATTTTCCACACTTTTATAGGAATATTATTTGGTCCTACCGATTTACCACCCTTCATATGTTTAAGAACCTCTTTAACTTCATTCTTTTGAATACGTCGGTAGAAATTGTGGTTTATATACTTTTCTGATTTAGCTAACTCTCCTAAGCTAATACTAACATCTTTATTTTCATTAAAAAGCTTATAAAAATAGTTTTTCATCTATTTTTTATATCATCATTTGCCACTATAATTTTTTCATCCTCGTCTTTTATACATCTAACATAATTAAGATCTTTAGTTTTCTTATCTTTAGCCTTAGCTATCCTAAAAATATCTCTTTCACCCTCTTTTGAGTTGAGCTTTTTATATAAATCCTCCCAAATTTTAGCTTTTGCTTCACTCACGGTTTTTTTCGCTTCCTTCTTTGCTTTCTTATAAGCCTCTAAAGTTTAACTAGTTTTTTTAGCATAATATAATTTGTAACATGCCCCTCTTTACCTTGATTTTATTTTGCACTACTTCACTCCACCACCAAGCTTCTTTTTGTGCCACTACACCTCCCTTAGATACACCTAACACATCTTTCGCCACTTTCCTAATATGTATAGCCATATTATTCCACATATCACTGGGTGTACCAACATAATTCCAAACATCTCCTTGAAGGACTTTCTGTTTAAATATATCTTCTTTCTCGCTTTTGAGATTCCACCATTTAGTCCGAATAGCTTGATGCACTCTTTTCTTCTTTGTCCATTTTTTTATTTGTAAATCCATAACTAAAAGTCAATGTTGGGTGGTTAAGCTTTCTCTTGGAATTACCTTGCAATCTTTACAACATGCTCTATCTTTTTTTCTACAAATAAGGTAATCAATTTGTGTTTGTGATAAGCCACTCTTATAAGTAATTAAATGTTCATCTCGTTTTTTGAAGATTGTATTGACTATAAAGAGATCAAATGCCATAACAAAATTTAAAATCTCCCTACCTTCCTCATTTATATCCCCAAAACCAATGAATCCCTTGATATCCTAATGCCTCTTTACTGACATGTCCATTTAAGTCTCCTCCTAAACAAATCATCTCCCTTTGTGGAATCTTTAGAATCACCTTATCTAACTCTTTCCAAAAAATTGTCATTATACTATCTTCTAGTCTTACTTGGGATGCGTAAGCACAAACTATATTCAAAATATCTGCTCCTAACACTAATTTTAACGTCATGAGTCGGTAACCATATCATTGTATGTCTACTATACTATCCTTTAAATCTTTATTTATGATAATACCACTCCGTTTCGAGCATTTTCTTTACCTTAGTACCATAATTTAAAACCTATATCCTCTATTTTCTTTGCTTTTTCTCCAATCCATTTTGTCTCCTGTAAACATAGAATATGAATCTTTCTCTGAATCACAGTATCTACCACCTCCATTAGCTTACCAGATAATGTTCCGATATTCCAAGAACCAATACGAATCTTATTATCTAGGACTATCTTCCTTACTCCCAACATCCGTCCATATTCAAAATGCGGAGACCCTCTCTGAAAATTATTCACTACATTCGGGTGGCAATGTAGCGAGACTAACTTCTTTACCCACACCCATCCATGATGTGGGAACCCTCTCTGCAATTCATTCACTATATTCGGGCGAAAATGTAGTGGCCCTTGCTTACCTATTACTGCATTCGGGCTCTACAACACGTCGCTAGGCGGGGACACCCTAAAACAATGCTCATAATTTTTGTAATCTATGTTATAAAATCCGATGAAGTTTTATGCTGGCTGTCAGAAGCCTAACACAACCCTCCTCCTTTATCCGGGCTTGGGACCGGCAATGGAAGGGTGATCCATTAAATGGGCGGAGTTAAACATATCATGAATCCACCTCATATTTATTATAGCCCTTATGAATAGAGCCCCATACAAAGAACATTTCTGCTGATTTTAGTGAACGTATAGAAACATCTCCAGTTCCCACATAAATCACTCTGAAAATTTAAACTGAAGGTATTGGTTCTTTGTGCATGTGCTTGAAACACACCGTCATAAGTTGGAAATTTAATTCATGTTTCATGCAAACCGTCATAGCTTGGAACTTCCATCTGAGCTCTATGCATGATTACTTTCAGGTGGAGCCAATTTGCAAGATCTGGTCATGGATACTGTGACTGTCCACAAACATATAATGGTAAGTTACCTTCTTGACGCATTCCTTGTTGTGGGCATCGACAGTATAACAAGGAACCTGCTGCTTTTCAAAGTATTTCACCCACTCCTGCAATTCATTATGTCATATGAGAATGCTCAAAGTAGGATCAAAAGAAATTGCAACCTGTTCCTTGAATGCTACATAATTTATTAAAAACTCCACAACTAAATTTTGAGAGTATGAACAAAGACAACCAGGGGTAAGTCCTAACAAGCAAATGATGAAGACAAAAAACTTGCAACCACATGATTTGAGTTAGATATGATACAGTGCAAGCCAAACCAGTAGGTTCATCCCGAGAATAAGATGCTATCATTAACAGCTAAGAGATTAACCACCCAATTAACTTCCACGAATATGCATTCTTTTGAATATGTTGGTTCGGTTAAGCTCTACAAAAGAGACAAAACCAACAATTTAAGTGTCATTACACACTATGCACAGGGCTCCTGTTCATATAAGTTGACTGTTTCTGTGCAAATACAAACACGGAAGTTGAAACTTCTAAGGCCCTTTCAGGTAATGAAAATGAACTACCATGATGATTTAAATGTTAACATAGCAGATCCACACTACCTTTCCTCCATTTCAGATCAAACATCAAACAACTAACCCAGAAAAATAAACAACCATGCCAAGGAAGTAAACACTTCACAAATGAGAACTAGTTGATGAAAGTAAAATATAAGGACATAATAAACCCATTTTACCTGTGTCTGGAAATTATCTGATAGGTCTACCTTGTTTAAAACTATCAAACGCTTGGAAGTATATTGAGTGTGCTCTGTTTGTGGATTAGCTGATGACAGTGGTAACTGCATATGAAGAGGAAAGCGGTAAGCAATCTTTCCATAATTATGATCGCCTCTCTATCAAATGATAACATAACTTTGTTATTTGTATATCCTCACTGCTGATGGACACTGACAAGTTGATGTCAAAAAACAGAACGGCTATATCCCATGTCAAACAAGAACATCCCAATTATGTTTTTAGAGAATACACAACCTAGAGTTTATCATAGTGGTGTTCGTATTGTATCATGTATCGTTTTGGTCCACGATACGCTACGTATCATACCGTACCATTTTGTAATACTAAAAAATTGAAAACAATTTTAAAAATCATAAAAAAATCATAAAAATCACGATAATTCTAAACAATTCATATAATTCAGTAAATATTCATCAATCACCATTCAATTTTCACTTCATAAATTTCTGATCTTCACTTTATAAACCACACACTCAAATAGACTAATAGAGTGTCTCCCACTGCACAAATACAATGAAAAGATATTCACACACTTCATATATTGTCATTCAAAAAAGAAAAAAACAAATAATACAAGAAAATACAAAATACACATAAAAAGGCAGAAAAAAGCAATACCACAACTACCATATTGTCGTTGGACACCCTTTAAAACCATTGGAGAAGCCTCACCTAACTCGAAGATACACACGAAAGCCAAAAACCCCCACAAAAATGTGGAGTTATGTTCGGACAACAAGCCTTTTATAAAGGCTTAGTATGACACGATACAAAACGATAATGTATCTTATTCGATGTCAAAAACCCTACAAAAATGTGGAGTTATGTTCGGCCAGCAAGCCTTTTATAAAGGCTTAGTATCACTCGATACAAAACGATAATGTATCTTATTCGATACGTATCGCACTGTATCATTGATAAATGAGATAAGCATATTGTAATACCCTTCATCTTTGAATGTGTTAAACATGTTATTCGTTAGAAATTAGAATCATTTATGCAATGCACAATTTTCTATTAGCGGCATCAGGATAAAATCTTGCAAACCTGTGATTTAGACTAGAAATATAGCAATGCTTGCACATTGTTATTATTTAAAATAAGTAACTTCAGCATTGATGGTAGTGTCCGAGTTGCTTGAAGTTCCTGCATATTAGCGGCATGGGAGGCAACTATGTTGCCGCAATGAGACTCAAATAACGCATCGATCCTGCTCTCACGACCTTACTTATACCTATTCTTCAAGTCGGTCAAATTTCTAAGACCAAACACATTCCGCGAACTATTCCCATTTCCAGTATATGCATTCTCCCTGAAGCGTCAACCTTTCTCTAGCGGCCAGCGCAGCGGAATAGATGGAGATGCCACCATTTTAATGGATTCCCACATTTAATCATACACAGTCTCTTTGAACTCTCCCAGAGACGACAAAGAAAAAGAGAACCCTATTTCCGAACGGAAGTGGGAACCAAACTATCTTACTGTAACGGCAAACAGATAAATAAGGAACTCAATTTGGCAATCCAGAAAGGAGCTAAACAATATTTAAGTATGAACAAAAATGAGAAGGCGGTGTCATAAACAGATGAATATAAAACGGTTTTGCTGACATACCCTTGAATCTCTGATCTCTATCACGCAATCCACCAAAGGTATACGGTCCAGGATCGCCCTCGATGCTGCCTCCATGTGGGGAGTGAACCATCCTTCTTTTCGTCTTCCCGCTTCCTTAGCGAGGCTGCCGACCCTCTGGGAGAATACAGAAGCTGGCATCCGAATAAAAGAGCACCACCAGACGTCAGAGAATCACTTTTGGCAGACTTCAAATTTATCACAGTGGAAAAGGAAGGTGCTCCCCGCGCTAGCCTTTTTGCTGTTAGGGAAGTTTCTCAACGTGGACGAAAGAATCGAACCCTTTTGGCTGTTGGGGAACCCCGGCGACTGCGAGCATCTAAGTCGAAAAGGAATTGACTTTGTGGGTAATGCTGGAAATTGCTTGCTACCCCCCTTTTCTTTGTACTGTTTACCCGTAAGCTCGAGTTCGATTGGTCAGAGAGATGACAAAGGGGGCGGGAAAGGAACGGGTAATCCCTGTATACCCGACTTCATACTCGAATTCCAGTTTTGTGCTTCCCACCAAGTTATAATTGCTATTGATATTTCAATCCAATTACCTTTTCTAAACTGAGCTTGAAACTCGGACACAGTTCAACCAAGTAATAATTGCTACAAGTTTTTTGTTACAAATAGTTTGATAATCTAAAAGCTGTGGTGGGTTTCCTGTCAAATAGAAAAAAGTACAGTTTAACATCTGAAAATTCTAAAGAGTAAAAGGAAAATGAAAAGCTGACAAACGCAGCCTCAAGGATGAGTTGTCAGTTGAAGCAATCAACAAGTCGATCATTTGGCAAGTTCTACCGAATCCTGGCATCTGACAAAACCCCCCATATCTCAAAATTGAGGGCTCTTCCAACACGATTACATTGGTATAGGTGTGTTTACAACAAAACCCACTTGGGCACCGCTCAGTCCGAAGCTGTTCCTTGTTTGGTACATGCTCTCTGTTTATTTTTCAGCTTAACATGGAGGTACAAACCAGCTGTTTTTGGCTACCATTCAATTATATAGATGATGAAGCTTCTAACGGTTGCTTTCTTCTGCAGTCTGTGGAGCTTAAGGTAGAGATGTATGGGATTCACAGTGAGAAGAGAATAAGGAAATGCTTGTCAAAGCTCAGAGGTCCTCATTCATTACATGGCTTTCCCTGTTTGCTAATTACATAGCTTGAATGCTCTGTGTGATTAGTGTTGTCCTATTTCTTCATTGACGTACCAACTTAAAGTGTGTAGAATGGAACAAAAATTTGCCATTTTCTTTTCTATCAGCCTATAAATCCTGCGAAGCATAGAATGGAAAATTTCTGCAGTTGGGTTGTGCTTATACAAATACAATAATCAGCAATTTGACCACTGTTGTCTACCTATCCAAATGCATGGCGTGTCAAATGAGCTTGCCTCATGATTTATTTTTCCATACAATCGCGTTGACCAAGTGACCTATGAGAGCCACCATTTTGAGCAATTCAGCGGCATCTAATCCCATCTGAAACTCTGGCTGCACTCATGGATATGCCCACAAAAACATGCTTATTAGCACTTCCCTTTTATTAAGTATTTAAATGCCATCTTGAAATAATGGCGTGTATGTTTCAGGGGTGAAGATGGTGGAAGTCGAGTTACGACGAAAAAAGGTGATCATAAGAGGAGATGCAGATGAGAAAAGAATAGTGAAGGCACTGAGAAAAATTGGGTTCAGATCTGAACCATGGAGCAGTAAGGCAGAGATGCTTCTCAGTGCTTACAATGGTGGCAGATACAAAAAATTGTGGATTGCCGGTGATTCTCTGTTCTAATTTATTAGCACAGAAAGGGAAACATGATTGAGATTAGTTCCGTTGCTCCATCTTTTGAATGTATTAAGTGCATAAACGTCAAAAGAAACCAGTAGTGATATCTAGCGGTGGGGCTAATCTTCAATTTCCTTGCATTGGTGAATGTCTTAAGTGTACCAAGCATGTACCATCTTAAACTAGTGATGAGAGTTATTGAGTAGATAATGATTTTTGAATTTGCCACTGCTGAGTAATGATTTATTCTCATCGCTGAGTTGTGTCTCTATTCAAGGCTCAAAAGGAGTCCTTTATCCAAAATGAGATATTTGAGACTTCTCCCCTAGTGTGCGTGTGGAAGCACCTCTAGACGAAGAAGAGTCCAGTCTGGTCTCTTCCAATTTATGCCCGGCAGGAGAGCTCGACGCTATTCCCTGCAGCATTTCTTCTGAACTAAAAAGAACCAAGATGCAACGTCAGTCAGTCAGATAAGGCCAACAGTTGTTTGCTTTGTTTGGAGAGGATGAAATGCACCTTGTCGAAAAAAGTGTTCAGTTCACTCCGATTGCAGATATAATCATGTAATTAATGTTGGCATGAACTCCCCACAATAATGCTTTATAGATCATGTGAAAAGTGCTGCTTTGCGTAGATTCTTCAAATGGGAAAGGTTGAATTTATTCTCCTCACATGGTTACCATAGCAAGATAAAATTGTATCTTTGATTCGTTGTGCCTGCCATCATGCTGAGGCTTCAACAATGCGCTTCGTCTTCCCTCAGATGGCTTCACATGCGTTTGTGCGTGTCATCTGCGATACATCAAGGAATAAGATTAATGGGACACTAGTAGCCTATCGGCGTTTCTTTTCTCTTTAACGTCGAGAAATTATGAGAGAACGCTGAAGGTAATGCAAGTCAATGACCAACTGAACTAGAAGCATTAAATTAGAGCAATGTTTTTTATAAAATTAATTTGATGCAGTTACAGACTCGGTTGAAGTTTGTCATTGTATGTAGTCTTCGTCTGTCAAGATCTTATTATGGTTTCTTTAATATTCGTTGTCTTATGGTGTAAGATAATTGATGTGAAAAAGTTTCAAGATTAAACATCAAGTTTTCTTCATTACAACAATATGCAGTTCTCTCTCTCTCTCTCTCTCTCTCTCTCTCTCTCGTCAACTATTAAAGTTTGATCTACGACGGGAGAATAAACAAAGGAAAGACTGCAGCCCTTTTATCATGGATCAGTGTTCCATTTTCTGCCGACATATATAGATTATTGCAAAAAAAACTGTTACTTGCACTGTAGTTTTATGTGTTTCCATCTCTCCAGTGGGAAATCTGCTGCTGAAGTCTGTCATGGGAGCGGGCGTCGGTGCAGGACACATCAATTTTCAAAACAGGAATACGACTTTATAAAGTATAGTTTATATGTAATTCAATAATATCGGTAATTTGATGACTATCAAATAAATCTGTGCCATTCAAATTTTTTAATATTGTTAATTCACTAATAAAATAATAATCGATCAATATTGGTGACATAACACTGAAAAATATTTAAAATATAATAAATTTTCAGAAAAGTACCCTATGATTTTTGGTTTTGACATTTTGGGACATAAGCATAAGGTTTTTGTTGTTAATCAAAAGGGACCTTTAGCATAATAATAGTCATTTTTTCTAACGTGACGGCTACAAGGTTATGTTCACGTGGCATGCCATATCAGCTTATGGTAAAATATTAATTAATAACAAATAATAAATTTAACATATTAATTATATAATAGATATAGATTAATTAACCATATCATTAATATTAAATTATTAATAAAATACTAACCATTAATGATAAATTAATATCTATTGAATATTAACTAATACTAATTATATAATATATATTAATTTAAATATATTAAATATTAAATAATGATTATTAATATATTTAATTCTAATGTTGAATTATAATAGTATTTTATATAATATTAATATGAACATATAAATAACTATATGATTGATATTTGAATATTAATATAATACAAAGTAATATCTACTAAATACATTTAGTATGAATTAATATCTATTAAATACTAATTAGTTCCTTTTTAATTAATAGAGGAAACCTCAAATAACGATTTTAGTGCGTGAGAAGTTTATATTATCAAAGTTGAAAGCAACTTAGCACTCTTGTGAAATTTTTCCTAAAATATATAATGTAGAGTTTGACATTGGAGAAGTGTGGCTGTCGAGTGCCCAACACAAATGTGACAATCGAGTAGAAGTGTGTCTGCCATAGATTAAGAGTGATGGAACCCTGATAATAAAAGAGTTCTCATGTGGTCATGATTTCTATCCATTTCACCTAAGTTACAAAGGTAAATTAGTATTAAGTTATTATATTAATTAGTATAATATTAATTTATATACAAATCACTGTATAATTAATGTTAAAGTATTGATAATGTAATATCTAATATAAGCCTCTGTGACACAGTTGCTATATCAACATGTCTACATAAGTGCTATGTCGACTAAGAAGTGACATTGTTATGAGGTCGTTGTTTATCAAGGACAGAAACCTCAAATATCAATTTTATTGTAAGAAATAGTTGATATATATATATATATAGTCGGCTACATGAATTTTTTGTTTTCATAAAACTCGATCTTGTGTTATGTTAATAGTTAACTCAATATATGTTAGATCATTCTTTATTATTTTTTCAAATACTTTTGTAATCTTCCTTTTTCTCTTTTTCTTTAACATTTTTACCATATGGTTTCTTACACCCTTTTATCGAAACTTCCTTTGGCCGCTTTTTCATGTGAACTACCTTAAACGATTTCCCTTCATTTTCTCATTTATTCATGTCACTTCCAATTTGTTTATAATTACCTTATTAAACATACAGCTTTCCTTGTGTAACATATCCATCTTGGTATCTTTATTTTTGTCACGGATGTTTTTGGTTCATGTTGATGATCTTGCTTACACTCGGAACCATATAACATAATAGTATTTACTATTCAATTTTAATAGTGTTTTCTTATCACATAAAATATATCATGCACCTCTCTACTTTAATCAACGTGCATTAATTTTATTTGTAACATCTTCACTAATTTTTTTATTACTGTGAAAAATATATCATACGTATTTAAACCCTTTTTGTATAGGACGGCAATGTATGTCAATTTTAATTTTTTCATCGTGATCCTAAATCTGAAAGTGAAAGTGAAAGAAGGAAGCTTGTATTAAGCTTTCGAAAACAAGTCTAAAACTTTATGAGATTTTATACTACATACATATTATATATATATATATATATATACGAGAGAGAGATCTTTATGGTTCGTTCCACAACCTTGAACTGGAACTGAACCGTAACTAGGCTGGTTTTTATCCTGGTTTGAAACCATCGATTCCCTTGAAACTATAAAAATTGAAATTTTGAAAAGGAAGAAAAAAGGGTTAAACTGAGGGTTTTGGTTCTGGCTTTGGACCGATTTGATGTCGAGTTCGGTTAACTCTAGTTTTGACTAATAAAAATTATACACTTAATTTATGGAAGTTAACATAAAAAATCGAAAAAAATAAAAAAAATAAGCTCCACATAATCCAGAGCATTCTACTGGTTAAAGCAGAAAAGAGGAACCACTGTTAATATGCACTAACCATGCACCTCGAAATTAAGGCTCAAACAACGTAGAGCGTTAGCTCACCAGTAGGCTCCAGACGCCCCCTCACTGCAGCGGCGGATCTACATTGAGGCGGAATCTCCGTCCAAATCCAGCCGATGGAATGACGGAGAGACTGAGAGGGGGAGAAGAGAGATGAAGGCTTCCTCGAAGCTGCGTAAGGACAGCAAACCATTTGTAAGGGCGAAGATTCCGGTGGGAATCCTGGGCCTTCCGTTCGTCTCTGGAATCACCCTCGGAGACCTGGGAGACCTCTCTTTCAGCCTCCAGATGTATTGGATCCCGAACCTTTACTGCATCAAGCCGGAATTCGGCGACTTCTCTGCCAGGGAATCCATCTCGTCTCAGACCCACGGAAACCCTAGGGACATTGTAAGAGTGGTAGTTGTGTCGGAGCCCGATACTCAGAAGGAGAACGGTGGGTTTCCGTCGTTTGAGGTGCAATCACAATGGAAGACTAAAAAGATTATAACCTTTGAAGTGCAATCACATGGAAGACTAAAAAGATTCAGCAAACTACTCGATCATGTTTGCAGCGTTCTCAAAGTAACTTCTCTTATGTCAAGAAGACAAAAGGGCCGGGAATGAATTCGCCGCCGTATAGTTGACCGGCGATTGCTAGCGATTCCGGCTTCACGCGAACCATTTAAACACTAACAATTTCTCATCTCTCAGAATTTAAAAGATCGCTCGCGGGTTTGGTATCCCTCCAAGAAAAGCAGGTTGATTCTGGGTCAAGCTGTTTTAAAGTGAGCCAACCAGTCGATCCAACTTGTCACTCCTACTGTCCACAACAAGCACTAAATTTTCATTAAAAAAGATTTGATAAAGCACTACATAGTTTTTCAATTTTTATACTTATGGCTTTAATTCTTAACATTTTAAAAGAGTTTTTATGATTAATCAAATATGGACCTAAGGTTTTATGATATGTATGCAAAAACTAATTTCATTAGTTAAGAGGTTCATGTTTGATTAACAATTAAAACCTTGTATCTCTAATTGATTGAGTGAAAATCTTACGTTTCTCATAAAATATTGAAAAATTAAAGTCTTAGAGTATAACATTTGAAAAATCATAAATACTTTCGAGAAAAAAAATCATATGCGAGTGTCATACTTACAAACCTTTACTATATTGTCCATAAACTTTTTTTCTATTTATCATACTATATTACAATGATTGAATACACATACTATAATGATGCCACCAACAATTTAAGTACCATTTCCTTTTCAGTTACAAACTTAGAGCGAGGAGGCTGAACTATATATGCATGCTCCTAAGTATCGAACTCACGAGCTTTATCTTGTGGGTCGAGCCCTCTACCAAGTGAGCTAATGCGCTGAGCACTTGAGATTACATGATTGTTAGCCGTATACCTACCAAAGCCAAGCTTTCTTCTGCAGTAAACTTTGAGTATTAATACTTGTTGATTGCTCAATCTTGTGCCATATTAGTATTTATCTCTCAAAACGGAACTGTCGCAACTCGCTGCACACCGCAAAGAAGAAAACAGCAGCAAAAATGACCGATTCCATGAAGTTTAATCAGTTAATTTGCTATCTCAGGCATCTTAGACAAGAAGCTGCAAGGAGAGAAGGTGAACTGCTTTATCTAGTTTATTCGATGAGATCATCATCGGGATCAAGTCCTGCATTAGATACACTCAGGACTCTTCGAAGCTTCTGATGGTTGAAAACTTCAACCTCCACCAGGAACGTAGAGCTAACAGGACGATGATCAGAGAGCCTGAGTTCTGCTCTACTGTAAGCAACTTGTTTGATTCCCTTCCCAAACCACAGTATTCGGTCGCACCTGTCGCATACAATAACCATTTATAAGAGATTGTAGCCATGTCAGGCTTTAGAATCGTAACGGAACTGAAAATTTTCAAAAATTATAAGAAAAAAAATAGAACCGTCAGTTTGGGTTTTATAAAAGATGAAACCGGAACCGAACCGGATGGTCCCCGACTCTGGTTTAACCGATTCTTGGCCCGATTCAGTTCCAGTTAAAACTGATTGACCGATTAAAAACCGGCCATGTATGTGAGAGAGAGAGAGAGAGAGAGAAAATAGATTTTCAAAAATGGGCTTACTTATATTGATAGTATCTCATATTAACTATGGAATAAATAAAGAATGCCCAGATGTGAAACAATCTAGATTATCATTTTCAGAGTTATTTCACTAATAACACCATTTTTTGTGAAACCAGAGTGGACCTGCCAGACGGACCGGTTGAACCGAGAATCAAAATGTGAACCAGGGGAAAAACAAGCCATTGATTGGTGAATTGTTCCATTGAACCGGTGAACCAGCCAGTCTGTTACTTTTTTTTAAACATTTGTTTAATTGTTTTAAAATAAGAAATTAGACAAATTGTCTTTTTATTGATTTAAACTGGTTTTCGAAGTCAACTTTTCGTTTGGAGGTGATTAATTGAATGAAATCTACTGAAACAGCATTGCTTGACACTCTTTTAGTGTTCTTTTCTTTATTCTTTAATAAATTATACGTGACATATAATAAAATTTATTATATATATAAGAAAACCAGATCTTGCCTACATGTTATATGTTCACCAATTGTTTTTTTATGGTATAAGTATAATTTTTTAAAAATTAAAGGATTTTTAAAAAAACAAAAGAAATGTTTTACACTCTTCTCTGAAAAAACAATGGTGGCAATGATGGACAAGATCCTATATGATCATGCCTACCAATGATGCTATATATATATATATATATATAACGTGCCTTCCCCGGTTCATTGACCGGTCCCATTTCCTGAACAATAAAACAAGTCGGCTAATATTCATGATGTGGCTTAGTCTCGTACTCCTACTGGATAATGCTAAGTCCGAAATAAGAGGAAGTGCTTTGAGCATCGGAATGGCCGATATGGGTGAGAGAGAGAGGTACCAAGCTGGTGATCGACGCTTCTCTCCTTCCCTTGCATTTTCACAAGCATATTTATCCGAATCGAATTCATATTTGTAGGTAGGAGGGAAACATATGAGTCCTTCCTTCCACCCATCAAACACATGGCCTCTCCTCAGCTCTTTGCGTAACTGCATGATTAGTAAATACCACCATTATTGGTCAGAATAAAATCCCCCATAATGCAATCTTCACTGATGAGTTTTGTTTCGTCCAATCGATGAGTTGAATCCAAAAGGTTGAATTTTCCTTAATTTGATGATTTTCTACAATTCAGTATGAAAGTTCCAGAATCTAACCTGGTCGCTATTGATGAGCTCATCCCACCGTCCCTGCGTGACGAGCTTCCTTACTTCCATATCCTCCATATTGAGACGATAATTTAGATCACCAAACCAGAAGATCTGACTGAAGAAAACAAACGTGCCAATAAGAGATCAATGCCAGGAAAGGCATGTCTGTATTAGCATACCACTTGAAAATCTGAGTCTAAACAAAGCTCGACTTCTCTTACTCATGAGAGGGGATTGTCTGGGGTTGATCTGAATCAATTGCAGACGAGAATCGTGTCCGTCGCAAGATCTCATGAACATCAGAATTCCGGCGTTCTTTAGCACCATCCTTCTGGCCGGAAGTCAGATGAGAGCAAACAAAACATAGCCACGTCTGAAACAGAGACATACTGACTGAAACAGATCCCTGCAAATTAGAACTTATCAGCAAGATAACATTATGAGAATGATACAGTTTGTAACTGAAGTAAAATACATATGATCACTATTATGACCTTGTTTCCCATGTAGCCCATGAGGCCAACTCCAACTGGGGAAACCTTGAGGTTGTTTATATGTCTTCTTAGTCGTCGCCGGACCCAGATGGAAATATGTATCCCAACCATTTGCTTGCTAACAATTCGAATGTATCGATCTCGATTTCTTTTACACTCTTGTTCAATTGCATCATGGCATTGATCCTCTTCAAATTTAGATGAATGATCATTGATAACATCATTAATTTTGACGTCCGTAGCAGCAACTACTGAAAGATTACTTGCCATTGCTACTGAGGCCTCATCCTGCTCTGGCCATATCATTCCAACGTTTCCTGAACTATGATACACTCTTTTCAGATTTCCCTTGAGCTTTTCACCTTGAGAATCTAAACCAAGTTTCTTTTCGACTTTGTGTGACACGCCAGAACTACTAAAAACTCTTCTCAATCTGCGAGATTGTAACCCATGTGCTGCCGCATCTAGTGGCTGTTCCGGCCCTTGCAGTCTGCTATTCTTGGAAACACTGTGAAAGTCCTTCAATTGAAAATCATCGTACGAATTTGTCAATCCTCCAACATTTTGTATTCCAAAAGGATTAGTAGAGCATTTGCTTTCTAGATTTATGTCAGGAACAGTGAAGTCTTCGTCAAGTTCATTAGCAGCAGAGGATTTATTCAATACAGGTGAGGGAGGAGGGATATAACTCTTTTCCTTTGTTTGCTCCTGATGTGTCCTGTTAAGAGCTTTGCGGATGATAGCCTCCCATTTTCGGATTGGACTGCTGTCCTCTGCACCCAATACATTCCCAGCATTCAGGGTAACTACCTCTTGAAATCTACATAAAGAAAGGGGTGATTCACTGTTAGCAATCACGTATATACATATTTAAAACAGACGCAATCATATACACGAAGACGTGTGTGCGTAGAGAGAGAGAGAGAGAGAGAGAGAGAGAGAGAGAGAGAGAAACTGGTAGTAGTTACCACCAATATCAAGAGAATCTACTTGATATTTAATGACTTCGAAGCAGCTAAATGTTATCTGGTTGATACTATCTGTTCTAACAGCTAGCTCTAGCTGCTTCCACATGCGTGTGTGTGTGTGTGTATATATATATAATGCAAGATAAAAAGCAATACTAGGATTTGAATTAATGGATTTGGTTGCTAGAACAATATATAAGCTGTAAATTAATTACTTACCCAATAGCATACATGTCTGCAGGCTCTTTGGTAGCAAGCCAGCTATCAATATCAAGAGTCTCACATGGAAGTCTTCCTGCAACATTCCATGTTCCTATTACAATCCTGCATCACAGCATTGTTGATGAACTCTCAGGTTCAAGTTCATTGTTAAAAGAAAGAGTGATAACAGGGCTTTCATATGCACACATACAAAAGTGGAATTATGGAAAGGAATAGTTACTTGAGCCAATAAGGCTGACCTTATCTCCTTATTGGTTATGTATTCGAGACGCAGTGTCTCTGATCTTCCTCTCCTGAGCCTTGAGATATGGTCTTTAGATGATGGTCTTGATTCCCCTGAAAAATCCAGGTAAGTTGATGAGGACTATGCTTGTTTCTCCTCAAAATCTTTTAAAGAACTTTAAGTATGTTCATCCAGTCGACAAACAATGCATCTCTCTCTCTCTCTCTACCCATACAGACACACAAGCACATGTATATATATATATATATATATATAAAGTTTAAATGATGATCCAATCATAAAACATTTATTACCTATAGTTGTGGATGCAGCTTGGTTCCCATGAATTACATTATCTGTAACACTTCCCTGGCTGTTTCCATCTAGCGAAAGAACAAAGAACTTTCAGAATCATCAGATTCAGTAGAGCAAATCAAAACTGAAACAATCAACCATGGAATTACAGCATGCTAATGTAACAAGCATACCACCATCCTCACTTTCAGTATCGAGCTCATCTTCGCTGAAGTCGTAAACCTTAGGCCTTACACTCAGCCACTTCTTCACCACAATGTATGGCCGGAAGGACTGTGATGAAAGCAACAGAACATTAAGTTTCCTAAAACTAGCTGACTGAAATAACAACATTTTAACATCAATGCTATGTAGAGTACCTCCGAAATCCTTGTTCGACGAGTTCTCATGGCAGATTCAGTCAGACTTCAGCCTTAGAAGCCAATGAAAAGCAGATTATACAATGGGGGAGACTGAGGAGCAGAGCTTGAGGTACAGTTAACTGTTCCTCGTTTAAATAAAGCACTTAGAATTGCTGGCTGTGAGTTGGCCCTTAAACTGAAAACCATGAAGAAGCCGCGTAGTTTCATATAAACAAAACAGCAAGCTAGTGGTGATGAAGTTTTCAAGAAGGAATTAGGTGTGAAATATATGAGATTCCTCTAGAACCATAAGGAACAATAGAATGTGTGGCCAATGGCACACTCATGAGAGGGATATGCATGGAGTCATAAGCTAGCAGACGTTGGTAGTGACATGTAAAAGCTCGGATATGAAAAAGGAAAGGCAGTGTGAAGACACCAAGTCAACAGCTAGAAGGTTTGCCTTCAGCAAACCAAAGCCAAAACCAAGCCAGCCTTATCCACACACAAAGTGCGGTCCGCTACTTTGATTCTCACAATCTCAGTCACCATTAATCTGTCACCATTGTTAGACATGGCCGGTTCCAACCGAAACCGATCAGAGCCAGGAACAGGCTAAAACTGGAATTGGTGAAAGCAGAACAGGGAACCACCCGGTTCGGTTTTGGTTCCGGTTCTGTTTTGGTTTCACCTTTGATGAAAATGGAAGCTGTGGTTCCAAACTAGAACTGAACCAGGTCACGAACGTGCCAAAACCGACACTGGTCAAACAGGAACCGGAACCACCCAATTCAGTTCAGGTTTCACCTTTCATGAGATGGGATGCGGCCGTTCCAAACTGTCTCAATCATGATGATATTCCTCATAATACAATAGATGTCTTAGATGAAACTATTGAGACTCAATCTATTGTTAAACCCTTTTTGTTACACTATACTAGATGATATATAGAGCAAGATAATTCACGATTGGAATCTTGAATTTCAAAACCTTCTCAACGTTTTGTATCTTATGAATCCTTTAAACCTCAACGTAAAAACTTGATTGCAATCATTCTTAAAGAAGGGTAGTCCGAAATGGGAAGCTGCTATGTGTGAAGAACTTAGAGCATTAGGTAAAGCTCAAACTTAAACAATTTTTCTCAAGCCTAAGGATAAAAGGTTATTTGATGTAGATGAGTTTATAAAATCAAAACATATAGTAATGGTAATATTGAAAGATATAAGGCCAGACTGATAGTTAAGGGTTATGCTCAAGAACATGAAATCGATTTTGATAAAACTTTTGCTCCTGTTGTGGATGACGACTATTAGAATACTCATAACTCTTAGCGCTATTCAAAATTGAGATATTTACCAACTTGATGTTAAAAATGCTTTTTTAAATGAATATCTAACAAAATAAGTTTATATGACTCCTTCTAGATTTGATGTTCCCCAAGATCATATTCTTAAACTCAAGAAAGTTTTGTATGGTTTGAAACAAGCTCCAAAGACTTGATTTAATCGATTTGAAAGTTTCATGCATCGTATAACTTTACCTTTTGCTTAGCTTCTCTAAGAGTGTTTGGGAGGTACTCATTTTGTGTTACTTCCTTAAAAATGAAGAGACAAGTTGTCCAAGGCTGCAAGAAATGGGCTTTCAGATTTCCCTCAAGCACAAGAAGGTTAAGCTATTTGATCCAGTAAAAAATAGCAATGTTCTTGTTCAACATAAACCATATTATAGTCAAGAAAAGGAACAATGAAGAGAGGAGTTTACCCTTTTGTTCTTGTTCACAATAGAAGAAATGTTGAGAGACCCATTACTCAAGTCTAGAGAGGAGTCCATGCCATTCCATTTATGACCCACAAGAAGAAGAGGAACCCTTCCTAATCCAGATCGGGACTTTCCATATCATCTAGATTCAGCAGATGAGGTTATAGTTCCATAGGTGCATCATATCATATTTCAGTCAACAAAAAACAAAGAATCAAATTCAGGACGTGCCATGTGATGATTTATACTCGGTTTTCTGCAAAACTAAGGTGCTGATCCAATAAGAGTGTCTTTGAACTCTCCCTTCTGAATTACCTTCAAGAGAAAACATGTAACCAAAACTGTTGCTGATATACCCCTCAGCGAAAAAGTGTTGTCGAGAGAAAGGAACATTTGCTGGAAACAACTGGAGGTATCCTGTTCACTATTAGTGTAGTTAACGCCCTTTGGGTTGGTGCCGAAAATGACAGCATTCTTGACAAACTATATTCTTTTCACAGTCTTTCAATATAACCAAATTTATATGTTACAGACTCGAACCATAATCATTCTAGAACCGGCCATGTCTAACCATTTTTCTTGATTTTGTGGCATAATAACGTTCAACTATAATGACCTTGTTTTACTGCTCCTTCCAATACTTGTGATGCTTTCCTTTATGCCTTTTTTAAGTGTTTACCATCTACTTTCTTACTATCTTACTGAAATCCTATCATTTGCCTTGTTCAAGTGCTTAAACCACCTTACTGATTGGATCTACATCGGATTGATAGTAACTCAACCCACACTAAATTTGAAAAAAATAAAAGAAAATTTATATATATATATATATATTGTGGGTTGTTCACACCCACCTTGCTGCAACAATTGGCTATTTTGTGCCCCTCAAAGAATTTGTGAATGCACCATGAACCTCTTTCTATAGATATCACATCAACTTTTCTTTATTAATAAAGTCATTAATAATATAATCTTGTTTACTTTCTTTCGATGATCTAATCATTTATTGAATGCTCCTAAAAGGACGATTCCTTTTCCAAGCAAAGTAAATATCGATTATTGAGCTTATAAGAGTTCAACTAGAGCTATTTTATGTGCTATCAATCAACTAAGGAATGCAACTACAAAGAGGATCAAATCTTAGCGAATAAAGCTTCACAATCAACATGGATTTTGTGCAAAGTGGGTTTTTTCTCTTTTGGTTACAAGAGGAGGCCGCATTCTAACACACATGCACCCTTTGGGAATCGAACTCCCCAGCAGCAGCGGCGGCACTAGAGTGCCCTGCCGTTGAGCTGTGCTCTCGGTGCTTTTGATGAAAAAGAGAAGATCATCAGCATCTCAGTATATGGATAAGGTGCATGGTTTTGCAGCAAAAGCTAGCTTAGAAAAGTTTAGTGCCAGAGAGTGGTGTAATTTTCTTCCCATGTTCAGAAAATCATACTATATTGGTGAAGGCATGATAAGACAGATGATTGTGAAAACTCGAGAGACCGGTGCCAGTGGCGGATCTAGATTGAGGCAGGATGAGGCGGCCGCCCCACTTGAAATTTTAAAAACAAAGGGAAAATTTACAGGGTGCGATTGAATTCCTGGCTATAATACATAATTCTCCCACTTAAATGGTTGAATAGGGTGTTTGCCCCACCCCCCACGAAAAATTCTAAATCTGCAATTGACCGAGGTGGACCTTATCTTGGCTACGTCAAGTTTTTTTAAAACTTTTGGAAAAAAACAAGTGAAAATTGCAAAATTGCACTCATTAAGGTTCTTCACAAGAATGGGATCTTGGAAAATGAAGAACTAAATCAATCATGCAAATCACAAACGATAAGATTTCCATGATTAAGAAAGAGATACTTCTTTTCTTCTACTTTATAACCTTCATAGAAAGAAAATGCTGCAATAGGAGTGACTTTGTAGTTTATATACTAATTAAACACTTTTCACTCATTCGATCAAGACAGATAACATATTGGAATTCAAAAGACAAAAAGATGAAAAGTACTTATAGGTTTTATATATGATAAATACTTTTAACTTTTTGAATTCCCAATTGTTGATATCCCTTGATCCAAAGCTGAAAAATATTTGGATATATTAGCCTAGCGTATATCATGTTATAGAGAGAGAGAGAGAAAGAAAAAGTGGTATATGCTCAATTCTCTCCATGCAATCCACTCAAATATCTTCACTGTTTGATTGGTGCGATCACCGGTAGAGATTTGAATTAAAAAGTGAATTATACCATTATACTTTTAAGTATAAAATATAAGAAATATAATGATATAAATTGCTTTTAAAATTAAATCTTTACTTATGATCACATTGTTTGAATGGTAGAGATATTTGAGTAGATTTAAGTATGGATCTAATTGAGTGTATACCCTGTCTCACTATATATATATATATATATATATATATATATATATATATATATATATATATATATATATATGTATGAGAACCTGACTTAGTACATAGTCGATGTTGATGTGGTTTGAATTTGTGCTGAACACAAATGGTGGCCCAATACAGAGCTCGTGGAGTAAAACTACACGAAAAGGATGGAGAAAAAACTAGAAACATGTTGGTTGACGCTGAGAAAGTTTGCTTTTGTATTTATCACTCACTAATATTATGGATGGTGCATATAGATGCGTTGATGACCAGAGGTTCGTGAGGTCATTACTGGATGTGAACGATCGCCCTACTCGAAAATCTTAAAAATTTTATACGTATATTGAAATAAAAAGAAAGAAAATCTTTGAAGGTGATTGTGATTATATGCCTCTTCTGTGTTACAACAAAAATCTTCAAGCAGATATGTTTGGCCGAACCACTAAATTCTTGTGTTTTCCTTTCTTCTCTTTGGTTTGTGTTGTCGCTGACAGTGCCATATCATGCACCGCCCCTGCATAGAAAGTGGTCTCTTTTCTTCTTGACGAGGTCTTCTTTCGTTCCATATCATCTACAATTTCATGCAAAACATTTTCACTCTCTCCGTTATGAAACCCAAACACATAATTTCTACACAGTGCTGGGGCTATTCATGAAATGGCCTGAACCGGGTTCTAAATGTCTGGTCGTTTCGTTCAGTTCCGTTCTTACAACAACAACAACTAAGTCTTTTCTCATATTAGACGGAGTCGGCTGCATGGATTCTTTGTTTCCACATGGCCCTATCATGTGTTATCTTAGCAATTAATTCAACATAAGCTAGATCATTCTTTATTGTTTCTTTCCAACAGTTTTGTTGTCATCCTTTACCTCTTTTAATACTTTCAAAACCTAGTTTTTTGTACCTTCTTACAAGCTCTTTTTTCATCTTCTTTCTATATGTCTAAACCATCTAAACGATACTCTCATTTTATCCTTTATTGGTATCACTCCCAATTTGTTTCTAATAACCTCATTATGTATATGGTATTTCTTTATATGGCTATTCATCCATCTCAACATCTTCATTTCTACCATAGACATCTTTTATACATGTTCATGATTAATTGCCCAACACACATAACCATAAAACATGGTAGGTCTAATTGTTGCGCTATAATATTTATCTTTTTACTTTAATGGTATCTTTTTTGCTTCTTTTTTTGCTAGTACACCTCTCTTAGATTCACCTCACACATCTTTCGTCACTTTCCTAATATATATAGTCATATTGTTCTACATACCACAAGGTATACCAACATAATTTCAAGCATCTCCTTGAAGGACTTTTTGTTTAAATATACTTTCTTTGTCGTTTTTGAAGTTCCATCATTTTGTCTTAATAACTCGATGCACTCTTTTCTTCTTTGTCCATTTTTTTACTTATAAATGCATAACTAAAAGTCGATGTTGGATAGTTAAGATTTCTCCTGAAATTACCTTACAATCTTTACAACACGCTTTATCTTTTTTTCTACAAATGAAATAATCAATTTGTGTTTATGATAAGCCACTCTTATAAGTAATTACATGTTCATCTCATTTTTTGAATATTATATTGACTATAAAGTGATC
Organism: Brasenia schreberi; assembly: GCA_036023115.1. Lineage (NCBI taxonomy): Eukaryota > Viridiplantae > Streptophyta > Magnoliopsida > Nymphaeales > Cabombaceae > Brasenia > Brasenia schreberi. The sequence continues at coordinate 2,466,137 of JAYKKT010000043.1, forward strand.
AAATGTCATAGCAAAATTTAAAATTTTCCTACCTTCCTCATTTATCTCCAAAACCAAAGTTTTCATGAATATCTTGATATCCTAATGGCTCTTTACCGACATGTCCATTTAAGTCTCCTCCTAAACAAATCATCTCTCTTTGTAAAATTCTTTGAATCACCTTATCTAACTCTTTCCAAAAAACCATCTTTATACTATCTTTTAGTCTTACGTGAGCTATATTCAAAATCTATACTCCTAACACTAATTTCAACGTTATGATTCGATCACCATATCGTTGCATGTCTACTACACTATCCTTTAAATATTTATTTATGATAATATCAACTCTGTTTCGAGTCTTTTCTTTACCTAAGTACCATAATTTAAAACCTTATCTTCAATCTCCTTTGCTTTTTCTCCAACCTACTTTGTCTCTTGCAAACATAGAACTGAATCATAGTATCTACCACCTCCAATGTTTCGATATTAAGAACCAATACGAATCTTATTATCTAGGACTAGCTTCCTTACCCCCCACATCCATCCATATTTAAAAGGTGGAGACCCTCTCTTCAATTTATTTACTACATTTAGGCAGTAATGTGGCGGAACTAACTTTTTTATCTATACTCGTCCATGATGTAGGAACCCTCTCTGCAATTGATTCACTACATCTGGATGAAAATGTAATGCCCTTGCTTACTTTTCATTGCATTCGGACTCTACAGCGCGTCGCTAAAAGGGGTTGCTCCAGCGCAATGCTCATAATTTATGTAATCTATGGTATAAAAATCTGACAACGTTTTACGTTGGCTGTCGAAAGCCTATCACAACCCTCTTCCTTTATCCAGACTTGGGACCAGCCATGCAAGGGTGATCCCTTATATGGGCATAGTTTCGTTCAGTTCGGTTCTTGGAGGAAAAAAATTTGGCCCTTCAATTTTCAGTTCTAGTATTGGAACCAAACCATGAGAACTAAATCAAATCGTTATATATATATAAATTTTTATAAGTTTATATATATGAGTTTTATACCATTATATACATATAAAATGTGAACATATATATATAGTTTATATATTTATATGAATTAAAACATTGACAAGTTTATAACTATATATATATATATATATATATATATATATATATATATGAGTTTTGTAATTTCATACGTATAAAATGTGGACCGTGGATCTAAATAATCTGAATCTCATGACGTAGTACATTGTATTTAACAAAACCCTTAAGTAGAATCGTGGTTTCATAACCGAACTAAACACAAACTTACGGTTCGGTTCTACGGTTCCGTTTGGTTATCTAAAAGTTGAGAATTGAAGCTAGCCGTTTGGTTCGACGTTGACGCTAAAACCGAACCCTGAACAACCCTACGCAGCGCTTTCTGAAGTTTCTGAATCATTGAGGTGGTAACTGCGAAGAAATGGTATTTTACGGAAGCTGGCAGTTGGACAGAATTTCACGTAAAAGTTGTTCCTGTATTAATAAAGGGGCTCCATGAAGGAGAACCTTTTTGTCGTTCAAGAGTCAAAAAAAGCGAGCATCCATGGATTCCATCTCTTTTCCAACCTTGACAGGCCGATGCTTCATTTGGTTTACTGGACATTTCCTGATAGCATTTGGTCGTTCATGCATTCAAAGTAATTGCATGCACGAATGGTGCTACATACGCGCGCACGCGCGCGCGCACACACACACAGAGAGAGAGGAAGAAGAAGAAGAAAAGAGAGTGACCACCCTTGAGGAATAGTTGCAAGGGACAAGCGGTAAAGTTCGAAAATGGTGATATGCATGATGAGGATGGTCCACACGGCGCACTAGCGAGAGTGATCTTCTGCACTCAATTCACATGCCGAGTAAGATGACAGATCCGCTTGTGGAGTGCCCGTGTACTAATCTTGAGTGTTAGTGGAGCCAAATGCTTCATGTTTTGCCTCACCAATGGCGATACATTGACGGCCATATCAGATATGATCAAAGAAGCCAATAAACCGGATATATGACTTCATCATTTTATGCATTGATAACGGTGACACTGACTTCCACATCCTAAAACTTTCACCAAAACCTGAAACCAGAACCAAACAGGCAGTTTTTAGTTTCAGTTCCATCACTCCCAGGTCCGATTCTTCGAGTGCTTTGGTTCTGATTCTGGTTCCAGTTTTGGCCCCATCAGTCCCAAGTCCAGATCTTCAAGTTGCTCCGGTTCAGATTCCTGTTCCAATTTCGGACTGAGGAGCCAGATTAGGTTGCATTGGGAAAATCATTTAATAATGGTGGGATTGTGGAACAGGAACCAAAACCCACCACTCTGGTTTTCCATCGGTTCCTTTTCAGATGAAACCACAATCAAATGAGAGAGGTCACCGATTAGGTTTTGTTCCGGCACCCCAGTTTTGATTCCGGCCGGTTTCAAAAGTAATTGGGGTACAAAACGGCCAGGTCAGGATAAGCCAGGCCCTGACATATTTGGGGCATCACCGAGCTGAGCTCGAACAATCACATTTCAGCTCAACCTGACTCCTGAGCAAGGTTTCAGCATAATAAGCTGCGGTTTGGCCGGACTCAACGCCAGAACCACCTAAACAGAAGCACAACCCTTGACCAAGTAGACATCAGATTCTTTTCAAAAGAACAAAACAGAGTAGGCACCATGTTCTAGATGTAGGGTAGACAGCATTTCAAGTGTCGAACAAGCCCGACGAGCCAGCTGAGGTGGCATATAACCAGAACTGATAGAGATATCAAAATGGGGCGGGCCGAGCAGGCCGAGCTGGCCTTCCTGCTTATTGGATCAGATTTATAAGACCCATCAAATCTAATTAAATTAAGTTTTGAACTTTTAGGACAACACATCTCTAATTGTCACAGAACTCAACCGGAAGACGTTGCACAGCATCCAACATCCTCACTGGTTGCCTCAGCCAGATGTTACAAACCCTTTTGACCCTCTTCTATTTTAACTAAACTAATCATCTTTATTCTATTTTGTTGCAGACTTTAAAAGTTGTGATCTATATTGACTAAACTAATAGTTTTTGTTCTACACAGAGTTGTCGTCTCTATGTTGTGAGTTGTGGATATCTATTTTGCAGTGCAATCATATTATTATAGATGATAATCAAATGTTAGCCGGATGCTTTTCTATAGAGGATGTTAGCCGGATGCTTTTTTGCGGAAGATTGATCTGCATATCTCCCATGTTCAGATCAACACGTGAATGTGTTATTTATATGCATCGGATGAGAATTCATGATATATATATATGTTCTTGATCTTATAAAGGCTTTTGATGCTGAAGATGTTAGCAATTCACTTAGCATATATGATTTTGTAATATATGAAACATTTCATGAAGAACAATCTTTTCTGTCTTTGCTGCTTAGAGCAATGTGATTTAATCAAATTCATTTCTCTAAGCATCGGATAAGAATTCATGATATGTATATGTTTTTTATCTTATAAAAGCTTTCACGTTCACATGTTTTTTCAGTTGATGGTCTTGTTCATGCTCGAAATATTGTTCTTGATCTTGTAAAGGCTTTTAAATGCAGGCAATCAGTTATAAAGGTTTGAATCTATACCTTTTCTTCGGGACTCTAAGATGAAGATAACCCCTGCAGTCACATACAACTACTTGAATTCTTGATTTCCTAGTTTCAAGTTCACTGGGATCACCAACATTGTAATCTTATTTAGTATTAACTGTCTCAAAGTTTCTACTAAAATTGTTTCTCTTTGCATTTTTTTTCTGAAAATATGCACCTCTAAATGACATAATTCAGGTTAATAAGAACAATCTTTCCCATCCTTTGTTTTAGCCAAAAACAAAACTTGCTCTCTAGTATATGGGCCGGGCCGGGCCAGCATTTTTCAGGCTCGTCCAAAATGTGGCCCGGCCTGCCAGCCTAGCCAGGCCCATATTGACATCTCTAGGCACCGAGCATGACTAATTAAAGTACACTCGACTCACAAGGCTCACACAATGGGTGGTCTAGGCCCTGGTCTGATCAGAATCCAAACCTCCGTGCAGGGTCGGGTACCCTGATTCGCAGCCTTTGAATGGATGAAGTGATGAGCATTTTCAAAACAAACAGAGAACTTTAAATCTGTGTCAGCTATATTAGTTCTCGTCAGTGTTTGGGTTTTCCTTCACAGTTTCGATCCCCGGATGCAGGCGGTTGGACGACCATTCAGGTGGCATAACTTCGTACTGAAGAAGAATCAGCATTTAGCCATGAACTGACACAAAAAAACCCAAAGGAAAGGGCGACGAATTTTGACATCTCAAGTTTTGTTTATCACATACAGAGTTTTCCACGCATCACCAAGAAGAACCTCATCTACTACATACCTTTTCCATTGCCACAGATGCATTCCGCAATCAGACGACCATAAAGAAATTACATTATGTTGCAGCGACTCCTTTCCTCGGCTGGAGGAGGAACCTGTTGTTGATACCGGTTTGAATCCGCGGGCCTATAGGTGAACTCGGATGTGTCTAGGCCATACTGTAATGAAGAAAAGAAGAGATGATCAGCAACGCAAACGCCTCAATAACGCCAAATCTAGATTTAGGCTGGGCCAAGAATTGCCTCTATATCAAACGTGCAGGTTTACAACAAATGAAATGTGTCTGAACATGCTTGACATAATGCAGATGACATTGTGTTAGTGGAAGAGTCTAAGAAAAAAGTTAATAATAAATTGGAACTATAGTGAGAAACATTAGAAAATAATGGCTTTGGACTTAGTAGAACAAAGACAGAATATATGGAACGTAAGTTTGATCATTTGGTTACTTAAGAGGACATAGAAATTAAAATTGGCACACATTGCATTCTCCAAAAGGAAAGTTTTAAATACGTAGGGTGAAAAAGAATTGATGAAGATGTTACGCATAGAATTAATGCTGGTTGGTTAAAATGAAGAGGAGCATCAAGTATTCTTTGTGATAAGAAGATACCATTAAAGTTAAATAGTAAATATTATAGAGCAGCAATTAGACCTACTACCATGTTTTATGGTTATGAGTGTTAGACAGTTAATCATAACACGTACAAAAGATGTTTGTGACAAAAATGAAATGGTCAAATGGATGAGTGGTCATACAAGAAAAGACCTTATCATGGATGAGTGGTCATACAAGAAAAGACCATATACATAATGAGGTTCTTAGAAATAAATGATGTGTGGCACCAATAGAGGATAAAATGAGAGTTTAAGGTGGTTTGGACATATACAAAGAAGATCAAAAGAAGAACCAGAAAGAAGGTATCAAAAACTAGATTTTGAAAGTATTAAAAGAGGAAGAAGATGATCACAAAAGTGTTGGAAAGAAACAATAAAGAATGATCTAGCTTATTGTGAGTTAACTGCTAACATGGCACATGATAGGGCTATGTGGAAACAAAGAGCCGATCCCGTCTAGTATGGGAAAAGGCTTAGTTGTTGTTGTTGTACCTTTTCTCTCATTCTAGTGCTCCAGGTATCACTCCTGGTGCCCCGCTGATCAGGGCCGCCAGGTGCAGCCACTCCGGTTGCTGGAACAGGCTGTCTTCCAATCAACGGCTGCTGGATTCCAGACCCTTGAGCAATGTATTCGTCATCGCTATCATATTTTGGTGGTGAGTTTGCTGCTCGGACCACAAGGGCTAATAAAAATGTGAGAGCCTACAGTATGTAAAAAAAAAGAAGATGAAACCCCCTGCATTACATATATGAGCAACATATATGCATATAAACAGCGTGTCACGACCGTAGGGTGGGTTTTTTCTTCTTAAAACCCAAAGAGTATCAAGGCAATATAAACAACAGTTCATTCAAACAACGTGAACCTAGCGGACTCCAGCTTATTGCATTGTCTAAGTCACTTAAAAGAAATCTTCCTCCCCTATTGGTTCAGGAGACTCTGTAGCAACATAAAATTGCAGGTGTTAGGAAGTCGGGAGATAAACCTGACTATGGACAATAGATAGCATGAGTTTCCACCGATAGGTATCATGGATGTCGAGAGTCCAGTTGGATCTTCCGGTCCTAAGATCTTGTGATACTATGACGGCTGAAATCGTCTTAGTACAAGTGTATGATCTCAGTAGATCAAGATCTGATATTAGAATCCTTAGGTTCCTGCATCAAGAGGATCCCACCATGCATGAGAATTATTTTCTTAATTTCATCCATCATTGATATGAATTGTATGGTTCTCATCATCATATGTATAGATACAAGATACATAATAGATTGGAGGTAGGATCTTTAAGATCCCCAATTCGATCCCAGGATCCTTGAAGCTTGCAACCTCAAGCAATCTTCCGTAGAATCACGATCTTCACAACCATGACTGGGATCCTTAATCTTAAATACATCGACACTACTACAAAAGCAACACGGAATTAATTATGAATAAATTGAATAGAGCAAAATACCTCCAGAATGACAGCTCCAAGAGCAACCCATTTGGCAATTTTCCAGTGCTTCTTTAAGAATGAATATATCATCGTATAATCTCCAGTGCTATCTGTTGGGATGACCTAAACATTCAGTCCGTAACATTAGCATCTTGGCAGAATGGACAGAGCAACAACTCAAAATATGCATAAATACTCACATCTTGCCAGCTATGGTCAAAAAATATGAAAGCTGCACACCCAACCTCCACCAAGATCAGCAAGAGCACAAGCAACGCGTACTAATTGTGTTAAGTACATCTCTCAGTAAAAAAGACGGCAGTGTCTACGTTGTGAACAAATTAAAAACCACAATTACCGTTAAGCTCAAAATTGTATTATACCCTTCCCTTATGTGTTTGTATGAGACATGAAATCTCACAACTACCTGGAATGATCAGATCTCTTCAGCAGGAGTAACTACAAGACCTTAAAGTTTTTGGGAGATACACTCTTGCCATGCAATGCAAATTAAAGGACCTTGAACCACTTAAATTTTTGTGTTAGCGTTGAATTGAATCCCTTATTAAACCACGCCAAGTTAAGACACTACAAGCACAATGAAAAGAACAGGCAAATTTTCCAAAAGGTATTTTATATTCTTTTTCCTACTGGAAGAATATCCAAAGTTAAGATTCTTTGAGATGTTGACATTGTGACTACTGGCACATATCATATTAAGAAAACAACAAGACCGTCCGCTCCTTCCTATGACAATATACCATTGCTTTCCCTTTGCAGATAAGTTTTTCAGTGGTTTTCAACTACTGACAAAGAATTAATTATATTCTTGTGGGTCTAGAGATGACAATTATCAGGCAACATTCAATATAGGAAGGCCACATTCAAACTTAGGCAAGATATATGATAGAAAAATACAAAGAGGAATATAAGCAATGAAGAAGGATACACAAGACAGGCAACAGACATGCCTTGTTGCCAATCCAATACAACCAAAGACAGAGATGACAAAAAGGATGACTCCAACGCCAATAAATGAAAAAATAAACCTGCAAGAAGCATCAAGGAAGATCAGCTTCCATTTCAAGTAGTTCATAACTTTTGTTGAATCTTTTCATTCCAGTTGAAATTTGAGATTTGCAGGGAAATGCAGATTGCAATCGAGTAAGAGTACTTGAAAGTTTGAAACTAGATGCCTCAGGGTAGCATTCCCCTCTTACATTCAGTTCAGTACAGATATGTCTCAGAAAAGAGAAGTTTCACCACAAACATATCATAACAAAGATAATGAAATGTCACGTACAAAAGGTTACTCAAATGATACAACAAGATCAGGTCACAAGTAGGTTAACCATGGCATACAACCAGTCAAGGACCAACCAGTTGACCGCATCAGGAATTCACCCCACGCATCCAGCAACTTCAACTCATAGATACATGAATTTGTTAATTTGCTTAGAGTGACTTAATCATCCAACTTGTACTTTAACAATATATAATCCCAAATTACATGTGTTTAAGTTTCAACTTTAATGAGTAATGCATACTAACCGATTTACATTGAACAAAATCAGCATAATGAATGAACAATAAAAGCTATCAAAACACATGAGGAACTATCAGAACTTTGCTATGCAAAATTGTGTCAAAGTTGCACTTTTTTTCACATGTAAAAATGATGGCATTTATGGCATAAACATTAGCTCAATATGTTGAGATCAGAGAAAAATATGTCAAAATGTTACAAACATGCACAGCTCTACCTCTTTTAATACTTTCAAAATCTAGTTTTTCATACTTTCTTACAGGTTCTTCTTTTGATCTTCTTATTTTCATACCTTCAAGCCTTTTCCACAAAAGTGTTGGAAAGAAACAATAAAGAATGATCTGAGTTAACTGCTAACATGGCACATGATAGGGTTCTGTGGAAACAAAGAATCCATGTAGCCAACCCCATCTAGTATGGGAAAAGGCTTAGTTGTTGTTATTATTTGTTCTTACAAACATGCGCAGCTGTTCCAGAATAACTTGCATGTTTCACATAGATCAAAAGCCTTTCATACATCTAAAAGAACAACTCCTAGAGTGGGAAACCATTGGAGAATGCTTATATAAGTATGACCTAGCATTTCGCTGACTTTCTCTAACAAGCACCTGACATTGGAGAAAAGCATCCACACAACCCAAGTTAACCAGCATATAACACCAGAATATACATTTCCTAATGCACATCGAACTCCATGAGAGAGGTAGCATCAAAAGAATGGGGACAGCATTTATGACAATCTCACTATCATTATTACTAGTGTCCATTGTCAACATACAAAACCTTAAAACCGAACAGAAGGTTTCTAAGCAATACAGTAGCTAGACGATAACATAAGAACCAAATTACTTCTGTACAGCCTAGGGGATAGTTGATATGTTCAAAAGATGAGCAACAAACTCTACATGCAAGACAATGTGCACATAAAAGGACGGTTCTGTGCATCATAATCTTTTGCTCTTAATTTCACTCTTGTGCAACCGGACCTCGCTGGCCATCATAATCTGCCATGACCGGTCTCTCTCCAAACTTAACTGAGTAGATATTGAACCCAAATACAACCCAACCTCTTTATTCACCTTTTACTAGAATAAAGATAAAAGATCTGATATTTGCCGATTACTTCCTGTGTCTTTGCCTTCTCTACCTCCCACCAAGTTCTCAGCTCTTACATTTCACCGATTTGGTTCAGCTTGTGCATTTTATAATTTGATGGCCCTGACCCCCTCTGTAAGCTCAAGTATGCTGACATTTGTGGTCAGCTTCAGTTGTCATCAACCAACAGTAGATGTAGGCAGATAAAACTTATTTTCTAGCCTCAAACAAAGTAGCTTGATCATGCAGCGATTACATTTTGCCCTTGCTCATTTAGATCATAAACCAAGATTCTAGAACCATCTTGATAAGGAGACAAAATTTTAAGGGGTTAACTCGTTCATTTCTGCTTTCATCAACGTTCACCAAGATTCTAGAACCATCTTGATAAGGAGATAAAATTTTAAGGGTTTAACTCGTTCATTTCGGCTTTCATCAACGCTACAGCAAGCAATAAATGAAAGTTAAGCTTGAACCCTATCTCTTTTGCATGTCTTTTGGTGTTCTTCGAACTCTTTCACCAAGTTGTTATTCTTGGGAAAATCCAGCCACTTTAAACATACAGACACATGCTCTACTTTGGTAAGATGGGGAGGCGGAAGCCATCGGCACGACATGGGCATCGAACTCATGGCCTTCAACTTGTGAATTGACTCCCTAGCCCAGTTAGCTATTGCTCTTTGTGCATAGTCACATTTCACTTCACAGTAACAGGGGGAAGAGAAAAGGAAAACTCGAGTTGCAATTTATGTAACAACATCCGGACAAGAATGCATAAGAAATAGTATACCAAAAATACTAAACATGTTCAATCGAACTATCATGAATAACCCTAATAGTTAGAATCGTAACAACAAAAGAAGATCCCGAAAATTAATCAATTGAATCAGTATGACAGAAGCGAGAATCCCGCCTACCAAGCTTTAGGAAAATCATCAAGGATGCTGGCCGTAACCGGGACGCTGATCAGAACAGGCCGACCTAACGTTATGAACTCCGAGCTCGTGCCCTCCATCAGACTCAAACCGTCCGAAGCCCGCTTCCATTCGACAAACAGGTAGATCCCATAACCCACCATAGCCAACCCCGCCAGCGTGAGCAAGAAATTAAGTAGCTTCAACAAGCACTCCCAGAACCCCCGGCACGCCATTTCTCGAGATAATCGCGATCACCCAACAAAACGACAATTCAAAACCTTAGTTCATGATCGTTCAAGGAGCTCCGACAATCACAATATTAACCTGCCAATGACCACAAAGTAAATACACAAGAAAGGGAACAAAAATTGGAAGAATCAAGAATCTGTTGCCGGTAGTCGTCAGAAATTTATGAATTAACGAAAAATACAAATTGATCACCGAGGATATCGTGTACGAATCTAAGGATTTATTAAGAGAGAAGCAATTTGCTACCTCTTTCGAACTCGATGGAAGGAAGAACGACGACAACGAATAGAGAGAGAGAGGGAGAGGAGGGACACTACTGTCATTTTGCTGGCCACCCAATCATCGTCACCACGTGGGTCGAGTGCGGGCCTGCTGTCAAGCCTGTGTGGCGCGCTTCCTGAAAGAGAACTCTCGCGGGAACGCGGGCTTCATGTAGGCTCGGCTGAGACGACTCAGCTGAGGGACGTCACCACCAGCAAGAAGTTCGTTGTTCTTTCCGTGTCGGCTTGTCCTGAGCTAACCAAAGGAGCTGTCCAGGCTACACAACGGTGGCGGATCTACATTCTACAAACATTTTTCGGATGGAAACTCGGTTTCGGGTTAGGCACAGCCCTGATCAGGTCCAGGTCGACCCGAAGAAAACCACAAAAATATTGGGTTGTGGTTGAATCTCACGCAGTCGATATGTATAGAGAGAGAGAGAGATTGGTAGATTGTGCATACCCATCAAATTTGGGCTCAAATTCAAATCTTCATTATTGATGATGTGGATTGAATGATAAAAATATTTAAATAGACTTAATGAATAAAGTGTGTGCAAGGAATATATGTATAAGTAATAATAAAAATACATAATACTTTTTATTTTATCACTTCCATCATTTGTCAAAAATAGAATGATGAAGATATTTATACAAGATTATATATAAAAAGACATTATGTATTTACCAATATATAGATAAAGAGAAAGAGAGATAATCTTGTCTTAAATTGCCTCTAACATGCAAAGAACCAAAATCACAGCAACGAAGTAAGAGAATCATATCTGTTGTCTTAAAGCAAACTTTCTACTTCTTACTTTTTATTTGTTGAAAAAATTCAAGACTATTTAGCAGATGTTTGAGCGCATAAGCAACAAGCTCATTATTATATTATATAAAGAACTTGTGGAATATACCCATAACAAATAGTGTTAAATCCTCATTAAGGATCCCAGATCAAGAAAGATAAATGGTTGAAATAAAAACAATATTCTTTTTCAATTTCAAATATAAGCACTTTTTCTTAACTTTTTGTTTTGCATTCCCACCATTCATCTTTTATATCGAATGATTAGTATTATTGAAGATGGTTTAGCACAATCAATTGTGAATATATAGAGAGAAAGAAAAGTAACGGTAAATGCTTAAAACCACATTCATGCTCAAATCTATTCAAGCGTCTCATCATTTTATTAACATGATAAAAAATGAAGATTTGAATTACAAATATTATTTATACTTCTGGATTTTGCATTAAATTCATTTTGCTTTATTACCTCAATTGTTGATTCGAGATGATAAAATAGACTTGAGCGAATTTAAGTATATAGATAGATGGGTGCTTAAACCCATATATTCTCAATTCTACTCAAACATTTTCATCATATGATCTACATTGGTAAGATTTGCATTAAAGTATAATTATACTTTACATTAAATACATTTTGCTTTATCACCTCAATCGTATCTCAAAGATGAAAAAGTTGAGATGAGATTTGAATATATATATATATATATATATATATATATATATATATATATATATATATTAGTGGGGGAGGGGCGGGAAGAGAAGAGAATTGAAACTTGGCTTCCTTACAGGTTTTGTTTCTTGTGGTAATGTGTTTTTCTAAGGTTTTCTCTATCGCTTTTTTCCTTTTTCATACACAGTGAAGCCGGGCTTCGGTTAGGCTTGTGCAAAACGACCCACAAGAGAAAAAAGCATAATGGTTTAGGGTTGACCCAGTATTGACTCGAACCTGAAGTGACACTAACCAAAACCCGACTCGTTAACCCAATTTACCAATTTTGAATGGCCCACAAAGTTAACCGTGGTTTTATCATTTTTGTAAGTCCCCAAGGAGGTGTTTGATTATGAGAACGGGACTATAGAACTAGCTCGAGGTAAAAAGCAGGGTTATACATCACGGACACGCGGAACTCAAACTTTCATAGTCCTAGGCCTCGTAATCAAACATCTATGGAATGCCTTAAAACTTTTAGACTTAGGCCTCAAATTTGAAGCCACCACCTCAACTTGTGTTGAACCACTCTTGGATGGTCACATGCTCTCAAAGGTCAAATAATGAATGACAAATGAATCCAAACAACAACCAACAAAATCTAAACAATTACAAGAAAATAGCACAATACAACCTACCAAACACTTGTATAATTTATATAAATTAAGAGTGTCATGACAAATTCAACAAAGGAAATGGATTAGCATGACAATTATTCTTTTGATCCTTAGTATATTTCAATCTCACTTATACACATACCGAGTGATTGAATCTTGCTCACTATTGATGTTATTTACTTATGTATGATCATTACTTTTTGAGAACATGAGTGTAATTATATTTTCCTTTGTCTTTTTTAAAACCCTTTAAAATTTTAAATTATTTTCATGCCACTGAAAAATAATGGCGGGATATCATCCAATTTTTATATGTATAAATTTTTTGAATTTTTCTACTTGTGACAAATGCATACTCATATTCATGCTTATCACTTACTTTTAGATACATAAATCTACTAAAAATGACTTTGTAAAGAGTAACATGAGTATATACTCAAAACACTCTCTCTCTCTCTCTCTTTACATATATATATATATATATATACAAACAACAACAACTAAGCCTTTTCCTATACTAGACGGGGTCGGCTACATGGATTCTTTGTTTCCACAGGTGTGCCATGTTAGCAGTTAACTCCCAATAAGCTAGATCATTCTTTATTGTTTCTTTCCAACACTTTTGTGGTCGTCCTCTACCTCTTTTAATACTTTCCAAATTTAGTTTTTCTAACCTTCTTACAGGTTCTTCTTTTGATATATATATATATATATATATATATATATATATATATATGCAAGCCTGCACGCACACAGATGTACATAAACTTTTATACACTATAGTTTCTCCCAAGCTAGCAAAATAATCATCGACACAAAAAGAAAGTAATACAAGCCCACCTTGGGACGGTGGTTGTACCTGATATTCAAAGAGGACAACCTGCCAATCTTCAAAATTTAAGCTGTCAGACCCATGGGTAGTATTATCCTTTTGCTGAGTAGGCCCCATGGCTGGTTCTGGGAGTTAATGAGGTGCTTGGGGACACGACACGAGACACCTCTACCACCTACATACTTCAGAATAAATTTTAATAAGCTTCTGTAATAAATACAAATAATAATAAGAGTCCAACTTTTTCACATTGCACTTGCCCTCAAGTTGTCTCTCCTTTACCCCTTGCATATGCACTTTGTAACAAAGACAATTCATGTCATTATGGCATATGTATATATATATATATATATATAAGAAAACTGGTATATACTAACAAATATCCACTACCTAGTGAATGATTAAGATTTGCAATTTAAAAAATAAAAGTGTTTGTGTAAATAAAATGTACTTATAAAAGTACATGTATATTTTTTACTTTTAGATATAAATTTCAAACATATAAATGGTTGAGATTTATTTATATATATAACCATAGGAGGCTTTGTAAAACCTAATACACATTCGAACTTGTTACCTGCGAGTAGGAGAGCCCTATCAGTGAGCTAACACTATAGTGCAATTTATATTTCTATCGCATGGCAACATGATCTATTTTATCATATATTATACAATTTAATAAATTCATGTGAATAATTCACTGTTACAACAACAACAACAACTAAGCTTTTCCCATACTAGACGGGGTCGGCTACATGGATTCTTTGTTTCCACATATCCCTATCATGTGCCATGTTAGCAGTTAACTCAAATAATTCATTGTTAGGGTTAAGAAAAATCTTTTAAATTCATCACCTAATATTTTGTCATTTTAGTGACAAGTCTCAAGTTTTCTTTTTCTCTTTTTTCCGGAAGGCCGAAGCCTAACACACACAATCACTCTCTTCTCCTTAATCAAACTCGCCATCTGCAAGTGGATGTAAGATACATATGAGCTAATGCTGTGAGTGCAAAGTCTCAAGTTTTCAAATTAGTAAAATATGGTAATACAAGTTTCATATGAATATGTTTCGAGTGTGGGGTGAGACGGGTTCTCAGGTGGTTCAGGCCGGGCACAAACCCGGCCTGACCCATTACACTGCAGTTCTTAAAGAGGCCAATATTGGCCTATTCATGCAACCTGACCCTATCAGGTTTTGGTTTAAGTATGAAGATAAGTTGTCTCGACCTAACATTGGATATATATGTATATATATAAAGAGAGAGGGAGAGAAAATGATTGAATCATTTCTATCATTAACGTTCACTCATTTGCTTTTCGAAAACATACCTGAAATAATATTGTTTTCTTTATTTTTTCAAAAAACCTTTAATTTTTTTAAAATATACTCATACCATAAAAAAATGAATGAACCTATCACCGGTGTCCAGGATCGAGTTTTCCTTTTGTATTGTGTGTGTATATATATATATATATATATATACATATATACATATACATATACATATAGTTTTCCTTTTGTATATGTACGTATATATACATATACATATGTGTGTACATATACATATATATATATATATATATATATATATATATATATGTATACATATGTATATGTATATATATATATATATAGTGTGTGTGTGTGAGAGAGAGAGAGAGAGAGATTCGGGTATGGGTTGGGCATAAATATACCCGTTACCATCCCTACAAGAGCCAGCCCAGTTATGGGGTTTTCCTTTTGGCAATTTACGCGACATTTTAAGTATTTTTGACATTGGAATCATAAATGCTAACCGAATACGATCCGCGCACGATGGAATTCGAACCTGACGATCCGCTTGCCCTTTATCGAAGAGATTCCGAAGGAGCAGGTCACTGACGGCATCTAACGCTTCGTTGAGCAGCGACCTACAGGCCGGATTCGGAAGAAATCGAAGTTGAAGGAAGAGGATGTAAGTACTACAAAACCCTCCATCGCCGGGCGTTTTCTGCTGTCTCTTGATTGTTTTTACGCGATATAATTTGTTGTTAGCTACGGTTTTTGGATTTTCTGCTTGATTGCTGAAGTTATTACTGTTACCTCTTGGAAATTTTGAAACATGAATGATTATTGGGGTTGTTCCTCCGATTTTCCGTCTTTTGATTGACGGTTGATTGCTAGTTTTGGGGCTCGTTCACTTTCACTTTCATGCTTTATTGTTTTTATTGAATCTGTGAAGCGTTGGTACACCAATCATTTAAATCGCGATTTGATCGGGAATGGGCGCGATGAGTAACTGCGGTTAGTAAAAGAACTCGTTTACATTGAGTTCATGGATTAGTGAATCGTGTGCGTATGCTTGATCTTGGTAATTTTGGTTGTGGCAGAATAAGGGCAATGGTTTTTGTTGATTTGGGTCATTAATCGATCGCAAAAAGGCACATATGGCCGATCTACCAGGATACGTGATCGCTTGCTTTCATTCATTAAGGCTTGCTACTTTGGCAATCTTGGTTTCGGCCGGAATTGTGTTACAAGTGCTGGTTAGTATTCTTTTGCCATCTGAGTCCGCAAATCCTTTCTGATGAAGCAATCACCAACTTCATTATTTATGAATATTATTGGTCTCTCTTGCATACCCTATTCGTTTCAGGCTTGTGCTTTGTATCAGAATTGGTGGCCTATGCTAACAGGTAAGGAATTATCCCTTATCACTTGTTGCAGTCTGTGAATGGTTTCTCTTGAAATTTTGCTTCTCGGCTATCATTATTGATTTACTTCAGATGTACTCGTTGAGGCAATTAGAATAGGATTTAACCTTTATCATGGTGGCTGGCGCCCTCTCTGAGTTGCCCAAACGAATCTGGTTACCTGCCCACTGAATCACAACTTACGGTTATTCTGCTTTATTCAGTAATTGTCATTAACATGATAAACTCGGAACACCTTTCTGATATTTCAGTTCTTTAAAAGTTAGCTTGACTGTTTAATGTAAAGGGCACATGAGGTTTATAAGAAGTTTTGAATTTGCTTAGTACCTCTAATGCAAAGGCTTATTAGAAAGGCAACTGATAGGTTGATCAACTAAGTTGTTGATATTCCAACTTTCTACTGAAGTGCTTTAGGAATTGCTTGGCAGTTAAATCTCATTTAGAAGAAAACTCAGGTTAAAATTCAGCGTTCCATTTTCACAGTCAGTTTTCACCCTTTCTGTAAAAACATGCTAATCTGGCTGAAACAGAAGAAACCTCAAGTGGAAAATCATGGGCTATAGTGTTTGAAGTTGTTGTCTCAAAAAATCACACGCACACATCTGCACAAGGAGTCATGGCTCTCTTTGCAAGGGGATCGACCCAAAAGAGCCTTCAGCTTAAAAGTCTTGGGTTTGATGCCTGGGAAGCATGTATCTAGTAGGGATCTGCCTAACCCCAGTTTGTGACTGGAAAAAAGATTATAGAAGTTTACGTTTTTTCTCCTGTATTTTACTTTTAATATGTATGTTAATGTCTTAAGTTTGTTTTGATGTGGGTGGTGAACATTTATTTTTTATGATGGATTTATTCTTTGAATATAGTGGGCCAACTATGCCCTTACAATTAATTCTTCAGCATCCTCTTATGGTTTGTTCACCACCAAGGCTTTTTGTGTTTTCATTCCAAACTAATTTGCTTAAGATGTTCGCTTTTTTGGAAACTTTATTGTTGGAATCACCTTCAACACAAACCAATCCACTATTTTACTCAACAAAGAAGAGACGTTTTCCACCTATGATGGTTAATTCTTATAACCTTTTGAATTAAATTTTATTGTTCTAAATCTAAATAAACTAGATTGTATGAGAAACTAGATTATGAAAATGTTAAAAGAAGAAGAGGAAGACTATAAAAGTGTTGGAAGAAAATAATAAAGAATTATCTAGCTTATATTGAGTTAGCTGTTAGCATAGCACGTGATCGAACTCTATGAAAACAAAGAATCCATGTAGCCAATCCCATCTAGTATGGGAGTTGTGCTCTAAATCTAAATAAGCAAGTTGGTGACGTGATTGACGAGATTCCATTCACAAGTCATGCTTACACAGCCTAACTCGTCCTAAATGTTTCCCAGGGAAGAAAAGGCCACAGGCACAGATAGAAGCATTCCTCCATCTAGCAATTGCTAGAATTCTGTGTACCCACCCTTTTCTTTCCCTTGTTATGTACAGAGACAACCGCTTGATAACCTTTCGACATACCTGACACTTGACAACCTTTCGGCATACCATAGGAATCATTACTGCCGAATGCACTCACTTGCTCATATACCATGCAGTAGATGGAAACTTTTATGGAGACAAATCGAACTTGTGAGCATTTTTTGGAAGTTCTTGGCCATCTGTATCTACAGCGGCCAATGCTCTCGCTGCAACCAGAGTTCATAGACAATTATGCTTGTAACTTGCGCAAAAACTCCCTGTATTTGTAAGCATATGCATGTAGAAAGTATGTCAGAAGTTTCAGCTTTTGCATAGGACACTCCTGAGACTCGACACCCTTACTTCTTCTTAGTTATATACTACCAAAAAACTTTATGAATATCGATTGATCATTATTGTGTTAATGCATTGACCTATGAAAACGTAACATGAATCGATTCACATATTTTCCATTTATTTGGTGGTCATCAGATATTACGAATTATATATAATCTAAGTTCCTGCTTCCATGATTTTCAAAAATGGTCATATTCAGCCAACTTAAATAAATCTACACGGTATCTTTGTCTGGTACTCACCATATTCATTTTTTCAGTGCTCATGTACATAATGCTGCCTCTACCCTGCCTGCTTTTCCTGGGGAGTGATACATCGATCTTCTCTACTGATGGTGGGAGGTATATAAGATTACAATATTTGTTTCTATTTTCTTCCATATGAAACTCAGATTGGTTACACTTTCCCACTTGGATATCTTGATGTCAGCTGGGTTGATGTGACAAAGTTCTTGACTGGAGCTTCTGTGGTTGGTAGTGTAGCAATTCCTGCCATTTTGAAGCATGCTGATGTTATTGGTTGGGGGGCACTGATAATGGAGCTCTCGTCTTTTTTTGTTTTCGGCCTTGCGGTAGTTTGGTACATCCAAATGAACACTGAATCAGATTATGGCTCTTATGGAATGCTTTGAAGTGTGGAGGACAAGACACACTTCTTTTGCTGGAGCCCCCCCGTCTCATCTGGTGTGCGGATTTTTTCCTTTTTTCCCTTTTTCCTGAATTTTTTGTTGAAATTTATTTGCCCCTACCGTATGATTTCAATAACGTTTGTGTAATGGAGACTGGATTAAATGCATTGCTTTCTGTAATTAATGTTTGGGACTCTTTTCACTCAGCACCCAATGAACCACGCACGAAGAGAAATAGAGCACCTGGCTAGGGGGCCAACTAACGAGGTCAATGTAGTAAGTTCAATAGTCGCTGGGTGCATGTGGACTCGGCCTCCCCAATGTACCAAAAACAAAGCCTTCAATGAACATTCCTCCACCCAATGTTCCAAAATCATATCCATCTAAGTATATATTCAAACACTTACCTAACCTGGTTCTTTCTCAGAAAGTACAGAGGTACGATTGTTTGGAATCACTCCAGCATCAATAACCGAAGTATCACAAGATTCAATTACGTTTACAAGTAATGCATGTTCCATACAATGGTTGATCCTTCTCTACGGCATTCAGTTAAAAGGGTATGCGATCATGATCACACAGTACTCCAAAAATTGCATCCGAACCAGGATAGCTCTGCGTTTATCACAAGTTTCCTGACCAATATCCGGCTTCATATATTGGATCTTCAAGGTCTCGTTAACCAACGGATCTAACATCTTTTTATGAACATTGAGCATAGCAAGAGGATGCCACTTTTCCGCGCCTCTCGTAATCCCACCCAAAGGGTGCATTTGTTTTGGATTTGAAGAATCCTGAATACCTATTAACCAGTATCCGTCTCAAAATATACATAATTTATTTTTAATAGTATCGGAAATGGAATACAAGAACATGGATCAAATACCCACCAGCTTGCTCTGCCTAGAGTTCAAGATCAACGGCAGCACGTTCTAGTGCCATTGCTGCTGGTGGGGAATTCGACTCCCAAAGGGTGCATGTATGCGTATGTGTGTTAGCCTCCGGCATCTTGTGACCGACACCCCCCCCCCCCCCCCGCCCCCCCAAAAAAAAAAACCCACTCGCATAGGTACCACGGTTTGTAGGGAAGACAAAATTGAGGTTCAGATAGAGCAGGGTATAGGTATAGCCCTCCCCCGTGCCATCCCTACAGACAGCATTCCCAACCGCACCAGAAAGGACAGCCTATTTGTGCCGAAACCCGCACACTGGGATCACACACAAGCAACCAATTGACAAAGAGCACAAGTTACAGCACGACAAAATTTCCCAGTCCTAAATGGCAAAATCACAGAATAAATGAACAGCACCAGCACCAGCACCGAGACACAATCATTACTTTTCCTCCCCCTCTATTTATCATATCTTACTTCTAACAACGAAGGACTCTATCTGACTTGAACAATGCCAGCACTCACAAGCTCTTCTGTATCTTATGCATCACCTGGGAGTTCTTCAGGTGATCCTGTTCTGCTTTTGGGTTCTCTTGGAAATCAATCAGCACCTGCACCACCACCATCGTCCATTAAATTACTTGCAGCAGACACAACCCTGAGTGTGTGCGCTTGTTAAGTGGACAAAGTTTCTACAATTAAGTCGGTATTGCAGCCCGACCAACTCGAGCTTCGAAGGTGAGATGCACACTAACAGATGAAAGCATAGTGAAGAGAGTACCTGTCTCATGATAGGATCAGATAGGATATTTTGAATCTCAGGATCCTGCATTGCTTTTGCCTGGAGGAAGAGAAGATGGAAGCACATAATCAGAAGAGCGTCAAAGATAAAGCATGATATGGTGGATCACCTAGGTTGATCATGGAGACACTTATAGGTGCCACAACAGAGGCCTTAAGAAGTACATGAAGCTTCTCCTTTAGCCAATCAAGTTTCTTCAATATTTGAAAGATGTGCACCAACATAGTTTTCGTGTCGGCCATCAGTACCTATACTACAACTTGGAGTCCCATGAGTCATAGTCACAAAAGCCTTGTAATAAAATCTCCTAACTTAGAATGAATAAACGTATAATAGAAGTTTATTCCTCAGTCCAACTTTATAATAAACCAAATGTAATGATGTTTTAGAACAAATAAATATATAATAAAGTTTTATGTTTGAAAATGAATAAATCTTTAATAAACTTTTTATTCTATAGGACACCTTTAATAAAACAAAATGTGAATTTGTCAATTATACACAAGCCCCAAACCGTAGTTGATCATCACCTCCAAGTGAGTTTTTAGCAAAAACCATCTGAGCCAAGGCTCGTGAAATTCCACTAATGCTGGGCTGAACCATTACTTTCGATGTGGTCGGACAATGCTACGAAGAAACATGATTTCTAGATACATTGTCCTAAATCACATAATCCAACAAGCTCTAGTACCAAATTATCTATATTAGACTATGAAAACAATTCGTAGAAGCATTGGGTAATAGTGACAACCTCACCCGATTGCCCTGAATGAAAAGTACATTGTCCTAAGTCTTTCTTACAGTGGAATAAGTAATAACTAACATACCCTTGTGTGGAGTAAGGATCTCACATGGATCGACATACTTGGCTCTAGTCAATAGAGTTGTCTCTATACATGAACACACATATGCATAGAGATGGAAGAGAAAGAAGAAGAGAAATTTAACTTTTTTCTTAAAAGTAAAATCCTTATTAATGGTTGCTTTCTTTCTATAATAACTTAATAAGAGCTTCAATAAAAAAATTTTAAGTAATGAAAATGGATCCAAACAAGTTGTTTCATACTCAAACCAAATGTAACCCAAATGACCATAACTAAACCCAAATTACTCAAACTCCAAATAAACAATATTATCTATAAAAAGCTTGTCACACACGACCACTTATTATATAACCAAAGCAAATAATAAAAACCTTAAATAAAACTACTCAAAGGTGTATTAAAAACTCAATTTCAACACACACCACTTATACAATGCATGACACGTATATATAAACACTCAAAATTGATATTGTTGCACCACAAACAAGAGAGATATTTGAGGAATAAAACTAAAGATCGAAACAAAAACCGGAGAGAGGGATAGCAGGTCCCCTTCACACCAACCCCCAACTCCCCCCGATTCCATAAGACTAACACCTCCTGAACCCCGCCTCGTCACTACATGGTCGGTTCCAAAACCGATTGGGCATCCCAACTGGACGCTTGCGCACACCTGCATACATTCTCTCTTTTTCTCTTGCTCTCGAACAAAAGCAATGAGTTAACAACCCATCTATCTCCTCCTGCCCTTAAAATCTAGAACAGAGTCTCTCTCTCTCTCTCTCTCTCACTCGAACGACAATATCTCCTCCAACCTCAGGTAAGACCCCTTTCCTCTCTCTCTCAAGTTTGGGAATGTCTTTTTAGAGAGATTGTTGCTTTAAGGCCTTTGGTATTCAGGCTTCTTGTCGAGGTCTCATTGTGTGAGGCCGCTGGTACATGTAAAACACTCAAAACTGATACTGTTACACCACAAATAAGAGAGGTATTTGAGGGACAAAACTAAAGATCTTCACACCAACCCCCAACTCCTCCAATTCCATAACACTAACACCTCACGATCCCCTCCCATCACTTTCTCGTCGGTTACGTAACCGACATGACACCTCGACCGCTAACCGACATGACACCTCGACCGCATGCGTGTGCACACATATATGTATATAGATTCTCTCTCTTATCCTCGAACAAAAACGACGAGTCAACATTCCATCTCTCTCTCTCTCTCCTTGCCCTTGAAGTCTCGAGCCAGTCTCTCTCTCGTGAACGATAGTATCTCCTTCGGCTTTAGGTAAGACCTCTTCCCTCTCTCTTTCTCAAGTTTGAAAAGATTGTTGCTTTGAGGTCTTTAGTATTGAGGCTTCTTGTTGAGGTCCCGTTGTGTGAGGCTACTGGTGTTTGTTTCTTGTTTTCTATTATTGTTATTGAGTGAAAGAGGAGGTTTTTTCATTGATTGAGGGTTTATTGGGTTATCACTATAATTTGGATGCATCAAACTGGACATGTTGAGCTGCTCATAGAATCCAAATCAACAACATTCTTTACAAAAAGATGTCACACACGATCCCTTATTATATAATCAAAGTAAATAACAAAAACCTTAAACAAAACTACTGAAAAATGTATTAAAAACTCAATTTCAACACATCACTCACACAATCCATGAAACTCGAAACTGATAATGTTACCACAAACAAAAAAGAGGTATTTGAGGGACGAAGTTAAAGATCGGAGCTGAAGCCGAGGACAAGGATAGCAGGTGCCCTTCACACCAACCCCCAACTCTCCCCATTCCATAGGAATCCTCGCCCTGTCACTCGGATCGGTTCCGTAATCGACCCGACGACCCACCTTACGCGCGCCTGGTATATATTAGTCTTCTCTCTTACCCTCGAACAGTGAACGGTCCATCTATCTCCCCTGCCTTTGAAGTCACCACAATCTCTCTCGAACGGCAGTATTTCCTCCATGTAAGAACCCCCCTCTCTCTGGAAATGTCTATTTGAGGAGGTTTCTGTTTTGAGGCCTTTGGTATTTTCTATTAGTGAGAGGGGAGCTTTTTCGTTGTGGGTTATCATTAGGCAGATTTGGATGCTAGACGTTGTGCTCCTTCCCTTCTCTGTAATTTCCCGCGTGTGCCCCCTCCTTCCCTTCTCTGTAATCACCCGCGCGTGCGAGGAAGTTTGTGTATTTAGGTGTCCATAAGTGCTGACTAACCATCGCGCATTTGGTTGTTTCAGATGGTCAGACAAAGCTAGGGGAAGAAGATGTGTGCTACATCGTCAGCGTACCCTCCACCACCGCCATTCTATCGTCTGTACAAGGACTACCTTCAGAGCCCTAGCTCCGCTCCGGAGCCACCCCCACCCATAGAGGGAAGCTACACTCTCTATGGAGCTAACTATGAGGTAGTTCTTCCGATTCCTAACCTCTTTTTTGTTCACCATCTTCTGATTTACTGCACAAGACTAAGCGATTGATCTCCTTTTCCTTCTCAAACTTTCGGTGCCGACTAACTCGATTCTTTCTTTTGATTAGACTGATGACGTGCTCCCAAGTTTGGAAGATCAAGGAGTTCGTCAGTTATACCCGAAAGAACCCAATATAGGTATTTTTCTTTGTTTCCTACTAGACTTCAATAAAAAGGAATTGTTGTTAGCGGGTAACTGCAATCTTAATCAATTATTTCTCTATATATTTGAACTTACTTATATTTATCCTATTTGAACTTACTTATGTTTCTCCAGCAACCTTTGTTTCTATCTTGAATGATCCGTTTCGTAGAGATTCCATATATGATCGTGGTAAAATTCAACACAGTGAAAATTCAAGCGTAATTGTGGTTAATCTAATGTTTTCTTCTCCTATAAATGGACCTAGAGGTGTTGTTATATCAGTGAACAACAATTTCATGTCTCTTCATACAGTTGATATGAGGATTTGAGATATGAGATTATCTAGATATAGGAACAAATATGTCTTCCAATCTAGTAGTAGTTTGCACGTCCACTTCATTGTTCTACCGAGTGTTGTTTGACGCGTATCGAATCACGTATCACTGGGCTCCACAATACGGACGTATCGTACTTTAATACTATGTCACACGGGTGCGGGTGCGGGATACGGCAAATTTCAAAAAATTTGGGTGCGGCGACACGGCTAGGATATATAATATTATATATATTATATATTCAACTAATTCAAGTTAAAAGCCTAGAACAAGTGAGATATCAATTAACATAAGAATATGATGACAACAATAAGTACACAACTTTATATTAAAGCAAAACAAGTAAAGAACTACCTATGTTATATCAACAATATTATCATAATATCATTTATCAACTATGAACAATATTAATGTTTGATAAATGAAATGAAGTAATGAACATGTATACCTGATAAATTATAGATCTTCACTATCAACAATATCATCAACTGAAGGGACTATTGGATCAATGAGTTTCATATTAAGAGTATGCAAATCTTGGTTGTCATCTAAGTGATATTCCTCTAGGTTTGCATCCCAATATTTTGATGCTCCTTCACTGCAATATATTCAAATAAATAACAAGAAAAGATCAACAATAATCATCATGATGCAAGCAAAGAAAACAATTTTAAAAGATTAATAATTTTTACCTTTACTCAGCATTAGATCGTGAAACCAATCTCAGATTTAAATGGACATAAACCAAGTCTTCAACACGACTACTTGATAGATTGTTCCTTTTGATATTATGAATTTGAGAATATGTACTCCAATTTCTTTCACAACAAGAAGAAGTAGCAGGTTGAGATAATAATTTTGATGCAAGCTTTTGAAGAAGAGGCATCTCAAATCCATAACATGCCCACCAATCTAGTGGTTCTTGATAATCCCTTGCTTCCAGTGCTTCTAATGAATCAAGTCTGGCACAAGAAAACTTTCCATATTCAGAATTTACTTGCCTAAGTAAGTATGAGTCACGATAAATCCTTCCCAAACACATTTGTCTATTCTTTGCTATTTCAGGATCTTGATTAGGAGGACAACGCCCAATGCTCTCATGCAACCATTTCTTCCCATAATATCTTGAATTTAAAGAATGTGCTAAACAATGCAAGGGAGTGTTACTTTTGTCCCATCTTGATACTAATATAGAATGGATATGATCATAAAATACAGATGTCTCATGAAGTTCTTTTCCCTCATGCTTTAAAATTATTGACTCAACTTTTTCAATCATGGTATCCCACATTTCATAAACTTTATGAAGCATTGGTTCATCTTTATCAACTTCTCTCAACATTTCCCATATAGGCTCTGTGAATTCAAGAAAATATGATACCTTATCCCACCATAAATCATTAAGAATAATAGTCTTCACTGCTTGGGCCCTTGTTTGATCTTCAACCTTGTTACCACGGTATGCATCCCAGCTTGGATCAGTAACCATCTGAATCAATGATGTCTTTATTGTGTTGAATCTTTTTACCATCACAATCAAAGAAGCAAAACATGTTTCAGCAACCTTCAACAACTTTAAATGAGAATGTCTATTGAATATCGCTGAAATTAAATGGTGATTCATTACAAAATTCCTTATCTTCATACAATCTGCTGCCATATCTTCAATCCATGAACACAATTCATATGCACAAAGATTATCTTTATCTTCTGATGGCTTACATATACGAGAAAGAGCCAAATTTAAACTGTGAGCTACACAAGGTGTCCAAAAAATATGTGGATACTCACATTCCAAACTTAACCCTGCACTTTTGCAATTAGCTGCATTATCAGTAATTATTTGTACAATATTATCTGGTCCAACACTCTTAATAACTTCTACAAATAAATCTTTCAAGTATCCTGTAGTTTTAATTTCTCCAGATGCATCAACCGACTTCAAAAATATTGGCCCACTAATTGAATAAGCAATGAAATTAATGAGTGGACGCCTTTGAATATCACTCCACCCATCAGAAACAATAGAAACACCATTAGTTTCCCATGAAAACTTCTTATGTTCTAAAAGTCTTCCAATATTGGCTTTTTCTTCTTGAAGAATAATGGTTCTTAATTTTTCAGAACTTGGAGGAACATAACCATGTAAATTACAATTAGCCAATGAAGTGACAAGATCTTTCCAATATGGATTTCTTGCTACATTAAAAGAAAGTGAACTTGAAAAGAAAAATCTTCCAACCTTTCTATCCATCTCCTCCCTTCCAACTACATTAAACGATTTTTCAATTGCTCCTCCTCTAAAACCTTTAAATTCACTTTGGATTAACTTTTTTTTCTTTTCTACATCTTCTTTGTATCCACCAAATAATGGAATATTTGTTCATTTTTCACTCATTTCATTCTTCTTTTCATACTCATCTTGCTTTTTCATTAATTATCTTCGTAAATCCTCATCCACATTCAGACATGCTCTTATACCATGTTTTGATAATTTTAAAAGATGTGCCTTTACTCTGGTATATGATCCTGTAAATTTCATGTTGCAAAATTTACACATAAAATGTATATTACCTCCACCACCTTCATATAATTCTCCCTTTTGTACGTACATCCACAATGGTGCATCATCACGAGGTATTGAAGGTTTTGAAACTTTTGTTGTTGATCCTGAACTTGAAGAAGGAACACTTCCACCAGAACTCCCAGTCCCAGTGTGGCCAATACCAATTGATACTCCTTTTCCTTTTCTATTGTCGGCCATTTTTAAGATCAACTCAATTCACAATTTCACAATCTGATTCGAAAAACAAAATATCAAAAACAACAAATAAGAGATAGAGGTAGTCATAAATAAAATTACCAACAGGCAACAACTTGTAATACAAAACAAATCTAGATATTTAGTATGCAAATTGTAAAAACGGGTAAAGATACTATAAAAAAAACATACATGATACAATGTCTACTTCCTGCTTAAAGATACAATGTCCTTTGACGCTATGCTTCATTGGAATCAACCAATAGATATTACGATATTCAATCATTTATTTCTGATAAACTCATACATGAAATTCTTGAATGCACATGGTTCATGGTTGACAGATCTTCAGACAAAATTGAGTATCAATTGGTATGTTGGACTCGAGAAACCCCAAGAAATCAAGACATGCTATGACAAATCTTGTATTTTAAAAGATGATCAATTGGTATCTATGTTAAAAGGCTTCATCTATGTTAAAAGGCTTCATCTATGTTCTTGCATAATTGTGCATTAATGGTTCTGAGGCACCGTTCATGTTATCCATGACGAACTGTATAGCAACAAATAGGCGATAAATAATCAACGTGCTTTTAACAGTACTGATGCTATTACATAATACATACAACAGATAATCCAGTGTCATGCTTCCCTAACCTATGTATTTGGGTACAGAGATAAATCCTTGAAAGACAGAAATGTCTCTGAAGTAAACTGAAAGAAGTCAAGAACTATTTCACAACTTACTAAGTTTATCAGATTAACGCAAAACATTAACGAGATACACTCCAACTTATGTATAACCATATTCACATTATCTGGAATTAGATGCGTCCACTGCATTAGTTCAATGGATGAGCAACAAAATTTTAGCTCAGTAAAATGGAAAAATTAACAAGAAGATGCAAAAAGAAGCCCGGTAGCAAGGTTTGGGTAAGGGGCTCATTTTTGCTCATAGAGAAACCAAAAGAAATGGGGCAAACACACGTTGAAACAGCTTCTAGCCTTCAATCTAAACTTCAAGAACATCTCATCTTACATGTCCTCAACGGAATACAGCTGAGATTATTATAATCACATGAAACTGGAAAGCCAGGAGAAGCAGACGGATAGTGGAATGCTGCTGGATAACATGAACGGTGAGAATATATTAGGTGGTGTATGAAATGCTTTCTATACCAGATAACGGGTGCGAGGGAAGGCCTTGTGTGGCGGCGACGACCGTCTTCGTGCGGCCGGAAGGAGGCTTCTGTGTGCGGCTGAGGGCTGAGGCTTCTGCGTGTGGCTGAGGCTTTTGCGTGCGGGCAGGAACGATCGTCTTCGTGCCGGCCAGAAGGAGGCTTCTGCGTGCGGTTGAGGGCATAGGCTTCTGCGTGCGACTGAGGGCAGAGGCTTCTGCGTGCGGGCGTGGGGGCAGGAACGGCCTGCCTTATATAGTGTGACCTAAAAAACTGGACAAAAATAAGTCCCGACACGCTGACCGCACCCATTTCTATGCCTTGACACGTTGATCGTGTCGAGGTTACACGATACCGTGTCGATGCCCGTGCCCGTGTCGCACCCGTGTCGAGCCTGACACTTCACCTCCTAGAGGTGTCTGTGTGACATAGCTTTAATATTAAAAAAATAGAAAAATATTTAAAAAATCATGAAAAATTAGGAATTGCTTTGAATTCATATAATGCAAAGTTTAGTACATACTGAGCATTCAACATTGAACAATTGCATCCAAATTTACATATTTTGAAGCAAAAAATAAAATACATTTACATTTTACAAATTGTAATCAGGATCATCAATTAAATAATCTTCATCTTTTCCTTGCTGAAGATCCTCCTCCTCCTCATCATCATCAGCAACACCTTCTACTTGAAAATCAAATTCTTCATCTCCTTGATATTGTTGTTGCGCTCATTCGAAATTAATCCATGCAATGTATTCTTCAGTTAGGAGGGTATTTTCTTCACTATCTTCTATAATCCAGTCTTCTAATATATCAAAATTATCCAAACTTATGGATCAAATTGACTTTCTTGTCTATTTACTTTTTTTAATTGCCTACAACAAAGAAAGATAAACAATTAGTAAATAATATTAACAATTGAAGTCAAACAATTTATTGAATTGAACATTTAAGTACTAACTAATACAATATTACCTTTCGTGAAGCCACATATTACAACGAATAAAAACTAAATCATTCAGTCGCTTATGTTCCAACCTGTTGCGCTTTTTTGTATTGATGTGTTCAAAGACACGCCAATTCCTTTCACAACCAGTTGCACTACAGGTTTGACTCAAAACTTTGACTCCAAAATCTCTAAGGTTCGGGCAATCACTTCCAAACCTATTCCACCAAACATATGTAGAAAAAGACAAACATTAGAGACATAATCTACAATAATATAAGATGTATTGATTTAAGAAACTTAAATACAAAGATAAATAATTTACCTGGACGCATAGTATTGCGGTTGCGAATTGCTACAAGCAAACCCATCAAGTGAATAGCATTATCATATATCTCAATCTCTCGATATATAACATCTGTTGTACTCTCATTAGAGACTAATCTGTCTATACAATTAATGATGCCTCGATTAACCTCATCGTCCCTTTTGAAGCGTGCTGAGTACCTGAATGATAGGTTTAGATAATATGTTGCTGCATGAATAGGTTGATGCAATTGTTTATTCCATCTATTATCAATAATTTTTCACACGGGCACATAATCTCTCTTTTTTTCATTAAAATTATTTCTAATTGCTTCTTTTGCCCTATCCATGACTTCATAAAGGTAGCTCATAGATGGTTTCTCCTCGCTATCAGCCAATCTCAAAACCTTCACTAATGGACATGTAATTCTCAATACATGCATTCCAAAATGTATTCTTAAAGATTGTCTCTAAAATCTCATTCAACTTTCTGTTTCTTCTATTCTGAGGCAACTCTGCAAATTGTTACCACTCATCTGAAGAGAACATTCTCTTCAATGCTTGCTTCTGTCTCACAATACTCTGTACAGATAAGAAGTTTGTTGCAAACCGAGTTGCAGCTGTTCAAAAAAGCCCCTCTGTATATCTCCTCATCATACATAAAATAAATGCATGGTTGTAGATGAATTTGGTGATATCTTGGCAATACTTACTTGCTACCTTTATCTCGTCCATCTCACCAATATCCTCAAAGATAAGATCTAAACAATGGGTTGCGCATGTTGTCCAATAGAAAGTCCCATAAGTATCAGCTAACTCATTCCCAGTTGCTTTGTAGTTAGCTACATTATCTGTAATCAACTGGACTACATTCTCTAGCCCAACCTCGCATATCACCTTATCAAATTCTTGTCGTAGGATCTTTGCAGTGTGCCTATCTTCTGACATGTCTAGAGATCTAAAAAAACATAAATCCTTTAGGACAGTAGACAAGAAAGTTTAGCAAGGTCCTTTCTCGCCTATCTGTCCATCCATCTGCCATGATAGTGCAACATGTCTCCTTCCATGACTCTCTCAAAGTCGAACAATATTCTTGTACTTTAATGATGGTCTTATCTAATATCTTTCCTTTCAACTTCTGATAGGAGGGCATCTTGTATCCTGGACCAAAGTTAGCAATTGCATCTGCCATTGCTTGAAAATAAAAACCATTTGCTGCATTAAATGGAATGCATGCATCAAAACCATCTCCCCACTGCAAGGTCTGCCTGATTATGCAGTTGTTCTGAAGCCATAGCAACATAAATTCCAGGTTGAGCACCAGGTGTAGTGGTAGGAGGAAAAATGAATGTATGCTAGAAACAGTTCTTCCTCTACTCCTTCCTGAATTTCCTCTTCTACCACTTCTAAAGTATTCAGCAACCCACTTTCCCTTGCTAGGTGGTCGTGAACTGCCACTACCAATCTATGTTCTGGCATCTGAAAGAAAACTATCAGTGAATCCAAATCCAATAGCATCATCATCTTCTTGAAACATCTTCAAATCATCCTTTTGTTTTGCCTGTGCAAGGAGCAACTTCTTTTCTAGTCTCTGCTAGGTGGTGTTTCAACCGTGAAATTCCATCACTAACCACCCTATCACAAAATAAACATCTTATCTTCAATCTAGAACCCTCAACTGGTGTACCCCACTGCCATGCCGGGTCATCAGATCGAGAATGGGAGTCTCTACCACCCCTTCCTGCCATCTTAATTAAGTACTTTAATTCAGTCAAAAACCTGAAAATAAAAACACTTCGTAAATCCCCAATCTTCAAATAACACTCAAATAGAGTGTCTCCCACTTCATGAATGCAATAAAAATCATATCCACACACTTAATAACTTCATATTTTGTCATTAAAAAAAAGAAAAATACAAATAACACAAAAAAACAACAAATACAAAAGAAAAAATGAAGAAAAACACTAAAAATATACCAAAATTCGAGTTAGGAGGCTTGCACGAACACCGTAGAGCACATTTTTGGAGCCTTGAACACCAAGGAGGGGAAGAACCAACCTAAAGAAGCTTGGGGAGCTCTGAACAAACCAAGGAAACCCGCAAAAACGCGGGTTTTCGTTCGGCTAGAGTCCTTGGGCGTATGGCTCGTATCGCACGATATGGAGCGATAACTTCTATTTTACGATACACAACTTCTATTTTACGATACTATAGGGTGTATCGTATCGTGGTGGCCCATGATACGGATAACACTGGTTCTACCTATTGTTAAAGCATAGTAGCACTGGTGTTGGGATGCTTCCACACTTTGTATTATTATTATTATTATTTTTGAGTATTTGATTTTGGTTGGACAAACAGGAACAATAGATTATATAAATCCTTATGTTATAATAAGGCAACAAGAGAATGAAAATATGATGTGCAACAGAGGACATTCCAAGTTTCATCTTGATATAGAGGATGATTGCTTAAATTGTTCTACTTTTGAATCAATGCATCTTTAAATTTGATAATGATTATTGACTCATTGAGGTCATTGTTTTTGCCATACGCAGATTACAAGAAGGAATTGCGGAAACTGAACAGAGAGCTGCAGCTCCATATTTTGGAGCTTGCTGATGTACTTATAGAAAGGCCATCTCAGTATGCACGAAGAGTAGAGGAAATATCTCTTATTTTTAAAAACCTACACCATCTCCTCAACTCTTTGCGCCCTCACCAGGTTCTGATGCTTTTCTGAAGGACTAATAGTGCTGCTATTAGCACTTCTCTTACTGTAGCATCTTGTCCTGCAGGCCAGGGCAACCCTAATACATATACTGGAAAGGCAGATACAACAGCGGAAGAAGGCAGTAGAGGATATCATGAAGTTTGTCCTCTAGTCCATGCATAATCTAGTTTATTTTGTCAAACTTTTTCTGTTATCGACACACTTATATTCTGCTTTTCTTTACATTCATGTTCTGGTTACTTATGCTTCTACAGTTCTACTTATTGATCTTGGCTAATTAGCTTACGTATTAGTAATTTCAATGGATGCTTTGATCAACCAAATTTCAGATAATAAGCCATAACAACCAAAGTGCTTGCTCTGTTATTCCTATGACTTTGGTTTGTCTGGTCTGAGTTTCTATTTCTCATCTGCAGTGCTTTCCCCTGTATCTCAACATTAAGTAGGCAATCCATAGCATCACCAACGCAATTGAAATTTTGAGCAGTTCATGTATATTTTAGTATATGCTGTATTTGTTTGTTCATGTGCCTTTGTGTTTGATGATGATGTGCATTGTCCATACAAAGCAGTTTATAATTGACTTATTGAATTGGTTATTTAGGCAAATTTCCCACCTTGATGTTCCTGTGGTTTACTTGCAGCATATGCTAATTGTAGAATCTGCCAATCCAAATCATGGAAAAATTGTAAAATGGTTTCAGTTTGGTAGAACAACTCTTTCCATGTGCATGCCTGTTCATGTATGCCAGCCTTTTGATGTCTATACACACACACACACACACACACTTCTTTGGATTCTTTTTTATCCTGGAAGTAACGTGAGATGATTCAAGCTTCATGTAACTTAAGAACCAGTTGATTGAACCCTACAGTTCTGGAACCTGGTGATCTATTGCAATCTAATAGAACTAGCATCTTTCGCAGAGTGATCAATTGTAGCATTGCATTTTCTGTCAGTGTTTATTAGAAGCGTCTGGCCTCTCATAGCAGAGGGACCATTTCCAGGTTTTCTGTTTTTAGAAGAATTTAAACCAACTCGGTCAATAATTAATTTATGTTCTTGTGTTTGACGAGCTTGCTTAGTATTAAATAGTAGGTTGGGGTAAAGGCTTGTTAACATGTAATAGGATAGCATGGCCTTTAGAGCCCACTAGTACCACCTTGAGCTCTAGTAGGGCCATTTGGGGTTGGCTGGGATTGGCTCCGTTACTAGCCCCAACGGCTACTAATGTAGCTGTTGGGAGAAGCTGCTCCCTTGCTCCCATTCATCAAGTGTAATAAATCTTTTATAAATAGAGGATGTTTTGCATAAAATAAATTAGCTTTTTGTGTGTTGTATCTATTCGGTTTGGCTAAGATATCGTGTGATCATTGGTGTTTGGCGTTTTATTAGCTATATTGTAGTGCTATTTTTATATGGTATCAAAGTCGGGACAGTGTGTTTAGAGATGCATTGGGATTCATGCCGATTGTGGAAAGATTTTCAAAATTGGGCGTTGGTTGTCTATCTTGAAGAAATCAAGGTATTGTTCGTATTTCTCGTTGTTATTGAGAAAATTGAAGAAAAATGTGAAACATTCTGTTGTTTGTTGGTTCTCAATTCTCCAAGTTAGACACGTACCATAAAAAAATATTTTATTTCTAAAGACTATTATTTGAGACTATATTGATGGTACGATCAAAATATCACAATGAGTTTTTTGATCTATGAAAAATTAAGAAAACTTCAAAGTATGGATGAGTTTTAAGAATATCTTGTCAATCAATATTTCTTCTTGTTTATACGGGGATTACGAGATTAATTTCATAACATAAGATTCAATTTGATATATAGAAAACTGAGACCCAAAAGTTACGAGATATTCGCCAATTTAGTTATGGAAGAAACTAGATTGAGAAATATAAGAGACAACGAAAAAGCGGTTCTTGCCATGTCTAGACTCGAAAATTATGTGAAGACATACAAACCTCTACATGCCAATAATAGTGAAGGAAATAGATTATTCAAGCATTAATGTAATGCCTTGTTCAAACAAGAGTATAATTTGTAATTATTGCAAGGAGAGTGGACATATCAAGACCATATGTCCTCTCTTGTTGAGGAGGTTTCATCAAGTAGCTGCCATCGATAACAAGGAATAAGTGTTACCTTCGAGAATCAATGCCTACAGTGAAGAAATATTTAAAGAGAAGGCAAGCATCTCCGGGTCGGCGTTATCAACTTCTTCTAAAAATCACGGTATGCGATGGTTTTTAGATTCAATACTTTCTTTCATATGACAAATGAATATAAATTGTTAGACAAATACACACAAGTTAGAGCACAAGTGTTTACGGCTAATGAAACTAAGCTTGATGTTAAATAAATTGATAACTTAGAAAATAATTCCTTTAAAACACCTGAAGTATGTTTTATATGAAAATTAAATTTTAATTTTCTCTCGGTTTCTCAAATTTGTGATAATGGTTGTATTGTTACCTTCTCACCAATTGGATGTGTCGTGAATAATCATATATCGAAGAAGGTGATAGAGAAGGTGGTCTCTACACCATGAATAATTTAGCTCTAATAAATTTTGAAACATGTGGAATTGCTTGTAAGAAAGCAAATAAAACTAGTGAAACTTTAGAGGCTTATAATAAAGCAAAGAAAGAAGCAAAAAATGCCGTTAGTGAAGCAAAAGCTAAAATTTGGAAGGATTTATATAAAAAACTCAACTCAAAAGGGGGTGAAAGAGATAATTTTTAAGATAGTTAGGGCTGGAGATAAGAAAACTAAGGATCTTAATTTTGTTAGATGCATTAAAGACAAGGATGAGAAAATTCTAGTGGCAAATGAGGATATAAAAAATAGATGGAAAAACTATTTTTATAAGCTTTTTAATGAAAATAAAGATGTTAATATTAGCTTAAGAGAGTTAGCCAAATCAGAAAAGTATATAAACTATAATTTTTATCGACGCATTCAAAAGAATGAAGTCAAAGAGGCTCTTAAACATATGAAGGGTGATAAATCGGTAAGACCGAACAATATTCCTATAGAAGTTTGGAAAATCTTAGGAGAAGCATGAATCACTTGGCTCACAAGACTATTTAATGAAATATGGAGAAACCAAAAGATGACCGAGGAATGGAGAACGAGTACACTTATACCCATATATAAGAACAAGGGAAATATACAAAATTGTGTGAATTATCGGGGTATCAAGTTAATGAGCCATAGTATGAAATTATGAGAAAAAATTATCGAACGTAGGTTAAGACAAGTATCGAGTACAACAAAGAACCAATTTGGATTCATGTCGGGTAGATCTATCGTTGAAGTGATTCACCTTTTGAGATGTCTTATGAAACATTTTAGAGCAAAAAAGAAAGACCTTCACATGATATTTATTGATCTATAAAACCCTTATGATAGGGTACCGAGGGAGGTTCTTTGGAGAACCTTAGAACAAAGAGGTATCCCATTGACATACATAAACCTATAAGAGACATGTACGATCGTGCAAAAACATGTGTAAGGACTCATTAAGTTATGACAGATTTCTTTGAAGTTAATATTGGGTTACATTAAGGATCAACTTTAAGTCAATACTTATTTATAATGGTGATTGATCAGTTAACAAAACATATTCAAGATGAAGTACCTTGGTGTATGTTATTTGCAGATGACATTGTGTTAGTGGAGGAGTTTAAGGAAAAAGTTAATAAAAAATTGGAACTATGTAGAGAAATATTAGAAAGTAAAGGCATCCGACTTAGTAGAACAAAGACAGAATATATGAAATGTAAGTTTGATCATTTGGTTATTTCAGAGGACATAGAAATTAAAATTGGCACATATTGCAGCCCCCAAAAAGAAAGTTTTAAATACCTAGGGTCAATTTTTGAGAGTGATGGAAGACTAGATGGAGATGTTACACATATAATTAATGCTGGTTGGTTAAAATGGAGAGGAGCATCATGTATTCTTTGTGATAAGAAGATACCATTAAAGTTAAAAAGTAAATATTATAGAGCAACAATTAGACCTATCATATAAATATTAAAAGGTAAACATACATATTATTGAAACTATTAGAACCTTGTTAATAGCAAGTAAAGTTCCTAAATACTTGTGGGCCGAAACCGCTTTAACATCCGTATACATGATAAATAAGATGTCATCATCTAAACTAGGTAATTGTTCTCCTATTAAGAAATTATATTCAAATGAACCTAGTTATAATCGGTTAAAAATATTTGAACCCAAAGCTATTGAATGTGTCTTTCTTGATTATAGTATTAATAAAAAAAAGTACAGATGTTATGACCTAAAAGAAGAAAAACTTTATGTGTTTAGAGATTCAAATTTATTAAAGAAGAGTATTATTATGAAGATGAGTAAAAAAAACAAGATAGTTATATATTTTTGGATAATACCACAAAGTTGAAGTTAGATGATAATGAAAAAAGTACAAGAGAAAAGTATGGTACAACTAAAGTGTGAACTTAGAGATCAAGAAACTGGAGAAGAAATATTAAGACCTTTTGAACATTATTATGTAAGAAGAAAATAGAGAAAATGACAACATCTGAAGCAAAAGAGTCGTAAAACCTCCTTAAAGATTTGTCTTATGGAACATTTCAACTACAACATAGAAATCACATAGTGATCATATCAAGAACCAAAACATTATGAAACAAAAAATATCTTAGAATGGAGAAAAACTATGAATGATGAACTAGAAGCACTAGAAAAGAATAATACTAGGGACATTATGCCTAAGCCCAAAGAAAATAAAATTATTGGTTTTAGGTGGGTCTATATAGTTGAAATACATAGTGATGGATTTATTGAAAGATATAAAGCAAAACTAGTAGCTAAGGGTTACTCATAAGAATATGAGATTAACTATGAGGAAACTTTTATTCTTGTTGCTCGTATGATTATTGTTCATATATTGATTTTTATTTGTGTTATTAAAAACTGGGACACATATCAATTGGATGTTAAAAATGTTTTTTTTGAATGGTAACCTTAGTTAAGAAATATATATGCCTCCTCTTTCGGGACTAAATGAAAGTAATTATGTTAGACTAAAAAAAAGTTTTATATGGACTTAAACAAGCTCCTAAAGCTTGGTTTGATAGATGTGAAAATTTTATGCATACACGGGATTTTCACTCTTGTTATATTGATACTGTCTTGTTTGTAAGGATAATTGATGCATGTATCATAATCTTACTCCTATACGTATGACGATATGGTCATCATTAGAAGTGATGAGAACGAGATATTGCAAATCAAAAGAGATCTTCATAAAGAATTTAGAATGAAGGATTTGGGTGTACTTAGTTGCTTCTTGAGAATAAAAGTAACATGTAATATCAAAGGTTATTTGATGTCATAAACAAAATTTGCTAGTGATATTCTTAACAGGTCAGAATTGGTAGATGACAAGAAGGTGAACACGTCGGAGGTGATGGAGACCAAATTGAGAGCTATAGATGGAGAAAAATTAGAAGATTTCACTCCTTTTACGTATCTTAGCATCACACCTATACTAATGCTGATTGGGGTGGGGATGCCAATGATAGACATTCTACCGTTGGGTTTTGTGTGTTTTTAGGTGAATATCTAATCTCTTTGAGATGTAAAAAGTGACAAAAAGTGTTCCTATCATATACAAAGGTAGAATATAGAGTATAGAGCCATGACTATTAAACAACTGAGATATTGTGGATCACTGAACTACTAGCAGACATGGAGGTTGCTTTGAAAAAACCTACAAAATTATTTTGTGACAACAGAATTGTTATGTATATTGCTTCGAACAATACATTCAATGAACGAACCAAGAACATTAAGATGTGTCACTATATTCAAGACAAATGTTTGAAAAAAAGTTGAACTTACATTATGTCCCTTAAAAGCTATAACTAGCAGATTTCTTTACAAAGTCTTTGTCCACCTCTAAATTTATGTTTTTGTTAGACAAATTTTCGGTGAAGTTTGAGAGGGGTGTTAACATGGATAGTTGGGCCTTTAGGGCCCAACATTACCACCTTGAGGAACAGGAAGGCCATTTGGGACAGGCCCTCAAGGGCCAGGTGCTCCCAACAGCTGCGTTACTAGCCGTGGGGATGTCCTGGCTACTAATGTAGCTGTTGGGAGCAATTGCTCCCTTGCTCCCATTCATAAGTGTAATAAATCCTCTATAAATAGAGGATGTTGTGCATTAAATAAATTAGCTTTTTTGTGTGTTCACTTGACTTGTTTGGTGTTGTGTTTATTCGGTTTGGCTTTTGCACCAAGTGTTTGGTGATTTGACTTCTAGAAGATCTAGTGTGATCATTGGTGTTTGGTTTTGTAAACATTAACGGCTACATCGTAGTGCTATTTTTACAAGGCTTACTAAGCCAATGATGCTTACCTGGTCTCTTCGGATGATCAACCACATTGGGACTGGGTTTGGCCCTTATATGAACTGTGTTTCACTGCTTAGTACTGGGAATTCTTATCGCAGACGTACTTGGATTTGCTTGTTTTTGCCTCTTACCAAAGCTTAAGAAGTCCTCATGATTTTTTGTCTAAATATGCTTGAGCACCTGAGGACAGATGCTCCTATTGTAGGACCTTTCAATCTGCGAACCACATGGTTTCGATCTTCACAGCGTTCTCTTTAAATATCGCTAACATGTTTCAGGTCTCAGCTTTCTGGTTCTCTTACCTATGACCTTGCTGATCTTGATTTGACCTATTTAAACTGGATCTTAAAGGACTTTGTTGAAAGGCCACTAGTGACCTTGTTCTGTGAAATTAATTATTATTGACTTGATATGCTACTAAAACAACAACTAAGCCTTTTCCCATACTAGACGGGGTCGGCTATGATATGCTACTAAAACGCATCTGTTATCAATGGAACATTCGACCCCGAAATGGTTGGCACCTCTTTCATAGCATCTTACAATATGGAACCCAAGTTGTCATGTTGCTGCAAAAGTCGACTGAAGTTTGCAGAACATCATCTTTCTTGTTTGGCCTACGATAGAGCATGATACCTTCGGCTGCTAGGTTTTGGTCGACTTTGCATAGTTGGGTATACACTGAAGATTGTGGTTATGGTGTGATATTGGGTTTTCTTTCCCCATATTTCTCTTTCAGTAAAGTTCTCTTCGGGTTTATAATTCTTCTGTTTTGTTCGACTTGCAGGAGGAGGGCCGAAGCGCAACAGATTCTCGACGAATCACTTGAAGTACTCGGTGGTCGCAAGACTTGAAGGTCCCGAGCCATTTTTAACATGGCTTATTACATGGCTGCTTGATCTTGGTTGTGTCCCATCATAGTATTATTCATGTTTACTTATGATTTATGCCTAGGAGAGTCCAGAGAGGTTGTTGGGTAAAGAACTGACTCAGCTAAAGCCAGTTTTAGGCTCCCTGGCCAGCTCCTCTCATTAAGCTCTCAGTGAGAAGGCGCCCAATTTGGGAGCCAAACCCTCTAGAGAAATGTTGCAGGAAACCAAGAATGATCTTGCTTTTTATGCTAATATGACACAAGGTCTTGCTTTTTATGCTAATATAACACAAGATCCTCTTAGTTTATAGTAGAACCGCTGGCTATATTTTATAGTTTACCCACATTCAACAGATTTGGTGGCTATTTGCCCCACCTTAACAAATTCTAGATCCTCTTACTATAACACACCCATATGTCGAGGATTACTCAACACGTACCCTTTAAGCTAAAAAAATCTCCAAACTACCTTTTTATTAAGTTGCTCATACATCACACCATGAAATAAGTAAGACACAACTCGAACACATCTCTTCTTGAAACGCTTTTGAGATAATCCAACTCAAATTCGTCTCTTCTCATTGGAAATGCTTCTCTTTTAAACGTAGGTATATCTTAAATGTATCTTTTTTGGGGTGATGTTTTCTAAAGGAGAAATGCGTGAGATGTATGCTTTCCTGAAGAAGACCTATCATGTTTCTTATCTCCCTTTAAAAGCGAAACGAAGGACTCGCATGTCTCTCACCGAAAAGACAAAAAGGATTCGAAACTAAAAAAGAAAGAGGAAAAGAAGTGAAAAAGGGTTTTCTATGGTGATGGTGTTTCTATTTCCCCTAAAAAAATGAAATGAATGACTTGCAAGTCTCATTGCTGAGAAGACAGAGGATTTAGAACCAAGAGAGGGAAAAGAGGGTCTTCTATGGTGATGGTGAGTAAGACGGAAGGCAGCAATAACTGAAAATAATAGGAGAGAGAGTAGTATTGGAAACATTGAGTAAAGTGGGAAAGGAGTGTGCGTGTAGTGATTAGAGGTGTGCGATTAGTAAGTATATATATAAAATTGTATGCACATTTTACATGTTTTTCTATATTAATACATTTTTCACATGTTATGATTTATATAAGGAACTATATTTCATAACAAGGTCCTTGTTTACAAGAATACACAAAGGAGCAAAGGGATGTGAATGGTTGTTCTCCTCCATAATACACGCCCTTACTGTAGGAATGCTTTAGAGGGATCTGCCTAGATGATGGGCATGGGACTGCAAGCCTCAACACATGCATCCCTTCTTATTACATTCATGTGAACTCCTTGGTTGCACACATTAGCAAACACCCTCATGTGCTTCATACCATACTGTCCTAGAGTTCCACACTCCTTTTCATAAACATCAACCTGCAAACAATCATCACTTTGAGCAAAAACTGCATGAACTCAGTGGGGTTTGAAAACCATATTTCATATATAGATATTGAAGTTGGGAAGATTGGTTTTACTATTGATTTGATATAATCCCAGTCGTCCACTAATGCTTGATCAGATGATCTGACGGTATCGAGAAGCTTAGGAGCTACGTCCTTGCCAAAGAGAAGATGACCGATGACCTCCACGGTCCTGTCAATGTAAAGCCTATGTACCATCACCTCTGCCATTTCCTTCTGCATTGCCTTCTCTGGCACGCTTGTATTGTTTTAGAGAGAGAGAGAACCTTGCCACGCTACTGATATATTCATCAATGAGACTGAAGTTATGTTTACTCACCTACAGAGAAAAACTATAAGCATGCTATGCTACTGATATTCATCCGTGTGCACGTGTGAGAGAGAGTAAGCTTGCTATGCTACTGATATCTTCATCAATGAGACTGGAATTATGTTTAGTTACGCACAAAGAGAAACTATAAGCATGTTATGCTACTGATATGTTCATCTGAGAGAGAGAGAGAGAGAGAGAGAGAGAGAGAGAGAGAGAGAGAGAGAGAGAGAGAGAGAGAGAGAGAGATCAATAAATTAATCCCAGTTATCAACCATAAGCTAGCAAACATGAACTTAAAAACAAAAGAAATTGAATTGAGAATCAAACCATGGAAAGTTTTAGTAAATTTGAAGAGAAGCAAGCAACCCTATGCCAGAAATAGGGCAGATCTGCATCTCTTTGATTGATAAATTCCATAGTGGCATCTTGTTTCTCCAAACCATTGTCACTGGCATTTGCATTTGCTGGGTCATAACCTTGATACAGATATAACTTCTCAACCCTCATGCTCTTGTTACCATGGAAAGTTTTAGTAAATTTATAAGTGCTTCTATCTGATGTTCGATTCTTCACCTGTTGCAGCAAAGGCCATTGTAAATTCAATAGATACTTAAAACCGGCCCCAACCCGCCTCGAGTGAGAAGTCTGCCCGGACCTGACCCACCCTCTAGTGGGTTGTGTTCCCAACCCTACATAAGCTGTAGAGCAGGGCTGATCGG
The DNA here is from genome assembly GCA_036023115.1 of Brasenia schreberi. Lineage (NCBI taxonomy): Eukaryota > Viridiplantae > Streptophyta > Magnoliopsida > Nymphaeales > Cabombaceae > Brasenia > Brasenia schreberi. The sequence goes on from JAYKKT010000043.1 coordinate 2,507,891, forward strand.
GTACCCTTGGGGCAGGTAGGGATTGCCATTCCTATCCGTGTCATCACAGAGAATAACAAGTGAACTGAAGACCATACCTTCAAATATTGTTTTATGAGAGTTTCCTTTCTCAGATTGTGAGTTTCACTGCAAACCCGAAACAGCAAAAGGATATCTCAGCATGTTTGAATAGCTAGAAGTTCACAAAAAATGCTGATTCGAAGCAAGACACATATTCCATTATGGAAAACACAAGCATATCCAAGTACCCAGATATGAGAGAGTTCCAGGCAAAATGGTTGAGGCAATTCATCGAACACTTGATGGGCGTCTTCAACACGCCCACAAATGGCGTACAATCTGAGTAGTTTGGCCGAGAGAGACGCGGTCCGGCGAAGGAGGCGCGGAGGGATGAGTTTATGGACTCGCAAGCCGTACTGTAGAGCCCTCATTTGAGCGCAGGTCTCGAGAAGGGAAGAGAAGATTTCGGGCCCCAACCGGACGCTTTTGGCCATGGCGTTTTCCTGGTCGCTTCGAGCAATTGCAGTCTCGTGCTCGGCTGAGCGCGGACGAGAAGGGGAGTTGGTGCCGGCGATGATTTAGCGGTGAGAACGGCTTGATGAGATGAGAGTCGTCGGCTTTTCTTACTGCTCCTGTTCCGGCGATGGCATCGGTAGCGGCACGCACAGCTCCATGCAGACCATGCCGGCGACGTTGCAGCGGCCTCCATCTAGTTGGCCGCTGAATATCGATTAACGGTACATAAAGGTACAGAAAGAAGTAGTGTTGTAATACGATTGTCGTCATAGGTACGGGGTGTATACGATTCAGTTAAAACCCATAACCGAAAGAACCTACCGAAGTTCTCATTTTGGTTTGTTTGATTTGGTTTCGAAATATCAAAAGAATCTGTTATTTGGGTTCAGTTCGGTTTTAAGATTCAAAACCACATAAAAAGTGAAATCTCTCTCTCTCTTTCTCTCTCTATAAACCATGGTCACCATCGAGCGTCCAAAGTGTAATTTTAAAGGTTAAAATTAAAAAAAAAAAATCTAAAAAGAGTATTATTATACTCATGTTCTTCAAAAACAATAATTAAACACCATCACCGGTAAGCATGATCCACTCACTACACACACACATATATATATAATGCATGGAACCCAAACCAAATAACTAAACTGAACTAGCCCAAATAATATGATTAGGTTTGTTTCCGCTGCTAATATAATTTGGTTCAGTTTCAATTTTCAAATTCACAGATCGTTTAATTTTTAGTTAATTTGATTCTTCAGTTTGGTTCAAGGCACACCCCTAGGCTATTTCTTGATTTAATAAAATTATTAATTTAAAAATAAAAATCATCACAGAGCACGTCAAGCAATAGCTGACCTGGCTAGGAGCCTGACTCACAAGTTCAAGGTCATGAATTCGATGCTGGGACATGCGTATTGCTTCGGTCTTGGTGATGTTCCCCCAACAAAAAAAAAAGGATCATACAAATGCAAAAGCATTGTTTTTTACTTTGATTGTGGGAAACACCAAATCCAGCTACAGGCCTCCAGTATCGAACTCGTGACATTCAACTTGTGAGTTAAGCCCCCCGTTGCTTGGGGTGCACAGAAAAAGTATTTATATTGTAAAAAGAATTAATATTTTTTTTGGCTTGAGAAGATTTTAGGTCAAACTAAAACTAAAACTAAAACCGAAACTGATAGTTCTAAACTGAAGGCCTGTAAGCCATTAAACCTAGTTGATTCACCAACTTGGAAGTGAAGAAAAGTGTAGGTTTTGTTCTTACCAACCTTGGTTGGGTCAAGTGGTTTCCGATCTGAGAGGATGTGGTCTTTGCCTTAGCCACTTTACAATTGTGTTGGTCTTGTCTTGGCTTCTTTCGACCAAACATGCCTCGATGTGGGATTTGATTACCTTTGATTGAATGTAATCAATACCAACCTGGGCTATGTTGGTGCGACCACTTGACTTGAACTTGAGCTTCGCTTTGAATTAGATCGAGCTTTGACTTGCAACTTGACCTTGAATTTGAATTGGGTTTTATCATGGCCATCCTGTTTGATTTGGTATGCTTATTCTTGATCTTATCCTTATCTTTTCTCGGAAATTTCGTTTCCTGCCGATTTAGGCTTTGTTCTATCTTTGAGTATATCAACATTCCCTTTTGAATTTTGAAAATTGATTTTTGGCGGTTTTTAAGAATGTTTTCTTAAAATATTTATTTAAAAAATGATGTTTAAAACTTTATGAAATTTGGGAGACATTTTCAAATCACGGTTTTTTAAACTGTGTCCTAATTTATTTAAAAATATTTTAAGGTGTTTACAGATGCCCCTCTTTGGTATTAATCCAAATTTATTTGGATAATGGCAAAAAAGAAAACACCCATTTTATTTTCTTCTCATATTTATCTTGAGAGTATTAATTTTCTCCTCATTGGATAATACCTATTTCCTTGGATTTGTTTTTGCGAATGAGGGGATCTTGGCCAAAGGGGACTTGACAAGAAAATGCCTAGTCGTAAGATGATCATGCATGAATGACCCCTTGATGGATGCATGTGTGTATGGAATATGAGGTGAGTGAAGTGTGCATTTATAGACCCATACATGTGATTCATGAGCTTAAGAAAAAACCTATGAAGGTCGGGTTCTCCAAGCAAGATGGTTCCCGTATTGTATCCTTTGATGTTTTGGGTTTTCAAAATTTCCTTTTAAAAGGAAACTCCTTTTGGTTTCCATAAGAAAGGATTGTTCCCCATAAGCAAGGTCTTGAAGGAGTGTTGATGCAGTCAGGTCATAGTAAACCTCAAGTCGAACTAGAAGCAAACCTATGGGGAAGAAGAAGAAAAGAAGAGGAAGAAGATGGTGTATGGTTACCTTAAGGGTTTTTTGTATTTTTCTTCTTGGGCTTAAAGTTAAAACATTTTATGTTTATGAGAATTTCGTATCTTTTATAAAAATCAAAACGAATTTTTGCTTTAATTAAGTTTTTGTAAAAGGCAATTCATGAAATCCGAGAAGAGAACTCTTCTTCTCACATTTCATTGTTTCAGTTATTGGAGCCGAAAGTAACCACCATCAACTTATAAGTCTCTGTTTCAGTCTTGTGAACGGAGAAAACTAGCTATGAGAGAGCTTTACCCCGATAGTCGCTGACCCAGCTCGAACATGATTCAGCAGGGTTCTCGTGGGCTCCTGGATACTGGTGGTTTTGTGTTTGTGCGTGTGTGTGTGTGTTTTGACAGTTTGGTGGTTCTGTGTTTGGAGGCTGAAACAGGTAAAATTAACAATTTTAGTCACAGATGGTTGTGTTGAAGAAGAATTGCATGAAGAGCAAAGGTGTTCATGATGATGATTTTGACATAGCAAATGATCCGAAAAGTACTCTCTTAGAGTGGTAGTAAAAGGTGCATTGATACATATGATACCACAAGCAATAGCTCACTTGGCTAGGTGGTCGATTGATAACTTGAAGGTTATGAGTTCGATCCATGCAGGGTGCATATGGCTTCAACCTTCTCATTATACCAAAAATAAATATTAAAATACAGGTATCAAAATTAAGAAAAATAGAGAAAGATTACATATTAATAAAGAACATAAAAACAACATCCAAACATCAAATATAAGGGTTTGGTAAAATACACTATTATCAAAATTAAGGGTATTCATGGTTCAGTTTGGTTCTGTTCTAGTCTCACTTGAACCAAACTGCTATCTTTGGTTCTTAGTTTTTAGAGAACTGAACCAAACCGTGTCATAGTCGAAACCGAGCCAAACCGAACCAACAATTCATGTTCAGTTCGATTCTGAACCACGGTTCTACTTATATTAGGGTTTGGTAAAATACAAAATATTATGCAACCCAATTATTTGGATCTACGGTTCAGATTTTATATCTATCTATCTATCTATCTATCTATATATCTATATATATATATATATATATATATATATATATATATATATATATATATATATATATATATATTTTATATCTATCTATCTATCTATCTATCTATATATATATAACCACTAATCAAACTGCCAAAATCTTTTCTTATTAGAACCAACCGAGCCAAACCAAACCGCTCAATATGTAGATTGGTTTGGTTTGGTTCTAGCTGTTCCTTGAACACCCCTAATCATAATGTCCCATATTATGAGTTTTTTTTTTCCTGGTTACAATGACAAGCTGAAAGCCAGGTATGCACACCACAACTATTGAACTCACAACCTCATCTTTTTCATTTTTAAGATCCTACCATAGATTCATGAAATTTTCAAATGAAAGGGGAACTCTAATTGGATCTAAACTAGACAGGAACTAGAGGGGGCTGGTTCAGTTCCAGTTCTAAGTTTTGGTGGGAACAGAACCGCAAGTTCCATCTACTCGGAACCAGCCATGTCTATATAAAAAATATCTCAAAAAAGACTTCCTTAATTTGCTGATTTTAAAAGAGCATCATTGGCCAGTTTTACAAGGCAAAGATCACCTAGATGAGGAAGATAACCATAGTTTAAGCTTATCATACACAAAAAAGAAGAAGGATTAAACATGAATCCACGAAAAGGTTCCTTCAGTATGCACCAAAGAGCATTAGTTCAACGGCAGGGTGCTCTAGTGCCGTTGCTGCTGGTGGAGAGTTCGACTCCCTGAGGGTGCATGTGTGGATGTGGCGTTAGGCTTCGGCCTCCTCTTGTAACCAAAAAAAGAGAGAGAGGTTCCAGGGCTTTCAAAACTTGTATTAACAACAATAATTGATCCTTTCTCTAAGAATATGAATCTTATTTTTAAGTTTACTTCTAAATGTTGCTCATTGACTTCAATATGCACAAACCTCGCTTTATTTAATTTTGAATAAATCTCCTCTATGTTAGGCTTCAACCTCCTCTTGTAACAAAAAAAAGAGAGGTTCCTTTGGGGGCTTTCAAAACTTATATTAACAACAATAATTGATCCTTTCTCTAAGAATATGAATCTTATTTTTAAGTTTACTTCTAAATATTGGTCATTGACTTCAATATGCACAAACCTCACTTTATTTAATTTTGAATAAATCTCCTCTATGTTATGCTTCAGCCTTCTCTTGTAACAAAAAAAAAGAGAGGTTCCTTTGGGGGCTTTCAAAACTTATATTAACAACAATAATTGATCCTTTCTCTAAGAATATGAATCTTATTTTTAAGTTTACTTCTAAATGTTGCTCATTGACTTCAATATGCACAATCCTCGCTTTATTTAATTTTGAATAAATCTCTTCTATGTTAGGCTTAAGCCTTCTCTTGTAACAAAAAGAGAGAGAGGTTCCTTTGGGGGCTTTCAAAACTTATATTAACAACAATAATTGAACTTTTCTCTAAGAATATGAATCTTATTTTTAAGTTTACTTCTAAATGTTGCTCATTGACTTCAATATGCACAAACCTCACTTTATTTAATTTTGAATAAATCTCCTCTATGCAGGAAATCTAACTTGGTTGTCAACCCAATATCAAATTTCCCAACATTTGATTTAACTAAATTAGTGATATAATACAAAAATTGAATAGTTCTTTTGGAGCAGGTGATGGACAGGGGAGTTCTTTGAGATCAAGAAAATCTACCATGCATAAGTATCTTAGCCATTTGCCGGCCGTGACGGATATAGAAACTCTTTTGGGGTGGGCCGAATAACCCTTTGAATGGTTTTGGGTGGGACGAACTATGTATTATAGCATATAGATCTCACCATGAGCATAGACTTTACGTTGATTTTCGAAACTTCAGGTGGAGTTGGCTCAATGTAGATCTGCCGGTGCCCGCCGATCTAGAAATTTTTTCTTGATGAGATGAACAACCATGGCTAGGCCCACGGTTTTGACGGAGTTCTAAAAAAAATTTCATTATAAGGAGAACTATGCAATGTAGAACACACATTCAACCATAGGTTAGGGTTGGTAAATGAGATAATTGGTCATGAACTTTAAGGTAAACGAAAGTAGACATAACTCATTTGAAGCTGGCCCAACAGTTCCAACCATAATCGAACCGTATCAGGAACTGGCTGGAACCAGAACCAATCAAACCGGACCCATAAATGAGGACCATCTTGTTCGTTTCCTCTTCCATTTCGGTGGAACTGGAACCATATATATATATATATAATTCAACATTTGAAATAAATTGTTATGGTTCTAACCGGTTTAAGACTGAAACCAGAACCAGAACTAGAACTAACGGTTCCTAAAACTCTCTTAGTTCAGTATGATAGAACTCAAATCTCCAAAACCCGATCTCATAGGTTCAAATCATACAGTGTGATTCTACATTGTACTGAATGATATTAACTCAAATTGCAAACATCAATTTTTTGATCTCCCGAGGATCAAACATAGGAGGTCAAAAATAAGAAAGAAGAGATCTTACTCTAACCAATCACTCCGTATGTATTGTAAATATGCAACTACGAACAATTCTACTAAAAGTAATTTGGAATAAGACCTAATACGATTATAGAGACGACAATTTGGACTCGACCTTTGGGTACCCGTTCTGTCTCATCCCAGGTCTGAAAACCCACCCCACAACGGGGCAGGATGGAACAAGGGGTGAAGGAGAAATAGGGTGGAGTGGGGGTGGTTTGCGGTAGACCTATATACATTAGTGTTTATTTATATAAAAAATATGTTTTTCGTGTTTATTAGTATATATATCATTTCATAATTGCTATTCATAGACTTATTTTACTAAGTATACATTTAAAAAAAAATTATACTTGCTATGGATTGCTGCTCCTCTCTTCTCACAAGTTTCTCTTTCTTTCTTATCAGTTTTTTCTCCTCTCAATGATCCGTGGTGGCTTCTTCTTTCTTCTTAACAACCTTTCTCGGTCTTCCTTTCTCCAGCAATCTCTTTTAATGTTGTTGTCTGTCAATCCTTTCATTTTTCTATAAATCTGATCATATTCAACTTTTTTTAAAAACTTTCATGAATAGTGCTTTTGTTCTTTTTGTCGATCTCTTTCGGACTTTTTCTCTTTTATTCTCAATCTATTCTCAATCTCTATCTCAATAAATCTCACAAAAAATTGATAGAAAATAAAAAATTATCGATCATGACGAACATTTCTATGGATGAAGGAACTTGTGACGAGACATGCCTAAGACACATTTTACTTAAGGGACAAACGTGCCCACGACGCATCACTATTTGAAGAGCAACATGCCGTGAATGCATCTTTGTTGTGATCGATAATGAAACATGCTAAATATGCGTTATATTAAAATGATAGAAGTGCCATAGGTGCGTCATTGCTTGAAGGTTGACATACCTTACCCAAGTCACTATTTGAAGGTTGGCGTGCCTTGGGCACATCACTATTTCAAGAGTAATGAAGAAAATGGTGTCCACAACGAGAGAATGAAGAGAGAAAATTGAAAAAGGATATTTTTGACAAAATTATACAAAAAGATATACATTTAGTAAAAAATGGTGTATGAATAGTAACACTCATATTCTATATGTACATATAATTATATATACATAATAACCTTTTGTTTAATAATATAAAATACCATCAAAAGAGATTTTGTATTTTATATAAATTATATATTAATTGGTTTTTTCTTAACGTATAAATTGAAGTTGGGCAGGGCTGGGTTATAACAAAAGGATGAGGAGCTGGGTTTCATCCCCTACATGAGGTGTATAAAGAGGATTCTAAGACTGTATGTGGAGATGGAGTTAAAATCCGTCCCACCCCGCCCTGTTGCCATTCCTACATGATTCCAAATAACAATCATTTAGGTTTATTGTTTAAAAGGGAAGAAAAAGAGAGGTAATATCTATCTCTAATCTAAATAATAATTTGTATCAGCCATTAATCTCAAGAATTAGCAATGGATGCTGGAAGTAAATGCAAATTCAGATATTTTCCCGGGAACCGTTGGATCCATACCCGTATTAATAATTTTGCAGAGGTGGTCGATGAATGATGGATCCTGTGGGCTCTGCTGGTCCTCAGAGTCTAGATTCGTGGACCCACCGGCGCCCCTGAAAAATGAGTGAGGGCGTTCTGGTCCACTTGGGCTACTGGGCGCCCACTTGATCTGCCTCCCTCTCCCCATCAATTTCGTCGGGAGGCGTTTTCTTCTTCTCACTGACGGGGGTCAGAAACTTGGAAAGGGCAAGGGTTGGCACCAGATCAACTGCATTGTGAGCTACACCAGTCAAGGGTTGGCACCGAACTCCCAACACGATCTTTAGAATTTGACACGCTTCTTGGCAGTATATATATATATATATATATATAGAGAGAGAGAGAGAGAGAGAGAGAGAATAGTGCATATTTGTGTTCACCAATTGTTTTTTAGGGCATGAGCTTAAGAGGAGCTTTACAATCTTATAATTTTTAAATGACACTCATTACCTTTTAAAAATGAAGATACACAAGTATACATATTTGAGAGGTTACAATTTATATAACAAGATCAATTTCACTTATGCTTACCTATTATTTTTTACGTGGTTTATGCATAATTTAAAATTTTTAAAGGCTTTTGGAAATATACGATGAGCAATGTTATTATATTCATGCTCTCAAAAAACAATAATCGAGCCTGAGTGAGTATCGTTAGTAGTAATCAAGATTCAATTCTCTCTCTCTCTCTCTCTCTATATATATATATATATATATATATATATATATATATATATATATATATATATATATATATATATCCTGGTCTGGCCCTTACTCCCACGAGTTAAGAGGGCTCAATTCACCGGGTCCAATGGAGACCAACGACCTGAATCAATCCATCCCAGGGTCTGGAGCTCGAATATATATATATATATATCCTGGTCTGGCCCTTAGTCTCCCACGAGTTATGAGGGCTCAATTCACCGGGTCCAATGGAGACCAACGACCTGAATCAATCCATCCCAGGGTCTGGAGCTCGAACCCCATCTTTCTTCGGGTAGAGGGCATCGTAGGACCTTAAGAGCCGGCACTCCATTTTCCATGAGCCAGGATCCAATTTTGGGTCCGATAAAGATTGAAGAAAGCAACCAACCCATTCCGAGACGAGCCTGGTGCTCAAAATCGCAGACCCGTGAAAACCCATTGTTTCTTCGGGTAGAGGGCATTGTGGGATCCAAACCAGGTCTGGCAGTTCATTTTCCATGACCCAAGATCCAATTCTAGGTCCGATACAGATTAAGGAGAGGAACCAACCCATTCCGAGACGAGTCTAGAGCTCAAACCCGAGTCACCAAAGCACTGTGTTTCTTCTGATGGAGGGCACCGTGGGACCCACCTTAAGAAAGTACCTGGCACTTTTTGTTGGTTTGTGATTGCCCGTCCCTTTCCCATTAAACCCATCCGCGCCCCCTTGGCGAGATTATCCTTACAGTTCGTATGCCATTAAATAACTACTTGATGCGGATATTCCTCCCATAAGAAAAATAAATTAATATTTTGAACAAAAAAACTGACATTTTTTCCCAAATAAATAAAACAATATTTAATAGGGGAGACAGTGGACCGCAATCCAAGTTCATAACCTTTCCAGATTCTTCTTGAACTAATAATATCCTAAAATATCTGGATATTCCATCAATATCCAACTTAAAACCTAAGATTTCTAAATTTTTGTAGTTCTTATTTTTTTTTTCTTTTAATAAGAAAACAAACGAAGAGAAACCATCATTAGACATGACGGGTTTCGAGTAGATTGAGATATATCTCAAAACCATGAACCATAACCAAACCAATTTAGTCACGGTTCTTGTGTATGAACATGTCCTATAGATGTCCTACAATTGATACCTTCGGCCATATGTAAAGGTAAGCAAATTGTTATGTACCAAGAATAAAAAGCTTATTAAATGAAACTCAAACCTTGAGATCAAATAAGAGAAGGCCAAATTATTATAATATCATCCACATAAACAATCGAATGAAATTAATGTATATTACGAAACCAAGTTCAAGTTTTTCTCATCTTTTGGATTTCCCCTTATTTACCAAAATTGGGAGGATTGGTTACCACCCACATAACTCAGATCTCTAGAGTTCCTGGATCTTCGTGATCCTTTGATAAGTTCATGATTTTGGTTGCACCCAACATCACGAAACCCGTTGTATTTCGCGATTTGCAGGATTTTACAGATACAAACTGAATAATACATGTCAACTAGAACTAAAAATGTTATTTTGCAGCAGCCGGGTCTCCGATCGGACCTCTTAGCTTGACCAGCTTCGGCCATTCTTCTTGATCGAATAGCTTAGTTTTCTTTACTTATATTGGATGAACAACGCTCTAACTTTTATGAAGTTGTACGCTCACGAGCGATAATAAGTTGGATTTAAGAAGAAAACTCACATTATTTTTATACATTAAGCTATAAATACAAATATTTCACATAAGATCATATGCATGATTGCTATATAGACTATTTAAGCATGCTTCTAACTGGCAAAAAAGACTCAAGACTCTCTACACACGGAGCCCTTGAGCTACTATATTGACAAGAGCTAATGCATTGCTGGTCACTTGAGTCACACCCACAATCTCCCTTCGAACCATGGCTCGAACCCTGCTAGTCTTCATGCCTATATCGGCGAACCCATCCATGCAAGTGTTCTCGTCGGTCAGTGCCGCGCTCACCCAAGTCTGGACGTTGCTTATGTGCCACATGAACTGGGTCCGGCCCAAGTGCTTCACTTCATCGATCGACTGACCGATCCGGTACACCGAGTCGGACATGGTAGTGATGCAATCCTTGATGGCGGCCTTCTCGCGGAACGTCAAAGACTGCCCAAGTGCGGTGTGACCTATAGAGAGCCTGGTCACGAAGTCGGTAGCCAACTTAGCCCGGATCAAGCTAACACCGAGGGCGGCTTGAGCCAATTGACGCGGGCTTTGCTGCACGATGGGTGCGTATGAGGCAAGGGACTGGAAGCAGACGTCTGGGAACCGAGTCGCCGAGCACGATGCCTTGATGAATTTCAGAGATTGTTCATGATTTGGAGTTGGTACTGGGAAGGCTGATGCAGAGACTATGAGAACCAAGAGGAGGTGGAGGAGGAGGAGGAGTGCGGCAGGCATGGTGCTTCTTCCTTTCATTCTTCTAACTTTCAGAGCCAAACCTAAGCAATATTCTACCATTGAAATGCTCATGGGACTAGGTTTATATAGAAATGGGGAAAGGCAATTATGATCATTAAGTGTGTGTGTGCACGTGCATGCATGTGTGTATGGGCCTATGTGAAGAAAGAATCATCTTTTTCTTTTTAAATAATAAAGGAATCACCTTTAGTCCAATAAAGAAGCAACATTGTGAATTCATGTGCTCTGTGTTGCCACAGGCTAATATATATGGATTATTATTTTTAATTATTTAAATTAAGAAAAAAAGTATGTAATTTCTCATTGCTCTTAGTTTTGATAAGGGTGACAAACCACATGAATGGGACCCACAACTTCTAATGATGGGTCCCACTTGAAAATGGCATTATGTGATTGGTTCGATGATCCAAAACAGATTATTGGATCTGGTCCTATTTTGATGTTGTGGGACCAAAACAAAAATCCAAAGATGTTATTATATTTTAAGCAGAGAGTAGTAATGTGATCTATCGAGAAAGACTGGTCGCCAATATTACCCAAGACCTGCTTTACTGAAGGAAAAATTGACAACGAAGCAAAGTGCATAAAGAAGATAAGATCGCGGCTTTTCTTTTCTTTTAACTTGCAGGCCCAGTTGCTATAAAAGAGGTAACTGAAATATTTTTTTGATTAAGTTAGCCATGTTATATATATATATATATATTTATTTATACACATATATAGTGATTGGATTCTACTGACATGAGTATAATAATAATGTTTTTCATACCTTTTTAAAACCTTTTAAAAATTATAAGTTATACTAGTACACCTAAAACCAACGGTTTACGTTACATGTCAAAACTGGACATGATTCAATTTTGTTATATGTATAGAAAGAGAGAGAGAGAGAGAGAGAGAGTAAATTGATGTTGTCTACTCACGTCTAATCATTGTTTTTAAATATGAATGACTACCCATCTCACCCCGCTCGATGTGAGGTTGATTTCGAAGTAAAAGAATTTGTCTCACTGTAGGGTAGGTAAGGTTCAAGGTATACCGACTCCAGTACATTTATATATTTATTTATAGATATTTTACATAATATATATGTATTTTTCATATAAATATAACTATATATGTCTAATAACTTTGAGTTTATTAATATAAAATATCATTAAAAAGTAGAATATATGATACTAAATAATTAAAAAAAATGTTTTTATATGTTGAAGTGGGGCAGGGGGTGGGATTGGGTTGTAATGGAAATATAAAATATCATTAAAAAGTAGAATATAAAATTATTCTTTATTTTGTCAAAACTCTTTTTCATAAACTGAAAAGCATAATAGATGAACATGAGTGAGCATGTTAGAAATGGTTCCCAATCTAATTGAAATTAGTGCTTGAATATTGTTTCGGACTCCAAACTGATTAATCTGATTCGATATTCAACACAGCCAATTCCGTGGCATTTTTAGTGGCAGAAGAAGAAACCTTAAGGACTTGGTTACATGGGTAGCAGCCATCTCTGTATTGATGGCAATTAATTTTAGGGTTCCCCTCATTATTTTGATATCTAAAACTAAAGTACAGTTTGGCTTGTTAGCTTTCACACCGGATTTGTTTTCTTCGATACGATGAAGAAGCCCCGGGCATGCCTGGGAATCAAACTCATGACCTTGAACTTGTGAATCGATCTAGTAGCCAAGTGAGCTATTGCTGTTGATGTGTTTGACTTGAGATCTTAGCACACAGAGGATCATTGACTTGATTCTATTTGGTTTATTGGTTTCAAGCGATTTAATGATGCTATGACAGCTTGATTATGTGGTTTTTAATGATGCTATGACAGCTTGATTATGTGGTTTTAATGATGCTATGACAGCTTGATTATGTGGTTATCACAAAATTTTAACATGTTATTTAAAATTTAAAAATTATTATTTTTGTTTCAAAAGGTTTTTCGAACTCACATCGAAACTGACTCGAAATTGATGGTTTTCGAAACTGTAACCAAAACCGGTTTCAGATCGGTTCTATTACAGTTCAAGGTTCAAAGATAATGGAAATGGGCCATATTTAGAATTATTTGTTTGATTTTTTAATTATTTATCATCTAATTTTTTAAATCTAATAAATTAAAATTAGTATGACATTTTAAGTTCCATATCAAGGAAATCCACTTAGAACAACTCCATTCTCCTATCTCCTATCTGATCTTTCCTATCCTCCAACTGTTTGATTTAATGCTGTGCATGCAAGCGAGTCAAATTTAAATCCTTATCAATTTCGGGATATTGAACATGAAAGGTCAGACTTTATGAATGCCCAATTAATTTAGTCAATTTACCATGTCACTGGATATGCAGCCAACTTTTTTCTCTAGATTGTTCGTGTAGTCAGGGGCGGACCTAGAAGATTTTCTGAGATGATGAGAAGTCTTTTCCCTAGCTGATTAACATAATTATAAGAAAATTTTGGACACATATATATATAGTATGCTTTTCACTTAACTATTGTTTTTATTTGAGAAATGAATGTAACAATACAATGAGAATTCTTATATTACCAATGTACAAGATATGGTTTATATATATATATATATAGAGAGAGAGAGAGAGAGAAACCAAATTCTACCTTCGAGTTATCTGATTATATCTCACGATTATTTTTTAGTGGTATGAGTGTAATTTCAAAGGTTACATAAGGTATTTAAAAAACGTTGAAGGAGGATCTTATTGCACTCATGCCATTAAAAGAACAAGTGTTAGTGTAGGCATGAGTGAAAACCGTCGAGAGCACAATTAGGTTTTCATATATATATATATATATATATATATGAGTGAAAACCGTCGAGAGCACAATTAGGTTTTCATATATATATATATATATATATATATATATATATATATATATATATATATATATATATATATATGAGTGAAAACCGTCGAGAGCACAATTAGGTTTTCATATATATATATATATATATATATATATATATATATATATATATATATATAGAGAGAGAGAGAGAGAGAGAGAGAGAGAGAGAGAGAGAGAGGAAGAGAGCTATATTACTTTAATACAACCTTTTCAATTGAATAACAAAAATGGGGTTGTCACATTATATATATATATATATATATATATATATATATATATATATATATATATGTGTGTGTGTGTGTGTGTGTGTGTGTGAAGAGAGAGATCATAATACATGTGTTTATTAATCTATATTGAAATCTACTTAAAGATTTCAATCATTTAATTATTGGGATCCATGGTTGAGATCTTTAGGCGAAAATCTAAATAATACTATGTATTAAATGTATTGTTTAAAGAAAGAATACAACAGCAACTAAGCCTTTTCTTATACTATATGGGATCAACTACATAGATTCTTTGTTTCCACAAAGTCCTATCATGTGTCATGTTAGCAGTTAACTCACAATAAGCTAGATCATTCTTTATTGTTTCTTTCCAACATTTTTGTGATTGTCTTATACCTCTTTTACTACTTTCAAAATCTAGTTTTTCATACATTCTTATAGGTTCTTCTTTTCATCTTATTTCTATATGTTCAAACCACCTTAAACGATTTTCTCTCATTTTATCCTCTATTGGTGTCACACATTATGTACTAAATGAGATGACAGCACGATGAATAAATAGGACAATGGGTGAAAATGTCAATGAAGTGCATCAGGTTGTACTATCAAAATAAGAACCTGGTGATCAAACTTTTGAAAGGACCCAGCATGAGAATGCCTGCAGATGATTTGTGGAGTTTAGTTCATGCAAGCCTTTTTCTGGGGTCGAGCTCCTTCATGTCTATTTCTTTACCAGCCCGATACAAACACTAAGACATGGCTCACTAAAAGCTTTCTAGGCTATGAATTCATGCTAGACCTAGGGGAAAACCCAATATAATAAGGTGGACTAATTACAGTTTTCACTTGTTAGATTGTTCCCCAGACATTATACAAATGTGAGCCGCTGCACTTTTAAACAGATCATGCTCTGCCTCACAAACTGCTTGAAAATGTTCAAATAAAAAACCTTAGAAAACCCCAGCCCATCCAAGGCCAGCCACCTGATAAATGCAGATGAGCCACCTTCTGATGCTAACCACAAGGTAACAAGAAGGAAACAGAAATCTTCTAAAAAAGTAAGCACCCTTAAGATGAACCAAGCACAAACTCAACTTTGGAGAAATGATCCCACTTCCAAGTTCCCCTAAAAACATGTTTAATTATCTTGCATATGTTTAATTATCTTGCATGCCCATGGATGCAATCATGACTTTGAAATTTGAGCTGGCACCTCAGCTCACAGTCATAATGAGGAGAGTTAAATATTAAATCAGGCACATATTGCACCAAATGTACCTGTTTCATAACACCTATATATGTCTACATTCCAAGTGGTGGTACAGAATAGAATACTAGCATCTCCAACAAAAACCCTCCAGGAAAAAGAAAGTATTTCAGGAGGAAATTAATCATCACAATCCTGGTAGTCACCTTCTATACCAACAGAGCTTCACAAGTTCAGCTTCATACATTGATAAAGAAACTGTCCTCTATTGGATGGACAAATATGTATACCGTGAGAAAATGAATGGAGAATCCTACACTAAAATAGAAAATTTTGAACAAACCTTCTGCCCAGCATCCCAAGACTGTTGGATCACATCCCCTGCCGATTTAGGGATCATTACAATAGGGATGGTAATGTTAATGGAAGTATCATTTTCAGTTATAAAGATCTGAAAATAAACGAGATGTCAGTAGTGAAACAATATTTGAAATGTCAAGGAAAGTACCTATTTATAATAACCATATTATTTATATAGTCTTTTCTTGCATTACCAATCATCCATCTTAGCATCTTCATTTTTGTGACAAACATCTTTTGTACATGTTGATGATTGACTACCCAACACTTAGAATCATAAAACATGAGAGGCCTAATTGTTGCTCTATAATATTTACCTTTTAACTTTAATGATATCTTCTTATCACAAATAATACTTGATGCTCCTCTCTATTTTAACCAACCAACATTAATTCTACGTGTAACATCTCTATCAATTAACTCCGCCCATGTAAGGATCACCCTTGCATTGCCGGTCCCAAACCCGGATAAAGGAGGAGGGTTGTGTTAGGCTTCCGACAGTCAACGTAAAACTTCGTCGGATTTTTATAACATGGATTACAAAAATTATGAGTATTACTTTGGAGCGTCCCCGCCTAGCGACGTGCTGCAGAGCCCGAAATGTAGTAAGAAGTAAGCAAGGGCCACTACATTTTTGCCCAAATGTAGTAAATCAATTGCAGAGAGGGTTCCCACATCATGGACGGGTGTGGGTAAAGAAGTTAGTCCCGCTACATTGCCGCCCGAACGTAGTGAAAAATTTTCAGAGAGGGTCTCCGCATTTTGATTATTGACGGATGCGGGGGTAAGGAAGCTAGTCTTAGAAAATAAGATTCATATTGGTTCTTAGAATATTGGAACATTATTCGGTAAGCTAATGGAGGTGATAGATACTATGATTGATTCATATTCTATGTTTACAAGAGACAAAATGGGTTGGAGAAAAAGCAAAGGAGATAGAGGATACAGGTTTTAAATTATGGTACTTAGGTAAAGAAAAAGCTCGAAACGGAGTTGGTATTATCATAAATAAAGATTTAAAGGAGAGTATAGTAGACATACAACGATATGGTGACCGAATCATAACATTGAAATTAGTATTAGGAGCAGAGGTTTTGAATATAGTTTGTGCTTACGCACCCCAAGTAGGACTAGAAGATAGTATAAAGACAGTTTTTTGGGAAGAGTTAGATAAGGTGTTTCAAAAGATTCCACAAAGGGAGATGATTTGTTTAGGAGGAGATTTAAATGGACATGTCGGTAAAGAGGCATTAGGATATCACGAGATTCATGAAAACTTTGGTTTTGAGGATATAAATGAGGAAGGTAGGGAGATTTAAAATTTTGCTATGGTATTTGATCTCTTTATAGTCAATACAATCTTCAAAAAACGAGATGAACATTTAGTTACTTATAAGAGTGGCTTATCACAAACACAAATTGATTACTTTATTTGTAGAAAAAAAGATAGAGCGTGTAGTAAAGATTGTAAGGTAATTCCAGGAGAAAGCTTAACCACCCAACATCGACTTTTAGTTATGGATTTACAAATAAAAAAATGGACAAAGAAGAAAAGAGTGCATCGAGCTATTCAGACTAAATGGTGGAACCTCAAAAGTGAGAAAGAAGATATATTTAAACATAAAGTCCTTCAAGGAGATGTTTGGAATTATGTTGGCACACCTTGTGATATGTGGAACAATATGGCTATACATATTAGGAAAGTGGCGAAAGATATGTTAGGGGTATCTAAGGGAGGGGTACTGGCACAAAAAGAAGCTTGGTGGTAGAGTGAAGTAGTACAAAATAAAATCAAGGCAAAGAGGGCATGTTACAAATTACATTATGCCAAGAAAACTAGTGAAACTTTAGAAGCTTATAAGAAAGCAAAGAAGGAAGCGAAAAAGGCCGTTAGTGAAGCAAAAGCTAAGATTTGGGAGGACTTATATAAAAAACTCAACTCAAAAGAGGGTGAAAGAGATATTTTTAGGATAGTTAGGGCTAGAGATATGAAAACTAAAGATCTTAATTATGTTAGATGCATAAAAGATGAGGATGAAAAAATTCTAGTGGCAAATGATAATATAAGAAATAGATGAAAAAACTATTTTTATAATATTTTTAATGAAAATAAAGATGTTAGTATTAGTTTAGGAGATTTAGCTAAGTCAGAAAAGTATATAAACCACAATTTCTACCGATGTATTCAAAAGAATGAAGTCAAAGAGGCTCTTAAATATATGAAGGGTGGTAAATCGGTAGGACCAGATAATATTCCTATAGAAGTTTGGAAAATACTAGGAGAAATAGGAATCACTTGGCTCACAAGACTATTTAATGAAATATGGAAAAACCAAAAGATGTCCGAGGAATGGAGAGCAAGTACACTTATACCCATATATAAGAATAAGGGAGACATTCAAAATTGTGTGAATTATCGAGGTATCAAGTTAATGAGTCATACTATGAAATTATGGGAAAGAATTATCGAACGTAGGTTAAGACAAGTATCAAGTACAATAGAGAACCAATTTGGGTTCATGTCAGGCAGATCTACTATTGAAGCGATTCACCTTTTGAGACGTCTTATGAAACATTTTAGAACAAAAAAGAAATACCTTCACATGATATTTATTGATCTATAAAAAGCTTATGATAGGGTACCGAGGGAGGTTCTTTGGAGAACTTTGGAAAAAAGAGGTATCCCATTGACATATATTAACCTTATATGAGACATGTATAATGGTGCAAAAACATGTGTGAGGACTCATGAAGGAATGACAAACTTCTTTGAAGTTAATATTGGGTTACATCAAGGATCAACTTTAAGTCCATACTTATTTATAATGGTGATGGATGAGTTAACAAAACATATTCAAGATGAAGTACCTTGGTGTATGTTATTTGCAGATGACATTGTATTAGTGGAGGAGTCTAAGGAAAAAGTTAATAGAAAATTGGAACTATGGAGAAAAACATCAGAAAGAAAAGGCCTCCTACTTAGTAGAACAAAGACAGAATATATGAAATGTAAGTTTGATCATTTGGTTACTTCAGAGGACATAGAAATTAAAATTGTCACATATTGCATTCCTCAAAAGGAAAGTTTTAAATACCTAGGGTCAATTTTTCAGAGTGATGGAAGAATTGATGGAGATGTTACACATAGAATTAATGCTGGTTGGTTAAAATGGAGAGGAGCATCGGGTATTCTTTGTGATAAAAAGATACCATTAAAATTAAAAGGTAAATATTATAGAGCAGCAATTAGGCTTGCCATGTTTTATGGTTCTGAGTGTTGGTCAGTTAATCATCAACATATACAAAAGTTGTCTATGACAAAAATGAAGATGTTGAGATGGATGAGTGGTCATACAAGAAAAGACCGTATACATAATGAGGTTATTAGAAACAAAGTAGAAGTAGTACCAATAGAGGATAAAATGAGAGAACATCGTTTAAGATGGTTTGGACATATAGAAAGAAGATCAAAAGAAGAACCTGTAAGAAGGTTAGAAAAACTAAATTTGGAAAGTATTAAAAGAGGTAGAGGACGACCACAAAAGTGTTGGAAAGAAATAGTAAAGAACGATCTAGCTTATTGGCAGTTAACTGTTAACATGGCACAAGATAGGGATCTATGGAAACAAAGAATCTATGTAGCCGACCCCGTCTAGTATGGGAAAAGGCTTAGTTGTTGTTGTTGTTGTAACATCTTTATCAATTCTTCTATCACTCTAAAAATTTATCTTAGGTATTTAAAACTTTTCTTTTGGAGAATGTAATGTGTGCTAATTTTAATTTCTATGTCCTCTAAGGTAACCAAATGATCAAACTTACATTTCATATATTCTCTCTTTGTTATACTAAGTCAGAAGCCTTTAATATTTGTCTCTATATTTCCAATTTTCTATAACTTTTTTCTTAGGCTCCTCTACTAACACAATGTCATATGCAAATAACATACACTAAGGTATTTCATCTTAAATATGTTTTGTTAACTCATCAATCACCATTATAAATAAGTATGGACTTAAAGTTGATCCTTGATGTAACCCAATATTAACTTCAAAGAAGTTTGTTATTCCTTCATGAGTCCTCACAAATGTTTTTGCACTATCATACATGTCTCTTACAAGGTTTATGTATGTCAATAGAATACCTTTTTTTCTAAGGTTTTTTAAAGAACCTCCCTCGGTACCCTATCATAAGTTTTTTTTTTATATCAATAAATATCATGTGAAAGTCTTTCTTTTTTACTTTAAAATGTTTCATAAGAAGTCTCAAAAGGTGAATTGGTTCAACAGTAGATCAGTCTAGCATGAATCCAAATTGGTTCTCTGTTTTACTCGATACTTGTCTTAACCTACGTTCGATAATTCTTTCCCACAATTTCATAGTATGACTCATTAACTTAATATCCCGATATCGTACAATTCTCAATGTCTTCCTTGTTCTTATATATGGGTATAAGTGTACTCGCTCTCCATTCTTTGGGCATCTTTTGGTTTCTTCATATTTCATTAAATAGTTTTGTAAGTAAGTTATTCTTGTTTCTCTTAGTATTTTTCAAACTTCTATAGGAATATTGTTTAGTCCTACCGATTTAACACCTTTCATATATTTAAGAGCCTCTTTGACTTCATTCTTTTCAATACATCGGTAGAAATTGTGGCTTATACATTTTTTTTTATTTTAATAACTCTGCTAAGCTAATACTAACATCTTTATTTTCATTAAAAACTTATAAAAATAATTTTCCATCTGTTTCTTATATCATCATTTACCACCAAATTTTTTTCATCCTTGTCTTTGATGCATTTTATAGAATTAAGATCTTTATTTTTTATCTTTAACCCTAGCTATCCTAAAAATATCTCTTTCACCCTCTTTTGAGTTGAATTTTTTATATAGATCCTCCCAAATTTTATCTTTTGCTTCACTAACAACCTTTTTCGCTTCCTTATAAGCTTCTAAAGTTTGACTAGTTTTCTTAGCATAATGTAATTTATAAATGCTTTCTTTGACTTTATTTTATTTTGCACTACTTTACTCCACCACCAAGCTTCTTTTTGTGCGGGTACACCTTCCTTAAATTCACCTAATACATCTTTCTCCACTTTCCTAATATGTATAACCATATTGTTCCAAATATCACAAGGTGTACCAACATAATTCCAAGTATCTCCTTGAACGACTTTCTGTTTAAATATATATTCTTTATCGTTTTTGAGGTTCCACCGTTTAGTCTGAATAACTCGATGCACTCTTTTTTTCTTTGTCTATTTTTTATTTGTAAATCTATAACTAAAAGTTGATGTTGGGTGGTTAAGCTTTCTCTTGGAATTACCTTGCAATCTTTACAACTCACCCTATCTTTTTTTCTATAAATAAAGTAATCAATTTGTGTTTGTGATAAGCCACTCTTATAAGTAATTAAATGTTCATCTCACTTTTTTGAAGATTATATTGATTAAAATTTAAAATCTCTCTACCTTCCTTATTTATATCCCCAAACCAAAGTTTCTATGAATACCTTGATATTATAATGCCTCTTTACCGACATGTCCATTTAAGTCTTCTCCCAAACAAATAATCTTACTTTGTGGAATTCTTTGAATCCCCTTATCTAACTCTTCTAAAAAAAGTTGTTTTTATACTATCTTCTAGTCCTACTTAGGGTGCGTAAAAACAAACTATATTCAAAACCTTTACTCCTAACACTAATTTCAACATCATGATTCAGTCACTGTATCGTTGTATGTCTATTACACTATCCTTTAAATCTTTATTTATGATAATACAAACTCTTTTTTGAGCATTTTCTTTACCTGAGTATCAAAATTTAAAACATATATCCTCGATATCTTTTGTTTTTCTCCAACCCACTTTGTCTCAATCTTTTTCCGAATCATAGTATCTACCACCTCCATTAGTTTATCGGACAATGTTATGATATTCATGTAGAACTAGCTTACTTATCTCTTACATCTGTCCATATTGAAAATGTGGAGACCCTCTCTGTAAATTATTCACTACATTCGGATGACAATGTAGCTGGACTAACTTCTTTACCCACACCTGTCTATTATGTGAGAACCCTCTATGCAATTGATTCACTACATTTGAGCGAAAATATAGTGATCCTTTTTTACTTATCACTATATTCGGTCTCTACAGCGCGTCGCTAGGCGGGGACGCCACAAAGCAATGCTCATCATTTGTGTAATCCATCATATAAAAATTCAACAAAGTTTTACGCGACGGAAGCATATATTCTTTTAAAGAAAGAATTTTTTAACTTTTTAATTTAAAACTCAATCATTCATGTTTAAAATAGATGATTAAAATCTTGAGTGTTTGAACACAAATTGATGTTGATGATTTCGATAAGGCGGCGGCACAGGTCCACCGAGAATTTCTTCTTTACAAGTTTACTGGCTAATGGCCATGCACCAACCACAATTTCTTGATAAGATTTTGGATTTGTTGTAACATCTTTAGAAAACGTATACATGCATGTGCAAACACACATGTGCTTATGCTTGCATGCACACACGAGGCCCATTAGCAGCCACTACAGGAACTAGGCTAGATGACACCTCAGTCGACTCAGTCTCATAATCAAACACCTCTTTCGAAAATCATTTATGGAATTCTTACTCATGTCTACATAGACATGACCAGTTTGGAACTGAAAAAAAAAAAAGGAATACGGGGTTGAAACCGTGGATCACCCCTTCGGTTCCAGTTCCACCTTTCATGTTACCGAAACTAGTCTTGAACCAGAACTGACAGTTCCAAGACACTGATTTCTAAAATTTTATTTTTTTAAAATTTTAAATATTTCCCCTGGTTCTAAGCAGCTCCGAACTCGAACCATCCTATTCCAGGAATCAATAGTCCCAAACTATAACTGGAACCGGCCCTAGGCCGGTTCAGTTATTGTTTCAGGTCTCAAGGTAACCAAAACTGGCCATTTATAATCTTTTGACTAAATATAGCTAACCAAATTCTCAAATTATGAAGAAAATAGTGATAGTATCTTCTAGTACGTACCAAACACTTTTAACATAAACTTGATTAACATGAACAAAATTAGAAAAAAATTAATTAAGTATATGTGGCTTCAATAAGATGATAACTGTGTGTGTGTGTTTGTGCATGCACACAGACGGAGTGTGAAACATTCAAATAGTAGGCATAAAGCACTAAACCAAATGTTGTCATGGCTCGATTCCATGCACCACGACGATCTTAGTCTCCGGAAAAAACGAGCCTAACTGAACAAGTGGGTCAGGCCGATTTCATATTCGGCAGTAACCAATGAGTGATCAGTGCGATGAAACCAAATTTTGTCATGTTGTCATTTTCAGTGGATCATCACAACGTGACGAGACTTAGAATCTTATCAGCAACAGTTTTTAGATTAAGATGTTCATTCGTGATCGTATGATCTCACTTTTTAAGTTTTTTTATCTCGTCATCAAACATTTTTTTTCTTTATACCAAGTTTCAAGATCCAAGGTTTGTTTTACAAGAACTCTATATAAAAGTAGAAAAGGCTGGAACCAGACCGGTCTAAAATCGGACCTTTAACTGGTGGAAGCAGACCCGAGAACCAGTTTCACGTTTTGATGGTCACATTACCTGGGCTTGAAACCGATGCTTCTAATTTTTTTAGAACTGGCCAAAACTAATGAAAACAAGTATTTAAAGTATTATTATTCATACACTACATACGTTTTTTTTTATCATTTTTTCAAAATTATCTTTTTTAATTTTTCCCTCGCTTCATTCTCTTGGACACCTTTTTTTCGAGAAAAAGATGTGTATCTCACACATCACCCTTCAAACACTGACGCATCCAAAACTTGTCAATCTTCAAGCAGTGGCGCGCCTCATGAGCATCTATCATTTTAATATAACACATTTTAATCGTGTTTCATCATTAATCATACCAAAATGCACTCACGATGCCTTACTCCTCAAATAGTGATTTATCTTAAGCGTGTTTTCCCCTTAAGTAAAATGTCTTAGGCATGTCTCATCGATGATCACTGGTTTCTCCTCCCGTCTAAAACGTTTGTTGTAATCGATCATTAGAAATCCATTTCCTATCGAATTTTTTGTGAGATTTACATTTAGATTGAGATAGAAATTGAGAATAAAAGAGAAAGAGGTCCATATTGAACATCAACAATATCATTTATGAAAGTTTAAAAAAAGAGTTAAACAAAATAAGATTTGCAGAAAAATAAAATGATTGAGAGAGACAATGATATTAAAAGATATTGTTGGATAAAGGAAGATCAAGAAAGGTCAATGGGAAGAACAAAGGAGAAGACCACATGGATCACTAGGAAGAGAAAAAACCGGTGAGGAAGAAGGAGGAAACGATTAGAGGGAATAGAGAAGAGAGAATATGAAACAAGGGTAATTTTTTTTTTAAATGGGTGCATGCTTAGTAAAAAAGGTGTATCAATAGCAATTATGAAATGAAATCCTATGAGTTATACTGTAAATGCTTAGATCTATTTTATCATCTTAACCATTATTTAATAAATATAAACTAGTTAAGATAATAATAATAAAATATTTAATGCATATGATGTATTAAATATAAAATATAAAAGTACAATAATATTTTTAATTCAAATTTCTCTCCTTATTTGCTAAACAAATTGAGTATTGATCATGTTTTTACATTTATTACTACCTCGAAATAAAGGTACAATATTTTAATTAACTCTTTTTGTGCAGTTTTCTCTCCAACCAGTACATCTGCTTCATTCTATGGTGGAATAGAGAGGCAAACCATGGCATGTTCGGGTCACACACACAGTTCAACAAATGTGACACAATCATGGAACTAGATACGTAGAAACTCACATGAATCATCCTTTGCTTAATTCGCTCAACATATAACATGGAGAGTGGATGCCCTTAGTCCAACCAGTACATATATATACTCATGAAGAGAGGAAGTGATACATTCATGTTCAAATTTATTTTATCATCTCAACTATTCGATTTTTAAGATAAATTATTTATATAATAAAACAAAAAACATTAATTGCACATGAATATAAAGTGTAATGGGATCTTTAATTCAAATTTCTTGATCATGTCAATCAAATAATGAATATGTTGATTTAAGTATCATACGGTTTGATCATCTTAACCTCTCTCTCTCTCTATAAAGAGAAAAAGAACAAGCCTACTGATCTAGAGCTGAAATAATCATTGTTCTTTTCTCGTCATTAATTTAAGACAAGCCGCAAGCAGAGCTGTCTGCTTCCAGGCAAACCGAAACCGAACCGTTCCTCCTCTGGTTCTAATTTGGCTTTAGTTCCGGTTCCAGTTCCCCAGGTTTTTGTTCCTGCCGGTTCAATGGGCGGTTTGGATAAGAATGAAGTCCTGGTAGGATAGGTAGGTCTGTAACACAAGGCAAATGAGTCGAGTTGACCTGAGTCTTATTTTACTATAGGTTGTTTGTGCCTGGACCTGTTCGGTTTCGACCCTAGTAGGTTGAACCAGATCCAGGCCAACCATGGAACCGGTCCTCCTTTGTTTTTCTCGATACAACGAGGAGCCAGAAGACAGGTGCATGCCCCGGGTATTGAACTCATGGCCTTCAACTCTCGAGTTAACCCCCCTAGCCAGGTGAGCTATTGCTCATTGTGCTGTAAGGGCTCGAAACAAATGATCATTCATATGCTTTTCATAGGATATTGAGGAATATGTAGAAGGGTATTTCCAGAACTGATCTCGGACCGCCTGGTTCATATTATACTTCATCAACCAGTCCTTTCTAATTCACATCTTTGCAGGCTTCCCTGCTCAATCTATTGCCTTTATTATCTTGGTGTTTATTTATAAACTTCATCTCGAGCAGACTGTTGATCGTGAACACACATACAGTAGAATCAGTTGGAGCAAAAGACGAAGTCAAGAAAAGGAAAGAGAAAACACAAGATTTAGAAATTTTCAAGATGAGATGCAAGGAAGATGAAGATGGTTTTCCCTTTAACAGCCATCTATTAACCATATTAATGGCAGGTTCTGTCACTCAGTGAGTGAGAGAATCCCGTGGCGTTTGGCAATATAATCTGGTCTTTACTCATGGAAGTGTATCACCATGAATGTCATCGTCGATGGGTCCACTGCTTTTACTACATGAAACAGACGGTACACAGGATGTATCTAGTGGAGCAGAAAGTTCAAACAGCACGAAGCATGCCCATCACCCAAAAACATTACTTTCCTCATCAGTAACCTCTGTGTGTGTATTCACAATTAAACAGATATGATAAAAGTATTTAGCTCAGCTAATTGTGATTGGTAGAGGCTTGCTCCATCTGTTTAGGCCACATTATAAGCGCAGATTTGCAGAATTACCTGCATTTACCGACTCCAAGACCCTTTTTTTCCTGATCTTCATTAAAAGGAGTGAATTTTCAACTTCCCATGATGGCAATAACTGTAAGATCTGTGTATTATACATAGGATTCAAGAGTCCTAACTGATTCTACATATTGTACCATACAGTGAATTTTTACAGACAATCGCATCTGTGTGTGTGAGTTTGTTAACGATTAAACATGATAAAGTATTTAGCTCAGCTAATTGTGAGTGGTAGAGGCTTTCTCCAATTGTTTATGCCACACTATGCACGCAGATTTGCAGAATTACCTGCATTTACTGACTCCAAGACCCTTTTATTCTTGATCTGCATTATAAGGATTGAATTTTCAACCTCCCATAATGCCAATAACTGTAAGATCTGCGTATTATACATAGGACTCGAGAGTCCTCACTGATTCTACATATTGTACCACAGTGAAATTTTACAGAAATCGCATCTGTGTGTGTGTGTGTGTGTGTGACATCTTCACCATGTGTGTGTGACAACTTCTTTCTAGTAGAGTCGACCTCAGGTGATGTTGGCAGCAAAACTGTTAAAGATCGCCAGGGAATTGCTGGTCAACCTCTCAAGCTTTCTCATCATCCTCTTAAGCTCAAACTTAAGGCTTCCATTGACGCTTTCGAGGCTGTCGTTGCATGTATCCTGATCGGTCAGCGCGGCGCTCACCCAAGTCTGTATGTTGTTGATCTGAAACATCAAGTTCTTGCTGCCTAAAACCCTGAGTTCCCTCATGGAATTCTCTATCTGTTCAAGAGAATCACCAAGGTTGTCCGAACAGTCTCCAATGGCCACTGCTTCTCTCTCGCTCAGTGGAATCTTTGGTATCTTTGAGATGCTTCCGATGGTCCGATTAACATGAAATCGGCTCACCGCGAGGGCGGTGTGCGATAGCCTTCTCGGGTTGCTGTTGATGGTGCTCGAGAAAACTTGCAGGGATTTGAAGCAGAGCCTTGGATACAGGGTAACTCTGCAAGAGGCTTTGATGAAGTTTAAGCTACGGATCTGAGTTCTACGAGCCATGGCATCTTCATAACCCCAAACCAGATTCGAGTTAAAGAAGATGGTGATTGAAACTATTACTAGAAATCTAGATAAAGCAAGGGAATTCATCTTCTTCCACCAACTTTTTCTCTTGCTGATCAGTAGAGGTTGATGGTCTTATATAGCTAATTTCTAGAACTATAAAGTAGGGATGCCAGCCTGAGAATTGGGACCCGATCCAATCCAACCCAAACGGGGTGAGTATTATCTGAATTGACTGAATCCAAGAAAAAACCCAATAGTGTCCAACCATTACCCCACCTAATATACATAAAATTTAAAATTTAAAACATCTAGCTTTTAACATTTTCAACTATTTAGATCAAGATTAGTTTTACAAATGATTGGATTTTAATTAAAGAAAAATTATTCTTAAGATTGTTATTAGGGTAATGGGGTATATGACACTTCATATATGCTCCATTAAGGTGTGTTTGATTTATGTTGTGTCAAGCCCCTAGTACTAGAACTATAGATCTAGACTCATAGGACTTGTTCAATTTTCCTATGTTTTTATATTTGTAAGTAGTACTTTTGCTTGGATTTCCGTGTTACGCAAGATAATAATATAAGAAAGAGGTGTTTAAGTTTTTATGTGAAGCCTATGGTCAAGTTGATGTAGCTCACCTCTTTTGGTGTTGAATTCTTTAACTCAAATTAGGCTTATAGAACTAGAGGTTACTCTAGTGAAATGTTTGATGTTGATATACAATAGAACTTTAAACTGTAAGCACTAAAAATCAATGTTTAATTCTTCTCAAACCTTGTGTCAAACACAACAATATGGAAGAAGACCAATCTTTCGTGAAGAAAGGACACCAAACACAAAATCAAGACTCTGGTTTGGGCCAATACCCATCCCGAACCCGTCCATTGCCATCCTTATAACTGGAAGTAGTTGGGCTAGAGCTTTCTGTTCTAATACAGGAAGATGATTAAAGTATGCTTGAATTGGTGGTGGTGGTGGTGGTGGTGGCGGGGGGAGGGGGACCTAGCGTGATCTTATTGCATGCATTAAAAACATGGCTCACCGGTCAATTTTTGTTTCTTATCAGGGTAAGTTGGTCTTTAGTTGGTGTTAAACAAGTCTACCGTTGCTTCGGTGGGGTAGGTGGGTCTTGAGTTGGTGCAAACAAGTCTACGGTTGCTTCAGTTGGAAGCACACTGTATGTGGTCAATGGCAGCAGGGAGCTTCTTCAAACGCTGCCGAAACTAGTGGTGGATCTACACCGAGTCAAGGACCAAAATTTCGAAAATCAACTTAAAGTTTATAGCTCAAGGTGGGATCCATGAGCTATAATATATAGTTCGTCTCTCAAAATTTTGAAAATCAACTTAAAGTCTACAGCCCATTGTAGAATCCATGAGTTATAATACATAGTTCGCCCCACCCAAAACCATCAACAGAGTTTGTAGGTCGACCACTGATTGAAACCAACTCCAGGGGTTAACTCATGGTGACGAACAATCACCTTGGTGGTTGTCCACATGGCGGAGTCAACACGAAAGAAGGTGTTAGCATTGGAATCCCCAAGTTCAACCCCTGGGATGGGCATGTGAGCATGGTGACCACCATCATCCTGCGTAGACGGCAGTTGATCACCACCATCATCCTGCCTAGACGGCAGTTGATCACCACCATCCCACCTAGACATGAATGGTTTAAGGTATTTGAACCGCCGATCCTAGGGTGATTCCTGCTTGAGTATAGAACCACTTGAAACTGATAAAAATTATTAAAAAGATTTCATCAATGGTAAAACCGGAGTTGAACCGGGTGTCTCTTAGTCCCGAGCCCGATTTTGGTTCTGGTTTCAGCCTGTTCTTGGTATGGTTCCATTCCGGTTGGAACCACCAGACCGGTTTGAAACCGGCCTTGTCTAAACCCACTTGAGATCATGATTTTAAATTGAAATGTTTCCGACCGTTTACACAAACCTTTTCCAACCGTCTCAAACCACCAGTTTAATCAAATTTTGAGGTCCAAACCCTCGGAATAAAAACCACAAAGGAGGGATTGAGAGACTAATTCAACAAAGATTTTGATTAAGACTCGAACCGACCTCAACTCTAGTCGTCACCAAAGTCAAGTCTGAATTGGGTATAGGGCTAGGACCAACCCTGTGGTCATGGCGTGATTGTGCACAAAAGGAAGGCATGCTAACTTTCGGTGGTGTTGATTGATAACACAAAAGGGCCCATTGGGCTTCTGCTTGAAGCAATAGAAAACGTATAACTTTAATCATCTTGACTGTGTGATTGTGCACGCACGCACTAGAGAGAGAAAAAGGGAAAATACGGCCCAAAGAGCAACAGCCTCATTGCACACCAATGGTTTTATTAAGTGGTGCACACAAGGCACAATGGTAAAGGAAGGGGTTCAGTTGCTAAGTGGGAATATTGCACATGAATATGAGTGTGGATGAGGAATAAACCAGCTCAATAAAGACACATATTCAACCTTGGGCTATACCGTTTTTGTTGATTTGAAAACTTTGATGGGTCTTGCCCCTCTTCAATATAGATATGCTTGTGCCCAAAGTAGGCACTTACGATGCATAAAATTTCATATATATTTATATATATACATATAGAGAGAGAAAGAGAGAAAGTAATTTATGCGCACATCATTTCATGCTCTAATCTTTTTAAAGATCTCAACCCATTCAATTTTCAAGAACAATGATTGAGATCTTTAAATCAAAAAATAAATAGTACCGGTTTCATTTATTATACCTACAAAATGTATGAAGATACTTTTTGGTTTGAAATTCAAATTTCAACCGCCAATCTCGTTGTTCGAATGGTTGCAATTTTGAGTATGTTTAAGCATGAATGGATGTATGCATGGACTATGTGTTCTCTCTCTTTTAGAAAAATATGAAATTTTAAAATTTTAAGGGATTTGAAAAATATGAAAAGCTTTAACGATGGAAATTTTAATTTAAAAAGTAAAAAGTACATGTGTATATTTTTTGAGCATCAAAGAATGTCGATTGAGATTTGTTTAGATTTCCTAGCACTTAAGCCTGTTGGTATATACCAGTTTCTTTCTCTTTACATATATATATATATATATATATATATATATATATATATATATATATATATATATATATATATATATATATATATATATATATATATATATATATATTGCAGTGAGGCCCACCATTTAATAGTGTAAGTAAAAATTGAGTACCAAAACTCATTAAGTATAATCTGGTTTTCCTATAATAATATTCTATATCCATCTTTCTTAATTATTGAAGACAAAACGTTTATTGTTCTCCATTTCTGTTTCCGGACAATGTATGTATATAAAGTAGGAGTTCAATGATTATGTGACCAATTCGGGTATGAGGTAAACCGATTTTTTAAAGTTAACTTCTTCTTTTTTTTCATTGTGGGAATGTACTATTGAAACCTAAAAGCATGGGTTGTTTAAATCTCTTTAAGAGTTCAATTAATTGCAATGTTATCATTGGTTAACCAACCCGTCTCTCGACACCGGGAGGCCGAACCCTAACACATGCCCCCGGGGGAATCGAACTCACCACCTCTAATATGAGAGTCACTCAACCAGGTGCTAAGAGTAATTATTTTATTAGGTCAAATTAGCAAGGTTGGGGATGGAGAGATCTTGAAAGGAACATCAGCTCGACCCGGTTCCTTATCTTGTATAATTAAAACTAATTATATGCCTACACCCACTTGCTTTGGATAAAAAATAATTAAGAACTTTAATTTAAGGGAAAACTTCACTTAGTTTCACAAATTTTTTAATCAATTCAGTTTCTAAGACTTATTCTCTTATCATTTTACACCAATTTTAAGAATATTGCTTTTTCATTCAGCATAAACCTGCTCATATTTGTTTGGATATGTTTGCATATTGATAGCATATACCAAGCTTTATATATATACATGTGTGTGTGAGCACACACGTGTTTGTATGTATGTATATATATATATAGAGAGAACTCAATTGTAGATGATTAAAATTTAAAAATTAAAGTATATATTTACTTTTTGAAGGTCTATTATGATAACACTTAAGTATATGAGCATATACCAAGTTCTCTCTCTCTCTCTCTCTCTCTCTATATATATATATATATATATATATATATATATATAAAACAAGGATACTATTGCACGGACATTACCGACACAAAGCGTCATGCAATTAGATACTAAATTAATATAATAAAACAACAAAGGTCGAGGTTCAATGGGGAGCGAAGTTTAATAATGCAAATGTGACATACAGTACAGATGCGCATATCTGCTATAGTGTACAGATGTGATGTAAAGCATACATCCTATCCATCTTTTACGTCATTATCCTTCTTTCTAAACCTTCATGCATCATCTATCTTATATTACGAGACAAACTTAAAATCATCTGCATTTATGCTTAATATTTCTATGTTTTTTCTATTTGTTTTAGTTTGGTGATGCCATTTTAAAAGGTCAAGTGGGCTGTGTCCTGTCCCGGTCTCACAGGTCTGAAACCGATTATTTCCGATGGTTTCAACCAGCCGAAACAACCTTTTCTCCGGTTTTGTCATCGGACGAGTAGTTAGAAAGAGATGGTTTTGGTTCTGGTTTGGAACCGCTAATTCTAATTTCAGTTTGAGTCTTAAACCATTTCAAACTAAGAAAATATAAAAAACCTAAAGTTTTCAAAAATAATCAATAAAAACTAAGAAATCTGAATGGTAGATAATTCAAATTCAAATTTGAATATATATAGAGAGAGAGAAGGTATAATAAACTGTTGAGTCAATGATACTATCACATGCATATAGGTCACTAGAGACATATATGTGCTAATAATATATATATATATATATATATATATATATATATATATATATATATATAATGGTTTGGGAGTGCATCTTGTCTCTGTACCTGAACCGAAACTTCAAGTATTTCCTACCCTATTTAGGTCAAGTTAAATGGATCGGCTCGAGATTGCTAGCCCTACCTGCGGGGCGGTTGCCCTTCATAGTTAACTTTGTAGTTATGTAATGAAGGAAATAAAGAATAAAGAATGGAAGAATCAAATGCAGAAATAATACTCTACGAGACATGATTTTATACAATAATAATACCAATTGTATACATGTGCGTGCACACACCACACACACACTTTCACTCACACACACATAGAGAGAGAGAGATTCCTCGCTAATGCTATGTAATTAATACCGCATGTTCAAGTAAATATGTCTGGCATCGGGTAAACCAAAACTTGGAACCATACCCAAACGGAACCACCACTTCGGTTTGGAACCACCAGCTCTGGTTTGGTTATGGTTCTGGTTTTATAAAAGGTGCAAATAGAACCAAAAAGGATGGTCTTTGGTTCCAGTTCCGGTTTCACCACTTCCTAACTCGATTCGGTTCCAAGTTCTCGAGCCGGTTAGGAACCAACCACGTTTAAGTTGAAGCATTACCAAGGAAGGACTAGAAGTTGATGTTCATGGTAGCAGTATTCCTTAGTGTAAGCCAAACTTCACTATCTTACATTATATATCTCACACACGACACATTTGTGTGCACACACCATACACACTTGCAGACGCACACACACAGATTCCTGCATGGCACATTTGTGTGCACACACCACACACACTTGCAGACGCACACACACACACGCAGATTCCTGGTTAATACCATCATGTAATACCATATGTTCAAGCATTACCAAGAAAGGACATGGTAGTATTCCTTCCTTACTGTGAGCTAACTGGTTAATGAAATCTAAGGCATTGCTAGTCAACTGAGCCACCTTCCTGATACGAGCCCGGATCTCCTCCTTCACCGGACCGTTCATGGCCTTGCTGGCGAAGCCGTCGGTTCACTTGTCCTCGTCGGCCAGGGCCGCGCTTACTCACGTTTGCAGGTCATTCATCTCCAGCTCCCAGTTCTTCCTTTTCAGGTGCTCAATCTCTCCAAGTAACTCCTTGAGCGTGTCTATGGTCTCAGCCACACTCTCCACACAGTCCTTCATGGCACTGACCTCCCTATGGCTAACTGAGCCCTTGACAATCTCTTCCACCCTCTCGAACGTCGATCTCGCCTCGGCTGGGCTTGCCAAGAGTGCAGCACGAGCCAACTCCCTTGGGCTGGTCTGGATCTGGCTAGAATACCTCTCAAGTGAGGTAAGACACACCCCGGGGTAATGTGTTCTTCGTCACAAACTTGCGACGAAGCTCGCTCCGGCTTGAATTCTTCTATCTGCTGCAGCATTGGCACCAACAAGTGAGGCCAGAATCATGAAGGAGACCTGGAGGAGTTTGGATGGAGCCATGCTATTTGATGTTTGCCTCAGTGTGTGGTAGAGAGAAACTCACCCTGTTCTCTCTTTTCCTCAATTTAGAGAGACGAGCTGGTTACATATAAAGAGAGGATGCAGGTGGATTGACCCGAGTTTTGGTTATATATATATATAGAGAGAGAGAGAGAGAGAGAGATAAAAAGAGAGAGTGGTATGTGCTTAATTTTAATTCATGCGTAAATCTCTTCAAACATTTTCATATTTTGATTCACATGATCAACAATAGAGATTTAAATATAAAAACAACTTTCATATCATTATACTTTCTATACTCACATTTAATATATAGTGATATAATCACTTTTTATATTCAAATCTCCATAGTTGATTGTATATATTGAACCATGAAAATGTTAGGATAAATTTAAGTATGGATTGGATTCAGCATATACCATTACCTATATATATCTTATGTTGTTGTGTCGTGTTTTAAAAACTTTCACTAGCTCATGTCAAGCATGCTTTTAGCGGTACCTTGAACAAGTGTGTAGCCTTAAGGCTCAAACTCCAAGTTTGACATCTTTAAGTTTCACATATTTTTTCTCTATTTTTTTTTGTAATGAACATGTTTTTTTTTATTTTTGAAACTTATATTAGACGAAAAATTGATGCAACATCAATGGAAAATAAAATGAACTAAATACACTTAATGTGGTCTGTGCATTTGAATAGGCAGGCAAGACAATTTAACGAGAACATGGAAGACTAGACGATCACAATTTAAAACAGAGAGAGACGCATTACAAATGTGCTCAGAGGAAACTATAGAGAATGATCTTGCTGTTTAGAGCGACACAAGATAGAATAACATCTAAGCATTCAGGTGGTTTAATGGTAAGTCTTTGCACACACAAACTCCTGCTCAATGAGTAGAAGGTAATTCTCTTATATATATATATATATATATATATATATATATATATATATATATATATATATATATATATATATATATATATATATATATATAACTGGATTCTACAATATGTCGAAAAATACTTTTGGCAACAACAAAATATATATATATATATATATATATATATGAAAACTGGATTATGCAATCTGTGACATTTACATTCTCATTGTCACCAATTACTTTTAGAGTTACGATCGAACATTTAAAAAGGTATAAGCATTTAAAAATATAAAAGATACATGTATTACATTCAAATCCTCCAAAATGAAAAGATTGACATGAGTATGAATGCCGAAAAGTTGTAGGTTCAATCAATCAATATATCCATATATATGGAGAGGGGTGAGAGAGCATGCTAGATTCTTTTTGACAATATGAACAATCGGTCTTTCTGATTGAAAGGTTTAAATTAGACAATAACAACAATAACTAAGCCTTTTCCCATGCTAGATGGGGTCGGCTACATAGATTCTTTGTTTCCATAGAGCTCTATCATGTGCCATGTTAGGGCTTAACTCACAATAAGCTAAATCATTCTTTATTGTTTTTTTCCAACACTTTTGTGGACGTCCTCTGTCTCTTTTAATACTTTCAAAATCTAGTGTTCATACCTTCTTATAGGTGCTTTTTTTAATCTTTTTTCTATATGTTCAAATGATATTCTCTCATTTTATCCTTTATTGGTATCACTCCTAATTTGTTTCTAATAATCTCATTATGTATATGGTCTTTTCTTGTATGATCACTCATCCATCTCAACATCTTCATTTCTGTCACATACATCTTTTATATATATTGATGATTAACTACCCAACACTCAGAACCATAAAACATGGCAGGTCTAATTGTTGCTCTATAATATTTACCTTTTAACTTTAATGATATCTTCTTATTACAAAGAATACATGATGATCCTCTTCATTTTAACTAACCTACTTTAATTCTATGTGTAACATCTCTGTCAATTCTTTCATCACTCTGAAAAATTGAATCTTGCCATGCTATTTGATGTTTGCCTCTGGTAGAGAGAAACTCACCCTGTGAATGAAAATCTTAACAAACCTTAACATCATGGAGATGAGCCGAAGTTCTCTTTTTTTAATGGGTAATGGGACAGGTATTGGTCAAAAAGGGGTATATGTATATATAAAAGAAAAGTCGTGAATATGTAATGCCATTTGGTGTATAATCTTGTATAAATATCTTGATCTTTGATTCAACAGTAGAAATTTAAATTAAAAATACTTTTGTACTTTGCATGTGATGCACCATCATATATACATATATAGGCTAGATAATTCAAATCTTCAATTTCAAAGATCATACCATGAATATGTTAATAATACCATGTAATTTAAACATTATACAACTACAATATATATATATATATAGAGAGAGAGAGAGAGAGAGAGATAAATAAAATATGAGCTGCTAGAGTCCCTTTGATGTCATACTTTGCTAGATAATCCTAGCAGTTCAATCAATCTTGCAAATGGTTAAAATGGTTGTCTATAAAAACAGTCACTATGGCGCCCGAGAACCCGACCCTCTCCCTCTTTCTCGGGTTTGCACCCTCCCCAATCTTTCCCTTACCCTCCTCCCGTGCTCGACCATCCTCCCCCCCTCTCTCTCTACCTTGCTGTGAGGGCGAGATTGGAGAGGATACACACCCAAGAGAGAGTTAGTGCTCGGGTGCCCTATAGACTTTTTTTTTTATGACTTCCATTTCAACGTTAGTGAGATCAATTGGACCGTTATGATTGTGAGTCCAACACCGAAAGAAGTTTAGCAGCTCCTATTATCTCTCTAAGGGTCTCTCTCTCTCTCTCTCTCTCTCTCTCTCTCTCTATATATATATATATATATATATATATATATATATATATATATATATATATATATATATATATATATATATAGGTATCAAGCTGGGGCATCTTGAACCTAAACGGTTGGGGTTGCACGAATTGGGTCAGTATTGCCATACCTAATCAACATGAACACGAAACAGCAAGGCATTTCATCATCCATTTATAATTTTCAGTAGAAAAGTTAATTATTGATCAGGAAAATGTAAGTCTTAGAGTTTCTTCTATACAATTTTCTTCTATAAACGGAGCACTTCATCATCTAGCTATGGTATACCCAACCTTGGTGCATGTGTCGTGACAATTCAGGTCAACCTCTGCACAACCCAATTCTTTGCTCAGTTACTTTGGGTTCAGGTTGTGTTTAAGCCTAGCGTTTTTGTGGTTGTTTCTTCCTTGATATGCAAGATGGCTTAGGCTTACTGATGTAATTGAGATGAGATGAGATGAGCTCGAGTCGACTCGTCAGAAAATTCCTTGGACTTGAGCTCAACGAGCTTCAATCTTCATACTCAAACTCTAGTTATGTTCAAACAACTCTAACTCGGCACACCAAGAGCATTAGCTCAACGGCAGGGCGTTCTAGTGTTGTTGTTGTTGGTGGGGAGTTCGACTCCTAGAGGGTATGTGTTAGGCTTCGTCCTCCTCTTGTAAAACAAAAAAACTCTAACTCGGCTGGTTAAGCTTGTTAGAGACCTGTGAAACTAAGATGGACTCATTTAAGCCCAACTCAAGATCGAGGTGAACTGAACTCATACCGGTGGGTATGCTGATTTTCTTACTAGGAAAGGAGGTGAAGGCAACAAGAGTTGAAAAATAGAAAACTATAAAAAACTCATCACAACGGTTTAATTTTTTAGATGAATAGTTGATCATTGCATTAAATATAAAAATACAATGATACTTTTAATTCAAATGTCTATATACTTTTAATTCAAATGATACTTTATTTTTGTGGGTTTCTTAAATCTAGATTATATATACATAAAAACTGGATCTTGGCCCACCTCTTACATGTCCATTCATTATTTTTTGTGACATGATTATAATTTGAAAAATTTAAGGGTTCTCATAAAAAAACGCTAATGTTATTATACTTATACACCCAAAAACAATGTTCATATATGTATGAGTAGACGTCAATGATGAACAAGATCAAGTTATATATATGTGTGTGTGTTCTTGTGGGCATCACTATACTATAATAATATTTCTAATATAATATTATAGATATTATTTACAATATAGTTTATTACTTAATATAATATCATGTATAATATACTTTCTTAATATATTACTATGTATAGAATGCTATATTAAGTAAATTAAATTGTGCATAATGTACCATCTAATAATATTAAATTATATTTTATATAAAAATATAAAATATAAGGGATCACCCTTGCATTAACGGTCCCAAGCCCGGATAAAGGAGGAGGGTTATGTTAAGCTTCCGACAGCCAGCATAAAACTTTGTCGAAATTTTATACTATGGATTACGCAAATTATGAGCATTACTTTTGGACGTCCCCGCCTAGCGATGTGCTGCAGAGCCCGAATGCAATGATAAGTAAGTAAGGGTCATTATATTTTTGCCCAGATGTAGTAAATCAATTACAGAGAGGGTTCTCACATCAAGAACGGGTGTGGGTAAAGAAGTTAGTCCCGCTATATTGCCACTCGAATGTAGTGAATAATTTACGGAGAGGGTCTCTGTATTTTCAATATGAACGGATGCGGAGGGTAAGGAAGCTAGTCTTAGATAATAAGATTCGTATTGGTTCTTGGAATATCAAAACATTATCCAGTAAGCTAATGGAGGTGGTAGATACTATGATTCAGAGAAAGATTCATATTATATGTTTATAAGAGACAAAATGGATGGGAGAAAAAGCAAAGAAGATAAAGGATACATGTTTTAAATTATGGTAATTAGGTAAGGAAAAGGCTCAAAACGAAGTTGGTATTATCATAAATAAAGATTTAAAAGGATAGTGTAGTAGACATACAACGATATGGTGACCGAATCATGACGTTGAAATTAGTGTTAGGAGCAGAAGTTTTGAATATAGTTTGTGCTTACGCACCCCAAGTAAGCCTAGAAGATAGTATAAAGACAGTTTTTTTAGAAGAGTTAGATAAGGTGATTCGAAGGATTCCACAAAGGGAGATGATTTGTTTAGGAGGAGACTTAAATGGGCATGTCGGTAAAGAGGCATTAGGATATCAAGGTATTCATGAAAACTTTGGTTTTGGGGATATAAATGAGGAAGGTAAAAAGATTTTAAATTTTGCTATGGCATTTGGTCTCTTTATAGTCAATACAATCTTCAAGATGAACATTTAATTACTTATAAGAGTGGCTTATCATAAATACAAATTGATTACTTTATTTGTAAAAAAAAGATAGAGCGTATTGTAAAGATTGCAAGGTAATTACAGGAGAAAGTTTAACTACCCAACATCAACTTTTAGTTATGGATTTACAAAAAAAAAATGGACAAAGAAGAAAAGAGTGCATCGAGTTATTCATACTAAATGGTGGAACCTCAAAAGCGAGAAAGAAGATATATTTAAACAGAAAGTCCTTCAAGGAGATGCTTGAAATTATGTTGGTACACCTTATGATATGTGGAACAATATGACTATACATATTAGGAAAGTGGCGAAAGATGTGTTAAGTGAATCTAAGGGAGGTGTACCGGTACAAAAAGAAGGTTGGTGGTGGAGTGAAGTAGTATAAAATAAAGGCAAAGAGGGCATGTTACAAATTACATTATACTAAGAAAACTAGTGAAACTTTAGAGGCTTATAAGGGAGCGAAAAAAATTGCTAGTGAAGCAAAAGCTAAAATTTGGAAGGATTTATATAAAAAAACTAAACTCAAAAGAGGGTGAAAGAGATATTTTTAGGATAACTAGGGCTAGAGATAAGAAAACTAAAGATCTTAATTATGTGAGATGCATCAAAGACAATGATGAAAAAATTTTAGTGGCAAATGATGATATAAGAAATAGATGAAAAAACTATTTTTATAAGTTTTTTAGTGAAATTAAAGATGTTAGTATTAGCTTAGGAGAGTTAGCAAAAAAAAATGTAAACAACAATTTATACCGACGTATTCAAAAGAATAAAGTAAAAGAGACTCCTAAACATATGAAGGGTGGTAAATCGGTAGGACAGACAATATTCCTATACAAGTTTGGAAAATATTAGGAGATACAAGAATCACTTGCTCACGAGACTATTTAATAAAATATGGATAAAGCAAAAGATGTCTGAGGAATGGAGAGCGAGTACACTTATACCCATACAAAAGAATAAGGGAGAAATTCAAAATTGTGTGAATTATCGAGGTATCAAGTTAACGAGTTATACTATGAAACTATGGGAAATAATTATCGAACATAGGTTAAGACAAGTATCAAGTATAACAGAGAACCAATTTGGATTCATGCCAAGTAGATCTATTGTTGAAGCGATTCACCTTTTGAGACGTCTTATGAAACATTTTAGAACAAAAAATAAAGACTTTAACATGATATTTATTGATCTAGAAAAAGCTTACGATAGGGTACCGAGAGAGGTTCTTTGGAGAACCTTGGAAAAAAGAGGTATCCCATTGACATACATTAACCTTATAAGTGACACGTACGATGATGAAAAAACATGTGTGAGGACTTATGAAAGAATGACCGACTTCTTTGAAGTTAATATTGGGTTAAATCAAGGACCAACTTTAAGTCCATACTTATTTATAATGGTGATTGATGAGTTAACAAAACATATTCAAGATGAAGTGCCTTGGTGTATGGTATTTGAAACTATGAAGAGAAGCATTTGAAAGCAAAGGCCTCTAGCTTAGTAGAACAAAGACAAAATATATGGAATGCAAGTTTGATCATTTGGGTACTTTACACGACATAGAAATTAAGATTGTGGTTTAACCTCCTCTTGTGAAAAAAAAACTCAAAGGTGACCCAATTCCTTCGTATGCTTTTTGGATTGAGACTTTTTGTTTTTTTGGGTCACCATTGATATCAGCAGTCATGTTCGGTTCCGCTTGTCCTTGAACATGAAACACGAATCAAACACAAATCAAGCCGGTTTTGATTTCAGTTCAAAGTTACTACTTTTGCTTTTATTTTTCAGTTTAAAATAGTAAAAATTATTTTAAAAGTTTGAAAAAAAGATTAATTATAAAGATAAAATCGCCTATTCAAAACCGTCACCTGCACCATACTGGGGGATCTCTGGTTAGGTTATGGTTTTGTGTCTGATTTGATCAGTTTCGTTTCATGGATTTTTAGTCCAATTAGGTTTCAATTGAAACCAGCAGGTAGGAACGTTCATCGGGTCGGGTTGGGGTACACCACATTGGAGTTTACTTTTACATGTAAAATAAAACTTTATGTTATGGGAAATGTATTCAAATTAAA
The DNA here is from genome assembly GCA_036023115.1 of Brasenia schreberi. Taxonomy (NCBI): domain Eukaryota; kingdom Viridiplantae; phylum Streptophyta; class Magnoliopsida; order Nymphaeales; family Cabombaceae; genus Brasenia; species Brasenia schreberi. The sequence continues at coordinate 2,548,691 of JAYKKT010000043.1, forward strand.
AAAAAAAGCATAAAAAATGACAAAAAATTTATGAATTTTAGAAAAAAATGATATATCTTTTCATTTATCATCTCGTATAAAACTTTTTACAACCAATTAGACGGAGGCATGTTAATCCCGTTCTCATCCCGATTTTAACAGATATTTTCTTGTTCTTTTTGTTTTCGTTCTTATTTTTTCATTTTCACTCTTCAAATCCGATCATTTTGAATACATGCCCATATGTCAAATTTTTTTATGGTGCATCTTGTATTGTAGCCGTATATATACATCGTATATACAAGTAATTAGTACAAGTCGACATGAAACGGTATCATGTCACGGCCTTTTTTTGAGAGAGAGAGAGAGAGAGAGGAAGCTACTCGGACTCACGGGAGAGAAGGAATAGACCTTGGAAGCTAGTAGAAGGAGAATAAAAAGTCTCTTCTCCGCCCCAACCAGGGTTTATTTTAGCACTTCTTTGTTTGGAACCCTCTTTAAGAAACGCACTAACCTCTTGGCTCTGGAGAGAGAGGGAGATGGATGCGGCGAAGGTGAAGCAACTAAAGCTGTTCGTCAATCAGTGCAAGGAGAACCCTGCCGTTCTCGCAGACCCTTCGATTGCTTTCTTCAGAGACTACCTCGAAAGGTATCACAATCCCCCATTCCCTTCTCTCTCTCTCCGAATTTCCGTTTGTCAATCTGGGTTCTCTTTTGTTGCGTGTGATCTTTTATCCTGGGTGATGGTTATTTGTTTATTTTTCAGCTTAGGTGCAAAGCTACCTCCTGCAGCATACGAGCACGGAGAGTCTCCGAAGCAGCGGTATGAAGTGAGTTCCTCTTCCTATTGTTCGTCTGTTGATTCCTTCAGTTTGTTGTAATTGATATGGCTATCATTGGTAATCTGTAGCGACTTGTTTGGGTTATCAGCACAGTGTATAAACTGGGTGTTCTAGACTTGTGTATCTAGTAGATTACTAGATCCCTCCATGGGTTCTGTTTCTTGTTAGCGGATTTTGGTGCCTTTTCCTTATTGTGAACTGATGGTATAGAATATCTCGAACTGGGCAGTGGTAGATATGTTGATAAAGAGCCCTTGGATCTGGCTGTAAAATGTGATTTTGCATTCTTATTGCTTATTGTCTTCGTTGTGTGTATGCGCTGCAAGGAATCGGACGCTTCTATCGTCTGCCAAATCGAGAAAGTATTTCATTTTGCTGGAAGATGTAGTTTTCTTAAGGAATGGTGACGAAATGCAATGGTGGTTTGACTTTTCATGAGAGAACTTTGAATTGGAAGATGATGTTCGATTCCACCCTATTTATCCAAGAAAAAAAACTAGGGAATCAAACATAATGCTATGCAGTTTCTTGACAATCTACTTTCATGGGCATGCGATGGATCTGAGTGCCTCTTTAAGCTTGGTTTTCAATCAAAGGGGGCTACAAGATGCAGTAAATTGTTCATGACCCCCTCCTCTTGAAGCTTGGTGCATTTAGCCATCAAATTAATTCTGGTGTTTTCTACATAGAAGCTGACATTGCCACATAATCAATAAGTAAAACTTGTTAAACTTAGTGCTTTTATGGGTCCCTTATGTTTGCAGCTGAAATGCGGCTCCTTGCTGGACCAAGTGGAAGAGAACTTCTTTTTATCAATTCGATCTTCTGTATCTTATGGCTGATAATGAACTTGTGTTGAAGTTCATTCTACTTTGTTTTACATTATCATAGAGAATATTTGGATCATAGACATGCGATCTTGCACCCTTTCATGGTTGTTTGAAATTTATCCTCATATTGAGCATAAGATTAGATGGGGGCCAACTTTTGTTGTCTGATTGAAATGAAATGTGACTTTGAAGCATGCACTTAGTCATGCTGATATCCGTTTTATTTCTCAAGTGTGAAATTTACTTGATTGTGTTTGTATCAATTAGAACAATTATGAACAAAGTGAGACGGACACACCAATTCAATTCTTCAATAGATGGCAAGTAAGCTGTTGCTAGGCGCCTCAAAATGCTCTAACTGATATAAGTTTCTAGTTGCGATTTTCTTATCCATTAAAGCCTAGCTCCCTTGCAATGGGTTTGTGGTGCAAATGGCAAGTCAATAGAGTTCTGAATTTAGTTTCATATGTGTGTATATGTATATATATACATGTAGAGAAAGATCCTTTTCTAAGGTATATTTTTGCTTGGTGTGCTTGAGAACAGAAAAGCGCAGCTTTTGAAGAAAGTGATGATGACATGCAAGACCTTGAAGAAGAGCATGTTCACAAACAGCCAGATGAGGAGGAACCTGAAATAGTTGAATCTGATGTTGAGCTAGAAGGTGAAACTGTAGAACCTGACAATGATCCACCTCATAAGGTATGCCTCATTATAGGCTCGAAAATTTTTCATTCATTACAGAACCTACAGTGCACGTAAAGATACACTAGAACAAAGCGAGGAGCAACCCTTGTTTTTGTGTCAAGATATCTCTCACTGGTTCTCTGATGTCCTTTGTAGATGGGAGATCCATCTGTTGAGGTTACTGATGAAAGTCGTGATGCTTCTCAAATGTCAAAAGCAAAAGCAATGGAGGCACTTTCTGAAGGTAGTCATGGTCCGATCGCATAAATGGCTGTTGCTTATTTTATGGTCAGTGGCCTAATGCTTTTCTATTTACTGTTACCAGGTAACCTTGATGAAGCTATTGAGTATTTGACTGAGGCTATCTTGTCCAACCCTACATCAGCAATCTTGTATGCTACTAGAGGTATGCAATCATAAGGAAAGTAAATCCCATGATCATGTATTCTTTTTTTTTTTTTTTGCTTAACATTTGGTGCACCTATGCAGCTGGCATATACATAAAGAAGAAGAAGCCTAATGCTGCAATAGTAGATGCCAATGCAGCTTTGGAGGTAGATTTAGTGTCATTCTATAGCTTTAAGTTTTAACCTTATATTTGTTAAAAGAAATTCATACTGGCTAGTTGGGGCTATCCAAAGCACATTGGACTTGATTTTATGCATATAATTTTGCGGTGGTTAAAGCTGTTTGCTATTATTGTTGTTCTCTCAGATAAATCCTGATTCTGCGAAAGGATATAAAACTCGTGGCTTAGCACATGCATTGCTTGGTCATTGGGAAGAGGCAGCCAAAGATCTGCATGTCGCTTCAAACTTGGATTATGATGAAGAAATTGCTGCTGCATTGAAGAAGGTAGAACTGATTACTGATTCTCATCTTAGTAATAGGGTATTCTACTGCTTCCGTTGCATTAAAGTCAGAGCAAAATTTGTTGCAGCCTGTTTCTTAAGTTGCTAAAAAGTTTTACTTATTTTACATTTGGTATTATGAATGCATGTGGTTATGGTGTGACTGATTGCAGGTCGAACCTAATGCCCACAAAATCGAAGAGCATCGTCGTAAATATGAGCGTCTGCGTAAAGAAAGGGAACAAAAGAGACTTGAGCGTGAGAGACAACGCCGCCGAGCTGAAGCACAGGTGAGGAAATTTGCATTGTATAACCGTAGTTAGCAGAGCAATGTTGGGTTAAGCACTGTAGGAAATCCAATTGGAATTTTGACTCTGAAAAATTTGTGAAGTATTTGGAGAAGTTAGAAGTGTAGGAAGCAGCATGGAGAAACTTTATGCAAGGCATTCTGGTTCTCGTCCAACAAACAGAAATTAAGCCTTTTCCCACACTAAGTGGAGGTCGAGTTCATGGATTGTAGGTCACCATTTTGAACTCGATCTTGTACAGTAGTATCATTTAACTCAACAGAAAAGAAAAAAGCAAGATTATGTTTTGTTGTTTCCTTCAAACACTTTAGAGAGGTGTTCCTCCCTCTTCTAAGGTGACCACTGTCGAAATTCTCATCCCTCTCTGCTGAAGCTGGGTCTTCCAATTCATGTGAAGCAGGATCTTATAAATAAATAGGAACTAATGGTGATGGAAATCTGGATTTGATAAATGGCAAAGATCATAACTATTCCTGCTTGTAGTCCCCAAGTACTTATTTTGTGTGCTTCGGATGATTATATGATTTAAATTGGTTATATTGGGTTCTTTAATTGTTGGCAGGCTACGTATGAGAAAGCCAAGAAGCAAGAGCAGTTTTCTTCCAGAAGGCCGGCTGGAGGAATGCCTGGTGGATTTCCTGGGGGATTTCCGGGTGCAATGCCTGGAGGGTCCCCAGGTGCCATGCCGGGAGAGTTCCCGGGTGCAATGCCAGGCGGAATGCCCGGCAATATTGACATGAGCAAGATGTTAAACGTAAGTTTCTCAGTACCAATTACTTGACTGTATCTCAATTTGACTCTACTGCAAATTCGTGAATTCGTTCCTACCTAACCTGTAGGTACTAATTAAGGTTTGTTTATGAAAATTTTCCAGGATCCTGAGTTGATGGCTGCGTTTAAAGATCCAGAGATCATGGCTGCTCTCCAAGATGGTATGAGTACCTCATCTGCATCCTTAAGAAACTTGGATTTAGTAAAATCGAGCACCTGATGTTGAAAGCATCTTCAAGAATTTCCCGGATCATAAGCTACATATTGTCATTCATCTTACCTACATTTCTGAATTATGTAGTGATACTTTAGATATAGAAGAGGGAAGTCTGAAAAAGAAGTTAGAATGTTAGATAAATCTTATGACTGGTTTATCTGATGCCTGATGTTCAGAACAAGTCAATGTTGGCATTAGTCAACTTATGTTCCGGTGATTGCGCTTAAATGATTTCAGCACGTGTGTGTGAGAGTGCATGTGCAGCTTTTCAATGATACTGAGCAATTAAATGTTTGGATTCCCATATCCATGACTTCGATAGTTTCAGTGACTTTGTCTTGATTGTCCTTTTCCTTGCGTAAAGTGTAGAGGTCCACCTTTTCATTATAATGAAAAACATTATTCCGGAATCAATACATAGTGGTAAGAAGGGAGAAGGTGGAGCTTTCCCTCGTATGTTTTGTATCAAGTATGTTCTCAGAATTGGGGGATAGAGCCCGTATTCTTCATTTGCTTCTAACTTATTCAGTAGTTCCAAAAGTAATACCATACAATCTTCTTCAACGCACTTGTTAACACCTCTGGGGGTGTTGTCGCGGACTCATATTTCTGTTCCTTGTTTTTGTTGCAGTAATGACAAATCCGGCCAACATTGCAAAGCACCAATCAAACCCAAAGGTTGCACCGGTCATTGCTAAGATGATGAGCAATTTCGCTGGGCCGAAGTGAGATCCATATTTGCATGTAGGTTGAAAACCAGACAGTTGCTACATGCTATTGCAAATCTGTTTTAGTGTGGTTGAGTTTCACGAGTGATTTTAGAACTGTCAAAAGAGGACTCCTTTTTATCGATCTAGGTGTATGAGTGTTGTGCATGTGATTTGTATTGTCGAGCTTCTGATGTTGAGAACGGCCTTTGATGTATCATGTTCCTGAGTTCCTGATAAACTACGAAGAACTTGCCTTTGAACTATTTGCAGAATTCCTCATGGTTGGAGACCGTTCATTTTGTCTTAAATACTTAAATAGCTATCAGATCACTGCCAACTATGAAACCCTTCCTGCTACAAAGAGATTGATGGTAATTAATGGTAGGCCGACGTCCACAACCAGTTCAAGGCTGACAAAATCTTCTTCCTGTTTGAAGATTAGCTAATCCTTAGCATGATTGATATTAATAGATCATCATTTTGGCTTTGATTTATAATTCGAGGAATGTCAATGGTTTTAAATAACTTCCTAACATGAAAGAGTAAAGAATAAACGGCTTAAACTTTCAAGTTTAAGAGCCCTCGCCCAAGGCGTATCGGGTTTCTTCTCGCACATGCTGGCATCTCCATCGACATTCAGCATGCCTCATATTCTAGCAGAGTGTAACCATGTGAGAACCTTCCTATGGTTTCTAAAAGATAACCCCCTAAACTCACAGTCCTACTGATATAGGTTGATTAAAAGATCCGAAATTTGCACATAGTACTATAGCTTACCTGGCTGCAGGGCCCACTCACAAGTCTAAGGTCATGAGTTCGATGCCTTCGGACGTGCATGTGTTTGGCCTCACCATTGCATCAAAGAAGAACAAGAGCCCTAATTCAAACACCCAAAAGAAGCGTCACCCAAGTCAATTTGTTAAGTACATAACAATAAGAAGGAAGAGGACTGCCTCAAGATTCAAACACCCATAATAGATAAGTTTATTTTGGGAGTAGGAGCAAATGGGATTTGGATCACAGCAAGACGATTGGTGCACATCAAAACCCAACTACCCACCAAACCTTCCTCTCCCATGTAAAGCTTGCTGTTCCATGCCGATTGGCCGAACCTGCTGGGTCGATCATATCTTTAATAAATCATTTTAACATCTATACCCAAATCAAAACCAAGCCTTCTTCCACACTAACGGAGTATTCCTTTCACAGCATGATATCGCTGACTAGAATCGTAACTTTTCCATTTTTCGCTCACAGCATGAAGGCGAAAACGGTGGTGAAATGAAACAAGATTTAACTATTCCTGGTTTACATAAGATAAGACAAAACATAAAACAAATAAAGAAAGTACCTGAGGTGGTAGGTGGAGGTGCTACTGATGGGGTGGCTGGCGCAGATGGTGGTGAGGATGATGCCCGGGATGCAGCTGCGCATGTAATATTGAAAAATTAGCCACGATCGAAACTTTCCGGCATGCCCATGCATGACTCTCGATAAATTTTTTTTTGTTTCACGTGATTTTGAGTAGACATGTTTGGTTCAGAATGAGACGAGACATTTCAAATTTTTTTATAACTGAAACTGAATAAACCAACCCCGAACCATAACTGAACTTGGGGAGTCCCCGTGAATTCGGTTAAGGTTCTTGTTCTACGGATCCAGAATCGTCCATTCCCTTCCATATTTATAAATTTTTCCTTTTTCTCCTCCTTTCTGGTTGTATTCCATTTCTTTTGTTTGTATATAAAACTGTGCTTGCAAACGCATCCGGAGTCGGCCTGGATCCAGTTCGGTTTTGGACAAACTGAAACAGACATGTCTAATGACAAAAATAAATGAAAAATAAATGAAAACCAAAACCAAAGATTCTTGCACACTGAGTAAGGTATAGGGATCAAAAATCAATTCGAGAAGCACGAGAAAAGAGAGATCTTTAATCATTTCTTAGAAAATTAACAAAAATATGTAAGAATTAGAGGATGATATCTATGAAGGGGAGAGGGAGTACTGGAGGTGCGGCTGAAGTCGTCGTTGATGCTGCACAGGCGAGGGACCTCGAAAGAGCGAGTCTTATTGAGGTTGGAGGTCTGGAAGAAGGTGGGATTGCCGTAGATGCTGCAAAGGCACCAAAGCTCGTTCTTGACGGCCTTCTTCAGGGAGTTGCAGCACTCTGTCGATGGCTTCATCGACAAGTTGGTGATGCTGGAATGCAAATGGCGAGATCACGAGTGCATGACTGACCGCTCACACCAACCATGGCTGACCCTGCCACCATCACCGCCATTAACGCCACCATCCACACTACTCTTGCTCTTGCTGATGACAAGTCCTCCATTTTCTCTCTCTCTCTCTCTCTCTCTCTCTCTCTCTCTCTCAAATGAGATGAAGAGTATGCCGACAGTGAAGAAGGGAGTGAAAATAATGCACTGTGAAACCAAAGGGCACAATTATTTCGATATTAAGAAAATTTCAATTCAGGTCTAATATTTTTTGGTTATATTTCAAAACTGGCTGTTCTTTTACAGGAAATATTTTATGGGCCATCTTTCTTTTATAGATGAAATTTGAGAAGGGCACAAAGGGCCACTAGGGATGGTAATGGAACAGGGTGGAGCGGGTTTTTTAGAATCCTCTTACAGTTTCCTCTTTGTTACAATTCAGCCTCATCCCGCCGTGTCCCACTTCAACCTACACAAGTATTTTCTCGAAAAAAATAGTTATTATATATTCTACATAAAATGCAAAATCTTTTTATGGTATTTTATATTATTAAACTAGAAGTTGTTATATATATATATATATATATATATATATATATATATATATATATATATATATATATATATATATACATATTTATATTAGACTATTTATGTCAATTTGAATTGTCATATTGAAGAGATGAATGCTCTAAATCAAAAAACAAAAGATATAAAGTATACTATGTATTTTCTATTTTTTTTGTCTAGATCATCTATTTATCTATTTCATCCGACAGTCCACATTAGTATGAATCATTTTGAATGATTCAACTTTCTCGCTATCTAACACTATAATATACACACTATGTATAATATATATATATATATATGTATGTATATATATGTATATATATACATATATATGTATGTATATATATGTATGTATATACATATATATGTATGTATATACATATATATGTATGTATATACATATACATATACATATATATACACATATACATATATGTACACATACATATACATACATATATATATGCATACATATATATACATATATATGTGTGTGTATATATATATATGTGTATATATATGTGTGTGTGTATATATATATATATGTGTGTGTATATATATATGTATATATATATGTATATATATATATATGTATATATATATGTATATATATATATATGTATATATATATATATATGTATATATATATATATATATTGGGTTAGCTCTCTTGACGGGCCCGACCTGGGATGGCTAACTTTCGGCAGCTCCAGTAGGATTTGCAGGTTGGCTATGAAATTGCATTTGTGGGTTGTACAGGCAAAAGAATTGCTCAGTCAAAAAGTGAAATTCTGTTTTTGAATCTTGGTATTTGATTAATTTGTCCTATTTGAAATGTTCATGGGATGGTTTGGAGATCATTTCCCCTCTCTGTTTCTGTGACTAGGACTGTGCATCGGTTGGTTTGGTTGACTAATTGAACCAAACCGAATTATCTGAAAACCAAATTGGATGTCTTTGAGTGAACCGAATCCGAACCGAACTTTGTAGCTATCCGAATCGAATCGAACTGAATTAGTTTGGTTCGGTTATTTGGTTTGGACTCCATATTCACAGAAAGAATTCACAGCAAGAATGCTTCAAATATCCCTTTTGTCGTCAAAGACAAAAACAAGCATGACATTCATGCCAATCCATTCGAGTGACAGAAATTTTGATGGTATAAGCCTTTTATACAAGAAACTAATGGTTACCAAACTATTATAAATGGTAGAATATATGACTGGAAAGAAGAAAAGAGTGACATACGAGTACATAGAATACTGAGAATGTTATTGCTGCAGCACTAGCGGTCAAGCATACTGTGAAAGGACTCCTCATATTGCCAATGGAGGGTCTCCTGCAAAGTTCTCTTTCCATTGCTTTGTCATCAATCACAAAGGGTAATTGTGAAATCATTAAACTGCTCTGCTTTGGCGCACTTGCTTGGCACTTCGATGAATTCAAATATAGATATCGCGAAGAGAACGAGGGATTAGTAGAAAAGGAAACTGGCTGATTTTGGGTGAATTTAAGAAGAAAAGTGATACCTCTGTTGTAGAAGGCCGGTCACCCCAGAACCATTGCTCTCTCGCAGGAGGAGGCGGAGGGTGTCAGAGCACCAGAAAAATTAGGCCGATTGCTCTATCGCAGAACGAGAGCGAGGGAGTCGACTGGACTCATAACACCAGGAAAATTAAGGGAGAGGATAATAATGATTCGGTTTTTCGCTTTTGGATCCTATAAAACCGAAATCAAACTGAAAACCAAATCTGACCCAATATTTAATAGATCCGAACCGGATGAGAAAGTTCAGTTTGGATCGGTTCGGTAATTTGGTTCGAACCGAAGTATGCTCACTCCTATTCATGACGGGGACCAAAAGTCCCCCTCGTTCATGCATATAATATGCATTGATATTTACTAAATATTTACGATATGAGAACATCCGCAAATAACAAGAATGGCGTATCGGATTCTCTTCATAATTAAAACACGAAACGCCCAACTGACCTAAACATATATCAGATATGATCTTTATTTTTTCCTTTTTTTAATTTGAAGCTTTTATCACTTGATTTTATATTTGGCTTAAAAATGCACTCAAATTTTAGTTGGATGGTAGCTCCAAAGTTGCTAAACTCAATTATTCTACCTTTTTTTTAAAGCCCTAATTATGTTTTAAGACAAGTGCTTTTTCTTTGTTGATACTATAAATCGAGGTTTTGGAATGACAAAATGCAACAATTTTTAATAATGGTCTTAACCAAGGATGTTGGGTGGAAAAACCCCATCTTGCAATGTTGAAACGACAATAAATTAATTCTTTGATTTGAAATTAACTTCGATAAAATAACTACGAAACTTAGTGGCAAAATTTTTACCTTCTAATATCTGAAAGTATGCTTTAGGGAAAAAATTTATTTATTACATTATTTATTTTACTATAAGCACTGGTGGAAACAGGCATCATTTTCATATTCATGTTGTGGGGTTCGTTCATGAAATATTTCTCCCTTGCATTTATCCAATGTCCCAAAAGAACCAAAGTATGACTTAGTAAATAGCTCCCTGACAAAAAAAATCTTGGTTGATTCTGAATTTTGGGAATTATTAGAAAACTAGAAGTATGACTGTCGCGTGTCATTGTTTTCACAAAATGCTCTTGACATTACTAAGAATCGTGAGTACAATATGCTTACACATCCTTGAAAATTTCAATCATTCCTCAAGATCATATAAGTGTACACGTAAATTAAATACATCTATAAGAAGTACTTTTGGTATTTTACTTTTCAACTCAATCAATTCATTTCTTGTACGATTAAAATTTTCAAATACAAGAATATATCATGGAAGCATATTAGATTTTTCATACATAGAGTGAGAGACGGGTATGTGAGAGACGGTATATGCTAGCACTCTTACTCTTAAGTATTAGTAAATTTAAACAAATCTCAATCATTCATCTTTGATAATAAATGATTGAAGATGTGAATCTATAAAGTAAAAAGTACATATATGGTTTTTGTAAGTAAACTTTATTCATATTACATTGCTTTTTAAATTTTAAATACCAAACATCCATCAACAAAGATAGATGGTTGAGATTTGAATTTATAAAGTAAAAAGTATGTATGTAAGAAAAGTAGAAATCTCTCTCTATATATATATATAAGAAAGGTCACCTTTAACATACTTTTTCAATGGCATACAACAACAACTAAGCCTTTTCCCATACTAGACAGTGTCGGCTACATAGATTCTTTGTTTCCACATAGCCTTGTCATATGCCATGTTAGCAGTTAACTCACAATATTTTAAGGTAAGAACCGGACACATATATATATAGAGAGAGAACATAGTTCATGTGCATATCATCACATCATGAATTAAACATTTTCAAGAATATCAATTGTTCGATCGATGAGATCAACAATTGAAATTCAAATTACAAACCATGTGCACATGTACTAATTTCTCTCTCTCTCTCTCTCTCTCTCTCTCTCTCTCTCTCTATCTATATATATATATATATATATATATATATATATATATATATATATATATATATCAAACCTAAACTTGATTAGGTCAGGTATTCCCATCCCATTTGGGTTGGGTTGTGTTGGTGTTGAACTGGTTGGATCAATATTTCCATTCCTTGGTGTGGATCCCTGAAAAATTTTATAAAGATGAAAGAGAATTCAAAGGTAGAACATGAAAAGCAATAGTTCCAACACAATTTTTTTTCTAATGAAGAATTAATTTGCGTGGAAATACTTAGAATATACTTATAAATAAAACGAATACATAAACAAATAACTCAAATGAATTGTGTGTGTGTCTGGTGTGCATGTATGTTAATACACTCAAGACAACGCCGGGAAACATGACTATCGACCACCCTAATTTTGAGAATACATCTCATGTAGGGTCAGGTAGGATTTGTCGTCCCTAATTTTGACTTGCAAAAACTAGCATTAGAAAGACCACCTATAGTTGAGGCTATAATCAAGAAATTGGCTAAAGTTCACAATAATATATAAAAATCATCTCTCCTCTAGATTGCCCCTTGATTTAAATGTAAAAGTATGTCTCAAATTTATTCTTGGTTAATATTATATTAAATGGTTTAAAAGCTGCTCTCCCTCAATTTTAAAACCAATAAAAAGTTACGGAGTACGATCGAATCCATGACTATTATACATAGTTTTCCACACCTTAAATGATCGAATAAGCAGATAGCCACACCCCACAAAAATTCTAGATCCACCACCGGTTCGGGTCATTAGATCTTGTTCAATGGCACTTCTTAAATTTTACCCAAATTATTTCGTAAGGTAATGATGTCAAATGAAGGTTCTTTTAACTTTTTCAAAGAGGAAGAGTTCATTTAAATGAAGGTCCATCTTATTTATGATATTTAAGAAATACTCTCTCTAAACTCAGTTTAGCTTGGATCATAGAAGGATCCGAACCGTTTGGGAACATGTTCTAATGGGGGCAGTTTTTTTTTTTTTGTTACAAGAAGAAGTCAAAGCCTAACACACACATGCACCCCTTGAAGGTCAAACTCTCCACCAGCAGTGCTAGAGCACCCTAAGGTAACACTCCGGATGCACTAATGGAAGCAGCCACTCACACCCACATCTTTTGGACATTAAGGAAAATATTGGTGCTTTTTCTAAAATACAGTTTTTTTCAGGCGTAAAACGATAATGTTTGGCATGCATTTGACATAATCTTTAGATGCTTACATAAGATTAATTAAGTATGGTTTTAAAAATGCCCAGAAAAACAACCTTCATTTGTCTGTTTCAATATGTGTGCTACTGGGTTTGTCAATGCATACGAATTACGATCTGGGCCCAAGTCTTAATTAAGTCTACTCTCTCTCCTCTTCACACAATTTTTCGGCATTCCCTTCTCTCTTCCACCGATCCTGCCTTGAGCCAAGAACCCGACAACATCAAGTCGTTGTTTGTATTTTGTGCTTGCATGAAAATGGTTTTCTATCCTTCAATATGTCTTGCTTTTAGGTGGTACGAGTATAAATTATAGCTTTTGAGGGGTTTTAAAAAGTACGAAGGACTTTATTATTACACTCGTCTCACTCAAAAATAATGAATGGTCATAAGTGCATATATATATATATATATAGATAGATAGATAGATATAGAGAGAACATGATATATAATAGCATACTTAAGTACTAACATATCTAAATAAATCTAAAATTTAAATCTAAAAACAATATATATATATATATATATACTTTTTGCATATGTATTTTGTTCACATGAGTACTTTTTGCTTTTTGTTGTTGACTTGTGGAATACATGTACCAATGCAAAATACCAAATGTTAAAAGAAGAATGAAATTTGATCTTGTTTTACTAGAGTTGAATGCTAATATTGTACAAAAAAATGAAAAAGGCTTTGTTTGTTTATGTAACCCACCCTTTACTGTGACAATAGATTGGTCTTAATAGGCTTTAGTAAAGTTAGCCCGTATTCAAAATTGTAGGTGGTGTCAAACTAATCTCCTCATCAACATAGCATTATTGATAAAGTTAATTCATCTTGAGTCCTCAAATGACCACGGTGCTCAAGAATTAGCAGAGTTTATAAACTTGGTTTAGTATAATTAATACAAATGCGACTAAAGAATTTAACATCCGAAGAAATGACTGTAGAGCTACCGTGAATAGACATGCCAGTTCGGAATTGGTATGACAGTTCGAACCGAAACCATATCACCGGTGGAACCGGCAGTAACCAGAATCGACCGAACTGGCTTCAGAACCATAACCGGAATGGAGGACCTCCCGGTTCAGTTATGAACCTCTAAAAACTGTCCCAAAACTGGTAGTTCCAAAACTACTGCTAACTAAATTTTAGATATTTTTTCAACATTCATTATTACAAAAATGATTGATAGTTCTAACAGTAGGGTGCTTTCTATTGTTGCTGTTCGTGGAGAGTTCAACTCCCAGATGATGCATTTGTACTTGTTTTTTTTTAAATGAAACTGTAACATGTTTGTTTCTCAAGCTAAAACCGGAATCGACTTAGCGATGGTTTGGTTCCGGTTTTAGGTTCTAAGCAACCCGGATCCATGAGCATATGTCTAGAAAACACGAAATGTCTTTAATCAACAACCTTCTCCTCGTCTTCTTCTTCTTATTCCTTTTCTTTTCTCTAGGAGAAAAAGTGATGGAACTCTGATAAGGTCCGATTATGTGTTGTCCGACTACAGAAGAAAGTGTCATAACTCAACCTTCGACACCATAAGAGCGAAGGTTTGTAGAAGAAGAGAGAGAGATCATAGGTCATGTGAGGAGTAGTGTGAAAATTTTCGATTCTGAAATCGTGAAAAAAGGATGTGTGTATGGAATGATGAGCAGATATTGTGGAAAGAGTTGGTAAACTTGGCCAAATGAATTGAAACCTTTATTGCTCATATCTCTATCAAAGTGACCCGACCCAGCACCAAGAGCATTAGCTCAATTGCAAGGCTGCTCTAGTGCCGTTGCTGTTGGTGTGGAGTTCAACTCCCTGATGGTGCATGTGTGTCTCGGTTCGAATATGGCACGAGCATATGCTTATCTTTTCACGAGCCGAGCTGAACCAAGTTTAGCCAGAGATTTCCTTAAATATCCAAAATAAGATGGCCCTGCATTTACGTGAAGTAGTCGTATGAAGAAGGGAAACGGTTGCAAATTTTCAGTTTTAAAACATGGGTATGAGCAAACAGTAAGAAGACGCTTGTGTATCAATATATATATATATATATATATATATATAAATCAATACATCTTATTTGGTTGGACTCGATCTGACAAATCGGATTATAGGGTCGGGTCACTTCGTGTTTGGGTTAAATGACTGATCGGTTTTTGTTTGGGTCATACTTTTCGAACCCAGACGCAACATTGGTAAGGTTGAGGTCAACCCAATATATATATAAATACTCTTTTATAATTTTTTATTCAAGGAAAAGACAAGATTCCTCCAGCAGGAGAAAAAGTAAAAAAGAAATTCTAAGAGCTCAGCTATGTACGTGTGTGTATATAGTATTCACACCTTATACGATAGAATATGTATATTGTATACAATATATATCTTTACATACCTACTTTTATGTATATATGTGTAACATACACACACGTGCCCGCACACACACATATATAATCGGGTTCAGGTCCATTCTGGGATGGGTTGAGTGACCCAGACCCAACCTGACTTTTATTAGGTCAGTTTTTCCTGATCGGAATATGACCTAAAATCCTTTATACCTTACCCCGACCTGAAAACAGTCGGGTTGTCAGGTCAGGTCCACACTTGCCGATTTAAGATGAACTGATATATGCTATTTTTCCATTTCCTAATTTTAGAGATTTACAATTTCTCGTGTTTGTCTTCTTACAACGTAACTTTGTCCTTAGACACTAACTTTAAGGGTAAAATAAACAACAACTAAGCCTTTTCCCATACTAAACGGGGTCAGCTACATGGATTCTTTGTTTCCACATAGCCCTATCATGTGTCATGTTAGTAATTAACTCACAGTAAGCTAAATCATTATTGTTTCTTTCCAATATTTTTGTGGTTGTCCTCTACCTCTTTTAATACTTTCAAAATCTAGTTTTTCGTACCTTCTTACATGTTTTTCTTTTGATCTTCTTTTTATATGTACAAATCACCTTAAAGAATATTCTCTCATTTTATTCTCTAGGGGTAAAATAAAAATTCTGAAAATTACCACTAATTTGCTTTTAGCAGCCGAACTGAACTTCCTTTTTTCGGTTACAAGAGGTGGTTGAAGCCTCACACACACACACATGCACCCTGTGAAAGTCGAGCTCCTCACCAGCAGCAACGGTGCTAGAGCACTACCACATTCCTTTTCACGGGTTGCTGCAGTTCGTTTAAAGAGCCGATCATGACGAAGCCAGGGATGAGCTGAACCAAGCCTAACTACAAGAAGCTGGGTTGATTAACCAGCGTTGATTGTGGACCAAGATCCCGCTGATTCTCACCCTGCTAAATTCTACTCATCCATGGTTTGCCACTTCGCATATAGCATTACTAACAGAGGAAACACAGCTTAACAGAGATTAAATGGTGCCTAAGATTGAATGATAAACAAAGATTGCTAGTAATGAGGCATTCAAATGTCCATTTCAGGAAAACATTAAAACTAGAAATTACAAAGTGTGATAAATTTCTTGAAGTTGAACTTTTATTTTATTGTGCAAGTTACATCAAGTAATGTTCCAAGAATATCACTGTTATCATATACATAATCTTATTGCTCTGGTCGGTGAGAGCAGAATGCTTATGAAAGCTATTTACAGTCGGCAAGATGGCAATGAGTACTGCCTGAGTGAATACGGTGACAGCTTATGGTTTCTTTTCATAATATACAGCATATACAAAAATTTCTGACCTCTATAATTTCAAATTTTGTCAAGCTGAATAAATCAGCAATTCCTCAAGGTTTCTTGAAGATGAATGTCATGATCATCTCTGATTAAGGCTGCACCACCAGGAGACTAGTGTCAGCAGTGGATGAAGAAACTACTACTCTGCACACACAGAGGACCATTCCATACAAAGATTAAGATTAGTACTAGTAATCCAATAAGCACATTTCATTACAGAATGGAGAGGGCAGATACCCTAGTTCTGCTCACGGAGAGGTTTTGTCAAACAGTGCCTTGAGTCCAGGGAGGATGTTTTGTGTATCTCCCTGATATTGAGATCTGCAAGTGAAACATTGATGATTATTTAAGACCAGAGGCCAAGCATGTTCCTACACAGATTCTATGTGACCATTAAGTTTGATTTGATAGAAAATTTAACTCCAAAAAAGCAAGACTACACTTTATTGTTTTTTTTCTACACTTCAAGCAATGTTGTAAGTATCGATGTGCAAGGTGTATCAATTTTTTTATCAATACGACACATATAGATATGTATCATTACGTTTTCAAATGAAAAATATTTAAAAAATACATTACAAGACTGCTTTAAAGGCCTTGCTCTAAAGTGTTCTCGGGCATGCAGTTCATAAGCTCAATACAGCACCCATGTGAAAAAGAGGATCAACTCACCTGATCCAGTAAGAAGGTTCATGATCCAATCCTCTTAAGGAACCAAAGTCTTGGAGGCTTTTGGTGAATCTTTGGTGCTCCTAACTAAAACATCGTAATTGATGGATGCCAGCTGAGACAGGTTCTGCACAAAACCAGTCATTCATCAGGTTGGAATCGCAACCATAACATCACCTTGACTTCATGGAAGCAAATTCCTTTTCTTTTTTCTGAATGAACACAGTATACCTTGAAAGAGAAGTTACTGAAAGAATAGTTCACTGAGAGGGAAGTACCAAAATCAGCCAGAGCACCGCATTCATCTCCCTGACAGTAGAATGCAATTAGACAAGCCAGACTTCAAACATAACCAAAACCAAAATGAAACCAGGCTTTTTCCCATATAAGTGGGGTGGCTATATGGATTCTTAATCACTGGTGAGCTTGGTTCTTAGTCACATTAGCATTTAACTCCAACAAAAGCAAGATTATGTTTTGTTATCTCCCTCCAACACTTCAGAAAACTTCCTCACCCTCACTTTCACCCTTCTCTAAATCGTTCATCAGCTGGCCCTCTTTTGTTCATCTGATTTCTCACATTGATTTCTCAGGCATTCTGACTGCAGCTCGGCTACCTCTCCATACGTTTGAACCACCTTAAATGTGTCTTAAATTTTATCTTTTATTAGTGTCACAACTCTTAAACTCCGCCCATGTAAGGGATCACCCTTGCATTTTCGGTCCCAAGCCCTGATAAAGGAGGAGGGTTACGTTAGGCTTTCGACAACCAGCATAAAACTTTGTCGGACTTATTTACTATGGATTCTACAAATTATGATAGGGTTCTATGGAAACAAAGAATCTATGTAGCCGACCCCATCTAGTATGGAAAAAGGCTTAGTTGTAGTAGATTGGTGTCACAACTCTTTCCTTCGTAATCTCATTGATCTTCTAAAGCCATACTTAAAACATAGGAAGGATTTTATTTAGCATTTTCTCTTTTCTTAAAGTTGTTGGAGAAACTCCAACACCCATGACGAGCCATTACCATGAAATATATCACTTCCTAAGATGGATAACTAAAATAAGAGTTGTTTATGAATCCTTTTTCCTTACTTCCTCATCCTGAAGGTTGCTTGGTGTGCTGCTGGTGCAACTCATGCTGCAGGTATCAGAAGCATCATCATATTCATTGGCTACTTCATAGACATAATCACTTGCCAGATTCCAGTTGTACCGACTGGCAAAATAGCTTGTGTCACATGCATCTTCAGCTGCTGGAACGAAAGCTGCCTGTGCACCAAATTGAGCACCACACCACTCATAGTCATGCAAGAGAAAACGCTATTCAAAAACGAAAATTTACAGTTGACAGCACCTTCTGCCTTGCTAAGGTTTCCCAATTGATATCTCTAAAGAAAGGGTGGCTCTTCACCTGTACAAACCAAATACGTGGAGGAAAGCTACTTCTCGACCAGAAAGAAAAATAGGTGAAAGTTATTCTAGCCCATTAATTGCTTTCTTACCTCACCTGCTCCTGTTGCTCCAAGTCTTTGGACTGGATTTTCAATCAACAACCTGAAGAGAAGTGTGCCACACAATTTCACTAGAATTGTATAGCATAAGGAGGAATAACTAAGAAAGAGCAAGAAGAGATCCAAAATATAATGTATGGCACATGGATATAGTGCATTTTCTCTAGTCTGCAATTGGAGCACTTCTTTCTGTAAGGACAAAATTGGTGCTGGTTGGAATGATGTCCAGGAGAAGAATATCACAGATGTGACAGTAATTAAGAACAAGATTGGACTACATAATGCAGTGCTATTTTTTTGCAGTTTATTTCATTCTTATCAGCAATGAATTTTTTGTACAGATACAAGATTAATGCAGTGATAAGAAGATACCATTAAAGTTAAAAGGTAAATATTATAGAGCAGCAATTAGACCTGCCATGTTTTATGGTTCTAAGTGTTGGGCAGTTAACCATCAATATGTACAAAAGATGTCTGTGACAGAAATGAAGATGTTGAGATGGATGAGTGGTCATACAAGAAAAGACCGTATACATAATGAGGTTATTAAAAACAAATTAGGAGTGACACCAATAGAGGATAAAATGAAAGAATATCATTTAAGATGGTTTGGACATATAAAAAGAAGATCACACGAAGAACCTGTAAGAAGGTATGAAAAACTAAATTTGGAAAGTATTAAAAGAGGTAGAGAACGACCACAAAAGTGTTGGAAAGAAACAATAAAGAATGATCTAGCTTATTGTGAGTTAACTGCTGACATGACACATGATAGAGCTCTGTGGAAACAAAGAATCCATGTAGCCTACCTCGTCTAGTATGGGAAAAGGCTTAGTTGTAGTTGTTGTTGTACAAGATATATCAATGAAGCAGCATAGACAACAAATTCAGGAAGCATGGTACTAAAAGGCCAAGTAGTTTATTGCTAAAAGCTCAAACAGTAGTTTATAGTCCAGCATGCATGTTGTGTTTTGGCTCTTTCATCAACCGATGGATCAATCAGAGCTGTGCACCTACAGAAATGGAATACCATGCACTCAGTGACCTAAAAACATGTTTTGGGTTAAGGTTTGAAGTCCAAATGGATGAAATTCAGGTAAGGCAGCCTATATAGTTTTTTAAAAACTCCATCTGCTTGTATTGATTTTTGGGATTTTCCAGATTTTGGGTGTGGCAGCCACCTCACCTCACCCATGAATAGGTTTCCCACTGCATATGAGATATATAGATATGATTTATTGACTCATTAATGAGTTAAATTAGCGATGTTAGGGACTGCATCCATTGTGCAAGGGCCTTGAACAGGTGGAATCCAATAATTACTGATGACATTGATGTAATCATTTGTAGCCGTGAAAGTGGACTGCTGACCACAAACATGAATAGTGAGAGAACATCAAGAAATGGTTAACAGACCATGTGATCCGCACATGACTTAGCACGCAACCTTCCATGCCCATAACAGAAACTGCACAAACATGTCGCTGCATGTATATCCTCACCAACTTACAGCCGGATGAAGCTATAAGTAACTAACATGTTAATTAACATTACTCACTTGTCAATCAAATCATAAGCCTCATAGCTCATCTCCTCGGGAACTCGTGGCCAGGGAATTTGCCGATTCAATATATTATAGAAAATCATCTGCATAATGATATAAATGAGAAACCACATGAATCCTGAGACAATACTCACAAGAAGCATCATCCTCAACATCAGACAATTGAAATAAGTTGTCTCCTATGCAGAGGCTCAATTGGCTGTAGGTCAAGATTGAAAATCTGATCTTGTGCAACAGAGTATTGCACATCTGAAGATGCGTAACTCTATGATTATGCATAGTTGGTTGTTTTCTTATATGGAACAGATTATGGTAAAATAACACTTGGGCCTCGTCGGAATTCAACCTAGCCTGACAACTTTCTTACCTTCCCCACTGGTGGAAAATGAAAAGGCTGAAAATAATCAAATACGTTCCTTTTCATGAAGACAGAACTTAGAGCTAACCAGTAACAAGAACAAAAGCTTCAGAAATCCAAGTCAGATACAGAACCAAGATGGACACATTACGCATCATGAAAAATGGATAGAATGGGTCGTTCCTCTTTAAACAATATTCACCTTGTTTGACCAGTAAAACAGAATGATTCCATATTTGTAAAACATGCTTCTACGTACTCCCTGCAGCAATCATCTTTGAAGGACTACGTACAAAGAGATATTAAGGGTTTGAAAATCAGATAACAAATTTTTGAGTATCTTACTATGCGTGTAAATCTTACTAAAATTAGTCCCAAGTTTTAACAACTACTTCATAATGTTTAAAGACGTGAGAAAGAGGGACCAACACGCCATATAAGGCTTATGCATACTACAAAATGGCATTAGATCATGTAAAGATGGAATCTAGCATTTTTGAAAACCTAAAGTTGTTGACTGTGTGATGGCAAAATTTAAATTACTTTGCTATTTTTTAATGAAAATGTCATGATCTGACCACAATGTGCACTTCTCTATTAGAAAAGAAATTACAAAATATGCAACTAGTGCTTTTCCCAAAGCCTGAAATGAAAATCTTGAAACCATGCTCAGAATTTAATGGAAAATTATAAGACAAAGTTAGAGAGTGCACATACATGGTCTAACTTCTAGACATTGTCATACAGCCAATGACACATTTTCTTTTTCATAATTAAATATAGATATGGTTGAATCTGTTCTGAATTTCAGAAATCTTTAATAGCATAAAAGAAGGAACTAAAAGAACAAAGTAGTGTACATACATGGTATGACATTCGGATGATATCAGCAGTGTAGGGTTCTTTGCATTCAAAGAAGGTCGAGAATTTGTTTACGGTTGTGAGATAATAATAGCATAGAGTATAGTTCATTTACACGGGAGCTTTATTTACAAATTAAACAGGTTTTTACAGGTGTTGAGATTAAGGCTCATGCTTACATAACAACTGTTAACATCCTCATGAACAGATAATTTCAAGTAGGATAATATTTGTCAGTAATTATCAATCTTATAAGAGATTGATAGGAGAGATATCCAATGACATATAGCAATATTATAAGAGATATGTATGATAATACAGAAACATGTCTAAGAACTCACGAAGGAATGATGGATTTCCTTAAAGTTAAGATTGGATTACATCAAGGATTAGCAAGTTCATATGTATTTATCTTGTTTAGTGACTAGTTAACAAAGCATATACAAGATGAAGTATCTTTGTGTGTGTTATTCGTGAATAACATTATATTAGGGGATGAGTCTAAAGAAAATGCTAACAAGCATTTCGAGCTATATAGAGAAACATTAGAAAATAAAAGCTTTCGACTTAGTAGAATAAAGACAGAAGATATGACTACAAGTTCAATCATTTGGGTACTACAGATTGCCACACATTACATCCCTCAAAAAATGTCTTTAAATACCTATCAGTTTTTCAAAGTGATGAAAATTTTTGATAAAAGTATCGCACATAGAATTAATGCAGGTTGGATAAAATAAAGAGATTAATCAGGTATTCTATTTGACAAGAAGATACCATTACCGTTAAAAGATAAATACCCAATACATTATATGATGTTGAGTGTTGAGCAATTGATCATCAATATGTGCAAAAGATATTCATAACAGAAATGAAGACGTTAAGATCCATGTGTGATTACACAAGAAAAGATTGTACCAATAATAAGGTTATCGGAGACAAATTGGGAGCAATACCAACAAATTAGAATGAGAGGCGATCATTTAAGATGGTTTGGACACGTGAAAAGCAGACCAAACGAAGCTCCAACAAGAAGGTGTGATAAATTAGATGGTGAATATGTTAAAAGAGGAAGAGGAAAACCATGTATGTGTTGAAAGGAAACAAGAAAGAATGATCTAGCTGTTGGTATGGCATGGGATTGAACCTTAAGGAAACAAAGAATCCTTGTAGCAGACCCCATCTAGTATGGGAAAAGGCTTAATTGTTGTTTGTTACTTTGTTTATTTGTAATATTTGTTAGTGATTATACAATGAAGCAGCAAGGACTGGGAAACAAGATCCTAAACATGGTTGGGGAATGAAGACCACAGTTGGAGCTCCTAACACTATCTTCCATAAAAAGAGATGGAATAACATCACATGTCAATCAAACGCACAATATCATCGAAATAATATCTCAAGAAATATTGGAACATGCTTAAGTGTCAGCATGCCAAGCAAAGAGTAGAAATGAACTAGATGAAGATCAGGTGATCAGTTAGGGATAGTTTCTTCAGAATTACTCTTGGAGCATGACTAACAGATCCCCCTTGAGCAATTACTAGAAGCTGTCCATTTTTTCTCTCGGGACGGACACTGGTAATAGCATAACACAATAAAAGCAAGAGTATAATCAAATGATTCATCAAAATTAATAAATAATATTTTCCTTATCTATTCAAGGATACATAATGCAGTATAACTGCCAGGAAAAAGGGGAAAAGAAATCAAGTGGCATACTTCTGGTTGTTCTGCATTAAAAGGTGGAATCCCGACAATTATTTCAAACAGAATGACACCAACGGACCACCAATCTGCTGTTGTGCCTACGGTAGATGAAACAAAAACAGTGAACCATGAATTCAAGAATTCCAAAACAAAAGGTTTCCACCTGAAAGAGGCATCAACAAACCATGCCCTGTCCCCAGAAGTATTTCTGGTGCCAGATAATCAGGAGTACCAACAGCTGACCGCTTTTGGCGCTCTTCACGCTTGAGGGATTGCTCAGATGAAGACAACATGGAGACGTCTTTCCCAAGTAAAGTGGTACTGCAGGCTGCTGAACCCGATAAATCATCAGTACTGTTGATGAGACCAACCTTTGAGAGTCCAAAATCTGTCAACTGCATATAGTGAAGAGGTTAATTGAGAATTAACCATCAATCCCACCAAATCCAGAAACAGAAACTTTATAACGTGAAGCAACACCATTAGTGGAATACAGTAACTTAATATTATGCACAAAACACATGGCTCATTTTGCCAAATTGTACCTACAATCCAGTGTGCTTCCAAAATTTTCTTTGTGTAGGGTCTACGGCAGATTCTGTGGCCATTCTTTGACTTTGGAACAGCCAAACCGTATGGTGTTTCTAGGTTAGGGTGCATAACTATATGCTTCTGGTTCAAAATATATTGCAGATGCTTGTACATGTATTCTCATGGGCACCAACAATAGAGAGGGCTACTTGTCATCAGGAAACTGATTAA
The DNA here is from genome assembly GCA_036023115.1 of Brasenia schreberi. NCBI lineage: Eukaryota > Viridiplantae > Streptophyta > Magnoliopsida > Nymphaeales > Cabombaceae > Brasenia > Brasenia schreberi. The sequence goes on from JAYKKT010000043.1 coordinate 2,572,548, forward strand.
CCATTTACTATAAAACTAAACATCTATTTACCAGGCCGTGCAAAACCTAACTTGTTTCATTGAAAAGATAAAACAGGGATTTCCAAGCTAGTTTTCAGAGAAAAGTTTAGTATTGGCAAGAAGAGAAGGACTATAACATATGGAAGTTGGATCATCTCAGAGATGCAGGTTATGAGGAACACTCTGCTGGCATCCCTTGCACACAGCATTTGCTGTTATATCGCGAACAATGTTTGGGAGTCTCCAGTATATTTTACCTAAATGGTCACCAATATAGCCATCCTTGACAGCTATATGTTACACGTGAATGGTTTGTTGTGACCACTTCTTATACTCTTTGCACCAAAGGCAGAAAAATCACTTCTTCAATGAAATCAAAAAGCAAAAACTGGATGTACTATATTGTATTTCATTAAAGTCATTAGATCCCAAAGGGGCATACCTCATCTGATTTAAAGGTTGTTGACTAATCTGTAGCCTATAGATCAGGAGCTCTATGCCAAGGGTGAGCATCTGTTAGTGATCTAGCTAACCTTAACTTTCCTATGAAGAAAATTATCCACATAATACATCCACTTACATAATTTGGAGGATTATCCATCAAGATCACAGGATTATTTCATTTCTTCTTTGTCCCGTAAAGTGGATTACTTCATTTATACTTTAAAACAGTAGTCACTGTATGACCATGCAAATAAAAGTGGGTCCAGAAAAAAGAGAAATTACCAGACAACCGTATGTAAGTAAAAGAAAAGAGTAAGCAGACTGCTACATTTCAGTAATATAACCAAAAAAAAACATCCCTTCAAGGCATGAAAGAGCAAGACATTTTGGGGTCTTACAATTGAGAAAGTTGTGATTTTGAAGATCATGATAAAATTAGGTGTTCAAGTTTCACAGACAAGAAGATGCAGACCTTGATATGCCCATTATGAGCAATCAACAAATTATCTGGCTTCAGATCTCGATGAATAATATTCAATGAATGCAAATACTCCAAGGCCAGAACCTGTGGAGTGACCAAGAAAAGAAGAAAAAGAAGATAAAGAACAGAAACATAAATTTTGTGAGAACTTACAGATATCCACGTGCAAAACCAACAACATACAAAGGCTAATATGCTTACAACTTCTGCAATATATACACGAGCCATATCTTCATCTAAGCAACCTAGATTTCTCAACAGAGAATAAAGGTCTCCACCATTTAAATACTCCATAACCAGATAAAGATTTTCCCTACATGTGAAAGAGTAGAAAAATCGGACCTGTTCATCAGAGTTAGATGAACGTTAGATTAGTGTACCAAATTGCAACAACTTCGCAAATGGATGATACATTGTAGGCCTTGCTCACCACGAAAAGGGTTTCGAACAGATATTAGGATGTCTCGCTCAGCCAAAATAGGAGGAGAAGCCCTCCAGGTCAAAGATTCATTACATTCTCAGAGTTGGCAATAAGAAAGTATGATATACTATTAAAATTTGGGTTTCAACATATTAAATGTGTTGTGATGGTTTAACCCATAATGTGAGCAAAAGAAGCTTGGCATGTAGAGAATGCATCAGCAATGTGATTAATAAGCAAGCCAACTTAAAGTTATCAAGGATGCCTTTTTCTCCAGATCTTGATTGTCATTTTCGAAGATATGTATTGCCGAGAGAAAAAAAAATGGGATCCTCCTAAGGCTTTAGAATTATTGCAGATAGTGTTGTACTTTTCTGCATGATATCACCTTCTCTTTTGTTAGAAGGAAATATGCATAATATTATCTTTGTTAGAATAGTTTGGTTTGTTTGTTTGTAGTTTAATTTAAAGGTAGCTTTATATTCAAGTCACTTATTAGGAGTAGTTTAGTAATGTTTAGTCATGTATATAACAAACTAATAGGGCTTAACCCTATTAGCACAAAAATAAGAAAGAGGGGGGAGAAAGAGTGTTGTGGCATCCATAGCATGCACGCCTCCTCCACCGTTTCCCACCTTGGCTGATTTTTTATTTGATTGCATGTTCTATTTCAATTATGTTCAACATGGTATTAGAGATTAGTTACGATCTGCGTGTATGCTCCTGCAGCAAAAAAATCAAAAGAGATTCTTAGGGTTTACTAAATATTGGAACCCTAAGATTCAAGAAAAGATGCATAAAATCAGAGGCAAGAGGAACAATTCAGCACAAATCGCAAGAATCACAAGTATTGAACTTGCATGCATCTCGTGGTGATCTACATGTGTCTTGATTCTGCTAAAAAAATTAGAAAAGTCATTGAAGATGCTTATTGTCGGAAGAAAAATATTGCCAAGAAATATAAAATTGCCGATAAAATTCGAAGATGTAGATAGGGAGAATAATCAATTAGCGATTACTACAATAAACTACGAGGTCCATGGGAAGAATTAGAATATTATTCTCTAACTAAGTGTGAAGCTTGTACCAAAAAATTTATAGACAAAAGAAAGACATATTTACTCTGGGAAGTATCTTCAAACTTTGAGTGAGTCAAAGGAAATATACTTAACGGAGAAAAACTTCCCTTCTTGGGAATTGTTTACTCACTTATAATGAGAGAAGAGGATAGCAAAATTTTAGAAAGTTGGAGTGTAATCATTGTTGGTCCATCTCAATCAACACTGGTAGAAAAGGGGAACACTCCCCCCTTCAGTTCTTCTCAAGGTCGTGGTACATTGTCTAGAGGAAGAGGTTGTGGTATCATGTTGTCTACAAAGAAGGATAAAATGCAATGTTTCCATTATGAAAAAACAAGACACACTCGAGAGCAGTGTTGGGAGTTAGTTGGGAAGCCTCTCTATCTCAAGAACAAAGCATATCATGTAAGTGAAGTTGATTCAAACAATGAGATTGCAGGTATTGATACTATGAATTAACTATTAAAAAGATTGACTAAAGTGGAGACTAAACTCAATGAATAAGCATCTACATCAGCACCATCAACCACAGGTGACTGTAGTAAATGTATTTCTTCTCTATGCAATTATTGGGTGATTGACTCTAGGGTTACTCATCACATGATAGGTAGCAAGGATGAATTATATGATTATCAGAAAATACATAATCATAGTCAAGTTCAATTAGCTTATGGTGTTGGAATTAATGAGAAAAGCAGCGGATAATTAATAATAGAAAACATCGATAGAAAATGAAGAGTAAACAATGGAGATTTAAAGGAGGGGATAGGCCCTCCTATGGGAGTCGCCCCCCCTATCTTTCTCGCTCTCTATTACTCAGACTCTTAACCCTAATATAAACTTCCAGCTCTTATATAATGGGTTGTAAACAAAAAATTACCAAATTGCCCTTAGTACTACGAGTAATTACAATAATATCCAACTATTAGAAATTACAGAAATAACACTTAAAACACAGTAGATACATATATTCTCAATACCCCCCTTCAAGTTGGGAGTGAGATACTTCAAACTCCAAACTTGCCGAAAAACTGGTTCTTTCTTCACCACACGTGCACTAACGATCTCTTCGAGGCTTCTTTAAATCAACTTGAACAATCAAGAATACTTGGGTAACACACGACCCTTCTATGGGTGTCGGTTGTTCCCTCTCTCTTTCTTCTTCTCCAAGAAGTGATTAGGCAGCTACACTTCAAAAGTCATGTTTTTCTACTTCTTGAGAAAGTTGATCTTTTGTTATAGGAGGTACTACTCTACCATACACACTTCACACGATTTTTAATGCACCCCTTCACATGGTGGCTGCTGTCGATGTGTTGGTTGGGTGCCCTCTCTCTACCACTCAAATAGCAGAATACACACTTCTGCTCATACTAGTCGGTTTGCGCACCTTCACCTGGTGACTGCAGCCGCTTTTTCAGCCCTCCTGGCTGTTTACTTCAGCGACTCAAAGTTTTAACTTTTATGCTTCTTAGTGATACTGTCACATTATGAGTTTAGGGTCAGTTTTAGTACATTATATATTTTAAGACAGTAAATTTGATGTTTTAGGTATTATTGTAATTGTCCGAACTCGTAAGGGCATTTTGGTAATTTTCTATACTAGGGGTATTTTGGTCATTTTACAGCTCCTTATATAAGGGCTGAGAGGTTATATTAGGGTTTAATGTTGCTGAGATTAAGAAAGAGAGAAAGAGGGGGGGGGCCTCCATCTCCGATCTCTAAATTTTCTCTTGATTGTGTTTGATCCTTTTATTTTCTGTTGTGCAATCACGTTTCCAACATGGTATCATAGCTTTGTTGTGAAGATCGTGAACGTGTGGATGTGAGGGATGATTAAATCAATAGTGCGGTGAGCATGGAAGGACTCATGGTATCGAAGGAACGGGAGTCTTACGTCTATGTTGCTAAACTTGCTGAGCAGGCCGAGCGTTATGACGAAATGGTTAGTGCAATGAAGAAAGTTGCAGCGTTAGATGTGGAGCTGACTGTGCAATGACGTCGAAGAAAGTTACATTTTTTCTGAATTTTTAAGCCCCTTGGCTGTCCATTTTCCAAACAATCTTCTTTGCTGCAACACTTTTTCAGCAACCTTTATGGCTGCAATATTCTTCAACTTAGCCTTCCTGGCTTTTTATCTTCAAATTAACTTTCATCAGCCTTAATAGCTGCAACACACTTTTATCGGTCTTCATGGCTGAGTTTCAAGCAGCCTTCATAGCTGCAAATTCATGCAACTTCAATGGTTGCAAATACAATCATTCTTGCAGTCCTCATGACTGCCCTCTCTCTTCTGATTTCTTCATTAGCTTAACTTCTGATGGAGAGTTTATCCATCAGATTTCATGTATACACCTTGCAATATCTTTGACCTTACCAATGTCATTTGCCACACAGAGAGTTTCCAAATTCAGATAGTTTGGGAACGGTATCCCAACATTAAGAAACAATTTTGATGCCTTCTTGATCATATTTGGAAGAATCTCATGCACTTTATCAATCGAAAATGCTCTTTTAGCCTTAAAAATGTCTAAGGCTGCATCAACACCTCCAACTTGTCCCTGTTTCTTCATTACCCAGAGCAAATATATCCAGCACCTGTCGCCGCCACCCTTTTCACATTAAAACCTATTAACAAACCCTAATGACTACTTATATGCTGATTTAACTTGAAAGACTAAAATGACCCTAATAAGTAACTCATGGATTACGGTTTCTAATGGATCATAATCTGATTAATCAAGATTTAACTTGATTTCCAACAACATCAAACTCTTGTTTGTTTCTTGAAATGAAAGGCAAAAATGAGTCTTTTAAGTGCATTCTTGACCCAAAATGCTATCAAAGTTAAACAAGAATCATAAAAAATTATTTTTATCAAAAGGTTATTGGAATTACATAGATGGAATGATTTAAGAACCAAAATTGAATTTTGAAAATTTAGACAATGATGATATCCTTAAAGCTCAAGAAAAATACAAACAAGATTCAAAAACTTGGGAAAAAAAGAATGTAAAAATAACATGAATTATTTGTTAAAATGTTGATAAAAACTTAGAAACCGAATTAGTTCTTTCAAAGTGTTTTTTAAACTTGGGAATATTTGAAAAAGATTCATTCTCAAGATGACTTTGTATTTTAAATAGATTTGATTGAAAGAATCATAATGCTTAAGCAATGAAACTTAATCATTAGAGAGTATCACAACGATTTTTCTGAATTGTGGACTCAACTTTGAAGTTTTGATAAAATTGAAAAACTTCAAAAAATAGATGAATTTTAAGATTTTTTGGACAATCAATATTTTTTCTTATTTATATAAGGTCTAAGAGATGAATTCAAAAATATTAGATCAAATTTTATTCATATGAAATCTAGACCAAAAGGAGATACCTTCTTATATTATAAAAGAAATCGTTCTTGTTGCGTTCAAGCTAGTAACATATGTTAAGACATACATGCTTCCTCACATCAAAAGCTTCAAAAGACAAAAAGGTGGTAATGGATAAACCAAGATGTGAGTGGTGTCATGGCCAAATAAAGACACTATTTGTCACTATTTAAAAGAAAGTGGTCATATTAAGATAACTTGTCCTCTTTTTCGAAAAAGACATGGAAACATGAGAGTCGTGGAACACAAAGATGAAGAAGTTTTATCTTCAAATATCAAAGCCTATATAAAAGAAATGCTTAACAGAAATGAAGGTATCTCCGAAAATGCTCTCTCCACTTCTCAAGGTATATCTTGGTTTTTAGACTCCAGTGCTTTTTTTCATATGACTCGTGATTAAAATTCAATCGAAAATTCTCAAAATATTTTTGGTAAACATGTTTTTACGGTCGATGGTACGAAACTTAAAATTGAAAAAATTGATAACTTTCAAAATGAATATTTCAAAATTCAAAATCTAAGTTTAATACCTAAATTAGATCTAAATATTCTCTTGGTTGCTCAGATTTGTGATAATGATTGTATAGTCACTTTTGTTAAAGAATATTAATGTATCTGCTGTTTTTAGTGTTAGTTTTTAATTTTTGATATTTGGGTATTATTGTAATTGTCCAAAGTACTAAGGGCATTTTGGGCATTTTATGTTGTATAACTCATTATATAAGGGTTGAGCATCTTGTATTTGGGTTAAGAGATTGAGATTAAAAAAGAGAGAGAGTGGGAGGGGGCTCCACTGGAGGGTTTGCCCCCTCCTCGGATATTCATATTTTCTCTTTATTGTTCTTATTGTTTTTCCATTATCGATCTTCTGCTGCGCTTTCTACGAATTTCAACAACTTTCTCATATAAGAATTGTATGGTGCAGGATCACCTATCGAAAAAAGTGATTGATCAAGACCATAGAGAAAATGGATAGTTTAGTCATGTCAAATTTTGAATCTTATAATGTGGTTCATGATGCTACTCTTTGGTATAAACGACTTGGTCATTTGGATATGCATACAACAACAACAACAACAACTAAGCCTTTTCCCATACTAGACGGGGTCGGCTACATGGATTCTTTGTTTCCACAGATCTCTATCGTGTGCCATGTTAGCAGTGAACTCCCAATAAGCTAGATCATTCTTTATTGTTTCTTTCCAACACTTTTGTGGTCGTCCTCTACCTCTTTTAATACTTTCCAAATTTAGGTTTTCTAACCTTCTTACAGGTTCTTCTTTTGATCTTCTTTCTATATGTCCAAACCATCTTAAACGATGTTCTCTCATTTTATCCCCTATTGGTGCCACTCCTAATTTGTTTCTAATAACCTCATTATGTATACGGTCTTTTCTTGTATGACCACTCATCCATCTCAACATCTTCATTTCTGTCACAGACATCTTTTGTACATGTTGATGATTAACTGCCCAACACTCAGAACCATAAAACATGGCAGGCCTAACTGCTGCTCTATAATATTTACCTTTTAATTTTAATGGTATCTTCTTATCACAAAGAATACCTGATGCTCCTCTCCATTTTAACCAACCAGCATTAATTCTATGTGTAACATCTCCATCAACTCTTCCATCACTTTGAAAAATTGACCCTAGGTATTTAAAACTTTCCTTTTGGGGAATGCAATGTGTGCCAATTTTAATTTCTATGTCCTCTGAAGTAGCCAAATGATCAAACTTACATTCCATATATTCTGTCTTTGTTCTACTAAGTCGGAGGCCTTTGTTTTCTAATGTTTCTCTCCATAGTTCCAATTTTCTATTAACTTTTTCCTTACACTCCTCCACTAATACAATGTCATCTGCAAATAACATACACCAAGGTACTTCATCTTGAATATGTTTTGTTAACTCATCCATCACCATTATAAATAAGTATGGACTTAAAGTTGATCCTTGGTGTAACCCAATATTAACTTCAAAGAAGTCTGTCGTTCCTTCATGAGTCCTCACACATGTTTTTGCACCATCATACATGTCTCTTATAAGGTTAATATAAACGGGATACCTCTTTTTTCCAAAGTTCTCCAAAGAACCTCCCTCGGTACCCTATCATAAGCTTTTTCTAGATCAATAAATATCATGTGAAGGTCTTTCTTTTTTGCTCTAAAATGTTCCATAAGACGTCTCAAAAGGTGGATCGCTTCAATAGTAGATCTACCTGGCATAAATCCAAATTGGTTCTCTGTTGTACTTGATACTTGTCTTAACCTACGTTCGATAATTCTTTCCCATAATTTCATAGTATGACTCATTAACTTGATACCTCGATAATTTGAACAATTTTGAATGTCTCCCTTGTTCTTATATACAGGTATAAGTGTACTTGCTCTCCATTCCTCGGGCATCTTTTGGTTTTTCCATATTTCATTAAATAGTCTTGTGAGCCAAGTGATTCCTATTTCTCCTAGTATTTTCCAAACTTCTATAGGAATATTATCTGGTCCTACCGATTTACCACTCTTCATATGTTTAAGAGCCTCTTTGACTTCATTCTTTTGAATACGTCGGTAGAAATTGTGGTTTATATACTTTTCTGACTTGGCTAAATCTCCTAAACTAATACTAACATCCTTATTTTCATTAAAAAGATTATAAAAATAGTTTTTCCATCTATTTCTTATATCATCATTTGCCACTAGAATTTTTTCATCCTCGTCTTTTATGCATCTAACATAATTAAGATCTTTAGTTTTCTTATCTCTAGCCCTAGCTATCCTAAAAATATCTCTTTCACCCTCTTTTGAGTTGAGTTTTTTATATAAGTCCTCCCAAATCTTAGCTTTTGCTTCACTAACGGCTTTTTTTGCTTCCTTCTTTGCTTTCTTATAAGCTTCTAAAGTTTCACTAGTTTTCTTAGCATAATGTAATTTGTAACATGCCCTCTTTGCCTTGATTTTATTTTGTACTACTTCACTCCACCACCAAGCTTCTTTTTGTGCCGGTACACCTCCCTTAGATACCCCTAACACATCTTTCGCCACTTTCCTAATATGTATAGCCATATTGTTCCACATATGTATAGCCACATGGATATGCATATACATGTAATTTTCTGTTGTTAAAGAAAAACGGGAATCATAATTTTGATTGTAAAGAATGTATGCTTGGAAAAATACATTATCTTCCTTTTGATAAAAAAAAAATTGTAACAAATAAATCTTTTGAATTAATACATTTTGATGTTTGGGGACCTACCCTTTTGTTTTCAAATGAGGAGTGTAATATTATGTAACATAATCAATTTGTTTCTGCCATTAAGATTTTTAGATCCGATTCAAGAAGCGAATACTTATAAAAAGATTTTAAAAAATTTTTTGAAACAAATGAGATTTTACATAAAAAATCTCACAACAAAACGGGCTAGCAAAAAGAAAACATAAACACATTATAGAAACTTATAGAACACTTTTAATTGCTTGTAATGTTCCTAAGTTTTTATGGGCAGAAGTTACGCTTACTGTCGTATAAGTCATTAATAGAATGCCTTCAACCCGTCTTGAAAATTTTTCTCCTTTTATAAAATTGTATAATCTTTCTCTTTATTACGAAAGACTAAGAGTTTTTGGTTTAAGATGTTTTGTTTATGCTGATAAGAATGATAAGTTATCTCCTATAGCTATTGAAGGTGTCTTTCTTGGATAGGGAATTGACAAAAAAAGATATAGATGCTTTGAGTCTATGAATGATAAACTTTATGTTTCTAAATATGTAAAAAAATTTAAGATGATTACTATTATAAATCTACTCCTATTGAAATAATAAAGAATCATTTTTTCAAAATTTTTTTCAACTTAGTTAATAGTGAAATTGATGATAGTGATCTTGAAGACAATCTTTAAAATATCCCACATGATACAAATGATGTTTTTGATGAAAGGTTTGACACTCAACCTATTCTTAACTTTTTTCTTTGTAATACGCTAGAAGACCTAAGGAATAAAACACATCATGATTGGCACTTATAATTTTAAAACCTCCTTATCTCACGACTCTTTTGAACCTCAATAAAAAAAACTTGATTGCAACCATTTTACATCTAAAAGAGTCTAGATTCTATAATCAAGCAAGGGTATTCCGGAATGAGAGGATGTTATGATAGAAGAGCTAAATGTATTGGATAAAGCTCAAACATTTCGATAAAGCTCAAACGTGGTATGTTGTTCCAAAGTCCAAGGATGAAAAAGTTACTCAATTGGGTTTACAAAATTAAAACTCATAGTAATGATAATATAGAAATATATAAAGTTAGATTGGTAGTCAAAGGTTATGTTCAAGAACATGGAATTGATTATAATGAAATGTTTACCCCTGTTGCTCGGATGACCACGATAAAGATTCTCGTAACCCTTAGTGCTATCTAAAAATAGGATATTTTTCTTGATGTTAAAAATGCCTTTTGAATGGAACCTTAAATGAAGATATTTATATGACTCCTCTTCTTGGACTTGACATTCCCAAAGACCATGTTTTCAAGCTTAAGAAAGCTATATATGGTTTGAAACAAGCCTCTAAGGTTTGGTTTGATTGCTTTGAAAAATTAATGTATTTATATAACTTTGTTTCTTGCTATACTGATATTGCTTTGTTTATAAGACAATCTAATACCGGCATTATTATCTTACTCTTATATGTGGATGATATGATATCACTGGAAGTGATGAAAGAGGAATTGCATAGATTAAACATTATCTTATTTGATATGAAAGATCTTTGTCTTCTTAGTTATTTTTGGGTATCAAAATTCTTAGAAACAATCGCAGCTACTTCATGTCACAAACAAAGTTTGCAAATGAAATAATTGATAGATTTGGAATCACTCACAACAAGCAAGTTGATACTCCTAAGGTCCTTGGCACAAAGTTAAGAGCGGAGAAAAATTAGTAGACCCAACTCCCTCCACACAATTGATAAGTGCTCTCACCTATCTTACTTTCACTAGACCTGATATCTCTCGTGCAGTGCATAGAACTAGTCAATTTCAACAAGCACCTACTACCATTCATATGAGTGATGTTATGAAAATTATTCGATATGGAAGGGGTTCTACAAACAAGGGAGTACTCTTAACTTCTTTTTTGTCCTTTGATTTATCTATGTATACTAACGCTAATTAGGGTAGAGATGTCAACAACAGGTATGTAATAGGTATGTTACTACTGGTTTTTGTATTTTTTTAGGTGAATCACTAATTTCATGAAAGTGCAAGAAGCAACAAAAGGTTTCACTTTCCTCCACCAAAGCTGAATATCATGCTATGGCTACTGATTACTGAGGTACTAAAAGACATGAGCATCATTTTCCAACAATCGGCCATCATGTTTTGCGACAATAAAAGTATCATGTATATCACCTCCAACAACTTCTATGAATGAACCAACCATATTGAGATAGACCGTCATTTTGTTAGTGAGGAATGCTTACAGAAGAATATTAATTTGTGTTATGTCACATGAGAAATGTAGTTTCGATTTCTTTACCAAATCCCTCTCAGCTACTCGTTTTCATTTCTTGTTAGACAAACTTTCGATATATAAACCATAAGTTTGAGGGAATGTGTTAAATGTAATAGGAGATGGGCCACTAGGGCCCTTAAGATTTGGACTAACTAGCCTGGAGTTAAAACTACTGGCTCCAACTAGCCGTTGGGGGCCAGTAGTTCCTTTAATATGCTTTGTGTTAATGTGTTGTGTCATGTGAGTCATGTCAAGTCTAAATGATTAATGGATCGTGTCATTAATATAAAGCGAGAGAGTCATTAGGGTTATAGTAATAAGGGGAAAAGAAAATCTGGCGGCAGCCAGAATCAGTGATCGAGTATGTCAGAGATTCAAAGGATGATTAATAAAGTTCTTTTCTTCAAATTTTATCAATGAAATCTGTGCAAAAGAAGCAATATGGTATCAGAGCATAGGACGTGAATACAAAGGCCTGTTGCGATACTTAGTACCTGCAAATAATCACAAGTCGATACATTAGTTTTCTGCATAGTTAATGAAAAAAAGACTATAAATTCATCAAACAGTATGTCAATATCAAGAGGAGATCAGTGACAACGGGTGACAGGAAACCTGAATCAGTCATTGAAACTGAGAATCGTCAATATCATCACTAATCGCAAGTCAGATTAGTGACAGACGTTGATTCATAGGCCACAGAATCAGATTTTGAATGGTTATTATCAAACGACCACTTGAGAGAATCGTTCATATCAATAGACAACAATATTTTAAATCACAAGTTGCTGTGGAATGGTGTAAGATATTGACTGAATCATCAATATCACCATAAGTAGCAGTGGAAAGTGTAGTGAGACATTGATTGAATTATCAACATCACCATCCACCATCGATAACAACCTGCAACAACAAAAGGGAGTATTAGAAATATCAAGCAAAAGTCGGTTGAACAAATACAGAGATATTACTGAAACGTGTATAGCTATCATCATCAAATAGGGTATTAAGAAATCAAACCCTAATACCCGTAAGTCTTGATCAAGATGGATGACAAATTGAAAGAGGAAACTATGTCAACCACTTATGGATTGAATCCCAAATCACAAACATTTGGTTAGATGGAAGAAATTATAGGGAATGGGCCAGGTCTATTGAACTTGTATTATGATCCAGAGGGAAATCTTACATTATCAAACAAAATTCAGCACCTCTAGAAGGAAGCAGTGCAGACTATGAAAAGTGGGTTAAAGAAGATGCTCTTATAAGTTCATGGCTAATTCAATCCATGAACCCATCTATTAGTAAAACTTTTATGTATATGGAATCAGCTACTGAGATTTGGACTTCAGTAGAAGAAGCTTACTCTAAACAGAAGAATATTGCAAAAGAATACGAGATTATTAAGAGGATTAGAAAATGTCGTCAAGAAACCATATCAATAAGTGAGTATTATGGGGAACTGCGTGAACTATGGAATGAACAAAGACATATTATAGAAAACATATGCATTCACTGTGTAAAAGAGAGAACAGTTGAAGCTGGGATTCGAAAAGTATTTGATCTGCTATGGAGAGTTTCATCGGATTATGAATCTATCAAATTAAACATTCTAAGCAAGGAAGAACTTCCATCACTAGGAACAATATACTCACTTTTATTAAGGGAAGAAGATAGAAAGAATTTAGAGAAAGGTGAGATATACAAGTGGAAAAATCTGCATTTGTTGATAGAGGACAGAGTAATTATCAGAGAGAAAGAGAATCATTCAGAGGCAGAGGAAGAGGCAGGAATCAATACTATGATTATAGAAGCAAACTCCAGTTGTGAAAAGAAGAGACACACAAATGAACAATGTTGGGAAATTATTGGAAAACCTCTAGAATATAGAGATTATGGCACGAAACCAGAGTATAAAGATTATGGCAGTCATGTGGTAACCATATCTGAAAAGAAGGCTGAAATGAATCCAATAAATGAAGTGGCAGAATTAAAGAAGCAGATTGCAGAAATTGAAACACGTTTATGAGATCAACCTTCAACTTCCTCATCAAAAACAGAATCAAGTCCTCCTATTTCATACAATATCAGTGGTAATTACTCATTTAAAGATTCTTCAGCCCTTTCTAATTGGATAATAGATTCAGGGCTACTGATCATATGGTAGGAAACAAGTCTAACCTCATGCAGTATGAAGCGAATTTAAACCCTCAGTATGTAAAAGTTGCAAATGGTTCGTTGATTCCTATGGCAGGAAAGGAAACATTTCAAAAAGATAATCTCAGACTTAATTCAGTGATATATATTCCAGAGTTTCCTGTAAATCTACTTTGAATAAGTTCATTGGTTAGAGATATGAACTATACAGTTACATTTTCTCCATATGGTTGTGTTTTTCAGGATTTGAAGACGGAAAGAATCTTTGGTCGTGGTGAACTATGCAATGGACTATATATACTATCTGGAGATCAGATTCTAAAACATCAAAGAGCATTGGCAACTAATACTACTGAAGAAGAAATAAAGATTTGGCATAGTAGATTAGGACATTTGCCTGCCATGTATGCCAAAGAGCAAAACATTATAGAGCTACTTTTCCAAGTAGTAATTCAAGATCAGTTGTTTCTTTTGAGTTGATACATTCAGATGTTTGGGGGCCATGTGTGATACCTTCTGTTGGAAATTTTAAATACTTTGTTACATTTATTGATGATTTTTCTAGACTTACATTTGTTTATTTAATGAAATCTAAGTCAGAAATCTCTTTTATTTTTCCTCTGGTTCATAATCTTATCAAGACTCGGTTTGGATATACTGTTAAAATACTCAGATCGAATAATGGTGGATAATATTGTAATACTCAATTGGAATCATATCTTAAATCTCATGGTATTTTACATCAGACATCTTATGTTTATACACCACAATAGAATGGAGTAGCTGAAAGAAAGAATCGACATATTTTGGAGATTGCTAGAACTTTACTCCTTGAGCATAATGTTCCAAAATATTTCTGGCCTGAGGCAATTCTTACAACGGTATATATCATGAACAGAATTACAACTGTGACTCTTGCAGGAAAGTCACCGTTCAAGATGATTAAGCCAGAGGATAATCCATTCCATATTATTCGGAGAATATTTGGATGTGTTTGCTATGTGCATGTTCACCAGTAATTTAGAGATAAACTTGATCCAAGAGCGATAAAATGTATTTTCATTGGATATTCTTGTGAGAAGAAAGGATATATCTGTTATGATCCTAAGTCTCATAAAAGATATATTTCTATGGATATAACTTTCTTTGAAACTACTCTATATACTACAACAATCAGAATGATATTTCAAATTCTACTCTCAAAGAATCAATTGTTCTACCTAAGATCAGTGGAAGTGAAGAATCAGAGGAAGGAAACTCTCTTGCTGGAACGGATCAAATTCAAGAAGACAAAAGAATACAAGTATACCGAAAGGAGGAGAGAAATATTTTTATGAAACAACAAACTGAGATGATGAATCAATGAGGAGAAACAATATCTGCTTCAAATGACAGTATAGAAGGTTCAAATAATGAGAACCTAGATGACTCAGATGTTCCCATAGCACTCAGAAAAGGAAACAGATCATGTCGTAAATATCCAATTTCTCAGTTCATATCTTATGATCGATTATCAGAAGGTTATCAGAAATTTGTGTTAAAAGTTGAGATGTATCAAATTCCAAAAAATTATTTTGAAGCATCTAAAGACAAGTAGTGGGTTGAAGCTATGAAATATGAAATTCAAGCATTACAAAAGAATCAAACTTTGGAACTCACTGATCTACCAGAAGGTAGGAAAGCAATCTCATGCAAGTAGGTATACACAATCAAATATAAGGCAGATGGTTCATTAGAAAGATACAAGGTAAGGCTAGTTGCACGAGGATATAGTCAAGCATATGGGATTGATTATGATGAGACATTTGTACCAGTAGCTAAACTCACATCTATACGAGTTATTATCAGTATCGCAGCACAAAGAAACTGGGTAATGTGGCAACTAGATGTGAAAAATGATTTTCTACAGGGAGAACTCAAAGAAGAAGTTTATATGGAATTACCACCAGGATATCCAAATCCAACGAAACAAGTATGTAGATTAAGAAAGGTTATCTATGGGTTAAAACAGTCTCCAAGAGCTTGGTTTGAAAAATTCAGCAGAAGTATTATGAACTTGGGATATAAAAAGAGTGTAAGTGGCCATACGCTTTTCTTTAAGAAAGGAGATAAATTAGCTTTACTATTAGTACATGTGGATGATATTATTGTAACAGGTGATGACATTGAAGAAATTCAGAGATTAAAGAAGGAACTTCATCAGTTATTTGATATTAAGGATCTTAGAAGATTACACTATTTTTTAGGCATTGAAGTAGCCTATTCAGGATGTGATATATTTTTGAATTAAAGAAAATACATGCTAGATCTTTTGCAAGAAGTAAGAATGAAAAATTGTAGATCTACATATACTCCAATGGATGTGAATCACAAGTTACAACTGGAGGATGGAGCTGAGAGAGTAAATGTGACCAAATATCAATAATTGGTTGGAAAATTAATATATTTGACCATCACACGTCCAGATATAGCATATGCAGTGAGTATAGTAAGTAGATTTATGCAATCCCCATCTAAGCATCACATGAATGTTGTGTTTCACATATTAAGATATCTGAAAACAACTCTGAGATATGAAATCACTTACAAAGCTAATGGTCACACAAACAACAAAACAACAACAACTAAGCCTTTTCCCATACTAGACGGGGTCAGCTACATGGATTCTTTGTTTCCACAGATCTCTATCGTGTGCCATGTTAGCAGTTAACTCCCAATAAGCTAGATCATTCTTTATTGTTTCTTTCCAACACTTTTGTGGTCGTCCTCTACCTCTTTTAATACTTTCCAAATTTAGTTTTTCTAACCTTCTTACAGGTTCTTCTTTTGATCTTCTTTATATATGTCCAAACCATCTTAAACGATGTTCTCTCATTTTATCCTCTATTGGTGCCACTCCTAATTTGTTTCTAATAACCTCATTATGTATACGGTCTTTTCTTGTATGACCACTCATCCATCTCAACATCTTCATTTCTGTCACAGACATCTTTTGTACATGTTGATGATTAACTGCCCAACACTCAGAACCATAAAACATGGCAGGCCTAACTGCTTCTCTATAATATTTACCTTTTAATTTTAATGGTATCTTCTTATCCCAAAGAATACCTGATGCTCCTCTCTATTTTAACCAACCAGCATTAATTCTATGTGTAACATCTCCATCAATTCTTCCATCACTTTGAAAAATTGACCCTAGGTATTTAAAACTTTCCTTTTGGGGAATGCAATGTTTGCCAATTTTAATTTCTATGTCCTCTGAAGTAGCCAAATGATCAAACTTACATTCCATATATTCTGTCTTTGTTCTACTAAGTCGGAGGCCTTTGCTTTCTAATGTTTCTCTCCATAGTTCCAATTTTCTATTAACTTTTTCCTTACACTCCTCCACTAATACAATGTCATCTGCAAATAACATACACCAAGGTACTTCATCTTGAATATGTTTTGTTAACTCATCCATCACCATTATAAATAAGTATGGACTTAAAGTTGATCCTTGATGTAACCCAATATTAACTTCAAAGAAGTCTGTCGTTCCTTCATGAGTCCTCACACATGTTTTTGCACCATCATACATGTCTCTTATAAGGTTAATATATGTCAATGGGATACCTCTTTTTCCAAAGTTCTCCAAAGAACCTCCCTCGGTACCCTATCATAAGCTTTTTCTAGATCAATAAATATCATGTGAAGGTCTTTCTTTTTTGCTCTAAAATGTTCCATAAGACGTCTCAAAAGGTGAATTGCTTCAATAGTAGATCTACCTGGCATAAATCCAAATTGGTTCTCTGTTGTACTTGATACTTGTCTTAACCTACGTTCGATAATTCTTTCCCATAATTTCATAGTATGACTCATTAACTTGATACCTCGATAATTCGTACAATTTTGAATGTCTCCCTTGTTCTTATATACGGGTATAAGTGTAGTTGCTCTCCATTCCTCGGGCATCTTTTGGTTTTTCCATATTTCATTAAATAGTCTTGTGAGCCAAGTGATTCCTATTTCTCCTAGTATTTTCCAAACTTCTATAGGAATATTATCTGGTCCTACCGATTTACCACTCTTCATATGTTTAAGAGCCTCTTTGACTTCATTCTTTTGAATACGTCGGTAGAAATTGTGGTTTATATACTTTTCTGACTTGGCTAAATCTCCTAAACTAATACTAACATCTTTATTTTCATTAAAAAGATTATAAAAATAGTTTTTCCATCTATTTCTTATATCATCATTTGCCACTAGAATTTTTTCATCCTCATCTTTTATGCATCTAACATAATTAAGATCTTTAGTTTTCTTATCTCTAGCCCTAGCTATCCTAAAAATATCTCTTTCACCCTCTTTTGAGTTGAGTTTTTTATATAAGTCCTCCCAAATCTTAGCTTTTGCTTCACTAACGGCCTTTTTTGCTTCCTTCTTTGCTTTCTTATAAGCTTCTAAAGTTTCACTAGTTTTCTTAGCATAATGTAATTTGTAACATGCCCTCTTTGCCTTGATTTTATTTTGTACTACTTCACTCCACCACCAAGCTTTTTTTTGTGCCGGTACACCTCCCTTAGATACCCCTAACACATCTTTCGCCACTTTCCTAATATGTATAGCCATATTGTTCCACATATCAGAGGGTGTGTCAACATAATTCCAAACATCTCCTTGAAGGACTTTCTGTTTAAATATATCTTCTTTCTCGCTTTTGAGGTTCCACCATTTAGTCCGAATAGCTCGATGCACTCTTTTTTTCTTTGTCCATTTTTTTATTTGTAAATCCATAACTAAAAGTCGATGTTGGGTGGTTAAGCTTTCTCCTGGAATTACCTTACAATCTTTACAACACGCTCTATCTTTTTTTCTACAAATAAAGTAATCAATTTGTGTTTGTGATAAGCCACTCTTATAAGTAATTAAATGTTCATCTCGTTTTTTGAAGATTGTATTGACTATAAAGAGATCAAATGACATAGCAAAATTTAAAATCTCCCTACCTTCCTCGTTTATATCCCCATAACCAAAGTTTCTATGAATCTCTTGATATCCTAATGCCTCTTTACCGACATGTCCATTTAAATCTCCTCCTAAACAAATCATCTCCCTTTGTGGAATCTTTTGAAACACCTTATCTAACTCTTCCCAAAAAACTGTCTTTATACTATCTTCTAGTCCTACTTGGGGTGCGTAAGCACAAACTATATTCAAAACCTCTACTCCTAACACTAATTTCAATGTCATGATTCGGTCACCGTATCGTTGTATGTCTACTACACTCTCCTTTAAATCCTTATTTATGATAATACCAACTCCGTTTCGGGCCTTTTCTTTACCTGAGTACCATAATTTAAAACCTGTATCCTCTATCTCCTTTGCTTTTTCTCCAACCCATTTTGTCTCTTGTAAACATAGAATATGAATCTTTCTCCGAATCATAGTATCTACCACCTCCATTAGCTTACCCGATAATGTTCCGATATTCCAAGAACCAATACAAATCTTATTATCTAGGACTAGCTTCCTTACCCCCCGCATCCGTCCATAATCAAAATGCGGAGACCCTCTCTGAAAATTTTTCACTACATTCGGGCGGCAATGTAGCGGGACTAACTTCTTTACCCACACCCGTCCATGATGTGGGAACCCTCTCTGCAATTGATTCACTACATTCGGGCGAAAATGTAGTGGCCCTTGCTTACTTCTTACTGCATTCGGGCTCTGCAGCACGTCGCTAGGCGGGGACGCCCAAAAGCAATGCTCATAATTTTTGTAATCCATGTTGTAGAAATCCGACGAAGTTTTACGCTGGCTATCGGAAGCCTAACACAACCCTCCTCCTTTATCCGAGCTTGGGACCGGCAATGCAAGGGTGATCCCTTACATGGGCAGAGTTCTAATGGTCACACCAATATTAAAATTTATACAGATGATGATTGGGCAGGTTCAGCAGAAGATAGAAAGTCTACCACAGGATATATAGCATTGATTGGAGGTAACATAGTTTCATGAAAAAGTAAAAAACAGTCGATGGTAGCTAGATCAACAACTGAGGTGGAGTACAGAGAAATAGCATCAGGAATATGTGAAGGAAAATGGTTGAAATCTTTACTGATGGAAATGAATTTATTTACTGAAAACACTATACCAATATTCTGTGACAGCAAAGCAGATATTCAGATAGCATCAAATCCAGTGTACCATGAAAGAACAAAACATATTGAGATATATTGTCATTTTATTCGAGACAGTGTACATGCAAAAGAATTTCAGTTAGAACATGTGCAATCAGGACTTCAATGTACAGACATGTTGACTAAAGCAGTTACCAGAGACATACTACAGAGATTGTGCAGCAAGTTGGGTGTAACATCCATCTTTCACCCAACTTGAGGGGAAGTGTTAATGTACTTTGTGTTAATGTGTTGTGTCGTGTGAGTCATGTCAAGTCTAAATGATTAATGGGTCGTGTCATGGATTGTATAGTTGAGTTTGTGACCCAATGGATCTGGATTAGATCCATTGGGAACTATATTCATACTTAGGGTTAATTATGTCTTTTAAGTTAGATTAGGTTTAATATAAAGCCAGAGAGTCATTAGGGTTATAGTAATAAGGGGAAAAGAAAATCTGGCGGCAGCCACAATCAGTGGCCGAGTATGTCAGAGATTCAAAGGATGATTAATAAAGTTCTTTTCTTCAAATTTTATCAATGAAATATGTGCAAAAGAAGCAATATTGGCCCCCAACGGCTAGTTTAAGTAGTCGTTGGTGGCCTGTTGTGTCAACGGCTACCCTCTCTCTTTATTCTCCTTGGATGTTGTAAATACTCCTTCCTCTATAAATAGGGAAGTCTTCCATTAATAAACTTAAGTTGTAATTGCACATATTTTATATTTGGCTTGACTTGTGACTTTGGTTTGTTCTTATCTTGAAACACCCATTTTTGGGTGTGTTTGTATGAGACTTGTTGATTTGATACTTATGATACATAATTGGGTTGCTTCCAACTACAAATATTGATAATTGTTTACAATACTCACCAAGGTAGTACCAAAAAGAGTTCTTTAACCTATACTCACCAATTTAAGAGTCTTCATTATATACTCAAGCATTCTTCAGCTAGAACTTGAAAAGGTAGAAACTTAACATGAGGTATGAAGACATTATTACCTTGCACTTCTACAACAACAACAACAATTAAGCCTTTTCTCATACTAGATGGGTCAGCTACATGGATTATTTGTTTTCATAAAGCGTATGTCATGCTAACAGTTAACTTAACGTAAGCTACACCATTCCTTATTGTTTATAAAAGATCATCCTTTTATGACCAGTCTCAAGCCTGAATAAAGGAGTTGGATTGAGTTAGGCCTCTAACAACTTTATCATATTTATCTACCATGGACTCTAGACATTATCTTACACTTCTCTTGAGATGAAATGCTTTATTGCATTTTTATCATCAATAACAACTAAGCCTTTTCCCATACTAGACGGGGTCGGCTACATGGAT
This sequence comes from Brasenia schreberi, assembly GCA_036023115.1. Classification (NCBI taxonomy): domain Eukaryota; kingdom Viridiplantae; phylum Streptophyta; class Magnoliopsida; order Nymphaeales; family Cabombaceae; genus Brasenia; species Brasenia schreberi. Next base: position 2,593,546 of record JAYKKT010000043.1, read on the forward strand.
TCTTTGTTTCCACAGAGCTTTATCATGTGTCATGTTAGCAATTAACTCACAATAAGCTAGATCATTCTTTATTGTTTCGTTCCAACACTTTTGTGGTCGTCCTCTACCTCTTTTAATCAACAACAACAACAACTAAGCCTTTTCTCATACTAGACGGGGTCGGCTACATGGATTCTTTGTTTCCACATATCCCTATCGTGTGCCATATTAGCAGTTAACTCACAATAAGCTAGATCATTCTTTATTGTTTCTTTCCAACACTTTTGGGGTCGTCCTCTAGCTCTTTTAATACTTTCCAAATTTAGTTTTTCATACCTTCTTCCAGGTTCTTCTTTTGATCTTCTTTCTATATGTCCAAACCATCTTAAACGATATTCTCTCATTTTATCCTCTATTGGTGTCACTCCTAATTTGTTTCTAATAACCTCATTATGTATACGGTCTTTTCTTGTATGACCACTCATCCATCTCAACATCTTCATTTCTGTCACAGACATCTTTTGTACATGTTGATGATTAACTGCCCAACACTCAGAATCATAAAACATGGCAGGCCTAATTGCTGCTCTATAATATTTACCTTTATTTTCCAAATTTAGTTTTTCATACCTTCTTATAGGTTCTTCTTCTGATCTTCTTTCTATATGTCCAAACCATCTTAAATGATATTCTATCATTTTATCCTCTATTGGTGCCACTCTTAATTTGTTTCTAATAAACTCATTATGCATATGGTATTTTCTTGTATGACCACACATCTATCTCAATATCTTCATTTCTGTCACAAACATCTTTTGTACATATTGATGGTTAACTGTCCAACACTAATAACCATAAAACATGGCAGGTCTAACTGCTGCTCTATAATATTTACCTTTTAACTTTAATGGTATGACCACTTTATTGCATTTTTATCATCAATCTCAAATAATTGAGGACAACAAAATTGAATACTGAATGCCAAACCATGTGCTATAAATAGGCAAAAGTTCTTCTAATCAGTTGATCTTCCTTGTCTGGGTATCAAGGCCTCAATTGTTTCCCGGACACAAAAAATTAGGAACATAAAGGCAATGAAGTTGTGCCAATTAAAACAACAAAAGAAAGTTGCAAAAAAGTAAGTTGATACATCATCCATGATTCATATTATGCCACAGTTGAGAACACCCTACTACCAGAATCTGGCAGATAAGCAAAAGAATGGATACCTTTATAGCAAACATGTCACCTGTAGTTCTTTTCCTAGCAAGGAAAACTCGGCCAAATGCACCTCGGCTGATTGGTTTCAAAATTTCAAAATCATCTATTGACGTCCGGTCCTTACTGTTTGAATCTATTGGGCTTGTACGCAAGCTGCGAACAGTATCGTCATCTAAAGAGCATTCTTCCTCAGCCATACCACTCGATAACTCAACCTTATCATCTTCTACAAGCTGGCAAAGATACAAGTACTTCTCCCTGAAGAATTTCAAACAAATTAATCATGTTCTGTACAAACAAAAAGAGTTCCACTTGGTAAGAAAAACATCCTCAGTTTATACTTGAAAGGACATATTGTAAAATGCAATTCATAGATGTCAAATATCGAGACTTTGTGATTTTAGGCCCCAAAAAAAACATATACTTGAATAGGTACCAAAAGAGAACTGAAAGAAGAACAAAGACCAGCTTAACACACCGCAAGAGTTTCTCTACACGTCTTCCAAATGTCTCAACAATTAGACCATCTACATGCCTGTCCTGAACAACGTCTTGAAGATCCTCAAGACAAGCAAGTAAATTCTCCAATGACTGATCACCGCTGGTGTTTATGCTTGCAATGCGACGAGTAATATCAAGTAGCTCATGGATCTGGCATTAAATTAGGAAAAAAGGGATATCAGTAGAATTCACACAAAAAAGAACAAGGGAGAGAAAGCGATGGAGGTGGGAGAGAGGAAAGAAGGGATGTCACACAAACAAGAAAAGAACCCTGAAGCTCATCAAAGCAGTCTATATTGGTGAATGAATCAAAGGACACCCTTGATTTGATAAGGATTTCCACAGCATCCGTAGCTTCAGAAAACAACTTAAAAGACCAGAAGTGCACATGGATGTAGTTTTCTGATTCATTTGTAAATGATATGATATGATCTAAGATTAAGTCAAGAAACAGTTCACTTTTTCAAATAGCAAGAGTAACTTGGAGACTGCACAACCAGGTATTACATGCCCTATTAACATATTAAACAAGTTGGAATGGTATCTGGAGAGGCAATAAGAATAATGTCATTAATTTCCATAAGGCCCTACTTATAAAGATATGTCCAGTGAAAAGTAAAACATAATGACCAAATTCATCACGAACATAACTGAAAATTAGAAACAATTGAGTGCATCTGAATTTTTCACACAGCAGGATGTGTCGTTCGTGAGATACTAGACCAATGTATGCAACAATGCTCACGCTAGAAGTTCCTGGCCTAGACATGCGGCTATACGAGAGATTCATAAAGTGTACTAAATAATGCTCTTGGATGGCAGACTTGAGCTTGCATGTCTCTGTTGTATCTGCCCTGTTCCAAATAGCATAGCAGGTTCCCAGCTGCCTTGTTCCAACACTACCTAGAGTGCAAATGACTGCTTTTGCAACACATAGTTACAAAAGAATGGCCAACAATGTTGAAGCAAATCCAGGAGAACCTGAAACAGGACATCAACCATAGAAGAGTTGCATAGGGAAGGATGTCAAAGGGTGGAACTTAAATCTGCTTCTGATTAATCCTATTTGGAAAAGAAAATTAGGTCCTATCATATAATCAAGCTTCCAGGATCTGAGTCTCCATGTAAGATCCCCAATATCTCAGTCACAACCTAAACCTTGTATCCAGGAAAAAGAATATAGCTTATTCTTCCCATGAGCTAGGTCCAGCTCTGATTTTTTTTAAATACGGATCCGATCAACAGATCCTCCAGATGCTTCACCTCCTATGTACAGGAGAGGGTGGAAGCACAACCCGCCCTTCCTATCATTATGGAACTAAAATAGGCAGTAAGAGGGAGTTGAGCGAAAGATAATTGAACCAAGCACATGCATCTTTATGTATCCCATAAACTTTGACTGCCCCTCTAACAAAGGTTTATTCATATCAATGTTAAGCGTATCACCCCATATTGTACAACACGAGGCATATCGTATCGTATTGTGGGATTCGATACACTACATTGTATCGTAAGATACAGTAGTGGAGATACACCCTTTTTATAAAAAAAATCTTTCTTTTTTGCAATGGGCAAGAATTGAACTGATCTTTTTTTAGAGAGAGATCTTACATTAAAGGGTGACCTCCCAAGAATAAAATAAGGACCATAAAAATAAACAGTTTCCGAAGTTCTCAAAAATAAGAAAGGCAATTTTCTTCACACATATTGCATCCCTCACAAGGAAAGTTTTAAATACCTAGGGTAAATTTTTTGAAGTGATAGAAAAATTTATTGAGATGTTCCACATATAATTATTGTCGGTTGGTTAAAACGGAGAGTGGCATTAGGTCTTCTATGTGATAAGAAGATACCATTAAAGTTGAAAGATAAATATTATAGATAAACAATTAGACCTTTTATGTTTTATGGTTCTGAGTGTTGGGCAGTTAATCATCAACCCGTAGCACAAATGAAGATGTTGAGATGGATGAGTGGTCACACAAGGAAAATCCGTATACATAATGTGGTTATTATAAACCAATTATGAGTAGCACCAATAGAGGATAAAATGAGGGAAAATCATTAAGATGATTTAGACACATAGAAAGTGTAAAAATAGCACCATGTTTATAAACACAAATAAAAATGATCTCGCAAGATCTTGCACAAGTCAAATCACCAAACACTTGGTGCATACGACAAACCAAATAAGTATAATATCAAATAAGTCAAGTGAGCACAAAAAGTTCTAATTATTCATTTCACAGCATTCTCTATTTATAGAGGTTTATTACAAGTGAAAAGAGAGAGACTAGTGGGAGCAACTGCTCCCAACAGCTACACTACTAGCGTTGGGACTTTCCTAGTCTAAGGGGTCCAGTCAGGGGCTTGTTGGGCCCTAATAGCCCAGCTCTATTAAAAGTTAACACTCTCTTCAAACTTGCGATATATATACCGAAAGTTTGTCCGACAAGAACATAAATCTAGGAGCTCACAAAGGAACATAAAATAAAGTCAGTCTTTTCTTCAAGCATTCCTCTCGATATAGTGACAGTCCATCTAAATATGCTCGGTTTGCTCATGAAATATATTATTTGATGCAATATACATGGCACTTTTATTATCACAAAGCAAATCTGTAGAGTCCTCCAACGCAACCTCCATGTTTGCTAAAAGTCCAGTGATCCAAGATATCTTTGTTGTTGTAGTAGTCATGACTCTAATATTATGTCTCTGTAGATGATACACACCTTATGCTTCTTTTTACATCTTCAAGAGATTAATGAATCATCAAAAATACACAAAATCTAGTGGTATAATGTTTATCATTGATATCTCACCCCAATCAGTATAGTCAGTTAATTTAAAAAAAGATAATTTAGAATGATCCCACTTTCAAGTGTATCATTTATGTATCTCACAATCCGCATAACCGCACTCATGTGTATACAAGTGAGAGCTTGCTTAAATTGACTTGCCAAATGTATTGTGTGTGCTATGTCTAGTCGAGTGATGGTAAAATACGTCAAGGCTCCTATCATTTGTCTTTAAGGAGTGGGATCTTCTAATTTTTCTCCACCTTTAGTTCTAAGCTTTGTCCCCATCACCTCCGACGTGCTCACTTCTTGTAATCTATCAAACTTAACCTGTTATGCTAATAATATCACTAGCAAATTTACTTTTGACATAAAATAACCTATGTTATTACGAGTTACTTCTATTTCCAAGAAGTAACTAAGTAGACCCAGATCTTTCATTTCAAATTCTTCATGCAGATCTCTTTTTATCTTTAATATCTCATTTTTATCACTTTCAGTGATGATTATATCATCTACATATAAAAGTAGAATCATAATACATGCATCAATTTTCCTTATAAATAAGACATTATCATCATAACAAGAGCGAAAATCTTGTGCATACATAAAATTATCAAATCTATCAAATCAAGTCTTAGGTGCTTCTTTGAGTTCATATAAAGCCTTTTTTTAGTTTAAGAACATAATTACTTGAAGCATTAAATCCCAAATGAGGAGTCATATAGATATCAAGTCTTAGGTGCTCGTACGAGCAACAAGAGTAAAAGTTTCCTCATAATAAATCTCATATTCTTGAGAAAACCCCTTAGCTATAAGTCTTACTTTGTACCTTTCAATAGATCCATCACTATGGGTTTTGACCTTATAACCCACCTACAACCAATAATTTTCTTTTCTTTGGGTTTCAGAATAATGTCCGAAGTACTATTCATTTCTAGAGCTTCTAATTCATCATTTATAGCTTTTCTCCATTTTAAGTTATTTTTGCTTAGTCATAATGATTTGGTTGAAGAATACTTGATATGATTGCTATATGGTTTATGTGTTGAGGTTGAAATGTTTCATAAGACACAAACCTTTGAAGAGGTTTTATGATTCTTTTGCTAGGAGCATTGTCATTTTCTCTATTCCTCTTTATATAATGATGTTAAAAAGGTCATATATTTTCTTTTCTAGTTTCGAGATTTCTAGGTTCATACTCTAGTTGGACCATACTTTTCTCTTCTATTTCCTTATTGCCATCTAACCTTTCATCCATGATTTCATCCAAAAATATTAACTATCTTGGATGCTTTGTGACTCATCTCCATGATAACATTCATCTTCAATGAATTTGACATCTATAGACACATAAAGTTTATCTTCTTTTAGGATGTAACATCTAATCCCTTTTTATCAATATCATATCCAAGAAAGACACATTTAATAGCTTTGGGACCTGACTTATAATTATTATCCATATAAATAATAACACTTACATCCAAAAACTTTCAACCAATCATAACTAAGTTTATTTGAACACAACTTTTAAACTGGAGAACGATTTTCTAGTTTAGTTGATGGCATCCTATTTATCAAATATACGAAAGTTAAAGCATCTTCCGCCCACAAGTATTTGGGAACTTTACTTGCTAACAACAAACTTCTAGTAGTTTTAATAATATGTCTAGTTTAAAACCATTTTATTGAAGAGTTTTTGTATAAGATTTTTATGCCAATTTCATATTCTTCAAGATAGTTTTTGAAGTCAATTGAGTGATATTCATCCCCAGAATCGGTTCTTAAGATTTTGATATTAGTTTCAAATTAAGTCTTGATCATATTCTGAAAGATCAAAAAATATTTAAAACTTTTGATTTGTGTTTCAAAAAATATATCCAAGTATGTAAAGTGAAATCATCTACAAAAATAACAAAGAATTATGTAGGATGATTTCACTCAACATACTTGGATATATTTTTGTAGATGATAAAGGTTTAGTTATGATAATATCCAATTATGAGTGAATATATGAATTAGTGCCTACATATTAGGATGCACTAATTATTTTTATAGATGATATATTAATTAGTGCCTACATAAAATATAATGCAATATGAGTGCCCTTTGGTAAAAATATATCCAATTATGATAAAGGTTCTCGAAACATCGGAGTGCACTAATTAAAAAGATTTTTTTTATGATAAAGGTTCTTTCGTCAAATAGTACATGATGTGTTTTGCCAAAAATACAATCTTTGCAAATAAAATTATTCTTTTCATTAATCTTTATCCATGGATAATTGTTCATTTTGCTTATATCAAAATGCCCTAATCTTTTATGTCAAAACCCAAAATTATTAAAAGTAATCTCACATGTTTCAAAATTTGATATATATTCATGACATAGAGACCACCTTCTCTATGTCCTTGCCCAATCACCTTCTTTAATAAAAGATTCTCCACCATACATCCATTTGTTAAGAAGGTAACAATGCAACCATTTCCACAAATTTGAGAAACCGAAAGAAGATTAAGATTTAATTTTGGTATAAAACATACTTGAGGTATTTTTAAAAAATTATTTTCTAGATTACCAATTTCTTTAACATGAAGTTTAGTTCTATCGGTCGTAAACACTTGTTCTCTAACTTGTGTACATTTATCTAACAATTTATATTCATTTGTTATATGAAAAGAAGCACTAGAATGTAAAAAATATGGCATACCTTGATTTAAGATGGCAATGCCGACCCATAGATGCTTGCCTTCTCTTTGAATATTTCTTCAATATAAGCCTTTATTTTCGATGGTAGTACTTCCTCCTTGTTGTCAATAGCAGTCACATGAGGAAACCTCCTCAACAAGAGAGGATAAGTGGTTTCGATATATCCACTCTCCTTGCAATAATGATAAATCGTACTGTTGTTTAGCCAAGGCAAAACACTACCCTTGAATTGCTTGTTTCCTTCACTATTTTTGGCATGTAAAGGTTTGTACGTCTTCAAATAATTTTTGAGTCTAGATATAGCAAGAATCGCTTCTTTGTTGTCTTATGTTTCCCAATCTAGTCTCTTCCATAACTAGATCGGTCAAGATCTCATAGCTTTTGGCTCTCAACTTTCTATGTATCAAGTTTGATCTTATGTTCTCAAATTCATCTTGTAATCCTCGTATAAAAAAGAAGTATTGATTGTCAAGGTATTCTTGAAATTTATCCATACTTTGAAGCTTTATGAATTTATCAAAACTTATAAGTTGGATCCAAAGATCGAAAAACTCATTGTGATAATACCTAATGCTCATAGAACCTTGTTTAAGCATTATCATCTTCTCCATTAAATTTATTTTAAAGACAAAATCGCATTGAGAATGGGTTATCCTAAGATATTCCCAAGTTTGAAAAGTATTATCAAACATGCTCATTCTAATTTGAAGTTTTTCATCCACATTTTGGCCAATAATCCATGTGATTTTGGCATTATATTTGTTTTTTTTACTCTTGTTTGAATTTCTCTTGTGTCTAATTCATCCCCATCAAGCCCTTATTCTATCCATTTAGGATTTTTTATCGGACCATCAATATAGTCCCAATAGTTTTTAGAGATAAAATGTTTTTCATAGTACGTGCCCAACTTGGATAAGAGTTGAAAACAAATAAACAATGAAATGTCTCACTTTTTTCTTTCATTTTTCTCAAAAATTAAAAGAAATGTGAAGAATACCTTTATTTTCTTAACTTAGTCAAACAATGCTCAAATTTGACAATCTTCCTACAATCGGTACGAATCCCAATGTAGTTCTAAATAAATCGTTCCGGCTCTCATACTATGTAAAAGTAGTACCACAATCTCATGAATGATATCCTCAAACACAACTTGATGCACAAGATAAACCAAATAAGTATAATACCAAACAAGTAAGTGAGGATAAAAAACTCTAATTATTCATTTCACGACATTCTCTCTTTATAGAGGTTTATTACAAGTGAGAAAAGAGAGAGAGAGACTAGTGGGAGCATATGCTCCCAACGGCTACACTACTAGCCTTTGGGCCCTTGAAAGCCAATCCAAGGGGGCCCGTTGGACCCTAATAGCCAGTTCTATTACAAGTTAACATAAAAACGACTAAAGGATGTTCTCGTAATAAGATATTAAAAACTAGATTGTGAAAATATTAAAAGAGGAAGAGGATGACCACAAAAGTGGGAAAAAACTATAAAGAATGATCTAGATTATATTGAGTTAGCTGCTAGTATGGCACATGATAGGGCTGTGTGGAAACAAAAAATCCATGTAGCCGGCCCCATAATCTAGTATGTGAAAAGGCTTAGTAGTTGTTGTCCTAGGATACAATACAATACATGATACGATATGGTACAAACAACATTGATTCATATATCAACAGGATAGCGGATATAACAAGGAGACCTCATCTGTTTAAGACCCTGCACTCATATTGCATTTCTACCAAAGGGCAAACGGGGTATGGATATTAGCATGCCTTCTGGAATTGAGGTGTTAACAAATTGTTGATGAAATAAAAAAAACTTATTGATAGACAAATGAAGGTGGTGAGAGAAAAAGTTAGTGAAGCTCTTGAAGTTGTTTCTCTTTCAAATGTCATCGCATCGGATTCAGTTAAGTTGGATTTGGTAACACTAGGACCTGATGCATTGACAGGACACATCATAACCATGTATGAGAAAAGTATCTAAGCACATATAATATTTAAGTTGGATTATGTAGGATTCAGTTAAGTTGGATTTGGTAACACTAGGACCTGACGCATTGACATCCCTACACATCAGAACCATGTATGAGAAAAGTATCTAAGCACATATAATATTTAAGATAGAAGAGATTAAAATCTTGAAATAGCCTCTTGAATCGATCCAAATGTAAATCCTAAATTGAACTTTACAGAGTACTGCTATTGCAAATATTCATGTGAAGGGGCCTTTGAAATCTGGTGGTTCTCTGTAACCAGAGCTACTCACCTATCTGTCAGCCTAGAATGAATAGGAAACCTTAGGCAAAACGTTGCAATGGCTTTATTTTGTAGATCCTTATCAGAGATCAAGGAAATGGACTGTTTTAGAACTGTAATTAACATAGAGAAACTGTAATGAACTGCCCTGCATAACCTAAAATTGCATTAACCAGCATTTGCATTTCAAAATCTACTAGAATGTGCAATGATGGAAATGGAAAGCTTCAAAAAGGAAAGTACCTGAGAATCATTTTCATATTCCAAAATTTTACTTCCAAAAATTAGCAATTCAGTCTTGGTATTCAATGCCACTGACAATGAAGACTCGGGGGTTGCAGTTCCTGTTGATGAAGCTCTTACACTCCTGTCAGTTGTCATGCCTAAAAATTGCACGCATGTTGATATTGGCAGCCCCTTCATCCCATCAATAGAAGCATAAGGTTCAGCTTCTTGAAGACCATCAATCTTGTTCATAGGACAATCAAGAGACATGTTTCCAGGCATAGGGGACAGAGAGTCGACATCTTCAGAGATGCTCATATGAGGCACTATAGGAAAATCTGGACTTGCTGATCCAGCAGTACATGAGCTCTTTGGTGAAGGCAAATCCAACATTCTTTCTAGAGTATCGCAAATTCTTTCAAGCCGCTCATTGACACCAACTCCTTTTAGATCACATCTATCAGCAAGTGCACATATCTTAGAGTGATCTTCCACACGTATAGTAGGAATTTCATCCTCACAAATGCGACAAATTATCATATTATCAATTTCAGGACTTTGACGATTCCTCCATCGAGACACTTTCTGCTCGCGAGTAGACATTGAATTTGGTGAAGATTCAACGGAATCTTGTTCAGAGTTTAGCTTTCTCATTTCCGCATCTGCTCCTATTTTACTTATATCTGATGTCTTTGAAGATTCAGATTGGTCCATCAAGGGTCTATTCTTTAGGACGGGGCTCTTTGTCTGGTTTTTCTCCACAGCAGATGGAAGTTTCTTCCATGAGGACATTCGGTCCCTGCTAGTAGCTGAATCAACACCAGTAGCAGTATCAACAGCTGAAGAACTGTATCTGATCTCGGCAGCATGTTGTTTCACAACCAAGCCTTGTAGGTCATTATTAGTAGTCACCTCCATGAGCCTTGCCTTCACATGCTGCCTATATGACTTCCCCAATTCAAGACCTGGTCCTCCTAGTTCTATTTTGGATTGATAAACTCCCAGATCACTAAATTGATGAAGCCCAATAACGTGATCATCCCCAGTAAAACCACTCTCTTTATGAAATTGCAAGAAACGTGTACATCGGGTGAGTATAAACAGTATGCGGGTGTGAAGCTGCTTCAGGACACCAGCAGCAAGTTCTTGTCGCCGATCATCCAACTTTTGCACAATGCCTTCAGACTTCAACCAAAACTCATCACCCGACATTGTAGCACATTGTCGAGCAGTAAGCAACAGATCTTCCAGGATTTCTTTCCATTCTGGATGAGATTCTGAATCGTTTTCAAGCACACCAACCAAATCCCCAGCGAAAGAACCAAGATCGGAATTCACTTCTTCCTTTAGCCGGTCAAATTTTGAATGGATCGCTGCTAAAATATCCTACACAATATATTAAAATACAAGTTCAGAAAAGGAAGAAGCACCATTGCCCATTGCAGGAAAGAGAAATATAGGAAGTGAAGTCGAGCAAACAAAGCTCGTATCGTCATTGTAGCACAAGATTTGCTGTATCTAATGACTACAGTGTACCTGATGATTGCTCATTCTACGAGGTTTCCAGAAGGGCAAAGGCCGGACTCCATTAGAATTTAGTTCATGTGAGAAGCTCTTGATGTCACGAGGGAATCTTTTCTTCCGGCCACTGAGAACCCTTAGTGCGGCTTGAAAGCGAAGGCTGCCGGCTCCCTTTGTAGTTTGTAAAGAATAGTAGATACCAACAAAGTGAAAGGGAAGGTTTGTTACAAAAAGTAAGCAGAATGTCACTAATTAAAAGCACAAGCTAGCTAAACATCAAATCCAACGCCTAAACGTCTGAAATTTCAAAAATCGTAGTTTCCATACCTCCATTTCTGAAGTTTGTGCTTGCGGAAATCTACTAAAGGATTTGCATATGAGCCACGGGCTTCTCTTTCCTATAAAAAATTCAAGACCACAAACAATCAATCACCAGAAACAAGAAAACGTAATCATAAATAAATTACTCGCCGAAACTTGATCATTACCAAATGCAACCTTCATGGGACAACGTCACAACATGTTTCTCTATGCTTCATATGAATGAAGCATCAAATAAATGATTAAAAAGCACACTATGTTCTCTTGTCGCTGCTAGTATCATCGTTTGTCCAATTTGTTGCGACAAACCAACACAATACCTCTTACTACAAATTGAGCTACCATCATACCGACAGCAAAGAAATAACGACATTTTCCTCCTAAAGATCTAAAATCAATCACCACATTCGCGTGAACACCCAATCCTAAAACAAAGAACCATTAATGAGCGCAATGCACCTTGCCCCGTGGACGAGTCGGCTAGCGGAGTTGAGGGGCAGGCGGGATCATCATTCTGGTCGCCGGGGACGTCGACATTCCCGTTCTCCCTTGTCCTGATTCGGTTGAGGCGCATAGACGAGGCGAGGATTGGTTGAGACAGGTCGTCGGCATCGTCGCCGTCGCCGTCGCTCCCGTCACCGTCCTCTTTGAGGGATCGGCCATTGCCGTTGTTATTGTTCCCCCGCCTGATTGGGATCGGGGGGATCTTCCGAAGCTTGACGTTCTTCCTCTTCGCCTCTTCCTTCTCGTGGCCCTCGGCCGACGGCGACGCCATTGATGACTGGTTGGTTTTTGTTAATTCCTTTGTTAATCCTGGTTTATTGTTAATTAAATTCCGGCGAATGCTCTCTCTCTCTTCTCTCTAGGAACAGAGATCTCTGGCCTGGCTTTCGCAAAAAAATAATACCTTCCCCAAAAAACAGACATCGCTGTCCCTTCTTAACGACTTCGATTGCCCCCACGTGTTTGCAGGAAGCTCGTTCAAATCCTCTCTAATTAGGGATGGCAACTGAGTCGGCTCAGTCGGGAACGGATATACTTATACTCGGCCCCGATCCACCTTACGGGCAGGGGTTCGGGTTTTCTTTTTCTCAACGGGTATGAAATGTGTAAGGAGTGAAATATAATATATATGTATATATATGAAAAGTGAAAGCTGCAAATCTTCTCACCAAATCATTCTTAATCATAGTTGAGATTAAAAACAAAAAAGTGAAATTTATGAAAATACGTGCACGATCTTATTTTGTATTTTTAATTTTACAAGTTTATAACTTTAATTGAATCATTGAAATTAGTTTAAATGGATTCTGTATATAGTGATCAGCAGCTCCAGATTTGGAGTTTTTCCAAATATTCAGTTGTTTCTTAATAAATTAATAATATAAGAAAGCACTTGAGAGCAAAAATAATAGAGAATTAGATTATGATAGAGTACAATAGAGAATCAATTTGGATTCATGTCAGGTAGAACTACTATTGAAGCGATTCACCTTTTGAGACATATGTAATATTTTAGAGCAAAAAAGAAAGATTTGCACATGCTATTTATTGATTTAGAAAAAAACTTATGATAGAATATCAAGTGATGTTTTTTGGAGAACCTTAGAAAAAAGAGATATCTCATTGACATACATAAACCTTATTAGAGACTTGTATGATGGTGCAAAAACATGTATGAAAACTCATGAAGTAATGACAAACATCTTTGAAGTTAATATTAGGTTACATCAAGGATCAACTTAAAGTTCATACTTTTTTATAATGAAAATTGATGAGTTAACATAACATATTTAAGATGAAGTACCTTGGTGTATGTTATTTGCATATGACATTGTGTTAGTAGAGTAGTCTAAGAAAAAAGTTAATAGAAAATTAGAACTATATAGGAAAAAATTAGATTTGACTTAGTAGAATAAAAACAAAATATATAAAATGTAAGTTTGATCTTTTGGTTACTTTAGAGGACATATAAATTAAAATTTGCACATATTGCATCTTCAAAAGGAAAGCTTTAAATACTTAGGGTCAATTTTTCATAGTAATTAAAGAATTGATGGAAATGTTATGCATAGAATTAATGCAAGTTGGTTAAAATGGAGATGAACATTAGGTATTCTTTGTGACAAGAAGATAGTATTAAAGTTAAAAGGTAAATATTATAGAGCAACAATTAGACCTATCATGTTTTATGGTTGTGAGTGTTGGTAGTTAATCATCAATGTGTACAAAAGATGTATGTGGCAAAAAAAAAAATGTTGTGATGGATGAGTGATCATATAAGGAAAGACCATATACATGATAAGGTTATTAGAAACAAATTGAGAGTAACATCAATAGAGGATAAAATGAGAGAATATTGTTTAAGATGGTTTGGATATATAGAAAAAAGATCAAAAGAAACGCCTATAAGAGTATATGAAAAACTAGATTTTGAAAGTATTAAAAGAGGTAGAGGACGGCCACAAAAGTATTGAAAAAAAATAATAAAGAATGATCTAGCTTATGTTGAGTTAACTGCTAACATGACACATGATAGAGTCATGTGGAAACAAAGAATCCATGTAGTCGTCCCCGTCTAGTATGGAAAAAGGCTTAGTTATTGTTGTTGATTTTCAAGCTCTTGGATTATTGAAAATGGTTTAAAGGAGTTTGCATCCTCCAACGTTTCGTGATAAAAGATACTTGGTGGGTAACAAGATAGCATGTATATGGACTCTGTTTCTGTATTGTGGCTTGAGTTGAAGAATGTTGTGAAGCAGCTCTTGAGTGAAATCTATAATTCATGATCACCTTCTGGAAATACACAAACAATGCACCTTTATCAGTCAAAATATGGAATTTAAAGGCAACGTTATATTAGGCAGACCCCTACCATCTATTTTCAAACCCGAGTATCGAACCCGAGAGATTACATCCAGAGCGTTAGTTCAACAGCAGGGTGCTCTAGCACGCTTGCTGCCGGTGGAGAGTTCGATTCCCAGAGGGTGCATGTGTGTGTTAGGCTTCCTTCCTCTTGTAACAAGAGAATAACGCTCTACAGCATGGTTCTCTAGTGCTCTTGCTGTTGGTGGGGAGTTCGACTCCCAAAGGGTTCATGTGTGTGTTGGCTTCAGCTTGACCTTGTAACAAAAAAAAGCATTTGATTCAGAATTTCTTGTTGTTGGTCTCTACAAACTTATTTATGTATTATGATCTAGAGAATATTGCCGTTGGATCTTGCTTCAACCTTGAACCAAACCAATTTAATCTTGGGGGACCAAACCAAGCCAACCTACTGTAAGTAGGGGTGGCAAATCAGGTAGATAGGTCAGGTTCGGGTTAAAAGCAGGTTGACCCAGAACAGACCTATTGATTTTTATGTTTGGGTCCATATTGAAGACCTGGACATGACCGAGGTATGTTTGGGTCAGGCACAAGTCGACCCAGCTTATATATACATTCAGAGAGAGAGGGTGTGCGGTAAATACTAAATATGCACATCCATCCGTTCTCAAATCCTTTTAAACATCTTTTTTTTTGTTCAACTTACATGATCAACAACAACAAAAATTGAATTTAAAAAGTAAAAACTATTATTATACTTTTTATACATTTGAATGCATTAAATGTTTTTTGTTTTATTACAATTGTTCTTCCCTAAGATCAGATGGATTTATATGATCTTATATATATATATATATATATACGTAAGCATACTATGGTTATGTACAGTATATATGTGTGTGCATGCACTATACAATGTACATGCTATGTGTGTATTTGGTGCAAAATATACTTTTATAAGATCAAATGGATTTGAGTATAGATAGTGTTTACATATACTATCTCTCTATTTGTGTGTGTGTGTGTATATATATATATATATACACACACACAGAGAGAGAGAAATAAATCTTATGTGTGTATATATATACATAGATATGTATGTATGCATACTACGATTATGAATAATATATGTGTATGTGTGCATGCTATACAATATACATGCTATGTGTGTATTTGGTGCAAAATATACTTTTTATAAACATATTAACAATGCTTCTTGGGTCTAGTTTGGGTCAACCCAAGTATGACCTGATTGCTTGTTGATATATATATAGAGAGAGAGAGAGCATGATGTATGCTAACATATATAAACAAATCTTAAGTATATAATTTTTAATATAGATGATTGAGAAAAAATTTACTTTTAAAATTAAGTAAAAGCAAAAAATACAGTTATATTTTTCAATTATTCATCTAGTTGAGACTTGTTTGTATATGCTTTATATATAACATTGCTTGCATATACCAAGCTTCCTATATAGCTTTGGATCATGTCACAAATTACATTAATTTTTTGCCTCGTGGGTACAATGGCGAGGCTGAAGCCAGATGAACATCCTTGGTATTGAAGTGATGATCTTCCTGACTCCCACGGGCCGCTTACAATAATAATAAATAAGCCTTCAACTTGTGAACCGACCCCGAAGCCAGCCAAGTGAGCCATTGGGCTTTTTGGTTTCTTATTATTTTCATTTGAGCGATGAATCTGTGACTGGAAGACCAAAACAAAATCACCACTATCCTCACCACAAATAACCTGTCTGGGTCAGGCCCATCTCATCGACATTGTATAATACATTATCACTTTGATAATAAATATAATGTTGAAATCGATAATATTTATATGTATAGGTGGTGCTAAATACATAATATCTTTCGGTATATAATCTTACGTAAACATTTGCATCATTTGATCTTTAAGATCAATCATTAAAATAATCAATATTTAATATACATAACGCATTAAATGCAAAGTACAACCGTACGATGATACTTTTAATTCAAATCTTCGTGATGAATACCTTTATGCATAAAAAGACATTGATGCATTTAGCTCTCTCTCTATAGCGATATTTGTTCAAACATGAACCCTAGAACTCGTGGTTTGATTACGGTTCATGGTATTCAAAAATCAGCCCGTAACAGATATAAGAACCGACAGTTCCAAACAACCGCTAAATAAACTTTATATATTTTTCCCAACACCCATTATCACAAGTTGATTGGTAGCTCAACAATAAGACACTCCCTTGTAGTTGGTGGAAAGATCAACCCCTAGGGGGTGCATTAGCCCTTGTTTTACAAAAAAAAAAAAAATGAAACGGTTCTGCAGCGGTTTCGATTTCGAGCGGTTCTGAAACCGGAATTGGCCCCAAGACATTCGGTTCTGAAACACAACCATTCCTGACTAGAACCAGAATCAGTCAAACCGGACCCGTAATAATGGATTACCAAGTTTGGTTATGGTTTCACCTTCCAAGGAACCGAAACCAGTAATTCCGAGCCGTTGGTTCCATATATTTAAGTTTTTAAATGAATTTTTCAATTTCAAATATTTAGGACTCAAACCGAAACTTGAATGGAAACCGACCCAATTACGGTCAAGTTTCAAATCCCATGTTCCAGGAAAACCGAAACCAATAGTTTGCAACCACCGAATCCAGTTTACCCGAAACCAAACATCGTCATGAGGACCACTATCAACTCATGCATATTAAATTAAAAAACAAACTCCAATTTCGCAATCAAGAGTTTTAGGGTTATGAGGTCATAGCTTAATTACATGATTTTCGTCTTCACCACTGGCTTTTCCTGCTTGCTTCACAATAGAAAAGGGTTAATGATACTTTGTTATTAAACGTGATTAAGACTTAAACCCTTTTCAAGAGAAGAATCCACGCTTCTCTTCTCTTTGCCATTTCTTATTCACTTCGTCGGTGTCACTCTCATTGAAGGGCAGCCAACTATTTCTTTCTTCCTTTAAATTATTTCCATAATTACTTAATATTTTCTACTCGGGGACGTCTCTTATCCATGATCACAACGTCATTTTCCTTTGGTCTCAAAAGGAAGGCAGAATTGTTTGTCTATCTTTAGTGTGGCAATTTTGGACCCGACCCAGCAACCCAACTCAGACCCGTCCTAGAAAATCCATGATCGGGTTGGGATTTGGGCAGCCCAAGTTAAGGATCGATTGACTAGAAGCAACCCAGGAAAAAGTGGCAGCGCGTCCAGGCTTACCCTTACTTCACCCTAGAGATAGTAACGAGGTCAGTCGGAGACATGTACATACTTGTACCTGGTCGCAACCCAAACCTTAATGCGGTGGGTACAGTTTTGGGTTCCCTTTTCCCCGACAGGTACATGGCAAAAGAAAGTCGTATATATATATATATATATATATATATATATATATATATATATATATATATAGAGAGAGAGAGAGAGAGAGCGAGTGTGTGTGAGAGAGTTGCTAGACAACCTCTTATGCTAGGTATTACTTAATCGTTACCATTGTTTGATTGATCGCAGGAACAATGATAATCATTGTTTGATTGATCGCAGGAACAATGATAATCAAGGCTCCCATCCTGTGTCGCATTTAATGCATTTGTGTTTATTAATCATATTAATGTTTATGGATGACTCGATTTGCATCGTTCATGTGATTGCACGAACGGTGCAGATCGTCTAATAGAATAGTATATGAGAGTGTCTAGCAACTCTAGTTTTCATACACACACACACACACACACACATATATATATATATATATATATATATATATATATATATATATATATATATATATATATATAGTATGGGTCAGATACAGAATGGGACGTCTTATCCTTATACTTGGACTCAAAACTGATTCCATCGGATCAATAGTCATTCCTACTAAGCCCGAACCCGAATACATAAATAACTCTCTCTCTCTCTCTCTCTCTCTCTCTCTATATATATATATATATATATACTGTAATTAATTTATGATGATCAGACAGATGATCAATGCAATCAAATTAAGTTCCTGTACGTACACTAACTTAAGGACATATTGTTAGTTATTATTGAACAGCCTCCGTGCAACCGTTTATTAAATGCAATCGTTCTAAAATGGAGAAGTGTTAACAAGTTTTCCAGCATATATTGCGATGGAATTCGTGTTTTGGGTCATATTCATTGTTCTGTCATCTCCTTATCGTGTCAAAACATGGCAACTTGAAGACCACTTCTTTTCGTCACTTTGAGTTGAGATAAGCATAAACCTTTCCGCCCTTTCAGGTTATAGTCGTGTTGGATTTTGTGTCAAGTCTTATATTATCATTCCTACCTGTCACCACCATCATCATATTAGAACATAAATATCCCTACTTTACAAGTATAACTATAAATAAGATGAATTTATGACAACAAGCTAAAGATAAAGATGTATCATTTAATTGTTTTTCATTTTCTTATTTATATTATACGTACATACCATTTAATGGTTGCATCCACAAAATAAATTTAATAACTTTGAACAAGGAATCACTCTCCATTATTATAAATAACTATGTACGATATTTTACCTTCCAATCGAATCATAAAGAGGCTGCAGCAATATGGTTGTAGTGGGGTCGTGTTTGGTTCCTCACTGCTTTGTTAACTGGACCTAAAGTGACCTGACCTGTCCACCCGATTTGCCACCCATATCAAGATGTGATAGCCAAATGCATCATATGGTTTTGGTTTTTAATGGGCTTATTGTCTCTATTAACTTGGTCATTAAATAATGCTGTTCTTATATATATATATATATATATATATATATATATATATATATATATATATATATATATACACACACACACATAGAGAGAGATAGATTGGATCCTACCCGTTATTGATGTTCTTCACTCATTAAATAATGCTATTCTTATATATATATATATATATATATATATAGAGAGAGAGAGAGAGAGAGAGAGAGATGGGATCCTACCCGTTATTGATGTTCTTCACTCTTGCTCGATTCGTTTTTTTAGTATTAGTGTAATAAGATTGTTTTTTATTATTTTTCAAAACACTTATGTTTTTCAAATTATACTCATGCGGAAAACAATGAGTTAACATGTAATAGTTTATTAAAATATTGTTTTAGTTATTTTAAAAAAAATATTTTTTTAAATTACAGTTATGTCATAAAAAATGAATGAATAAACATATCACTATCACTAATAGGCCGAATTTTCCTATACTATAATAATGAGTGATCATTATAAACTATTTGTTAGTTTATGTCCAATCAGGCACCATCACATTATATGTCCCGCATAATTAATATTATTTTAATTAATGACAGGATTCGCCTGATGTGACTGCTGTTATGTCTTGACCGTTGTTTCCAACAAACGATTAACATGGAGCCATGAATGCTTCATATGCATTTAAAACAACTTCTCAATTAATTATGAAAATTTTATATTTTCATGTGTAGGGGTGCAAGTGAGCCGAGACATTCACGACCTACTCAAGCTCGGCATGGACAAAAACTTGAGCTCAACCCAGTCTTCTCGAGCACGAGCTTATCTTTGAGCAACTCGTAGTTAATTGAGCTTTATAATATACATAGAAAATATATTGATATTCTTTAATATAAAAAAATCAAAAGAAATACGTGGCATGTTCTTGACCGTCAACTTTTTGTGATGACAATATCTTAAAAGTTTCAAGTGAGCCCACTGACGTTTATAGGCTTATAGCTCAAACACGGGCTCGGTCAAGCTCAATCACGAGCCGAGCTTAATAATTATGTGAGCACACACATGTTTATAATTTCTGCAAATTAGAGGGTTTATATGATCAACAACTAATAATTAATAATTAATGTTTGTCTTTTATTACTCTTGTGTATAAATAATTGGCAATTTGATGTCTAAACTATTTTCTTGCCTATTTACGAGGAATGTGTAGCTTCTCTTTTTTTGTGATGTTTTAAATCATGGGTTCTGGTTCTGGTTTCGGTTCCATGAAAAGTGTAATCGGAACCAAACCAGGTGATCCCCGATATTGGGTCTGGTTTCGGTTCTGATTTGCTCAGTTTTTAAGATGGTTTTAGCCCTGTTTGGTTATATAAATAATTAATAATTTGATGTCTAAACTACTATCTTGCCTATTTGTGGAGAAATATGTGGCTATTTGATGTCCATAATAAATATCTTGTCATATTTTAAATTGCGAGTTCCGGTCCCGGTTCTATATAAAGTGTGATCAGAAGCAAACCAGGTGATCTCAGCTATTGGGTCCGGTTTCGAGTCTGATTTGCTCAGTTTTAGTTCAAGCCGGTTCCTGAACTTGTTTGGTTCCACTTGAAACCGCCAGCCTTTTCCAAATCGACCATCTCTACTTGACGCTCTTTATACCCAAGGGAAAAAAGTCATGTTTCATTTGGTCATTTTCATGTACTTTTGTGTCATGTTCAGTCACAAAATTTCCGTGTTTCTTCGTGTCAACACGGTAACAATGGGAAGAAGGCCATGCTCTTATATGAACATAGACCCTTCCGTTCGTGTCCATGTCGGGTTCTCGTGTTATGTTAAAATTGCCACTCATGGCTTGAAGCAGCTATCTTCTACTAAAATATTGTCCTTAGAGCATTTGAGAAAATTGAAAGTTTTGCAAATTAAATTCATTAAATGAGTTCGATCAAGGAATTCCCTCACGAACAACTTGTCAGTCCTTTGCATCTAATGGAACAAGTTATTTAATGTACATGGACCGTATATTTATTATGCATATAAACAGTTATACAAGAAACATGTGATGTTTTATTATACGAAAGACGAGTGAATGAACTACTAGAATTTTTTTTTTACCAGAAGAGGTCGAAGTTTAACACACACATGCACCCTCTAGGACTCAAACTCTTTACCAGCAGCAACAGCGCTAGAGTGCCCTGCCATGGGGCTAACACTTGGAGTGCACTACTAGAAGAGTTTGTGTACTCCTAATAGGGATGTCAGTAGGTCCGATTCACGATTGGGTCCAACCCGATTGTGAACTCATCTTCTCAAAGTTTTTTTTTTTGCAATGGAGGACCAGAGCTCAGAAAAAAGTTAACAAAGTCTTCTTCTTCTTCTTCTTATTATTATTATTATTGTTGTTGTTGTTGTTGTTATTGCCAATCTCGGATATGACAATGAAAAGAGTTTTGGATGTGTATAGCTATACCAAACCCATTACTTGGACTAGACATGGTTGGTTTGGAATCGAGACTAACTAGAACCAAAATTGGTCTAGCTATACCTGAAACTAGAGAATCACCTGGTTTGGAAGGTAGAGCCTCAACCAAAACCAACATATATATATTCAAAATTTCAAATCTTATAATGGTTTTTCTTGTTTTAGGTGGTTTAAGACTCAAAAGTAAACCTTTAATCTTGTAATTTTCTAATAACACAGACAAACTTTAAATTTTTTAAGAGACTTTAAAAAATGTGAATAGTATTTTTATTATATTCATGTCATACAAAAGCAATGGATGAACATATGTCAGTGTAGGTAAAATTCAATCTCTCTATATATAATATATATATATATAGGAAAATCCGATTATTTTCTCCTAGTGACATGTTGACTCATGTTCACCTATTATTTTTTATAACATGAGTGTAATTTAAAATGTTTTAAGAGTTTTTAGAAACTTTTTTTTTTTGAAAAGTAAAGATTGAGGTTGAGTATGATAAGCATGACACAATCACTCTCAATATATATAAATAGGAAAATGGACCCTACACTTATGCTATTCGTACCCACCAATTACTTTCGATGTTACAAGTACAATGAGGACATTATTATTACATAGTAAAAAATAATTGATAAGTATCTTTATATATATATATATATACAATTGAAGTCGGATACATCATATGTAATTGGAATCGGGCACCTTTTCGGTTGGATTTGATCGGTTCCGTCTAATATTGCCATTGCTAGTTATCGTCTACGCATCATGTCGGGTCGGACAAGAAGACCATATTGTCCAAAATCTCGTGTTCATTATAAATGCGAATATAATCCCCCACGTCTGATCGGATCGGTTCAATATCATCATACGAAACCCAATCCTTCACAGGTTTTACTGAATGGGCAAAATGGACATTTGAACCGCCCCACAAGTGGGAATCCTGTGCTTCCTCTATCCATGAAACTGCATTTAATTTCCGGATCTTCTCCCAATCATAGTTATTGCTTCTTGGTTCTCTTCGGGCAAGCACACTCCGAATCCGGAATTTCTCGATGCCCAAAACGAGATATTCTAGGAAAACGGGATATCTTGCATTTCTTGGGATCTTGTGAAAATCCCAAACGGATTCGCATGAATTGGTCCACGGCCCGAATTCGGTGGGTTTTACAAGATCCATAAATCCCACCAATAAAAAGCATCTACCCAAAATAGAAGTAAGTTGCAGTATGAACACCCTTGTTAAACATGAAAATAACAACATTGCCACTGAAAGTTTGAGTTCCGAGTACAGTCTAATTATGAACTTCAAAACTGTTGGGCTCACAATTATTGAGGGAGAAAAGTATGGAAGTGAATGACACGATTTTGAGAGCTTCACGGACTCCAAAAGTTTTTCATGGCCGTACGATATCACAAATAAACTATATGGACCTTTACAATATTTTCTTTATTGTAATAGGTTTGCATCCACTTCTAACTATTGTTTTTCGAAGTACGGGTATATTAATATTGTTATATATATATATATATATAAATTATATTTATACCAGTACATAGCAATAGGTGAGGTGTAAGAGAGCATGTCAAAGGTAGCCAATGGTTTTCATATATATATATATATATATAGAGAGAGAGAGAGAGAGAGAATGATTGGATAATGTCTATCACTTATATTCTTACTTGTATCCGGCCATTGTGTTTTGGGGAATGAGTATAATAACATTAACATTGTCCTTCATTATTTCTCAAGAACACTTAAATTCTTTAAAATTACACTCATACTACCAAAAAATAATGAGTGGAAAGGTCAAAGATGGTATGACATGATTTTCTTATATATAGTGGTAAATGCATAATAGCTTTTAATAAATCATCTTACCTAAACTTCTTCACTTTTCGATTTTTGAGATTAGATGTTAAAGTGATAAAACAAAAAAAATGTAATGCACCATTAAATACAAAATAAAAAAGTACAATAATATTTTTAATTCAAGTCTACACCATTGAACACGATGCCAATCAAATAGTGTAGATAATTATACAATATTATTCACCAAAAGACGTTATGCATCTACCACTAATCTC
This sequence comes from Brasenia schreberi, assembly GCA_036023115.1. NCBI lineage: Eukaryota > Viridiplantae > Streptophyta > Magnoliopsida > Nymphaeales > Cabombaceae > Brasenia > Brasenia schreberi. The sequence continues at coordinate 2,617,227 of JAYKKT010000043.1, forward strand.
TCTCGTGTGTGGAAAACCGGATCCTATCCACCTCTTACATGCCCACCCAGACATCGCCAATTCGTTTTCATCGGCACGTTCTTTAGCTTCAACTTTCCATTACTTCGTTCCCATTACTCCTGTGCCGTGAAGATAGGCCCGATCTTCTTTTATTGTTAATTGTCATTATGTTGCCTTCATTTTTAGGGTCAATAATATTAATGGTGTTGATGAGTCTGTTCATTTTAACATTTAGTGACACTCACCGGAACAACCGATGAGCCAACTATTGTCAAGATTTGCTTTATGAACTCGATGATTAATTTCCTTGCAAGCTTTCTAAACTTCATGATCTTAGTCTTGTTTCCTACTGCTTCCCATTAAAAGAAATGTTAGGATGTCCTCAGATAATGCATGTCCGTTGGAGCTCATGAACTCGCCAGGTTTTCACACAGAAGTCCCAAGTTCCACCAAATACATATCCATTGATTGCTATAATATATATATATATATATAGAGAGAGAGAGAGAGTATAGTCTATTCGCACACCCATCAAATCTATTTTATCAATCTTTATTGTTTGATCTTTTAGATGAACGGTTGAAGGGGTAAGACAAAAAATATTATTAGACATGATGCATTAAATACAATGTAGAAAAAGTATATTGTTATTTTTTATTTAAATCTCTATAATTTGATATGTTAATCAAATGGTAGAAATATTTAAGTAGATTTGTACAATAATAAATATGCATATTTACTACTTTTCTTATGTATAGAGAGAGATTAATAGAAATGTCCCACGTCCATTGGAGCTCATGAGCTCAGCAAGGTTTTCACGTGGAAGTCCAACGGTCTACCAAATAAAGAGTCACTATATGAGTGAATGGGACTGGTTGCACTCTCGTTCATCTTAGACATGCATTTTGAACATTTGAATGAAGAGATTGGATGCTTTAGATTAAAAAGCAAACATTGAAAAATATTTTTATAAAAACAAAAATAACAAAATAAACTGTGTACTTGTTACCGTTTTGCTTTTCTGTACAAATTGTTGACGCTTTAAGATAGATGGTATCGGTCATTAAGCATAGTATAGAACAAATCAAAGTTGAGCAACTCACATTCTCGTTATATATATAGGGAGAGAGCATGATATATATATATATATATATATATATCAAACAAATCTCAACATTTATGTTGAGAGATGGAGTTAAAATTTAAATTCAAAAATAAAAATTATCCCTATATATATTTTATATTTTTTTATTCAATGCTTACTTTTATTTTTTCAAATTAAAATTTCAACTATCTTCTATTGAAAATATGGTGATATATATATATATAGAGAGAGAGAGAGAGGGAGAGAGAGAGAGTTGCCTTTACCCCGGGTAATGAAAAAGCGGGACTCTTTATTAACTCCATGGCAGTCATTTCAAGGTGCGATCAATCAACTGGACGTCCTTTCTTCACTGGTACGTGTGTTTCCCGTCAACCAAGTGTGGTGGCCCTTTAGTTATTCCTTTGATATTCGTTTCTTTTGTGACTTTCGTGCCAACATTCACCACAATGCCAACTTCAAATGATATTTGGTAGCTTCCTGTTATGTGTATGCCCTCTCTCTCTTAACTATGCATAAGTTTATTCCTCAGTTTAAACAATAATATTATATAATAGAAAAAGTAAAAGTGTAATTCAATTTTTATTTTTTTTAAATATATAAAAGTTATTATTATTATATTTATACCACGTTCATGAACGGTGAAGTTGTTTACTTACGTTTGATCATTGTTTGATCCATAAGAAATTGGACCATGTTCATGATTGAAGTTGTTTACTTACGTTTGATCATTGTTTTCATTTATATAAGTTTAATTTAAATATTATAAAAGTATTTGAAAACTAATGAAAAACAACTTATTTTACTCATGTCATTGAAAAAATAACGGTGAACAACATCAAGCAAGATCTAATAAAATATATATATATATAGAGAGAGAAGGGAGTTATGTCTTTTGTCTCGGTGCCACATTGCTCATATGATGTAGATGCCTCTATGATTACCTTCATTACGCACCAGTCGGACACCGAGTTCATAGAATTATTTAAGTGTGTATTTTTTATTTATTATAATACATGTTTCGCCAGATGCATTTCAATTATTAGTTTGTTAAGGAACGCGTTTCGAGCTAGGCATTTACGATATGGAACAATGGACCATCAAATTTTGAAGTCATTAGAAAAACAATTTTTAAACACACTCACGTAGTCTAAAGCATGTTATTTATTTAGTTACATGTATATATATATATATATATATATATATATATATATATATATATATTAGTAGGGAAACCAAATCCTACTCGCTACTGCTTTTCGGTATAATCTTTAAAAAAATTAAGAGTTTTCATAAAAGGATGAATGATATTATCACTATGTTCATGTTTTTAAAAAGCAATAATTGATCATGAGTAAACAACATCGAATCACTCTCTATATTATGTGACAGATCTAGAAAATAGTGTTTGGAGGGGACAACATATATATTTGATCGTGTTAGGAGAGTGAAGCATGAATCTAAACTATATATTCACTGTAAAATGTAAATGTTACAGTGAAATTTCAAAATTCAGGTGGGGCACCCCCTCCCCGCAGACCAGTCAGTGTCTCTATAAATAGGTATATATATATATATATATATATACATATTATATATGTTTTATTTTTGGTTTCGTCCATAAAACTATATAATACTCATACGGAGAGACATAGAGCCACACCATTTGAATACTTAAGCAAACATGTACATGTTCCTTTCTCTCTCTCTCTCTCTATATATATATATATATATTAAAAAACTGGTTTATGTAGGTTTTATGCCAAAACGTATTAAATGAATCCTGTGCATCTAAAAATAGAGCCCATATATAACATTCGAATTCTTATGCATGCATTGGTGCCTTAAGAAATTGTATGGGACGTGGTGAGCACCACGCGACAACGAGGTGACTCCTTTAACATGACACCAGTTGTGTTGTGTGACATAAAGCATATGCCGACACACTTGTGCGGATATGAACAGATGCTCATCATCCATTATTTGGTACTCCTTCCCTTTCCATACTACATTTTCACAAGCAGCCTTCACTAAGGGAGGATGGATGGATTCTCTCTCTCTCTCCTTCTCTCTCTCTCTCTCTCTATATATATATATATATATATATATAAAGAGAGAGAATAGTTGATGCACGCACTAATTCATGCTCTAATCTTCTTAAAGATTTCAATTATTTGATATTTAAGATAACAAATAATTAAAGCATAAGCAAATAGTAGCAGGTAATATATATGCAAAAGGTACCAAAATACTCTTTTGCTTTTAAAATTTGAATTTCAATTATCACAATCGAATGATTCAAATCTTTGAGAATTTTTAGGTATAGATGAATGTATGCATTGACTAATTTCTCTTTCTCTCTCTCTCTCTCTATATATATATATATATATATATATATATATATATATATATATATATATATATATATATATATATATATATATATATGAATGAATAAACTCATTCATTGCTTTTTTATGGTATGAGCATAATGATTTTTGAAAAAGTATTAAGGATAATATTATTATAATCATGTCCTCAAAAAGTAACCGTGAAGTATAAGTAGGATTCAATCTCTTTATGTATAGAAAGAGAGAGTTGTTGCAAATGGTTGATATCTCTAGATTTGAATTAGTGAAAGTTACATTTTGCTTTTCTAAAAAAGGCAAAAACCTATGATGAGTGGTAGACCCATTTTAGGATAAGGTGAGATATGCGTCTCACCCAAATTCTTGAACTAACTGTTGTGTATAGAGAAATAAAAGTGTTTTGTCAAACATGAAATACAAGTGTGCTTTACTCCAAAAACATTTCCAAGTCCCTCTGTCGCCTTATGAGTGAGTGTAGTAGTGCAAAATGGATCATTCATCTATTTGAGATGAACTATACATACAAACCAATTTTCATACACTTGATTCCCTTTCTCTTTCTTGATGTGTGAGTATATAAAAGGTCCCATGCAGTTATGCCTCGCGATCGAACTCACCACCTTCGACATGGGAGTCAAAGAGTCCTGTTGCATGAGCTTGCGCTCTGTGCTATTCTGCTCAAAACAAACATGCCGCGAGAATCGAACTCACCACCTGCCAGTTGAGCTAACTCTCTGCATTGTCCTATTTCTACATGACCCGCATTTGGTATACTATCCGGATCCAATTGTAAGGACCCGCAACCCGACTAGCTCCCTGGTCCCACAGCCGTTAGCGGTCCCCAGTCCAACCGAGAGAGCGAGTCTCTGTCTTGCGGGACCCACCTTCTTTAACCACTCCTTCCCTCGTCAAAGTCTCTCTCGCACGTGCGAACCCGGAACCCTCGCTGTTCTCTCGCGTCAGATGCACACGTGTCGGTCGAACCACCGGCTCTCCCGGTCCCCACCCGTACGCAGGCGCTCACTAAAAGCCAGAGAGGCAGAACCATAAGTCATTCAACTTCTCATCAACCTACGTATCACAGGGTTCCCTATCTGTGTGATAAGCAGATCAACTTATCAATCTGACTGGACAGCTACTACGCACCATGCAGAAATGAAAAAGAAAATGACGGATTTAAAAAATAGAAAATAAAAATGGGAAAAAGAGAATCTGGAAAAATCCGGGAAATTAAAAAAGGAGGGTGTACGAGGAAGGATAACGTGGCGTGAGAATTAGAAAAAGAACAGAAATGACAGGTCGGACCACGCACGTCTAGGTTGAGGAGAGCGGAATGACGGGAGTGTCCTCTAAAGAGACGGACGGACGGACGGAGGTGTGTGTGGGGTAGTTTGGTCATTGGAGATAAGGGTGGAATGGTAAATGAGGGAGGAGAAGAGGGTGAAGAGGGGATTTCGAAGGGAGTAGTGTCTTTTTCGGGTTTTGGGGGGGACGACCTAATCGGGAGGGTTTACCTATAAAAGACATGCAGAGAAGATGAGAGAGAGGGGGAGGGAATGGAATTCTGAAGAGAGAGAGACAGAGAGAGAGGGGAAGAAGAAAGCTTTGTCGTGGTGGTTGCTGCTGCTGTTGTTGTTATTCGTTTGCCTTACCTTTTGGATCAGAGAGAGAGAGAGAAAGAGAGGAGAAGGAAGGGGAAAAGGCGAAGAGGAAAGCTTGCAGAGGACTCCTCTCGGCCTTTCTCTCGCTCTTTTTTTTTCCTCTAGTTTCTTGCTCGCTTTCTGACGCCCTTCGGCACACGCAGAGATACTGTCGCTCTCTTTTCGAGTAAGTTCTCTTTCACTCTCTCCCTCTCTCTCTCTCTCTCCCGCTCTTCGATGCCTTTCTTTGTGTTTGTTCCGGTTTTTTCGTTTATTTGAAGGGTAGACTTTTGTACTGCAGATACTCTCTCTCTATCTCTAGCTTTGGTACTAGAACAACGTGCCTCTTGAAAATCAAGAAAAGTACAACTCTCCCCTCTCTAGCTTTCATCTTTTTCTCTTTTCTAAAATGCGTATTTGACATATTTCCGATCTCCGTTCTGTCGGAGGTGGAGAAAGAGATTGACAAGCGAGAGGAGGAGCGGATTTCTTACCTTCATTTTCTTTATCGGTGTATCGTTGTCGGAGCAGAAATTTCACGGGCTATATTCTTCTCGGTTGAGGTTCAGAGAATCGGTCGCAGTGCGCTTGCTTTTTCCTTCTTACACACGGTTTTAGTTTTCCTTTTCTGTCGTCAGATCTTTGACATATATTGCGAACTAGGGCTTGTTTTCATAGACAAACTGCAGTATGTTTTTCTCATTTCGGTTGTCTCTAAGATCTGTGTGATGTTGACCATCAGGAAGTTCGAATCTAGGGTTTTGGATGGAGAACCGAGAAAAGAACAGTAGTTTTGGCGCTGAAAAAATTGATTTCTTCTTTCCTTTGTTGCTAGTTCTTGCAAGAAGCTGGGGCGGATGAGTTTAAACCTCGGATTCAAGGGACCTTGATAGAAAGCCCCACCTTCATTCGGTTTCAGCGGATATATTTGACCTACTTCGTTTGATGGAAGAAGTTTTACCTTTTGTTTGTTCGCTTTTGATTGGGAAGGAGAACGGATTTTTTGTTTTCCGTTCTCCATTTCTGCTTTTCTGCAGCACTTTTTGTAAAGGATCAAGAGTTTCATTTTCCATTTTTTTCCTCGCTATCTCTCCTGCCAAAACCTCTAAGCGCCACAACTTGGAACGAAAGATTTGTGCTTTGCTTTTCTTCTGTTTGCTCTTCCCCCCTAATTTACATCCATTTGTACAGAAAGAATTATGTGGGCATTTGATGCATAAATTCCTGTTTTTGTCTTCCTTTCAGTTCCGATGAAATGATTCTTCGTCATATCCCGCAGACACTCCCTGCTTTAACATCTTCACTTCTTCCTTTTTATTCATTTGTACTGCTGTAGTAATCCTTTACTGTTATTTGCTTAGGTGCATAAATGAAAATTAAGAATTCCGATGCAGGAGTTGGAATAAGGTTCTAGTGGAAGCGAACAGACTTTGTTGCGATTTTTTTCCTCGCCACGTGAATCTTCTAACAGGCACAATTGAGAATCTGGGAGACATGTCATCCCTAAGCAGGGAGCTTGTTTTCCTTATCCTACAATTCTTAGATGAAGAGAAATTCAAGGAAACGGTGCATAAGTAAGTCTTGTCTGCTAATTTTTCCTTTGCACTTTAAATCTATTGCTTCTATTTAATTTGTTATCTGCAGATGCTACCTTTGTATTTCATTTATTTTGACATTTTCCTGAATCGTGGACTTCTGCTAGGTTGGAACAAGAATCTGGTTTCTTTTTCAATATGAAACACTTTGAAGATCAAGTTCAAGCAGGAGAATGGGAAGAGGTTGAACGATACTTGAGTGGATTTACAAAGGTCGAAGATAATCGATATTCTATGAAAATATTCTTTGAGATAAGGAAACAAAAGTATCTTGAAGCTCTTGATCGGTAGGTGATTTTTCTTGCTGTGTACTTATATGGTATATGTTTTTTCTGTTGAGAAATGAGCAATATCGCAACCTTCTTATTATAATGCTCGGGTGAACAACTTGCTTATTTGCTGACTTTTCAAATGGTGCATTTCAGGCAAGACCGGTCAAAAGCTGTTGAAATCCTCGTAAAGGATCTTAAAGTATTTGCCTCATTCAATGAGGAGCTTTTCAAGGAAATCACTCAGCTCCTTACTCTTGATAACTTTAGGTACTGCCTGACATTGCGTCAATATGTTCTCAAATGATGCCTTGAATGTTTGCTTATACAATATTTATTTAGGCAAAACGAGCAGCTTTCCAAATATGGAGACACAAAGTCAGCAAGGAATATCATGCTTATAGAGCTAAAAAAACTGATAGAGGCAAATCCACTATTCCGGGACAAGCTTGCTTTTCCATCATTTAAAACATCTCGCCTGCGCACGCTGATTAACCAAAGGTCTGACAAAATCCTTGGCAATCTTACTGAGCTGTTTGTTTGTAGAGGCTATAAAATGTTAGAGGAGTTCAACTTGAGATTTTTCAGTTCATTTGGGTTTATCATCTGCATTTGCTAAGCATTATTCAGTTTTGGCATATCATGAGATTCTAACTTTAATTGGTACAGTCTAAATTGGCAGCATCAACTCTGTAAGAACCCACGTCCCAACCCAGATATAAAGACTCTCTTTGTTGATCACTCTTGCACCCCTACCAACGGTACACGAACCCCGCCTCCCACAAACAGCCCTCTTGTTGGAGCAATGCCCAAACCTGGGGCTTTTCCTGCCATTGGAGCACATAATGTAATCTCACCTTTTCCAATACTCCAAAGATATTGCAAAACCCATACCACTAACCATCTAAATTGCATTATCTTTTTCTGGCAGCCATTTCAACCTGTTGTTTCTCCTGCTCCTAGTGCAATTGGTTGGATGACAAATCCTACTCCCTCCTTGCAACATGCTGCTGTAGCTCCTGGACCAGCAGGTTTAGTTCCACCTCCAAATGCAGGTGAATGACTTCTCTGTTATTTCCCATTTTGTTCCAACCTGTTTTGCATATATAGTTATATTCCTTTCTTTTTTCTTCTCTCCCCTTCATGCTTGTCTTATTTGGAACTGTTTCCTGCATATCATATAAATCCTTACAACTGCCATCAGCTGCTTTTCTAAAACACCCAAGAGCTGCGGGTGCAACTAGCATGGATTATCAATCTGCTGATTCCGAACTTTTCATGAAGCGGATGCGCACTGGCCAATCTGATGAGGTATACAAAGCGTGGTTACTCAGAGTTGTTATGGCAACGATATTTCACTTCTTGACTGACTTTCAATCTGATGCAATGATGTTTCTGCCTCATCTATTGTATAACTCAAATACATATTTTATGATTTGGTTTCAAGCATATAATTCTCTATTAACTATTAATTTCAAGTCAGGTTTCATTCTCAAGCTCTACACACCCTCAAAACATTTACTCGCTAGATGACCTTCCAAAGACTGTTGTGAGGGTGCTTAACCAAGGATCCAATGTTATGAGCATGGATTTTCATCCCCAACAGCACAACATTCTATTAGGTAAGTGTTTAATAATCAAATATCATGATATCAAACTGTGAATTTATGGAGATGCAGATCATATAATAACATGATTATGATATACTGTTCACCGAGTCCACATTCTGTTTCTTTCAGTTGGAACAAATGTTGGTGATATTTCAATATGGGAAGTATGCTCAAAAGAAAGAATAGTACACAAAACTTTCAGGGTGTGGGATGTTTCAGCCTATTCTTTGACCCTCCAGGTATTGCCTTTTTTAGTGCATGGTTCATACTCTGACTTCAAGTTTATCAGCATTTGTAGATGAACAAAATGATATAAAATTGAATTTATTTTCCAGGCCTCACTGATGAAGGATGTTACCATATCTGTGAACCGTTGTGTCTGGGGACCAGATGGTTCAATACTAGGTTGGACATGAACCCACTTTGACTCTTCGCCTTTTGTTTCTGAATTGTATCTTATGTTCCATTTGCTGCACTTTTTTATAGGTGTGGCGTTTTCCAAGCATATTGTTCAGACGTATATGTATACTAGTGGTGGTGAGCTGAGGCAGCACTTAGAGGTACTCTCCGAGGATAAAGTCCTCTTGTTTCCTTGTAAGTAATGTAAATATTTACTCTTCAAAATTTCATGTAGATTGATGCCCATGCTGGCGGAGTCAATGATATTGCCTTTTCTCTTCCAAACAAGCAGCTCTGCATAATCACATGTGGTGATGATAAGACGATTAAGGTAAGATGTATTGCCTAAAGCTAGACTTCTATGGGAAGTCTAAATATGAGCTAACTTATTTTTCATATGATGGTCAATCGAGGGATGGAACAATCAACATGAAATAAGTGCTGCTGCACTGCTAGCCACCAAAAGGAAGCTTTGGTTATGTAGATTAGTCGGTCTTGTGTTTCTCAAATAACCTGAGTCTGCAAATAGCTTTATGATGAATACACGTTGTCTCTGCTTGTGGCTGTGGTCCTCCTTCCACCATATATGCACTCATTCGCATTTGAGCTGGCACGTGTCATGCATTCAGATATAGCATATTGTTTTCAAGCATCCAGTGGACATCTTAATTTTTGGTTCTCATCCTGCCCTTTGCATGGCTGAAATGACATCTTCCATGCTCATGGATTATTTTTGTTGTATTTGTTGCTTTCCTTTATGTTTCTTCACTACATACATATTTGCTGACACGCATCATGGTTAACAGGTTTGGGATGCTTCTGGAGGTCGTAGGCTTCATGTATTTGAAGGCCATGAAGCTCCTGTATATTCTGTCTGCCCACATCATAAAGAAGCAATTCAGGTATGATGGGCTATTGATGCATGTCTATCAAACAGTTCTCTTATTGATCTGTGCAAGAAGTGTTAAATTCTGAAATCTATCACATAAATAACCTTGAGGTAATGCCTATTATTTCATGATAAAGCCGGGTTCTCTGGTCATATGCAGTTCATTTTCTCCACTGCTGTTGATGGGAAAATCAAAGCATGGCTGTATGATAGCATGGGATCTAGAGTTGACTATGATGCTCCTGGCCATTGGTGTACCACTATGGCATATAGTGCAGATGGAACAAGGTGAACCTTAATGCCTTGGACGTTCCTTGTTTTCTACTTTTGGTGTATTAACCGGATCCCCTAGGTCAGTCTTGTTGTCCGGTGTTCCTTTGTCATGGTGAACTTCGGTTCTGCAGTTCCAGTTGACGGTCACCTTTTGAAGCATCTTAACCTATTCATATTGATCTTGCCGTTTGAGTTCCTTTAGTATGACCTTATTCAATTATTTCTTTTTATAGATGTAATAGCCTTCCAATTGTTGTGAAGGTTAATCTGGTGACTTTAACTTCTATTGGACAGGCTATTTTCCTGTGGAACAAGCAAGGAAGGTGACTCCCATTTAGTAGAGTGGAATGAAAGTGAAGGTTCAATAAAAAGGACGTACTCTGGTTTCAGAAAGCGCTCTTTAGGTGTCGTTCAGTTTGACACAACACGAAATCGCTTCTTAGCAGCAGGTGACGAATTTCAAATCAAGTTCTGGGATATGGATAATAGCAATATTGTGACAACAGCAGATGCTGATGGAGGACTAGCGGTCAGCATCTTGAACTTCTGCATATTTTGTTGGTTTTGATATGCTGGAAAGATCTAGTGTAACCACCACTCAATTGCAATATCTTTCACAGGCTAGTCCTCGAGTGAGGTTCAATAAAGAAGGCTCAATGCTTGCAGTAACAACAGCTGATAACGGCATCAAAATTTTGGTAACTACTGATGGGCAGAGACTCATCAGGATGCTGGAAAACAGGGCCTTTGAAGGCTCTAGGGCCACCTCTGAGGCAATGAACTCTAAGGTCAGGTTCATGATTCATAATTTTTTTTCCAGTTGTCCATCCTATATTGATATAGTATTATATGGTGGTGTTCATTTGTGCAGCCTCAAATTGCATTGTCTGCTGTTACAAATGTCAATCCTTCTCTTGTTTCTGTCCTTGAGCGTTCTGATAGACTTCCGTCTGCAGTATCTTTGGGCAACTTGGTATGTTAGATTGCTAGATACATGTTTGGTTATTTAGGATCATCCATTTTGACCTAACTTCTTAAGTACATTTAAAATGCAGTCTGCAGTTGACAGCATTAGAACCCCCGATGTTAAACCAAGGATTTCAGAGGATGGGTTAGACAAGATCAAGAGTTGGAAACTGGCTGATATAGTTGAGTCCGCGCAGCTCAAAGCTCTACGGTTGGCTGATCCCTTGTCTACGGGAAAGGTACAAATTAAAACCATCTAAGCTTTAGTCTTACCACAGGAGAAAGTAAAATCAAGTTCCAGATTGAGCGAAATTTGGGTAACAGATTTTTTTCTCTTTTGTGGGTTTAGTATATCCCTTCTTCCGGAGATGTGGCAAAAAACTTTATTCTTGGTTATTTTTCTAGTGGAAAGAGGGATTTGCACATGGTTTTCTATTTCATGTTTCCCAGATTTTGCAAAAGTTATCCATTCTATTTACTTAAAAGGGTAGAATTAGTCCATAAGGATTTGGGATCTTTGGTTTTAACCCATAACTTGTATTCATGGCATTAAGCATCACCGGATGCTGTTTTTTTGAGATGTATACTTCATTGCCTATGTACTAGAAACTCAGTTCACTGTGTGGATCTCTGTAATATATTCCAAATCTCTTATTTTGTAATAGTTTCTGCAGTCCCAGTCCTTGAGGATTTTCATCCCCACCCACTCACCCTTATCCTCTCTCTCACGTACATGCATAAAATCTTCAACCAAAAGTCTTATCTGTCATTTAGGGTTTTCATCCCCACACGCCCATTCTTATTCTCTCTCACAGAAAATGCACACAATTTAAAACCAAAAACCTTAAAGAGTACATTTGCTTTGCCTACTGATTCTGAATCACAAAAGAAAGCTGTTCCAATTCTCATGAGGACCAGGGCAAACCAAAGAAAAGTGATAGCATGCAAATGCTGATGTGAAAAGAAAACACCGTCACTAAATTGGATTTTCACCTCAAACCGCTGAGTTTGGTATCCCATCAATGCCATTTATGGGGAAATGTTTTTATGCCATAGAAGTATCCCTGTAATATGGAACCATGCATTTTGCAGATAGTGAGGCTGCTGTACACAAACTCTGGCATGGCTCTGTTAGCCCTTGTCTCCAATGCAGTGCATAAGTTGTGGAAATGGCAGAAATGTGATCGAAACCCTTCTGGGAAGGTAAACTCTTTATTATTCAGTAGAAGGCAATTTTTTCGGCTTCATAGTTGCTAATGCATGTTGTTTGCAGTCTACGGCTTCTGTTGCACCTCAACTTTGGCAACCTGCAAGTGGAACGCCCATGACTAATGACACAAGTGACGCTAATTCAACAGAAGAATCTGTGTCATGTATTGCATTGTCAAAGAATGACTCCTATGTCATGTCTGCATCAGGGGGAAAGGTTTCCTTGTTTAACATGATGACATTCAAGGTCTGGGATATGCAGAATCCTGTTGTTGTATTTCTTGGAAATAACTTCAATTGTCTAACTTAGTTCTGTTGCTTGTTACTTAGGTTATGACAACTTTCATGCCTCCTCCTCCAGCTGCCACGTTCCTAGCATTCCACCCTCAGGACAACAATATTATTGCCATAGGAATGGAAGATTCGACAGTCCAGATATACAATGTTAGAATAGACGAGGTACTTTCTTACTTAGGCTACTAAGGTGGCTTGTGATTGCCTCCATCTTCTTGCAGCCTTAGACTCTTCAGTCTTCATTTATAACTACTATGATATTTGATTTTTCATGGGTAATCCTTTGAAATGACCGAAGGTCCTTTTGTTTACATATTAGAGTTTCCCTTTCATTGCAATATGATATTTATGATGTCTGAAGATTATTTAGTTAATTCTTTAGCTTTGCTAGATGCATATTGGGATTTGGATGAATTTGCGGGACCACATTTGTTTCTCATGTGTTGATGAAAGAGACTTGCACGCTCAATTGAGAGTTATCGCTCCTTCTGTTTTCTTGAGAATGGAGATTCCTCCTATTGTTCAATGAAATGATTATTCTTGTATGCTTCATCATGTGTTTCAAACAGTTTCCCCAGAGTGATTGGCCCTAATTTCCATGTTGGACTTTGGACAAGTAAAAGAGTTTTTGCTGAGCACATACATTTGGAATCTATGATGTTGATGTATAGAAGACGAATTTATGGTTATATTTTGTATTTTCAGGTTAAAACCAAGCTTAAGGGCCACCAGAAGAGGATAACTGGTCTTGCATTTTCACAGTCCATGAATGTTTTGGTTTCTGCTGGAGCCGACGCACAGGTAATTGCAACATAGTGTGTTCATGATACGAGTATATATTATATGGTACTGAGTACTAACAATTGGTTCTTCTGGGGGTTTTGCAGCTCTGTGTCTGGGGCATCGATTCGTGGGACAAGAAGAAATCCAGGTTCATACAGCCTCCTCCTGGTCGGCCATCTCCGTTGTCTGGAGAGACGAGAGTTCAGTTCCACAATGATCAGACCCACTTGTTAGTTGTTCATGAAACTCAGATAGTCATATATGATGGAAAGCTTGAGACTGCAAGATCTGTTAAGTACTTGACTACCACTAGCAGACCCGTGTTTAGGGGACATTTTCTGATCAGACAAATTGGTCAAAAGCAATACATAAATTGATATCAATGAATTGCTGATATAATACTTTCCTCTAGTTTTTTGGAAATTTTGCTGAAGTACTCCTTGTCTTCTCATGTCTTTGAGTCAAATACTGAAGCTACATGGTTCTTTCCAAGAAGACTGCAGTTACCAATCTTACTGATCATTATTTGTTGTACAGTGGACCCCAAGAGACTTGCTCGCAGCGCCTATATCCACTGCCATGTACTCATGTGATGGTTTATTAGTCTATGCTGGATTTTGGGATGGGGCTGTTGGCGTGTTTGATGCCGAGACTTTAAGACTACGGTGTCGAATTGCACCCTCAGCCTATTTACCTGCTTCGGTGTCTAGGTGAGTGTACAAACTTACATGTTATCAGCTATTATTAGCCCATTGAACTCACATCAGAGGCCAAAATCTGTAAAACCTTACACAATTTTGACAAACAACCGGTTTTACTTTATATACTTGTTCCTCTTCTTTTCAACAAATTTATGTGTCTTTGATCAATTTTCCTGTTTCCTGGGGGCCTCCCTTGTTGAGTTAGAGTGGCATCTCATGCTTCATGATTTGTTGCTTTGCTTGTTTCAAATGTTTTTGAGATATAGTGTCGATTATAGGATTCATATTCTATCCATGTAGAGTTCTTGAGGCATATAATTTGAATTCTTCTGTTGGGTACTAATGATCCTTGCTAGTATGCAGAAGACTTCGTTTTGTTTTAGTTTTTGTTCAAGTAGGTTTTTCTTTTGCCTCTCTTGCCTTTGCACCCTTGAGCGTGCCTCTTGCATGGGCATGACCATGGTTCAGAAGCTTGAGTAGTTTTGTTTATCTTTTGCAGCAGCAGCACCAGTGTGTACCCTACGGTGATTTCATCTCATCCATCCGAACCTAACCAGGTTGCTCTTGGCATGAGTGACGGAACGGTTCACGTAATAGAGCCCTCCGACGCCGAGCAAAAATGGGGAGCACCACTTCCTCAGGACAATGGTACCCTTCCTCCACTGAATCCATCACTTTCAAATCCAGTCCCAGAGCCCCCTTCCAGGTGATGCCTACTCTACTTGGATATCCAAAAACATCAGTAAGCGATTCGGGGTCGGTGATCAGCAACAACCGCCTGCGATGGCCCTAGTTGAAGCACCAACTACATCCCGGCGATCGCATTTTTTAGCCATGGATCGCTCGCCTGTCGGTCACCCTGGAGTATCTTGCCTCCCCATCTTCCCCGGGCCTCTCTGTCACCGGAAACTGTAAAGTTCTCTCAGGTATTTTACCTGCTGGTAAATAGGCTAGCTCTTTATACCCCCCTACCTTTTTTCGTGTACATCAAAGAATACCTTATATTGTTTTAGGATCCGCAAACACATCTGATCCCTTTCTCTTCTAAGCAATCTAGGATGGTTTCTGTAGTTGTTAGTGATGATTAATTTGGCGCCCTTCATTAAGTATATTTTGAATTGCTAATTCTTTTAGTTTCTTTTCTTTTCGGGAGTATCCCGATGTGTGATCTGTTTCCGATGGATTTATTGTGATTGGGAATCGAAGGCATTGGGATTTGTAAGGAGAGAGCGTACAAACCATATTTTTGTTCAGACGATGTCAGCCTGTAGGGACCCACTTATCACCAACAGTAACAGAGAGTGGGATCGAGTGCAGGACACGTTTCTACATTTCTCCGGGTTCTCGGTCTACCCTCCTTGACAGTTGCGTCGGAGACAGAATCGTCAATCCAGGAGTTACCGTCCGCATTCCGTCATCTCCAAAATCAAGGACCTTTTGGTCATTTCATGCGGGTTGCACAGCGCAAGTTGTCAGTTGGCAGGAAGGTGAAGAATGAGACGCTTTTGGTAAGCAAGACGAGGGCCAGAGGGAACTCTTTATTACCAAAAATAAGCGGAAGATGCCACTAAGGGTCGTAATTTAAATGCGCCTGTTGGGTTAGAACGTGCCACCGAGCTTGGGAGACTGATTAAAGAAATGGGAACAAACAAAGGTGGGCAGTTTTCTTTAAAAGCAGAGAGCGACGGGTCTTAAGGGGAAAACGGGTTGGTTTGGTCCCGATTTGACATTGATATATTTTATTGGAAAGCGGAGCCGAGGGAATTTTTGGGATATATAAAGAAATCGGTAATGATAGGTCTGGGTGTCACATCATGGTTTGCTTTCACTTAGTGAGGATTGAAGAGGAGCCTCTGTTTCTGTTCTGGTGACATTGACAACTCCGTCATTGTCGTCCGTCTTGGAAACGTGGTTCTTTCTCTCTCTCTCTCTCTCTCTATAGATTTCTCTATCCTCTCTCCTCTTTGGTTATGAAATCTAGTTGATTGCGGACTAAAGCGATACGAGTCGACTCGCCTTTTAATTGTTGTTTACAAGTTTCTTTCTTGCTGGAGATGTCGATCCGTTCACGGTTCGGTTTGGTACGGTTCTAGTCTCAACCTCCGATTAAATTTTAGGATTTTACTAAGTACAGTCGATTATGCTATGAGATTGTTTGGATCTACGGTCCATGTTTTATTTGTATATGAGGTTATAAAACTTATATAAACTTGTCAATATTTAAATCTATATAAGAATTTAAGTTTTATATATATTAACAGCCTTTTCCTTACAAGAATAATAAAAGGCTTGAGAATAAATAATAAAGCAGTAGATTGTATTGATAGCAAATAACGGTGCGTGGCTCGCAAAATGCTTACAACTCAGATGCAGGAGATGTTGAGACAGGAGTCACTCAATCCACACTTGGAATCTGTTCAAGCATGCTTTACGAGAACGTTTTCTTTCACATCTTAGTTGTAAGTGTGTCGCGGGCCACGCATCGTTATTTGCTATCAATACTCAAAACAACTATCTTACTACAATCGGGGTTTTCCTTTTGCTAGTTAAGGATTCGATTGAATCCACACAAAGAGACTTTGCCTAGTTAGGACGAGGAGAGGTTTAGGCTGGCACACCCCCAACTTCAATTGCTTGAGGCATACGGTTGCACGTAAGGTTGAAGGTTGGCGCTAGACGGTAGGAATCAGTTGACACCTGTCAAGGTGGGGCGCGGGAGCACCGTGCCTGTTGTTGTTGCAGGACAGGGGTTCGGTCCTTCGGCTGTGTGTGGCACCCGACTGAGGCACCTCGGCTAGGGTTGGTGGCGCTAGCGGCTGTGGCACGCGGCCCTGGTGCACACCCGACTGAAGGATCTTAACCTCCGATCAAATTTTAGGATTTTACTAAGTACAGTCGATTATGCTATGAGATTGTTTGGATCTACGGTCCATGTTTTATTTGTATATGAGGTTATAAAACTTATAAAATATATAAACTTGTCAATATTTAAATCCATATAAGAATTTAAGTTTTATATATATTCAACAGCCTTTTCCAACAAGAATAATAAAAGTTCAAATGATTTTCACTGCTTACAAACCATTAAGTTTCCATTTTGGCCTGCAACAGATGGTTGTGACCATCGGTGGCCGTATCTACAAAATCCTTTAGGGGCGAATGAAATGGCTCATAATTTTACTTGAGGCGTGCGTAATCGTCGCAGTTTTCTTACCGAGTTTTCTTAGGGTGAGCTGAAATTGTTATAAGATTAAAATGAATAGCCCTCGGTTTAAACCATGGACGATGATCACGCCCCATGAAGCGAAGTCCTTATCTTAGCATAGACCTGTCGTGTAATACAAGCACTGTGAGTCTGTGAACTTGGTCACGTTTTACGTGACACTTCCTCTCAAGTAACTATCAAAGACTATACAAGACAAAGTGCAAATTGGCTATCTTGAAGGGCAGGTGATTTATTAAGCCCCCCACCGCACCGCAAACATAATTTAGTAATTAATTATTAAATATAGAATACAATATATTAATGAAATGAAATTTTGAATTAAGTGTTAATAGAATATACCAATAATTATTTAAAATAGAAATATACTTATTCAATAATATAGTTAGTTCAAAATAATTATAAATAACGTACCACACACACACACATAGCATCACCCTCAAGTGGGTGGTGATTGGTGCTCCTCCAGTCGTTTTCCTTAGGACAGTGCCCTCCAAGATCCTCCATTGTGGGGACTCCACACCCTTGGGCCATTGCCTGTGCCCAAAAGAAGTCTCTGGAGGTACCAAAAGATGCCCAGGGTTGCTTGTTTCCTAATTCATCAAATGCGCCATAACTTAATACATGCTTTTGTACCATATAGTTTCAAATTAATAAAAAATGCACCACACCTAAAGAAGAGATGGGGAAGGTAATACTGGTTTCTGGGGACTCAAACCGATCCACGAATCAGGTGGGTATTATCCGTTTTGACTGGGTTGGGGTTCTGATTCACGGAAAACCTGAATGTCTTTGAACTGATTCGTAGGATAAGAAGCATCCAACCCGTTGAGGACCCAAATATATGTGTTTTTTTTTTGTGTGTGTAATTATACCACCCAACCTTCTTATTTTTCAATTAGATAGACTATATTTGCAAATAATTATATTTAAATTAAAAATACTTATAATTTTAAGAATGTTATTCGGGTTAGAATTAGGGTATTAGAACCCGGTACTTGCCCTATTACCAGACGGGGAGAATAACCCAGCCCGATAGCTGCTCATCGCCATCCCCATCAAGGTGGCCGACTCATTATCACGAGAGGCCAGTTTTGAACGTAGCATTTAAGAGTGAAAGGCGCAGACTGGTTTGCCCTTTTATAGTTCTTGACTTCCATTCATATCAATGTCTCAATAATTACTAAAGATAGTCATTACATAGGGATCTCAATGGATCGAATTAATCTGTTTTTCTTCGCGATCCAACTCGTGGTCTGATTTGTAAGATTTGGAACCTGAATCCATATTAAATAAGTGAATCCAGATTCACAATCTGCTTTTTCGAGTATCCATGTCCAAATAAGGTAAGTGCTTTTGTTTGATTTGGTTTTGGTCTTCCATATCAGACTTGGAATCCGATTAGCAGAGTTTAGTTTAGTTTAATTTGGTAAAGCCAATTCAGATAGTTTTACATCTTTCTATCTTTCTGCATGTATTGTTGATGGCCTCATAAAGAATGCTCCATCCCAGAAGGAACAGTGGGACACTGGGAGTTGTCTATTTCTGTCTGGTGTGAGGCCATGATAAGTTCACATTGCTCTCTCTCTCCACCCCCCCCACCCACCCCACCACACACACACATTTCGAGCATGAGTACAACGTATCCCACCCACCCGAACTTTGAAGTTAGAATGCTTTGACGAGAATAAGGAACAGTGGACACTGGGAGTTGTCTATTTCTGTCGGGTGTGAGGCCATGATAAGTTCACATAGTTCTCTCTCTCTCTCTCTCACACACACACACACACACACATTTCGAGCATGAGAACTTTGAAGTTAAGAATGCTTTGACGAGAACAATAATAGGTTGGGGTGGATCTCCTAAAAAGTCCTCGTGTTCACCCTTTTCTCGACTTAGTGTAGAAAATGCTTAGGTGAGCATGCTCATGCACGCATACACATGTATATGTATAAGAAAACTGGATCCTGCCCACCATTAACATGTTCACTCATACCCACTCAATACAACAACAACTAAGCCTTTTCCCATACTAGACGGGGTCGGCTACATGGATTCTTTGTTTCCATAGATCCCTATCGTGTGCCATGTTAGCAGTTAACTCCCAATAAGCTAGATCATTCTTTATTGTTTCTTTCCAACACTTTTGTGGTCGTCCTCTACCTCTTTTAATACTTTCCAAATTTAGTTTTTCTAACCTTCTATCTTCTTTCTATATGTCCAAACCGTCTTAAAGGATGTTCTCTCATTTTATCCTCTATTGGTGCCACTCCTAATTTGTTTCTAATAACCTCATTATGTATACGGTCTTTTCTTGTATGACCACTCATCCATCTCAACATCTTCATTTCTGTCACAGACATCATTTGTACATGTTGATGATTAACTGGCCAACACTCAGAACCATAAAACATGGCTGGCCTAATTGCTGCTCTATAATATTTACCTTTTAACTTTAATGGTATCTTCTTATCACAAAGAATACTTGATGCTCCTCTCCATTTTAACCAACCAGCATTAATTCTATGTGTAACATCTCCATCAATTCTTCCATCACTCTGAAAAATTGACCCTAGGTATTTAAAATTTTTCTTTTGGGGAATGCAATATGTGTCAATTTTAATTTCCATGTCCTCTGAAGTAACCAAATGATCAAACTTACATCCCATATATTTTGTCTTTGTTCTACTAAGTCGGAGGCCTATGCTTTCTAATGTTTCTCTCCATAGTTCCAATTTTCTATTAACTTTTTCCTTATACTCCTCCACTAATATAATGTCATCTGCAAATAACATACACAAAGGTACTTCATCTTGAATATGTTTTGTTAACTCATCCATCACCATCATAAATAAGTATGGACTTAAAGTTTATCCTTGATGTAACCCAATATTAACTTCAAAGAAGTTTGTCATTCCTTCATGAGTCCTCACACATGTTTTTGCACCATCATACATGTCTCTTATAAGGTTAATATATGTCAATGGGATACCTCTTTTTTCCAA
Source organism: Brasenia schreberi (assembly GCA_036023115.1). Taxonomy (NCBI): domain Eukaryota; kingdom Viridiplantae; phylum Streptophyta; class Magnoliopsida; order Nymphaeales; family Cabombaceae; genus Brasenia; species Brasenia schreberi. Next base: position 2,637,555 of record JAYKKT010000043.1, read on the forward strand.
AGTTCTCTAAAGAACCTTCCTTGGTATCCTATCATAAGCTTTTTCTAGATCAATAAATATCATGTAAAGGTCTTTCTTTTTTGCTCTAAAATGTTCCATAAGACGTTTCAAAAGGTGAATCGCTTCAATAGTAGATCTGCCTGACATGAATCCAAATTGGTTCTCTGTTGTACTTGATACTTGTCTTAACCTACATTCGATAATTCTTTCCTATAATTTCATAGTATGACTTATTAACTTGATACCTCGATAATTCGTACAATTTTGAATGTCTCCCTTGTTCTTATATATGGGTATAAGTGTACTTGCTCTCCATTCCTCAGGCATCTTTTAGTTTTTCCATATTTCATTAAATAGTCTCGTGAGCCAAGTGATTCTTATTTCTCCTAGTATTTTCTAAAATTCTATAGGAATATTATCTGGTCCTACTGATTTACCACCCTTTATATGTTTAAGAGCCTCTTTGACTTCATTCTTTTGAATATATCGGTAGAAATTGTGGTTTATATACTTTTCTGACTTAGCTAAATCTCCTAAACTAATACTAACATCTTTATTTTCATTAAAAAGATTATAAAAATAGTTTTTCATTTATTTCTTATATCATTATTTGCCACTAGAATTTTTTCATCCTCATCTTTTATGCATCTAACATAATTAAGATATTTAGTTTTCTTATCTCTAGCCCTAGCTATCCTAAAAATATCTCTTTCACCCTCTTTTGAGTTGAGTTTTTTATATAAGTCTTCCCAAATCTTAGCTTTTGCTTCGCTAACGGCCTTTTTCGCTTCCTTCTTTGCTTTCTTATAAACTTATAAAGTTTCACTAGTTTTCTTGACATAATGCAATTTGTAACATGCCCTCTTTGCCTTGATTTTATTTTGTACTACTTCACTCCACCACCAAGCTTCTTTTTGTGCCGGCACACCTCCCTTATATACCCCTAACACATCTTTCGCCACTTTTCTAATATGTATAGCCATATTATTCCACGTATCACAGGGTGTGCCAACATAATTCCAAACATCTCCTTGAAGGACATTCTGTTTAAATATATCTTCTTTCTCGCTTTTGAGGTTCCACCATTTAGTCCAAATAGCTTGATGCACTCCTTTCTTCTTTGTCCATTTTTTTTAATTGTAAATTCATAACTAAAAGTCGATGTTGGGTGGTTAAGCTTTCTCCTGGAATTACCTTACAATCTTTACAACACGCTCTATCTTTTTTTCTACAAATAAAGTAATCAATTTGTGTTTGTGATAAGCCACTCTTATAAGTAATTAAATGTTCATCTCGTTTTTTTGAAGATTGTATTGACTATAAAAAGATCAAATGCCATAGCAAAATTTAAAATCTCCCTACCTTCCTTGTTTATATCCCCAAAACCAAAGTTTCCATGAATCCCTTGATATCCTAATGCCTCTTTACCGACATGTCCATTTAAATCTCCTCCTAAACAAATCATCTCCCTTTGTAGAATTTTTTGAAACACCTTATCTAACTCTTCCCAAAAAACTGTCTTTATACTATCTTCTAGTCCTACTTGGGGTACATAAGCACAAACTATATTCAAAACCTCTGCTCCTAACACTAATTTCAACGTCATGATTCACTCACCATATCGTTGTATGTCTACTGCACTCTCCTTTAAATCTTTATTTATGATAATACCAACTCCATTTCAAGCCTTTTCTTTACCTAAGTACCATAATTTAAAACGTGTATCCTCTATCTCCTTTGCTTTTTCTCTAACCCATTTTGTCTCGTGTAAACATAGAATATGAATCTTTCTCCGAATCATAGTATCTACCACCTCCATTAGCTTACCGGATAATGTTCCGATATTCCAAGAACCAATACGAATCTTATTATCTGGACTAGCTTCCTTACCCCCCACATCCGTTCATAATCAAAATGCGGAGACCCTCTCTGAAAATTTTTCACTACGTTCAGGCGGCAATGTAGCGGGACTAACTTCTTTACCCATACCCGTCCATGATGTGGGAACCCTCTCTGCAATTGATTCACTACATTCGGAGGAAAATGTAGTGGCCCTTTCTTACTTCTTACTGCATTCGGGCTCTGCAGCACGTCGCTAGGCAGAGACGCCCCAAAGCAGCTCATAATTTTTGTAATCCATGTTATAAAAATCCGACGAAGTTTTACGTTGGCTGTCGGGAGCCTAACACAACCCTCTTCCTTTATCCGGGCTTGGGACCGACAATGCAAGGGTGATCCCTTACATGGGCAGAGTTCATACCCACTCAATGCTGAAAGTAAATATAATTTAAAAATATATAATTATTACACTCATCCTCTTGAAAAACAATGATCAAATGAGTGAGCATGGTCAGTGGTGGGATGATCTAATCTCTCTCTCTCTTTATATATATATAATGATGGCAATTGGATGAAACTACACTTGATGGTGACACGCAACTTGGTTCTTCCTATGTCGAAAACATTGTTATGGGAGGACATAAGCAAGCAAAGTCAAATCCAGTTCAGGGTAACCATTTCAGTACGCCATTGTTGCTTGAAGTTATAAACTCTGAGCACCTTTCCCTTTTAAGGAAGGAAAGGAAATAGAGAAGAAAATGTGAAGAAAATTTTGAATTTCTAGCAGACTTCGGTTTATAAAGGAGGCCACCATTCCCAACAAATGTATGACAGCATATCTTGATCCTCTTAGCAGAATGAGTCAGGGTTCTCCTTGCTAGCGGGTTGACCCGAAAGAGCCATCAAGGTGAATAAAGCTCGTGGATTTCGTGCCCAAGGAATGCAGGGGTCTGTGAAACCCAGTTTGCGTATGAAGAAAAAAAAATTGACTCTCTTTTGAGGGATTTTTTCATACAAAACTACAAAAACTCTTCTTTTTTTGGTAAATTTTAAATTCTTCTTTTGATCATACCCAAACTGAAGCGACTTCATCGGGGAATCTAGGAGAGTGATATATATTATATATGAGAGTAATATATGCTCAATCCAATCAATGTTTAAATCTACTCAAACATTTTCACCGTTTCATCCATACAATCAAATTTAAAGATTTAAAGTAATAGATTATACGGTTGTAGCACAAGTATAAAAGTACAATAATCTAAAATATTTTTAAATTCAAATCTAATCTTTAATTGTATCAATCAAAGGGTCAAAATGTTGGAGACGATTTCAAATATAGATGGATATTGAGAACTGACAGCAGCATCGCTTCCTTGAATCTGCTGGAATCACAAAATTTACAGAAGGTTTTCAAATGAAAGGGCTAGTAGTTACAGGTCGACCATATGGAGCTCGCATTCCTGTTTGAAATGTGCATTCAACTCTAACGTCTGAGCTAAGCTAAAATGAGGAAGCGGTTGCAACTCACATAGTAAAAGAACCACGAAAATCGAGTAACATCGTAGTTGAAGAAAATTTGTCTGTTCGTAATAGTAATCATCTTCAACAAAGAAGCAATACCTGATTTATGCCTCACAGTTTTCATGAGACCTTCGGTGTTTCACCTCGAATAGATGGCCTGTAGATCGGCAAAGTCCCATGTCTATTTTCACGATGCAAATAAAAAACTGCGGAGAACATTTGTGACATTTTAAGTGCTTAGCTTGCTCATGGAGTTGACAACTATCCTTATTTAAGAGATCACCCTGGGGTGTGAAGTTTCTAGCATTAATCACTGGAGTTTGACTGTAGTTAAGACATTTACCTTGAATGAGGATCATCAACATAAGTTTAGCAAAGATCGCATGTAGATCGGCAAAGTCCCATGTCTATTTTCACGATGCAAATTAAAATCTGTGGAGAACATTTGTAACATTTTAAGTTGTATGGAGTTGACAACACTGCTGCTTATTGAAGAGATCACACCTCACATGGCCAGTTCCAAGACCGAATGAACGATGAGTATCATCTTAGGTAGTCAAGGTCAAGGTAGCATGCTCATTGTTCATTTCTGTCAATTGTCTCCCTTGGCATTTATTTCAAGGGGTGTGAAGTTTCTAGCATTAATGCACTGGATTGTTCATTTATGTCAATTGACTCCCTTGGCATTTCACCTTGTTAGTTGTGCATTATGAGGATCTGATCTGACTGTAACGATCTATTGAGTCGAATTTTAGTGAGTGCAGGTAGCATGCTCATTGTTCATTTCTGTCAATTGTCTCCCTTGGCATTTATTTCAAGGGGTGTGAAGTTTCTAGCATTAATGCACTGGATTGTTCATTTATGTCAATTGACCCTTGGCATTTCACCTTGTTAGTTGTGCATTATGAGGATCTGATCTGACTGTAACGATCTATTGAGTCGAATTTTAGTGAGTGGTAGCATGCTCATTGTTCATTTCTGTCAATTGTCTCCCTTGGCATTTATTTCAAGGGGTGTGAAGTTTCTAGCATTAATGCACTGGATTGTTCATTTATGTCAATTGACTCCCTTGGCATTTCACCTTGTTAGTTGTGCATTATGAGGATCTGATCTGACTGTAACGATCTATTGAGTCGAATTTTAGTGAGTGCAGGTAGCATGCTCATTGTTCGTTTCTGTCAATTGACTCCCTTGGCATTTATTTCACCCGGTTAGGTATGCATTATGAGGATCTGATCTGACTGTAACGATCTATTGAGTACGGATGAGGATCTGATCTGACTGTAACGATCTATTGAGTAGGGGGAGGGATGAGTTTTAGTGCGTGCAGGTATTCAAGTTGAAAGAGGAAATGCAATAGGGAGAACAACACCTGAAGGAGAAAAATTGTGCTCCAAAATCACTTCCTTAACATACTCAGAAAAACAAACAGCTCTACAGGTGTGGGAGAGAAAACACATCAGCTGCACACAACACTATTTCAACACCTGAAGGAAAAAATTGTGCTCCAATATCTCTTGTTCCGCTGAACAGTAGTACTGAGCTACTCTGAAGGAGAAAATTGTGCTCCACAGTAGTACTGAGCTACTACTGCCACACACACATACTCAGAAAAACAAACATCTCTACAGGTGTGGGAGAGAAAACACATCAGCTGCACACAACTATTTCAACACCTGCAGGAAAAAATTGTGCTCCAATATCTCTTGTAAGGAGAAAATTGTGCTCCAAAATCGTTTGTTTCGCTGAACAGGAACAGCACTGAGCTACTACTGCCACACATACTCAGAAAGACAAACAGCTCTATAGATGAGAGAAAATATATCAACTGCATACAACTATTGATATATCCACACATCAGAACCACAAAGACAGCTACACAAGTCATGCCATCTCGAGGTTTTCGTCGTTGAGGAGACGATTTCCAGGCAGTGTCCCGAGAGGTGCCCTTGCAGTCACCTGCATAAAAAACCAAACAAAAAGGAAACCATATAAAATTTAGCCATAAAAAGCTCCAGAAACCCTCATTCTTTGTCTCACTCACATACTAGGCATATGAATTCAGATTGCAAATGTAGAGATGCATAAAAATGATGGTTCATAACAAAATAAAAGGGACCCTTTCATGGCGAACTTCAATCACTCAAAGGAGAAAAATGAACCAAATCATGAATTGAGACATTGGTTGATTACCTGAACATTGTTTTTGCTTGCTTCTTTTTCTTTCTCTTTCACCATCGTACGCAACTTTCTCAAGCTGAGGTCCGTGAGTTGATTCACAATAATATCTTTCTCATGAGTGCTCACATTCTCCTTCTCCACCAAAGGTTCAGAGCTCATAAGCACCTTCTTTGCGCTCGAAGCTGCAGACTTCATGCCACTGACGTTATTCTCCTTGTTTTTGCTTGCTTCTTTTTCTTTCTCTTTCACCATCGTACGCAGCTTTCTCAAACTGAGGTCCGTGAGTTGATTCTCAACAATATCTTTCTCATGAGTGCTCACATTCTCCTTCTCCACCAAAGGTTCAGTGCTCATAAGCACCTTCTTTGCGCTCGAAGCTGCAGACTTCATGCCACTGACGTTATTCTCCTTGTCCGTCAAAGCTTCAATGCTCATATGCACCTTCCTTCCACTCGAAGCTGCCACCTTTGTGCCACTGGCATTACCGATGCTCTTTCCTGACTTCTTCACTATTGAAGAGTTCGCGAGAGGAGAAACTTGTTGTGAGTAGTCAAGAGAAGGAAGAGCACACCATGCACGAAGTGAAGGAGGGGATGGCGTAGCAGGCTCTTCAATCAGCGGAACTTCTCCTGAAGCTTCATTAGGGAGCACCTTCCTTCCACTCGAAGCTGCCACCTTTGTGCCACTGGCATTACCGATGCTCTTTCCTAACTTCTTCACTATTGAAGAGTTCGCGAGAGGAGAAACTTGCTGTGAGTAGTCAAGAGAAGGAATAGCACACCATGCACGAAGTGAAGGAGGGGATGGCGTAGCAGGTACTTCAATCTGCTGAACTTCTCCTGAAGCTTCATTAGGGACCACCTTCATAGCCTCACTCAGGTCTCCAACTTCTGAATTATTATTGTCTGCAATTTCAGAGGTCAGACTACCATCCTCTATTACAATTCCGAGCAATGGTATGGATTCAGCGATCAGTGGAATATTGAAAGATTCCTCTGCAGAGGGCAAAGGCTTTATCTCCGACTCCGAATCTGCAATGCCAGGGTAGTTGGTTCTTCCTTCCGTCCCAGTGAAACAACACTCATTCCGTGAATCATGAGCTTCATTCTGAAGCAATTCTTGCTCTTCAAGATTTTCCAATGGTTCCAATGGCTGGAAAGGTTGGAGAACAACTTTTGCCTCATTAGAAGCTTCAATGGAGAACAAAGCAAAAGTCACGTTCGCTATTTCAGGCTTCACCGCAACTGAGGTACCATGGGAAGCATGAATTTCCTCAAGAACTTCAAGAGGAAGTGGAAGCCGAGGATTTTGTGCTTCTTTACCATTAGAATCTGCATCTTTTAGAAAGACAATGTCCTCACCGCCGGCAGCATCGTATGTTTCTTCATTTGAATTGGCCTTCACAGAGGCAGTGTTCTCACGAGCTTCAAGGGGGAGTGGGAACTGTTCATTCCCATTAGAATCAGGACCAAGAGGGGCTTTCGCAATGAAACAACATTCATTCCGTGAATCATGAGCTTCATGTTGAAGCAATTCTTGCTCTTCAAGATTTTCCAATGGCTGGAAAGGTTGGGGAACGGCTTTCGCCTCATTAGAAGCTTTAATGGAGAATAGAGCAAAAGTGACGTTCGCTATTTCAGGCTTCACCGCAACTGAGGCACCATGGGAAGCATGAATTTCCCCAAGAACTTCAAGAGGATGTGGAAGCGGAGGACTGTGTGCTTCTTTACCAATAGAATCTGCATATTTTAGTGAGTCAGTGTCCTCACCGCCGGCAGCATCGTATGCTTCTCCATTTGAATTGACCTTGACAGAGGCACTGTCCTCACGAGCTTCAAGGGGAAGTGGGAATTGAGGGTTGTATGCTTCATCCAAATTAGAATCAGGATCAAGAGGGGCAGTGTCCTCATTACTACCAGCAGCATCATATGCTTCTTCTCCATTTGAATTGGCTTCGACAGAGGCGGTGTTGTCATTGGCAGGGATGACCTCACTCCCTGCTTCAACAGGTGATGTCTTGGGATCCAAACACGAGATTTCATTGGTGGAATTTTTTTTCTGAGGAGATTCAGTGTGAAACAGACATCCGTCCGTATTTTCGTGGATGGTTATGTTTTCCAGAGAAATTTCAACAGATAACAGAGAATTATCTGCAACAATATTGCATCCCTCCACTTTACCACCGTTTCCTTCCTCCCCAATACATATCTCCTGCACAAAGATTGCATCACCAGTTTTGCAGGAGGGTTGTTCCACCTCGCATTTCTCAGAGGACGAGAATAGTCCAACTGAACTCGGGATTTCCTCCGGCATATGGACAATAATTTCTTGAAAGGGACCTGTCGTTGAATCAGAGTCTCCTATAGCAATGGAAGACCCGTTTGAGATTTTTCCGGTCAGTTCCTGGTCGGATTTTTGTGTCACATTCGTCTCACTCTCATCAGTGAGTTTTTTCTCCAGATTCTCTATCGCAGATGGCTTATTCTCTGAATCTGGATTATTTGCTCTTAATCTTGCTGATCTCCTTGTGTTGTAGATACTGGAAGAAGTTGGAGGATTTTGATTCTCGTTCTTCATTCTCTCCGGCTTTATTTCTTTTTGCTCGATTTGGCACCGAGCAGAAGATCTGGTCAGCCTTCTCCGGCTAGCCTGAGCCGAAGACGCGACAACAGTCTCGTTCTCCGGCAAAACTACCGGTGGGAGATCGAGCTTGACATGAGCAGAAAGATCTCCCCCGATTTCGACCTTCTCAATTTGCCTTCGAGCTGAAACCCTGGCATTGATCCGGCGGCCGCTCCGGGCCACAGTTCGAGGGGTTCTTACCTGCTCCGGTGATCCCTTTACCTCCGACAATGAATCCGACACCCCTCTGATCGATGATTTCGGCTCCTCCTCCTCTTCCCTCTCTGGCTCCCGTCTCGATCGAGTCGTCCGGGTCATGCTTCGAGTGCATGTCCTGAGTGGTGTTCTCCGACACGACACCAAGGATGAAACGGGAGAGTTCATGCCTGAATCCTGCAAGATCACGGCATCCGTCGGTTGGATTCCCGTCACCGAGCCTTCAGGCAACTAAAAGGTCGAACCAAGAGAAAACATATCAACAAAAGGAACCAAGCACCATAGGAAGCAGCCCAATATCAGAGATCAAAACGAGAATCAAGATGAAGATTAAAGACTACTTTCGTCCACACGGTATCTTCTTACAACAACATATCAAAATGAAACAAAAGAAATCGCCAATTATGGGGCGATCAACCATTTCCTTCAATTGGTTAAATGAGGAAACACAGAGAGCAGAAGGCGATGGAAATAGGAAACTTACATTGAGAGACTTGAGGGCGTCGGCCATAGCAACGTTGGTCATGTTGGCCGGAATGCCGTGATTCTTGCAGAGAGACTGCAACTGCTTCCTGGAGAGGCTATGATAATCCATCTGTCGCCCGACAATTCTCCTTCCCTAAAAAAAAGAAAGAAAACCCTAGAAAGAGAGAGGGTTGTGTGAGAGACTCAGAGACGAGGACGATTTCTGATTCCCAAAGCCAAACGGAGAAATGGATTTATAGAAGAAGATGGAGAGGGCGGCCGCTTTGTTTTTCTATTTTTTTGACCGTTGGAGTCCGAACCTAGGGCAAGATTTTTGAATTGTTCCTGGGGTAATCAGCCAACACGTGGCGTAATCCAGGCCGTCGTTCTGGCTCTTTGTGGAATCATTGGACGGTGGCAACGACCGTTATCGTCTGTAGATGGGTTGGAGGTCTGGGAAGGCGGTTTTGGTTTGCCTTGGCCTCATCACATGGTGTGAATTGGATTATAGGTTTTTATCTGGATCCAATGTGAGAACCAACAAGTTGTCGTCGTTGTCATTATTACAATTATTATTATTTTTAATCCATAAAACTCACACACATATACATGGTTACTTCCAACCCTAATCGGATCGGGTTAGGAACTGACTAGAATCGGAATCGGAGACCAACCAGTTTGGTTATTGGTGGAACCGTTTATTCCAAACTTCCGGTTAAACGTACTAATTTCAATTTTTTTTCTATTTTAGGTAGTTTAGGTTTCAAATAGGAACCGACAGTTCAAACTAGAACCAATTGTTTTAAATTGGAAACAAAACTGACCCGGTACCTATTCGGTTTCACTTCGAAACTTCGTAAAAACCAGAACCGATTGTTTGAAACCACTAGTTTCCACCTACCCAGAACCAGCCATGTCTGTACTCTCTGGAGAGGAACCCCCATGAGAGCAAGGGCGTCGAAGCTCACTCTCATTCAGCTAATGCCCTAGGTGTCAGCCGGTGCATCATTCATGGTTACCTTGCCCCTCTCCTTGTGGTGGTGCAGCCTAGGGGTGTCCACGGTCTGGTTTGGTTCGGTTTTCCGAACCTTTAAACCAAACTAATATAATGGGTTCCGAAAATTTGGATAACCAAACCAAGGTGATCCAAACCAAACCATGGTAGTTCAAGTTTGGTTTAGGTTCTAGTAATCAAAAGAGTCTTTTGCTGGGATAACGGTTCTACGCCACGGCTTGTGACATTTTGATATGTCAATATATGATACTTATAAAGTATATATATAATCAATCACATAATAAATAAACACACTTAGTAATCTTAGAACAAGTTCTTCATATAAAAAGTGCTATCATATAAAAACTACATCATTAATTAATTAATTGTATAGAAAGATTAGTTCTGGTTTTGGAACTGTTGGTTTTGGTTCCTGTTTTGGAACCGTTGATGTGGTTTTAAATAAAAAAAATGAAAACCAAGGGTTCCGGAAATTTTAAATAAAAAATTTTGAAAACATAATAACAACTTACCCAAAAGACTCGAGATCCAAAATAGTTGGTAAAACCGGTGCTAAAACGGCACTCGTAAGTATAAGAAACATCTTATAAAAGAAAAAAAAGCTCCACCTAACTTTCTTCTCTCTTCTACACGCTAGTAAGAGAGAGAGAAGAGGAGGGAGAGAGAGGAGAAAAAAAGCAAGAGATGGAGAAACTACCGGGAGCAAACACACCAACAAGCTCTTCTCGTTATGCTACTCTCCCTCTGTCTCCCTCTTATAAGAGGGAGAGAGAGGGTGGCAGGAGGAAGAGAGAAGGGAGCATTCTCCGCTCCACTCACAGTTTTCATCCTCATTGAGGATGTTCATGGGGGCAGGGTCCCTTTCTCCATGAGGACCCGTCTTGAATGGAAGCAGATTCGGGAGTGAAAGTAGGTGTTGGGATCGGGAATAGAGAAAGCTCCACCTTACTTTCTTCTCTCTTCTACACGCTAGTAAGAGAGAGAGAAGAAGAGGGAGAGAAAGGAGAAAAAAGCAAGAGATGGAGAAACTGCCGGGAGCAAACACAACAACAAGCTCTTCTCGTTATGCTACTCTCTCTCTCATAAGAAGGGGAGAGAGGGTGGCAGGAGGAAGAGAGAAGGGAGCATTCTCCGCTCTACTCACAGTTTTCATCCTCATTGAGGATGTCCACGGGGCAGGGTCCCTTTCTCCATGAGAGCAGATTCAGGAGTGAAAGTAGGTGTTGGGGTCAGGAATAGAGAAAGCTGAGAAGTCTCTGACAGAGATTGGGGAGGGGAAGGAGATATTAACTCCCTGCTCCGCGAACCCGACCCCCACTCTTCTAGGATTGTTTAGTACAAGGAAGAAGAGGATATATAGTTATAAAAAAGAGTCATTTGTTTCATAATAGTATTGTATATTGTTCTTGTATGTTGTACTTAATGCAATATATTGTATGTTTACAAAGTTATATCCAAATTGGTGAACTGTACAGTCTGTACTTAATTGCAAGATTCTCACTTAACAATGGTTTATCAAGCTCAAAATATCAAGTGATTCTTTGTGGGATGGAAAATGGATTCTCAACGGGGGTCGGGGACAATGAGCCCCGCCCCCACCCTGCCTCACGAACATCCGTAATCCTCATTCTCTCATTTCACATGGTTCCCACCCATTTTTTATGTTTTCTTTCTCCCATTGTAACCCTAAAGACCACTTGCAGCTGTAGATGGATGTATGACTCTGTATAAAGATGCAACTTTCTCCACAGTAGAAAGAAAAAGAACAAATTTGTGCTTTGAAGCTTAATTAAAATAAAGAAAGGTCTGCAAAAGTTTATAAGTTTATGTATATGAGTTTTCTAATCTTAGATACATATAAAAGGTGAATATATATAACATAAAGTTTATATACTTGCATGGATTTAAATATGGATAAGCTTATAAGCTTCCATGGTCTTAGGTTGTAAGTTAGAGCAATGTTCATCTTATATATTTTTAGTAGTACTAAATACTTACTCGACATCAACAAATAAGGCTAGAACAATAAACACATTGTTAGCAACTAAAGATAAAAAAAGGAATACTCTCGCTACCATTTTAAAGAAACAAATTTCTCTCCACCCTCATCATCTTCAAATTCACGAAGATCATAATGAATAACAATATATACCTCAAATTCTATTGAACTAATAGATTTTGGATACCTTTTAGGCCATGATTCCAAAATGTGACAAAAAACATTAATGCTAAAAGAAGATGATGCATGACTGCTACTACTTTCTTCTTCTACCTAGGGAACAAGATGACCATGTGTAGAACTATAATCAATATATAATTTATTGGTGCTCGATCTTTAATCAATAATTATACTGATATCCTTAAGTCCATCTAATGAAAGGGCATTACAATAACTCTTCTAAGCCTTCTAATTTTAATCTACGGTCTAATGCAATAACAACTAAACTAATAGCAAGGAAACTTGTATAATAATTAAGCCATTTTTCTATCATCTGCTATACACTATTAGCTAAGTAAGGAGTTTCACGAAATTGTGATAACGTATAAACTATTTATAATGCTTAATAAATAAAATAATGATAAGTTAATAATAAACTACTTCTAAAGTTTGATAAACAAATAAATAACAAGTTGAATACTAAATATCAGATAATACATTTGTAGCACTATTAAAAATAGACAAGAGATCCAAAACACACATACACATGTCCCAATTAAACTCATACAAATTCAACTATGAAATGAAGGTGTATAAACTTCATTGACAGTTTTTTATAGGACATAGTCACTTAGTATAATCCTTAATTGAGTAGAACCGATACCGATGGTTCAGTTTGGTTCAGCTCTGGCCATAGCATAGTTCGGTTCAATTCTTTAAAAGTTGAGAACCAAAACTAGCAGTTTGGTTTGAGGTTGAGACCAGAACTGAACCGTGAATACCCTAGTCAGTCAAGCCCATAAAGCTTGAGTTCGATTGCTTCTAGTCAATTTAGTCCTAGAATCACTTATACACACACGAGCACACACACACACACACACACACACACACACATATATATATATATATATATGTATAAGGAGAGAGAGATGTTATGTGTGTACAAAAAAAACTTTGTATATGCTACCACACTTCATTGTTAACAAATTCACACAAATATTAACTATCCAATTTTAAAGATGGTTGAGATTTGAATTTAAAAGAAAAACTATTAAGTATATTTTTATAGTTTGGTATACTCGATTCATAAGTATAGTTTTTTTGTTTTTAAATTCAAACTTTAATTATTCTTTTTTGAAATTGGATGACAAAGATTTGTTTAGAAATATTTGATGAATAATTATTCCATGTCCCCTCTCTCTCTCTATATATACATATATAAATAAATAATAGCTTCTTAGGATATAACCGAGCCGAGTCAAGTCAAAGTACAAGCAAGCTTGCCTTGACCCATCAAGGAATGCTCAACTTGAGCTCGAGTTCGAACAAACTTTCATCTTCATGGTCAATATTGAGTTTGAGTTATGGACGAACAACTCAAATTGCTTGCTCGGCTCATTTGAGCTCGATGTAATCAAAGATCGACTTGATTAAGCTCAGCCCATTATCAAACTCACAGAGCTCGAATAGATCAAGTTCGACTTAGCTCATGATATAGCTCGAACTTGAAAAGTTAAGTTTAAAGTGTCTCGACCCAAATTCATAAAATTTTCAAAATATAAATAAATTTAATCCCTATATTGTAAAGCTAGATTAGGCTGCATGAGCCGAGAGCCGCTAAGCTAGAACTCGGCTATCAAGCAACTCGAGCTCAAATAGCTCGGCTCACTTGCACCTTGCTTCTTTCTCCCATAGAAAAGTGAATCAGATCTCGAAACGATTATGATCCGATCGAATGGACCCGAAATCCGAACCGGACGAATGGGTAAGGCGGTGCCCCGTATAGCCGCACCTCATTTTCACCCACAAAGGTTTCTGGAGGCTCCTCCTCGAGGAAGAAGACGAAGAAGAGGGAACAAGGAGAAGCGAGATGTCGCATTTTGGAAGATCCGGCCCCCCTGACATCAGAGATACCTACTCTCTGCTCGTTCTCAACATCACCTTCCGTATTACTCCCTCTCCCCTCTCTCTTTCTCGGTGTGTGTGAATGTATCTCAGTATGTGTGTGCGTGTTTGGTGTAACGAAAACCGAAGAGGTAGTCCTACTTTCTGTTTCTCCCCAAGAATAGGCACAACTCTGTGTGTGTGTCTGCGAGTGTGAGTATACCTTTTTATGTATGTGTGCCTGGTTGGAAGAAAAACGAAGATGGTAGTTCGATTTTTCTGTTGTTTCCCTTTTGTTTTTGGTGCTATTGCTGGTGATGGTGGTGAATGTAATAGGAACGACGGCTGATGACCTATTCCCCTTATTCGACCGATACGGCAAGGTTGTGGATATCTTTATCCCAAGGGACAAGAGGTTAGCTATCTCTTTTGTTTCTTTGCCGTTCTCACTCTTGTTGTATTGTGGGGTTCTGATGGTGCTAGGGTTTGATCGGTTTCAGGACGGGAGAGTCGAGGGGTTTTGCGTTTGTGCGCTACAAGTACGCAGAGGAGGCGCAGATGGCGGTCGATCGTCTTGATGGTGTTTTTCCTTACACTTCTGTAAATGTAGAAACAAAAGACGGGGGTCTATTGATAGCTTATTTAGCCCATTGTTGTTTCATCGTTGCAGGGAGGACCGTGGATGGCAGAGAAATCATGGTGCAGTTTGCTAAATATGGACCCAATGCTGAGCGCATGTTGGACTCTTTGCTTCCTTTTTTTCTGTTTCAATCTGCCACAACAGAGACAAAAACAGTTTTTTATCTCTTCTTTCTAAAGTGCCATCTTTTTGTGTGTGATTTAGTTTTGGGAGAATGGGATTTGGGGGTTTTAGTGAGCGGTTCTTCGTTTAGCTGTATTTGTTACACTGTTCTCGATCTTTGTTTTCTTTTCTGGACATTTTTTGGAGCTAGTTGTTATGGGGGAAAGGATTGGTGATGGTTAGAAGGCTCAAATAGTTACTGAAAGTCTGAAAATGCTTCGTTGTTTAGTTGGAGGATATGGTTGATGTTAGGGGAAGCGGAATCTGGGAAGGGGGACGTTGAATTAGTTTCTGTCTGCATTTGGTGGATTTATGATAGTTAGAAAGCTCAAATAGTTACTGAAAATGCTTCTTTGTCTAGTTGGAGGATATAGTTGATGTTGGGGGAAGCGGAATCTGGGAAGGGGGATAGTTTGTGATGCTAAATTAGTTTCTGTTAGCACTGGGTCTTTACTTAGAGGATATAGATTATGGATCCGGTGATTGTGACAGTGCATTTAATAAGGTTGGTTTGGGGATTCTGATGCTGAATTTGTTACTGAAAATGCTTAGTTCTTTTGTTGCAATGTATGGATTGTGAAACCACTAAGTGTCTTAGTTGCATCTGACTTGATTCTTTTACAACTACATGATAGTTTAAGGAAATATATGGCTTTGTTGTTATCCGGTTTCTCTTCTAATCTCATTGATGTATATAGGAGATTTGTTTTCATTCTGCTGATTGATGGTCTCTTTGACATATTCTGTTTCACATGCTGCTCTTCTTATTTTGTTATTCTAAAAGTGTATCTTACATTAAAGATAGTTGTCCGATGGACCAAATTGGGCATGTTTAGGTGAGCAGTGGTTGCTCAAAAGACCCTGTTTCACATTACAGAGGGTGGGGTCATGTGGAACAAACTTGGAGCAGCATTATTGCTTTTGTGGTGTTATCCGTTTTCTGTGCAATTGTGGTCTTTCCAACTGCTGTTCTGTTCAAAACCCTCTAGGTTTATAGTCTGTTTCCATTATAGCATGTCCAACTACCTGGCCCGGAACCCCTAGTTTTTTTATTTTCGAGCAGCAACAGGGTCCAACTGCAAACGTATGTGTAACAGTGTAAGGCCTATCCTGTACATGCATCTGCGGAAATGGGAGAAGAACTCTTTGTTCTTGGTCATGGTTCTTCTGTTGGGGCAGCATTTGAGGGTTTCTGGAGTAAGTGCTTCAAATGCAGTTAATTTCCTTCGAGAAAAGAAAATTCCCAAACAAATCTATCTCCACAGTTTTGGGTACATAATGTGTTCATGGTTAGTTGATGATTTAACTGTTTCTATGGGTTAGGTGGATAGCATCAAATAGCAGCTAAAATATAAAAAAAGAAGGGCTCACAGAAGCAAAGTACACAATCAGTTATAGGAAAGAGTCTTACTAGCGTCTAGGTCGTTTTCCTTCAAATGCAGTTCGTTTCCTTTTAGAAGAGAATGATCTTGAACAAATCTATTTCCACAGATTCGGGTTCCATAGTGGTTTCATGGTTTGTTGATAATTTAACTGTTTCAAGCGGTTAGGTGGCTAGCATCAAATAACAGCTAACATATACAAAATTAAGGGTTTATGAAAGCATACAATCAGTTGTAAGAAAGAGTCTAACTAGTGTCTAGGTCATTTTTCTTATGCTATAATTCTTTTTTCTTGTTCTGCTGGAGTTTTCTTGCTTGACAACAGTCGGAAGTTTTCCGTTTCACTGAGGCTGCAAAACGTTCGGCAAAACCGCAAAAGACCTTTACTTTGTGCTAGTAACAGCTATGAATAACCGGCAACAAATAGGTCTCCTGGCTTCACAAGATCTTGAAGTTTAACACCTGGTGGTTAGATTTGCATAAACATGGTCACAGACAGTAAAACTCTCAGCTCTTACACCAGAGGACACCACAGTTATGACATGGTGCAACATGGGTGCGTTCTCATGGTGGGGGTTTACCCTTAAACTTGCGGAATGTAAATTGCCTTGACTATGCTTTAAGACATGTTTTAGAAAAACACCGTGCCTTAAGCTATGATTTGTTGGTGGGTTGAAAACTTGAAATACAAGCCATGTCCTTACCCACTGTATTGTTGTTAGTGATTTGCAATTTTGCACTGTTATGCCTTTTCCCGTGTCTTCTTACTGTCCCTTGGAAGCATGTGCATCCTCTTCCCATTTTATATCAAGAGTAATTACTTCCGATATAATTGGGCATGAATATATAAATAATAAATGTTAACATGTACCAAGCTTCAGCAGTCCTACCCATTTAGCCCCATAGTACAGTTATGATCAATATGCACGAATGCTGCTTACCTTATTCTAATTCTTAGAAACTGAAAAGGAAAGTACATGCACTTCCTAGACTGTGAACATTATTCTGGTTGTCTTTGAATTGTGTTTGATTGTGGTAAAATGTTCAGTTCTGGAATTTGATCATCTTTTGCTTTTACTTTCTATGTTCATTGGTTCTGGCTAATCTGTTACTCTTGCCCCTTCTCAGACAGAAGGGTAGGATAGTGGAATTCGTTCCAAAGACACGGGGCAGATCGAGGAGCTATAGCCCCAGGCCCAGGTACTCTTTTACATGTAGTCTGCCATTGCAATCATACTTGATGAAAAATTGCAATTTCGACTCAATGTATTTATATGTGAAGTAGTTGCCGATTTCCTTTTTCATCTTGCATGAGGAAGGAGAATTTGTCATCATATAAAGAAGCCTCTGCAGTCATATTTTTATATTTACCTTGTATCTATCGCCTAGAAAGATGTTATTCCTCAAGTTTCAGCATGGATCATGTTTTATGTGTGCATAGGCATGCCAGTCGATATCGTGACGACCGTGACAGGGATTATAGGAGGAGAAGCCGCAGCCGCAGTGCTGAAAGATATGAACGTCATCGGGACCGTGGACATGAGAGGAGCTCTCGATATCGAAGCAGGAGCAGGAGTGTGAGCCCAGGCTACAATAAGGGGCGTGATAAAGCAAAAGTATATGATGAACCAAGGAGCAGAAGTGGCTCGTATGCTAGGTGCCTACATAATACTGGATCATCTTTTCCTTTTCCCTCTATGATGGAATGTTTTTTAGTTTCTTACAGTGTCATTTAATGTTGCGAGTTGTCTACTTTACTTTGTTGTAGCATCTCTCCTCGTCGAAGTGCTAGCCCTAGAAGGAGCCCATCTCGCAGCAAGAGTCCTCCCATCCGAAATGAAAGCCCTTCTAAACGAAGCCCGCACAGGAGGTCTCCATCTCAAAGTCCTGTTGAAAGAAGTCCAAACGGAAGGTCCCCTGCATCTGTGAGTATGCTTTTATATGTGATATATGAAACATGGTGGTTAGTGATGAATTCATCTCTTATGCGTTGATATACGTTTGCAGGATTATTGAGCGGCTTTGGGCCTCGTGAAAGTTCTTCTGCAAAATCTGTTGACGAGTCCAAGTGTTGATCTCTGCTGCTGGGTTTGTGTTTATCATTTTGTTGGGGATTAAGAAAGTCTGGAACAAGTAGCATGGTTTCTTTTCTTTGCGGTACTTATTGTGGAGTCACAACTCACATGTAACACTGTCAAAGTCTCGTCTTGGTACTACTAGTTGGTGCTATCAAACTATTAAAAACTTTGCAACTTGAAATTTCCAGATAATTAAACCGAACATGCTTTTGGTTCTTAGTTTTACTTTTTCACCATTACATCTTTAGGTGGATTTGGCTTCAAAAATGCTGTTGCATGTTCTCATTCATTCAGTGATTTGTCCTGTTCTACTTAGTTGCAAGGATATGTTCATGATGTTTCATATCCTTCACTTTGGTAGTGATATGGTCGTGAAAAGAACCATAGTAGCTGTGATGATCAAGATTGTAGCGAGCAGTAGTATGTGCTCACTGATGATTGAACTGTTGATGAAAACCTAGCTGATGCCTCTTCTACTTGCTGCCGAAGTTGGATGAGCATCTGATGTCTTTGTGACCATGCTGCTCGTAAGTGTAAGCTGAATTCAACGTGTGTAGATGTGTGAAATAATGTTGACACTTTGAATTGAACACAGAGGTACTCTCTCACCTTTTGTTAGGATTCTGTTTTCTTTTGACTCTGCTTCTCTATAGCAGTCAACCTTGTACCTGTCGTCGGATGCTCCTGTTAGGCCTTTGATCACTCTAACAAGTGTTGATGTCCAAATGGCACAACGGGTAGAATGTCAGTCTACCTGTGGTTCGAATGAACAAAGACTATATGATGCTGATGATGGTGAGATAATAATGTTGAGATTTGTGAGGTGCATTGCCCAAGATCCCGGGTTGATAAAAACTGTGAGTTTGGTATCTGTAATAACTCTTTTTAGGATGCCTTTTTAGTTATATCCTACAAAAATTAACTTCATCTCTTTTCTGTGAGGGCGTTAATCGATATCTGTGGCTATTAGCAGCAGATGCTGAAAAATTGGTTGATGAAGTATTAAATCAAGATGCTGAAAAAAAATGGATGATGAAGTGTTAATTCATTGCTGGATCTGGTGACATCGTGCACCCAGATATGTAGATTTTGTACCAGATGCAGATCCTAGTTGCTCCTTGATGCTGGCTTGTTGATGCGACAATACATGATGCTGCTTTATGCTGTTCTGTCTTCTTTCAGTTTATCATTCTTTTCCTCCATCCTTTATGTGGATTCTTAGTGAAATGTGGGATTGATAGTTGTCTATTCTTTCTATTTGCGGTTATGATTTTTTCCCCAGAAATATATCAACAATATTGTCAGTCACATTTTTATGCTGGACTGCTGATGTTAGCGGTCATGGTACCAAGTAATTGCTGCACCTTTTATCAAAAGTAATTTACTTTTCTTCTTGCTCCACTTTGTCTTTCAGTGATATTTCTCGTGTGTGTGATTTTGCATAAATTCTATTAGTTACATTCGGGAAGGCTAGAATGGGAAGGCTAGAATGTTAGGGTCATCTTTGGTTGCCAATTTTGGATCGTTTTCACAAATCTTGAAAATGTCACTATCTGCTGCAACGGTAAGTAGAAATCAACGTTACTGCCTTGACACCTATTAGTTCTCTGCATTCAAAATTTCTTGGTTGTGGGAAAGGAAGCTTTTTTCAACTTGGCATCAAATATTGGTCATGACGAGAAAGTCACCAGTGATATGGCCTTATATAGAAAGTTTTGCAGACGAAGATTATTTCTAGGTGGGCTTGCCTAAGAACGGGAAGGCTAGAATGTTAGGGTCATCTTTGGTTGCCAATTGTGGATCGTTTTCACAAATCTTGAAAATGTCACTATCTGCTGCAACGGTAAGTAGAAATCAACGTTACTGCCTTGACACCTATTAGTTCTCTGCATTCAAAATTTCTTGGTTGTGGGAAAGGAAGCTTTGTTCAACTTGGCATCAAATATTGGTCATGACGAGAAAGTCACCAGTGATATGGCCTTATAAAGTTTTGCAGACGAAGATTATTTCTAGGTGGGCTTGCCTAGGCTCCTTGATGGGAGCACAGGAATTCAGTATATGATCTCAATATCATCATGATTCTTAAATTTCTTTTTTTCTTTCTTTTTCACTTTCAGGCTTTTATATTATGTCTGTCTATTTTGCGTCATGTTATAGACGTCTAGGGAGATACATGAGGAGGGATACTGGGAAGCTTTAACTAATTGTCTTTTAGGCACGAGTTGTATGCGTCCAACTGCATGCTGTAGCAGGTCAAGGCGTTTATAAAAAAAAAAACTAGTGGAACATTTTGGACTCTGAGTCTTCACTAGGTTGTTGGTAGTCACAGCTACGTATTTACCGTAGACTATATTATTCATGTTCTGAACACTTCCGCTCCTTCGTTATTATGTTTTGCGCCAGTGAGTTTATAATTGTGATTAGCTTTTCAATGGAGAAAACAGTTCTTCATATTGTTTGATCTCAGCGAGGGTTATCGAGGGTGCTGTAGCTGTACTTCTGCTTTCCATATGAAAAGCGGCGCTTCTTAAGATTAGGAAGGTTGTGCTTGATGAACTTTGTATGTTCTTTCTGTTACTTTCTATGAGGGTTCGAATTCTGGAGTGAAATTGTATCAAAATGGCATCTACGTTACCATTGAAATGCCCAGCTGATCGTGGTGATGTTAATGATGATGGTTCTGACGTGTGACCCCTAAGGCGTATTGGTCTGTGTCAATAATGAATGCTTTTGAGTGAAAATGTTTTACAAGAACAAAGGCTGCATTTTTCATTTGCTCTTATTTCAACACGTATTCTGGTGTTCTCTTTTCTTCTTCCGAGGCTTCATGCAGTGCCTCTGTAGTTTCATGTTAATCGTATGTCATGCCATTTTGAAATACTGCTTTTCCTTTGAGAAATAGACCATCCTGTTGTGAATTGTTTGCCTCTGGCATTCGATCAGATGTAAGTTTGTTCTTTGGTTGACAAGTTTAATACATCTTTGAACCTGGTCCCCTTGCATGTGCTTTAAGAGTGTTAATGTCGATTGGGTGGATTGTTATATCTTTGTCTTTTGTCACCCATCTCTGCTTGTCCCGATTTTGGGGTACTTTTATTTCGAGAAAGATTTTGGGGTACTTGGTGCTGTGTTATTTTGCATTAAATAATCATATATACACACGTGTTTGCATTTGACGAAATGCTCGTGGTTGATGGTGGTGGCTGTATGTTTTCGTTGTACTTTCATAACCAAGAAGTCTTGGTTATGTTCAGAAGTGAATTTATTTGGGTTTGCTAGCTTTATTGATTTTTGCAAGGTAGAACACACAGGTGATTAGGAATCTTTGTGACTACTTTGCGTGAGATAAGAAAGCTTGGTTAAGTTTAGGGCGGACAATTTTGTACATGACACTAAAACCCGACATTAACTAGGCAGAAACGTTCGTATTCATGTCAGGACCTGATGCAGTTCGTGTTGGGTTTGTGTTCGCATAAATCATGAAGATTGCCACCCCTATGCCCTACAATGCTTTTGTTGTAGGCGCAATGCTTTTCCTTGGTGCCTGTATTGTGCTGTGGTGACAAGAATCCTCGCGAGGAGTCATGTCGTAAAGATCAAAGCACTTGGTGGGAGATGGTCCTAGCTCAGGGTGCAGCAAAATCCCACCAAGTAAAGAACGTTGCCTGTTCTATTGTATGTTCTTGGATCAGAATTCACTTCAAGAATGGGTTTCAATGAAAGAGCTTCTGTTGATGTGTGCTTACCTCAAGGTCAGTGGTTTCATGTGTGCCTGTGGCGTTCCGCTTTAATTAGTGGTGTTCTAGTTCTCTTCGGATGGCCCACAATATCCAGAAAACGAAAATCTGGATATGGCAAATAAAAACTACCGACTACGTCTTCTAGAAATGGTGGATTTCGGATAATCGGGGAAACCCATGGGTCCGGAAAATAAGAACTGTTTCCATTCTGTCGTTTATCTTAAGCTCTCTTTCTTTCCCTCCGTCTCGCGCGTCACTCTTCCGCCAGCAACGTCGTGTCCGGACGGTGTACTACAGAAGAGGACATCCACCGGTTCTTCTTCGTCCCCATCTCTCTCTCTCTCTCTCTCTCTCTCTCTTCACTAGTCTGGTTTTTGTTATATCTTGATGGGTTTTGGATGTCTTTTCAAGTTTTTGTCTGTTCAAACTTTGTGATTGTTGGAGCTGGCTGTACTATAGAGTTCCAAATGGAAAAGATAGTGGTGGTTTTGGGTAGGGATTATTTGGACGATGTTTTTCTTTAATAATTTAATTTTGATTTTTACTGTACCACAGTAGGACGGTTAGGACGGGCCTAGGAGCTGCTCGTCAGCTGTTTGATGAAATGTTTGAATGAAACTCATTGATCAGTTTTGAAAAAGAATGAGATGATAAAAATTGGTGCTCGTGCTGTAAGTTCTTATGCCAACAATTTCCTCGATGATGTGGTTCTTCATGGTAATCTTCAACATGAAATGTTTGAATGTAACCCATTGGCCGGTTCTGGAAAAGGATGAGATGATAAAAATTGGTGCTCGTGCTGTAGTATCTTATGCCAAACAAACTTCTTTGCGAAGGACTACGTATCGAAAGTCAGTACTTAGTAAAGATTCGGTACTTCCCCGAGAGATCCTTAACACGAGTAGAATCGAAAATAATCTTAGATGTTTTCACTTAACAAATGAATATTTACCCGCTGTCTTCATGGGAAATTTATATAAACCAGAAGCATTGGTTCTCTTTCATATTTTCAAAAGATGGTTCATTAAATAGCTTTTACAACTACTTATGGACTCAGAGTTTCTTCTCATCCAGTTGTTTTCCTACATCTTCCTTTACCTATATTACTTCTGCTAATGTGTAGTAATGCTATGCTATTGAGTAGGACTGCCGTTGTTCCGTTGACAAGGTCGGCTATGCAGTTTAAGTTGAAAATCGGTTGATCTCTTCTTTAAAAAGGATCGTTTTCTTGCCATTGCATTATAATTTGTATTGAATCCCTTACGTCTGCATGTAGGAGCAAGAGGCGACAAAATGTCAAGCACTCTTGGTTTCATGGCATCCTTCCGTCCTGTTTCTACCATATCTTTGATGCATAAAGATGCCAAATTTAAACGAAAATCAGCTGGGGTTGTTTCAGCAAGGTACAGAAAACCACTAGAAGAGCTCTATAATGTTCGAGTTGAAAGGAAGACATCAACTGAAAGGCTCGAGAAGTTGGAGGTCTCAAGATGGTCAGTTTGGAAAACTGGCAAATGTAAGCTGCCATGGGACTGGCATGTGGATCAGCAGGTTTACATTACTAAAGGGAGCGTAAAAGTATTCCCCGAGGGATGCAAGGAGTGTATGGTCTTTAATGCTGGTGATTTGGTGAGGTATCCTAAATGGTT
The DNA here is from genome assembly GCA_036023115.1 of Brasenia schreberi. Classification (NCBI taxonomy): domain Eukaryota; kingdom Viridiplantae; phylum Streptophyta; class Magnoliopsida; order Nymphaeales; family Cabombaceae; genus Brasenia; species Brasenia schreberi. Next base: position 2,661,110 of record JAYKKT010000043.1, read on the forward strand.
TGAAGCTGACCTTCAATTTGATGGACCATATGAGGAGCATTACCGTTTCCGAGCATATGGTGATGATTAGCAAACATTTTGCTCAGTATCCAATATGTTCTCTGTATTGTAATTTTGAGACTCGTGTTAAAGTGACCGCATTGTTAAGTCTTGTGAGGATTTCCACTTTGATCGGCACTGCAATCTTCTTTCTTTACCTAGCAACATGAATTGGAACAGGAGATTCAACAACTAAAATACCATATAGATCGTGGGGTGAATTACAACGGATCCTTATTTACGTTCTATGAGTTGTCAGGCTTTGTATGCTCGATACAGTTTGTGCTAAAAGCATGTCCCCTGAGCATTTCTCTACCTTGATAGTTGAAGTTATTCACCCCTATAAAAGCTAAGAGCATTAAGAAGGTAAGTTCTTTGAACAAAGTCTTGCTGTTCACCATTTAGCCCTTCAAAATTTATTGCAGTGTCAGACTTGGATATAACGATCAACTGATGTAGAAAAACGGCAAAATAATTCAGAGGAATGCCAAGTTGATAGTTTCTATTGAGCATATTAGCTGGATACACATAGGAATACACATGCTACATATGTTTGCAAGCAAATGTACCAATTATTGTTGCCAATTTCCAGTAAAACGTCACACATGCAATAATTTTTTTAGCTCAAACATCATTAAGGTAGCTGGCGAATTGAGCCCTCTTGCATCTTTGCTCCCAATACCAGCTTCTTGTGCTTTTGTCATTTGATTCACGATAAAAGGGAATGCAGATGGCCATTAGGTTAATCATGAAACTCTTTCACCAGGCACAGGAGTAATCCGGATGCAAACTTAATCTGAGAAACATGAAGCCTGCATGATAGTCATAAGGAACAGCATGAGTTGTAGATCAGATAGAACAACAAACTCCTTTTTATTTGTATAACGGGGAGGGCCAAGCCAGATGCATGCCCTGGTATCAAACTCATGAACTTCATTTTGTGAGTCAACCCTCCTAACCAGGTGAGCTATCGCTCGTTATGCACAATCAAACAATTTGGTAGTAGTTGAATTTAAAACGGAAGGACTCTCCATCAGGAGCAACAGGTTTAACAGAGTTATCCAAACTGGGTTCTCTATCACGCTTAAGAGTTAAACTTATTAGTAAGACGAAATCAAGAAAAGTCACCAGAAAAGAATAGTGGATAACCTGTTTAGAATGTCGAGCTACCAACAGAAGTGGAAAAACCGGCAGCTTGTAATTCCTTAAGTGTGCTTGCCAGCCAATCTAGACCCTCATAAAGACCATCTCCTCTGATGGCACATGTTCCCTGAATATGCCATTTTCTGTTCTTCAGATCATACAGACCAAGCCCTTCACAAACCTCCATCGGTGTCATGGCCCCTCTCTAGAGATTTCACAGATTTCAGTCAGAAAGCTAAAAAAGAATGATTCTTCAACATTAAGTCTAAGCAAACATCAGTTTTTGTGCATTAAATGATAAAGAATGTGGGTGGAATTAGGAATGGAACGGAAGACTTATATATGTCTTATGGGTCTTAACCCCTTGTGCAAGCTGAACCCATCATAGGCCCTGGCAACAAGGGTCCTAAAGTTGGGGATATACACTACCAGGGGTCAGACTAATGCTGTGTTTGTGAACACTGGAAAGGGAAACAATGTTTTCAGCTATATAAGGTTGTTTACTTAGGAGAAGCTTCTGTTGTTGAAGTGAAAAGATGTTTGCGGTAGTTGGATTTTCACAGTAGTTGAAAGGGATGGTTTTAACTCTGCAAATGATCGCTAATGGTGGTGTTCTGCCGCAAGAAAATAAAGGTAGTTTCTGCCAAAACCATAGATTGGAGCATAAATGATGCACTTGAGCACAAACTGACAAAAGATTTTTGTCCCAAAACCATAACGACACCCCAAGCACGTTGTATACCATTTTGGTAGCCATGCTTGTATCGCAAATTCGTGGCTCCAAACATAGCGAAAGTCTCCCACAGGGCGGTGAAAGAATTGAATATAGATCAACTCTTGGGTGAGATTCCATCATTCCCCTAGATAATATTAACATTGAAGGAAGGGCCTTTGTGCAAATGGAAATGTCTGCATTGAGTCAAAACATGCTCAATCATGTGCTGAAGCATCTTGGACATACAATAAGACTGCAAATTACAGTGAAGTTATTCAACAATCAACTTAGAACTATAGCATCTTATTCAGGATGGCTTTGGAGCTCCAGCATTGGTTTGTAGAAATACATTGAATTGACACATGCGTAAGTGCATGTACATAATTTATTGATCAATATTAGGAAGGAAGATAATTGAACGACTGATTGGAAACTGAGAATTAACTCACCATTTCTTGCTTGTTTGCAAATACCAAGATAACAGTGTTGAGCATGAAGGGGTCTCTAATTATAGCCTGCAAGAAGGATTAAACAAGTTAGACGCCACATATAGATAAAATATTTACTTTCAGCTTCCTAAAGTCAAGTAGACCACTCACGACATTATGAAACAAGAAGCTATCAAACCTGGAACTCTGCTTTCGCTTTTTTAATACGCTCCCTATCCAATGAATCAACAACATAAATCAGCAGAGTGCATACAATTTCAATACAAAGTGTCATACCTCCATGCTTTTCCTACCATGTAACTAAGAAACAAGAGTTTAAGAGGACAAGGAAATACACAGAGACAGAAGCATGGGAGTACAACCTTCATTTAGTGCCCTATCTTGCTTTTATATCTAATGATAGTTGGCCCTATTTGGCTCATTAACTGATAAATTTAGACATGCATAACCATGCATATCACCTATAATACTTTTAACTAAACCCCGTGAAAATACACATTGTATTGAAAAAAATGACACCCAACCATGCAACCACGATCCAGCAGGTTATGAGATCTGAAAAGGAAAATTTTGCGACTTGCCCCCATGATACATACCATTTCCCTCTGGCTAAATAGCAATTTCTATTCAACGCATACTTATGACTCCACCTCCATTTTACTTAAGTTGGTTTTACAATTCATGACTATATACTCCCAAAGAAGGAAAAGCCAAGTAACTAATTAATACTACAAGCTATCTTTATACAATCATCAAAGCTATTGAATAGATCAAGAGAAACGTATGACGCGCTAAGAAAGAAATTATGCAATTTTACCAACAACCAAGTCCTTAATGTTCAGGAAAAATAAAAAGGAAGCACAATTTTAATTTTTAACAACCAGAACTACAATCAGGCATATAAAAGGCTTTCAGGTGTGAAAACAATTTTGGGACAACTCATGCATCTCTCTCAAATCTACTGGAAAATAAACTAAACACTATTAGTACATTACCATCCAAAAATAAAATAACACCCACACTTACCAGCCCATCGGTATTGTTGAAGTAATGCCTCCAGAGAGGCCGAAGCTTCTCCTGGCCACCAACATCCCATACGGTGAACTGCACATTTTTGTATTGAACCTTCTCTACATTAAAACCTGCACCAGATCATCCCTCAATTAGACTATATATGGTGGTTACGTATTTAATCAAGTGAGACATGTAAATATCGCATGAAACCACCAACATCAAAGTGAAAAACAGTTTCAAAATGTTAATCCTGAACTGAGCTTGTTATAGACAAGAACCAAGATGAGGAACATACGTCTGGAATATATGAAAAATTCTTCCATAATATTTGATCCTACCAAATTCACATTTGGGATTGAAGAACCTAAGATTTCTCTATTTCAGCTTATTACATCCTTTGTAAATGGAGTTGATGCAAGTAAATACTTTGAAATCCCAAATGAATATGTGCTTCCTGCACATTGGCAGAGCTTTCCACGTCGTAAGAGAATATATAAAAATGTGCTAAAGACAGAATAAGAAGAAACATAGAAGGGGCGGTACTTTGAGCCTTTATCAAGTAGCAAACCCAACTAGTTGCATGGTTGTTCCGATGGGAAGGAGAGATCTCTCACACCCTATCTATAGCTTCTAAGCTGCTTGTGTAAAGTTCCAAAGAAGCTTCGACTGGTGCTGCTTTTGCATCCAGTTGCTTGCACCGTTAATTCAAATAAAGGTGTCTCAGAGTCTAAATGAATATTGAAAATGTACGAATAAAAGGAAAATCAAGAAGCAGTAGCACATAATTCATCTGCAGCTCCATATCTATAATTTATGTACTTCTTGTGTAAAGTTTCCAACAAAGGTTTAACAAATGCTGTTTTCTGCATTCAGTTGCTTGCCCTATTAACTAAAATCAAAGGCACCTCTGTCCTAGAAGTAGAACACAAAGCAATATGGAAACTATAAGCGGAAGGAAATCAAGGGGCAGAATGTATTGATTGACTTACCAATGGTTGGAACTGTCGATAGAACCTCTCCAATATGTAGTTTGTACAAAATGGTTGTTTTTCCAGCTGCATCTAGTCCAAGCATGACAACCTAACAAAGTAAACGGAGTCAAAATAAATCAAAGAATTATCACATAAAGATATCCTAAAATTAGGTTGACAACAGACAGTGCAGATCACAAAAAGTTCAACCTGAAGGTAGAATTTTAACTGTTTGGAATAGTACGGAAGCCAGAAATTGTATTTTGGATTTAAAAGTATAGAATTGAGGAGAAATTTCCATAAGTTTGATGGGTGTAGCTCATCCCTTTCTTTAGAATATCTAAATCGACTTGCTGGGAGACCAGGGATACGATCAGCAAATCAAAATGAGCATGCATAACGAATTAGTCCCACAAACTGTTTGTGGAGAACATCACGTAGCAAGAACTGATTTAAGAAATACACAACAAACTTGAAGCAGGATCATTTCGTTGGTGGCACACAAAAGAAACAATTTTGATAACAGTATCCTTGACTCCAAAAATAGTAGCAACCGTATTTGGGATATTCGTGCATGGCTTTCCCAGCTGAAACACTTTTCTTTCTCATGCTGATGAGTGGCATTAACACTCCAAGGGCACAGGAAACAAGAAGGTATTGGATCCTTATATCTCAAAGGAAGTTCCATATATTCTTATCAAATATCATGTAAAAGATAAATGGATCTAGAATGCATGGAATTTGATTCCATTTTCCACCTAAAGGTGCCATGGGGCCAAGACTTGCCTCTCGGGAATGAAAGGCAACCTTTTACTTTTGAAGGAAAGACAACCATGCTGATGCTAACTGCTCCAATGGAGGTCAGCAGGGTGGACTGCGCCTTAGGCTACTATATGTGCAGCCAAGGGTTTGAAACCCATGCTGCTTCGTGCACAAGCCAATGCCCAGCATACGCCCTGAGGGAGCTTGCCTTGGCGTGTTGCAACCTTAGAGAATTACCTCCGAGTTATAAATAGAGAAAATGAAAGTACTCTGAGCTAATTGAACGACATAAAGCCGTTCTAATCTTGTGCTTCTAAGAATGTTATGGGAAACCGAAAGAACCAATTCAATGATACACAACGAATCTGCTTTTTTCCAGAACAAAAATGAAATCCATGTATACAAAGTCCCAATTTTATCCGTACATATTAAATGAAGCCCATCAAATCTGCTTCTTTCCAGAATAAAATTGAAATCCATGTATTCAAAGTCCCAATTTTTTCCATAGCTATTGAATGAAGCACAACAAAAACTGCTTCTTTATAAAGGTCACGATTTCTACTCAAGATTTCTATTGTTCTGGCAACAACGATCACATCACGTGTATTAGAACCAGAAGATGTAAAAGTATGTTGAATTTTTTGATGCACACATAGCAAATCACCAAAACCAAAGCTAACCTCTAATTCAATACAAGATAAAAAACAAAATCCCGTCAAAACAAACAGCAAGAAAGTGTGGAAAGGGGAAGGGAGAAAATGGAGCACCCTCATCTCTTTGTTTCCGAAGAAGGTGTCGAACAGCTTCCTGAACGCCTGACCCATGTCTGGTTTCTTTGTTAAACCGATACACACAAGATCATAGACTAGATATCATTGCAGATTATGCGAATTAGAGCCTCGGAAATATTCGATCTAGCTAGCTTTCCTCTCATACATGAGATATCATTCCAGAGGACGCAAATTATAGCCCAGAAAGATCCGATCTAGCTAGCTTCCATATCACACTTAGGAATTCGAGAAAGGTAACACCCACTATATCTTGCCACCGATATCTCTCATGCAGCCGTGCTAATAATCCTCTCTCTCTCTCTCTCGCGCGCGCTCTAATCCCTGCCAGCAATTCCTTTTGCTCTCTCTTTTTTTCCTTTTTTCCGGTGAAACCCTTTATATGCTCTTTTTTCCTTGGCTCTTATTTCTCACTCCCCAAGAATAGGGACATCTCTCTCTCTCTCTCTCTCTCTCTCTCTCTCCCTCTCTCTAAATCCAACTGGACTGGACCTGGCATACAGACGGATTTTCCTTGAACCGTATCCAGACTTGGCTTCGGTTTTGGCTGGCTACGTATAAAATACAAAATACAGTGTGCAATTTGTCTTGCCTAATATAAGAATATTATCTACTCTCTCTTTCTCTCTCTCTCTCTCCAACTGGACTGGACCTGGCATACATATGGATTTTTCTTGAACGGCCCAGATCCATAATTAGCTTCGGTTTTGGCTGGCTACGTAAAAAATACAAAATACAGAGTGCACTTTATCTTGTATAATATATGAATATTGTCTCAGAATAAGATAATACATTTCTTTATTTGATTGCATCCAGTACATATTTCTAATGGGATTCAGCAAAGCATCAACCAAGCTTGGTCTCATTGTTGCTCACCAAGCAATATTCCTCACTCAATACCATAAGAATAGCTCTTTACATTGTGCACAAATCTGGTCACTTAAGAGTCTAAGATGCAGAATCTCTGCTGCTCAACATGGAGATCCCTGCATGCAGCGAAGCACCCCGGCGTTTCGGGTTACCGAAAATGCCGACTTCCCGTGGACCGTGGGGAATGCCTCGTCCGGCTTGTAATTGGGCTGTGCAGCTCCTTTGCCACTTTGTGTGAAGTAAGCTCCATTGGCTAAGACATCCTTCACTGATATCCAATTCCATGACCCATCGTTCTGGCTTACGCCCTCGCGCCATGTAACCTGCATTAATTTATGTTAAACATGAAGTTTAAGGCAAATGATACCCAACTCATACATGTTAATTGTCTCAAGAGACTATAGTGAAGGGCCTCTGGCTGTTTGATGAACAGTTCTGGTTTTAATACTCATGGATGTACCTTAAACACCACCTATGACTCGTAAACGAGCCGAACAAACCGAACAGTCGCAGTCATTATTCGTCAACTCAAATCTTTGTACATTTTCAGATCGTTAGCTCATTCGAGCTGAGCCAAACACAAGCTGAGCATAAGCTGTTCATTAAAGCTAAAATACATAACTCTTTACAGTTAAGAACTAAGTGAATTTTATCTTTTGATGACAAGCAGCTCCATATTATAATTATAATTGTAATTATAATTATTGCCATTGTTATTGTTTTGATGACAAGTATTATTATTAATTGAGCTCTGTGTATACCTGTTTGCTTCCTGTTCTTGGTGCAAAAAAGAGATTGCCTTCACTTCTAATTGTTGGGCCTGCACTTCCTCCAATTGCATACTGCACCCAACTCTGGTAATAATTGTTCACAACATGTGCATATCCATGTCTTACCCTGCATTTCATCATCATCATAAGGCTGACATGATTATTTGAATTAGGTCCTTTTGATAAAAAAATGTAACTATCACCAGCAAAAAAAAATATTTTTTGAGTAGCCGAACTTCTAACATGGGTTAAGCATAATTTTAAATGAAATTTATTCATTTCATGACACGAGATAGAGCACAATGGCAACTAAGAATCCATATAGCGAATCCCACCAAGTATAATGTAAGGCTTGGTTTTCGAAAGATTTGAACATCATATATAAAAATAAAAATAATTTAGCTGACCTCACTTAGTATAGTTTTTTTCCTCAAAATTTCATATTTTTTCATTTTTCAAATACCCAAGAAATATTTAGAATGGGATAATTAACAATTATAATTGAAGTTTATTTATTCAAGTTCTAGGAATCACCTGGGCATCTTCTGGAAGCATTTTGGACCAAATCGATTGAATGCAACAGTGACTCGCATGTTTCTATCCTGAGCGAAACTATCATCATGGCCCAACAGCATCACCTTGACATGGTTTCTGAACCAATTGTTGGAAATTGTTATCGCCGTCGAGCCTCGGGTTGCATCGATCAATCCGTCTTGACACTTGTACAGGGTGTTGTGGTCGATCCAGATCTTCGAACTACCAAACATCGCGATCGCATCGCCATCTGAATTTCCTAGCTCAATTACTCTTCTACCTGCAAATTCGCCGATTAACCTAAGTACTTTGTGATGCAAAATATATGTACGTATGTATGTATGTATGTATGTATGTATGTATATGTATGTGTATTTTTTTACCTGGTGCCATAACTTGACCTGCATTCGATCCATAGCAATGGTGGATCCGCAATCCATGCACTATGACGTTGCTCACATCACGAAGCAATATGCATGGGCCATATCCTATATGGACATTGACGCCGCGGCCGTCGATGGCCGTAAAGCTGCTCACAAGCAATGGCATCTTAAGTTTGATGACCATGTCACTTTGGAAAGTGATCCACCTATGCCCAAGGCATGCACCATATCTCAAGCTCCCGGGTCGTGGGTTAATTGGGTCTTCGTCTTCAGGAGTTGTCACTCTGTATTCCTTGATCCTCGATCCGACATTGCCCATCATTTTCCCCAAGAACCCGACCGAGCATTTGGCTAGGTTCATCCGGTTCCATGTCCATCTCGGGTCCCTCCTCCAGCAGACATTCATGCTGCTCGCTTGAACTTGATGCAGGACATGAGGAAGTTGCATGAACAAGAGGAGCCCCATGCAAGCAAGGAGCTTGGACCAAGTATTGGACGAACCCATCATAAGTGTGTGTGTGTGTGTGAGAGAGAGAGAGAGAGAGCTCCTGCTTAAATAAAAAGAAGTGTAAGAGGGGTGTTTGCTATTTTGAGAAGCCGTTTGTATTATTTGTTCAGAGAGTTAAGTTGTTGGTAGTTGGGAAAGAGAGGAGCAAGAAGATAGCTAAGTTGGGGGTCTCAGTCACCAGGATACTTCAACTTGGCCCTGTGTCGTGCCTCCTTATGTGCTGATTTACATGCAAAAAAATTAGGGATGATAATGGAACCGGGGTCACCGGAAACGGCCGGATGACACCGAGTCGGGTGGGTTTTCACTCTACCAGCACTCTCTCCACACTAAAGAGTAAAAGACCTTTTATTAGACCCATTCCACGGGTCTTGGGGATCGACCCCGCACTTGTCCACCCTACTTCAACCTATAAAAAAATAAATTAAAAAAAATCAGTTAATATATCATGTATTATATATATATATATATATATATATATATATATATATATATATATATATATATATATATATATAGGAGCCAGGTGGGTTTGCCTTAAATCTTAGTTTACCCTGCTTGCAGGTCATAACAAGTCTCACCCTGTCTTAGTGTGGGGCTAAGTATTTTTCTTTGAAATGCCCTCTGTAGAGGCAGGGTAGGGTGGGGTACCCATAGGGCAAGTAGAAAGTGTTATTAGAGGTAAAAAAAACTAAATAAGATATTAGAGACGGTCTTTAAGAATATATTTTTAGGACTCTTGTATTAGGTTATTGAAGATCACATGCTCTGTAATAAAAGTTTTGAGGTTGATTGACAGTGAGAAAAAGCCATCTATAGTTATTTTTATGACATCATGGATATGGCTAAAGAAGCTATCAAGAGTCATTTTCATGACAAAAGAATGATTATATATATTTACGAAGAATTATTAATAATAGATAAAATAAACCGTTGCGTCAACACATACTATCTAAATTCATTATTTAGGTACTTTACAAAATTTAAAAATGACTTTGATTGTATAGATAAATTGATTTCTTATAGGAGTAGAGGAGATGCATTGATTTCTTATAGGAGTAGAGGAGATGCTATAATTCTGGAGATTGAGATCTATAATAACTCTATTCACTTAATGTGCTTGGCTGTAGTTATTTGAAACCATACCAATATGCGTTCAGGTAAGTATCTTTATATTTGGTTTCAATTAAGTCTCTTATATATTATATTCATAGTAGAATATATTTTTATATGTAATTTTTTATTAGATGTATGATAGAATAAGTAAAATGCTCGAAAGCAATATCTCGTGTCAGCTTTGATGTGTCCAAGTGACGTACACAGGGAGTTCAGGTTTGTAGTGCCCTAACTCCCTTGTGTCTTGCCTCATTCAGGAGTTTGCTTTCCTTTTTTTCTCCCTTTTGGAACTGTTTTTTGTTTTTCGGGTTGGGCATTAGAATCACTCTGGATCCAGTGATCCGTTTTAACTCATCCGTTGTGAAAGAACTACGTGGTAGTTGTGGGTTCCCAATATAGAAAGGATCAATCCCAGCATCTGAGATATGATGGTTTTCTATCCTCTATCAATCCTAGCCGTTCAGATGCATTAGTGACTCTAATAAACTACAAAAGGATGAGTTTAAGAGGTCAATAAATCAGGATGATCACAGCATTGACTAAGTTCAATGGAGTAACTTTTTTTTCATCTAAAGATAAAAACTTGGAGACTATGTACAGTAGCATATAATCAAAGAACAATATAAACACATAAAAGGAAATCTCTAAGAGTAAAGAATATAAAATATTATAATATACATTAAAATAAAATACAACAACAACTAAGCCTTTTGCCATACTAGACGGGGTCGGCTACAATTAAAATAAAATATTAATGAAAATTGATCACCTTATAAATAAATCACCAAAAAACATAGCATTTGACTGGAAGAATAATGGTTTGCCTTTGTTTTCCAATGAATACTTGTGTAAAACCTTCACCAAACATAAAAAAAGCCTCTATAGGTACAAAAACACTTCATTCTCGTTCTTTTTTTCTTACCTTCACTTGACAGGAAAGAGAAAAAAAGTGAGAAACAAATATAAGAGGCCCAACTGCAGAAAAAAAAAATCTTCCTTTTACTCTCACACCTAATAGAAAGAGAACTAAAGAAAAAAAAGATAAATAAAAAGAAAGAAGAGAAAGAAAAGAAAGAGAGATTGCAAACCTGATTGATAGAGTCTGATCACCCGTCTCTCTCTCTCTCTCTGCTGAAAAGGACGCTTTTACCACAATCTTACAGAGCCTTTTTATTTTACTGGCTAGGACCGAGTCGGGTAGAGAGTGCTTCGAAAGAACTTCTCAGAGGTCACCCGGTCATTCTCAATTAGTTTTAGCTCAACAGAGCTTGTTTTGAGAGTTCTAATGGGATCCAATGCATTATTTCATTAGTGTTGGGAAAAAATCGAAGCATTTTGCTCCATGAAAAGATTATATATGCATATATATATATATATATACATGTACATATGCGTATATATATATATATATATATATATATATATATATATATATATATATATATATATATATATATATATATATATATATAGAGAGAGAGAGAGAGAGAGAGAGAGAGAGAGAGAGAGAGGAGATACACACTTACACGCACAATCACATACAATCATGTGCACGCTTAAAATTAAAACATCTTTTTCTCGCATTCTGTTTCAGTTTCCATATTTCCAGTAATAACAAATTACATTTTAAAACAGTTATTATTCATACAAGGTGTTTTAAACCAATTCACTTTCCAAATGAAAGGTGGTTGATCATCTACCTAAGAACATTATATGAAAAAAGTAACAAATGGAGTGAACCCAGATTTTGTGCATGCTAGCTTCGCTAGCAGGCAATCAGTCGAGCCTAACGGGTTCCATTGGCCTTTTCACCTTAGCCCATCGACCAACCCTTTCAAAGGCCCGATTCGTGGTTTATTTTAAGTTTCTTTTTTTTTGCTTGGATTCGTGAGTAGGTTATCTTAGAGGAGGAAAGACCCACAAGAGGGATGGGATAGGGTTGGGTTTAAGGTAAGCCTGTTCCACTCCTCTCCTATATATATATATAAATGTATATACACATAATAACTTCAAATTTAATAATATAAAATACCACGAAGAAGATATTGTAATTTTTTAAGTATATACATTAACTGCTTTTTTTTCTAAAAAACACTTTTATAGGTTGAAGTGGGGGTCGGGTTGTAACAAAGACGGGTGTTGGGTTTGATCCCCAAGACCTCTAGAGCGGGGCAGGGCGTACAAAGAAGTTTGTAGGAGTGAAAACCCACCCCAATTGCCATCTCCAATCTTAGACTACAGTCACAAGTATCATGACTCTCAATAATGGAGGATTATAAACAGAATGTGTGGATTTAATCATGCTTGTTATGATGATGAGCTCTAAAAGAAAGGGCAATGTATATCTTTGAGGAATATGGGAAACATGATGAGCCCTAAAGCCCTAAACAATGCTGGAATAGGGGATCCTTTTTTATGTACAAACTATAAACTATTGAGTTTTTTAAGAAGCACCCACTCAATTAAAGTGTTGAATGCTTGCAAAAGGAGTAGAATTTTAGGGTCACCAACCAAAGCATGCCCCCTAAATTCCTGCAAAGTATTCCCTCCCAATTTCATATATTTGCCTTAGAGACAATTGTTTGACATGCTTATTGTTTAGTGTCTTTTATTTGGAAGTTGGCCAAGTTGAGCCAAGACAAGTTGGCCAGCTTATCAAGATCAATCAGACAACCAAAGCCTTTGGAGAGACAGACTGGGAAGCAACCACCACCACCACCACCACCATGTTAGTGAAACCTATCCTACTCATTCTCTTTTCATTGGAGTTCCGTCAAGTACAACGAGCAACAACTCACCTGGCTACGGGGTCGAGTCACAAAGGCATATGCATCTGGCTTGGGCCTCCTCATTGTACCATTCAAATTGCGACATGCTTCCGACCATGAATGTTTTTCAGTATCATTCTCAGGAGAATACTGGAAAGTGCAGGACACTGTTTGTGAGATGTGCTAAAAATGCAGAAATACTCTGAAAAAAACGTTAAAACTGTGATATTTTTATAAAAATATATGCTTTGCTGTGCTTTTAACTTGTTAAAAAACAACTCAACAATATCATGATAAAATTGATCATATGGGTGGTCTTTGGCATGGTGGCATGGCTGTTGGCAGCTCGTGCCGTATGGTCTTGGGTTAAGTCCAGCAATGAGTACAACCCTTGTGTTTAGTTGCCACCATTGAGTTTGGAACCCCGAACAGATTGCCATTGATAAGCCGTAGTGCCCCCTCGTGTGCTGCACGACAAGCACACTACAATGGCTAGGACTTAAGGGTCGTGAACCCACGAGGATGAGCTAACTCGGAAAACCGGCTGCATGCTTTAACCTTGGCTCCACAAGCCAGCTCCCAATCGGTAAAGGAGACTCTACTGCACCAAACTCACATCAGGGAGGAGAAGCAAATACAAAGGTCAGATCAGGTGATCTAGGAGATCATGGTATAGCACAAAAATTGCATTCCCTTTAAGTCGTCTCATCACCAACCTGTCATCAAGATCATGATGATGATAATACGAACTTACGCATTCTTTTGTGCAAGATTGTGATCTCTTAGATCACTTGATCTATTTGTACAAAATAGGGATCCTCATTTAGTACAAAGAGCAATGGCTCACCTGGCTAGGAGTTCAACTAACAAGTTGAAGGTCATGAGTTCGATACCCTCATCGATGTAACACAAGGTAGACCAACCAATCAAGCCAACATGACCCACTTTACTGAACACTGTTTTGATGGATAATCATTTGCCAAAAAAATGGTTTTTATTTTCCTTGACAAAGAACAAGGGAAGATATTCAATAATATTCAACTTTTTAATAGAAAAAGGTAAATAATATCGAATTTTCTCCTTGTTATACGAGAATAACACAATCCATGAAGAGGAGGGTGCAAACCTCGTGAAAGACTTCAAGGATGAGGCCTGCACAAGCCTCTGAGTTCATTGATAGGTAACACTCTAACAACCCTCTTAGCTCACCAGGATCCTCCATTTTATTAGCCGTTATCATCTCCAACATGGACTCCTTCAAGTCTTCTCTTGGATCAGAGGTGACCTTCTCCACAGCCAAAGCAATCCTTTTCACCTTGCTGTCTTCATGTACCATGGAGTTGATTATCTTCTTCTTCTCCTCTTTTGTCTCTCTTTGTTTCTCCGTCTCGAGTATCAAGCTTTCTAGTCTTTCCTGCACCATGACATGGAGAATCACCGACAAATAATTCGGCGGAGAATAGTCCAAGTCGGCATCTTCAGGCGAGGAGATGCTGAGTCTGCAGCTGCAGCAGAAGCCTCCATAGTAGCTGGTGGTGTTCGGAGGGGTGGGGAGATGGGACTTCTTTTGTTTCCTCTGTTTGGAGGAGGCCTTCTTGCCATGCATGGTGTCCTCTGTCTCTCCTCTCTTTCAAGCCTCATATGTATACATGCGGAATGTGTCTCGGTGTATGTTTGAGAGAGAGAATTAAAGCCAATCTTAATGTATCATACCTTTATCTTCTTTTGAAAGAAATGGGACTTCAATGGAAGTGTTACCTGTAAGTAGCCCCTTTTCATATAAAGCAATAATTCTCTCTCTCTCTCTCTCTCTCTCTCTCTCTCTCTCTCTCTCTCTCTCTCTCTCTCTCCTGCGTGCACACACGCATGCACGAACATACACACATAGACCTGTTTTAATAGGGGTAGGTGAGTGAGACCTATGATACATGTGGGTGTGTGCATGCATGAGTGTGTGGGTGTGCGTGTTTGTGTGCATGCGTGCATGTGCATTACGTATCTGTTTAATGGTACCTGATAAACATGGCCGGTTTCCAATCAATCCAGCGGTTCCAACCAAAACTGAATCGAGTCATGAACGGACTAAACCAGGCTTGGAACCGGGGATCACCCATTTCAGTTCTGGTTTTACCTTTTATAAAATCGGAACCGGCAGTTTGAAACCACCAGTTCCGGTATTTTCTAAAATATTTTTATAATTTCTTATTTTTAAATAAAATTATAGATTCTGAACTCAAACCAGAATAGTCCCGAAACCATAGTTCAAGAACCGGAACCAACCTCAAATGGGTTCCTCACAATAGACTTAACATGGGGTTTGAGAATAAGAACTTGTTAACAGGCTGATGGCATTTCTTGAGAGTAAATGCGAACACCATTTTAGTTAGCTTATAAGATAGTCCTAGAGTAGACATGTCCGGTTGAGTAAACCAAAACCACTTGGAATTGATAATTTTGTTTTAAAAATTCAAAAACTGTAGAAAAATAAAAATAACCGGTGATTTGGAACGATTGACTCTGGTTTGGTTCTGATTCGGGTTTTATAAAAGGTGAAACTGGAACCGAACCAGATAGTCCTCAATTTTGGGCCTGGTTTCAATTCTGGTTTCACCAGTTCCAGTTTCAACCGGTTCTTAGCCCGATTCGGTTCCAATTGAAACCGTCGGACCAGTTAAGAACCGGCCATGTCCAATTATGAACATGATCATGATGGAAAGATCACCATAATAGACTTGGTAAAAGGCATGGAGTCATTAGGCTATAATCAATGTTTTCATTAGAATCAAAGGTTCTGTGCTTGTTAGATTCCGGAATTAAAACTGCATCGAGAAACAATACTTACATAAATCACTCTGTTAGTGTTTCCTTCTTTTGTTTTGCATTTGAGCTGGGAATAGCCATCACATTCACAGGCATCAAAAGTTGTCATTAAATAGTGGATCTTTGTCAATCCAGATTACTGTGTTCAACCCAATTTCTCTATTTTTTGTGTACATGCAGATTCAAAGACTATTGTCTTGTATGTATACAAGCTTTGTGTGATCAATATCAACACAACTGTATGAGAATTTACATTAAATTGGGTTGGTGGGCTATCTTCTTGAGACTGTACCTCTTTGCACAGACAATGAAGGCAATCAAGTTCAATGTGCTGATCCCAGCCAATGTCCAGAAGAAGTAATCTAGGTGCCCTTGATTAAAGTCATCAGGTAGCCATCCTGGTCCACCTCCTCTCATCGAAACCCAGCTCACAAGCGACATGGGCAGCGAACTGAAGTAGTTCCCAAGTGACAAAGTTACAAAAGACATGGCTGTGCACACACTCCTCATGGAATCAGGTGACTGATCATAGAAGATTACTTTAATTATTTGCATGATACTTTTATTTGAATATATATTAATTTTCAATATACATTGTATTATGATTATTTGATATTACATATCATGTATATATGATGTAATCCAACTCCTAAAATCAGACATTATGAATCTTTGATATATTAAAACTGTTGGATATAAGTATAAACATATTTTTGGTGGTTTAACTCCTCCAAATGTATTTTTCCAACTATTCCATATTATTTGTGATGCTTAGTAAATACAAGGGCAGAGTTATAAAGGCCTCTAAAGTATTGGGAGGAAAAGATAAAACATTGTCTTTTCAGTTTGGAGTTAAATGCAAATATGAAACATGATCAAGCACAATTTTGACTAAAGACCCATGTGCCCCATGGCACTTAGTGTAGGAGAAAACTTTCTTCATTTGGCTGAGGCCTATGGCAACCAGCATGAAGTAAAATTGGATACATTTCTCACCAAACGTTGTTACTGATCAGCTTAGTTGGGACCATAATTCAAAAAAAATGCTTTTCCTCTGTGATATTTTGATGTTTCATGGTACCTTTTTTGTCATTCTTTGTACAAAGTGTCTCCCATGCTAGAATAACACGTCTAGCAGCAGGTGAAACATATATGCTCTCCACTTTTCCATAATTCTGGTTTCTATTTATTGCTTGAATCTTAAAAAATTATAACATTCTAAAGTTCAGTTCTCCATAAAATTCTGACTGAAATAAAAAGATTTAGATGACATCCTGCTTAAGTCCTCAGATCATGTTCCAGCAGATGCAATTGGATCACTTGGTAAGAGGTATCAGTGAAGTGCAAGGATACAACAAGTGAAATGGGTTTGATTCCCATGGGTGCTACTCATAGCACAGGCCAAATCCTGGCATACTCTGGTTGTTCCACTTTTCAAAAGGCTGTCCCTCCAAGTCATAAATCGAGAAGAAAAATAAATCCTATTTAAAGATTAAATGGTTGCCTTCTGGATTATGGTTGTGAGATTTTACAGACTCCTAATGAATTCTACCATTTCCCCCTTCTTCCTCTCAGTTAATCTGGTTTTCTCATTGTAACATTTTGTTTAGCAAATCTCTCAAGTTTTCTTGTGTGAACTTGGTTGATCACCAATTGGGGTTTGCCATTTGTTGTTACTTGGATTCCCTGTATGACAATCTTCATCTTTTGAGAATTCATAGTTTCTTCCTAAGAGACTGAAAATCCTGGTGATAAACTTCACTACTTTCAAGACCAACTAACAAGTAAACCCATGTGGTACATAGCCTCATCTGAAATTAAAATAAGGACTTTGAATTGTGTGCATCCACATGTTCCAAGATATCTCATATGGTCCATAGCCTCATCTGAAATTAAATATAGAAATTAGAAGGATTTTGAATTGTGTCCATCCACATGCTCCAAGACATCTTTTCTTATTTTTCTGGTAACCAAAAAAAGAGATCTCATATGGTGGCTATTTTCGCATTGCAGGTCAGTTCTCTGTGGAGGATCTACTGGGGGTTTTATCTATGCTTATTGCATCTATTATTTTCATGCTAGATCAGTTATGTCAGGTTTTATGCAGACATCTTATTTCTTTGGCTACATGGCCTGCATATGCTATGGGTTCTTCCTCATGTTGGGCACACTCAGTTTCCGTGCATCATTGCTGTTTGTCTGCCACATTTATCGATCGATCAAATGTGAGTAGGTGCCTTTGACTACATGATCCTAGTTATTGGTGATGAGCTATTTCGTTGTGCCAAGCTTTTCAATTTGTTTGTTAAGTTGCAGAGAAGGAATGGGACGTAACCTCGGTTCTTATTGGTCTCCTTTGTACCTCTAATCATGCCTTCAATTTTCTTTCTGTCATTCAAATTTTTTATCTTAGTATGATCCAGAACCATGTGGAGAGCCTCACCATGTCTTGAACCTTTAATAAAGTCATGGCCAATCAGCTTTCGGATGGGTAAGGATGCCTCTAGTTGAAACTTCTTTTGTTTTTCACTCATCAAGCATTATGTTGGGATCCTATTCGAAGCCAAATACTTGAGGGAGCAAGAACCTGTTCTTAGAAGTCTTTGACATACCTTATGCTGGAACTAAGTCTGTTAAACGAGCCTCACAGACAGAACCATGCTCGGGCTCGTCTCTCATTACTCATCTGAACTGAACATTGGCAAGAGCTTGTATGAGCTCTGAGCTAAGAGATCCGGAATGAGCTTTGCTCATTAAATGAGATGAAACCACGCGAGTCCCAATTACATGAGAAGATGGTTCAGAGGTCTCAAGTGATAAGGTATGAGAAATTTTATAGTAAATACTTGAAAGTGTTAGAAGAATGCCCTGAAGGTGTTGGAAAGAAACAATGAAACAGGAGACTTTTTCGGGATCAAATGCTAATATGACAGCACCCAGAGTTTAGCTCAATGGCAGGATGCTCTAGCGCCATTGCTGCTGGTGGGGAGTTCGACTCTCAGAGTGTGTGTTAAGCTTCCGCCTCCTCTTGTAACCAAAAGAATAAAAATGCTAATAGACACAACATGAGTTCGAGTGGGACTAAGACTATATTCAACCCCACTTAGTGTGTAAAAAGGCTTGTTTTAGCTTTAGTATGAGGTCATCTTGAAAGTTGATCTTTTGGATCCTCACATTTTCCGAATTGGTTTGGCATCCGGATGTAATTACAACTCGAAATAAAAATAATCCCTGTAACTTG